>BPTQ01000005.1:310212006-310640433 GCA_019973895.1 Chrysanthemum seticuspe
TACAAAGCATATTCCTAAGCCATCAGAAGACTGGTTTGATACTTACATGGCTGGGAATCGCACTAGTACATCCAGAGTTGCTCCTTCAAGAGACACAATTCAAAGCTGCATTGTGGAAGATAGACCTCCTTCTCCAAAACCCACATGGACCATCCTAGAGTCTGATTCTATGATTCCTGACAACAATTGGGCTTCAGTTATCACCAACAATTACGAAGTTCCAGCTGAAGACTCTCTTCTGCACTACACTGGTGATATGGGAAGTTTCATCAGATGGTTTTGTGAACGAAAGAGTATCTCATCCATAACTCCAAGAGATCTTGAAGGACAAGCTTACGAAATTGTCAAAGTCTTCCACTCAGATGCAAATCATCTTCAATATCAGATGGAAGAATGCCATAAGATGCTAAATGACCAAGTCAGTGAGCAAATCAGTCGTTTCAATGTCAACAAATCTCTTCCTCTTGGTGGTGAGCCTGGTCAGATGACCATTCAGGCCGAATTCTTCTTCAATCACGACTTGGACTATCTGTGTGCTCGCTCTGCTGAAAGAAGACCTGCTCTATCAATATCAAAGATGAAAGTTGCAACCTACTCTGATCAGGGGCTTGAACAGATGGTTCCTGATCAATTCTGGGCTGATGAAGAACAAAAGTATGATATTGCAGCTTCTTATGGTATTTCTCACTGGTGGTTCAAAAAGAAGAAGTTTTACATCGAAAGACATGGTGCTGATAAAAGACGCAATGATGTCAGATCAAAGCTGCAAATCTTAAGTGTTGTTCGAGTAGAGATCTTCCCTATCTATGGATATGAGTACTTGAAGAAGATAGTACTTAAAAGAGCAGACCTCAAAGAGTATACTATTGAAGAGAACGACTTCAAACATCTCCTGCCAAATGATTTCGAAGATCTCTATCTCTTAAATCTTCAAGGACTCCTTGAGCATTTACCTGTCCGTGAGAAAAAGGCCCTCTCTGCAACTGTCATTCTTTGGATCAGGGGCCTTGTCATTCGAAAACGAGTTGAGGACTTTCAGCTTGGCATTGAAAGCTACCAAACCAGGATCAACCTTACAAGTCCTCAATGGAATGCAACTGGGCATGAATTTCATCGAGAATACAAAGTCCTTGACACCCCTAGAGCCGTCATCTTCACCGACAGATATGGATCTCGTATGCTTATGCGTCTATGTGAACTCTACAAGTTTAGTGATGGTACGCTCAAATTGGTCGAAGAAGAACTTGACACCAGAGTGAAAGAAGCCAAACTTGATATGAAATCTTGGGTTAAAACTATTTTTTGGACTGATGATGAGGTGAAGAGATGTGAACATTTCATTGCTGCAATCAGACGAAGACTCAAGACACGAAGGATCTTCCGCAGCCTTGAAAGTTTTGTTGGTGGAAGGCTTCGTGATGGTCACTACAAACTTCTTCAGAGGACTGAATGAAGACATCTTCGGGATGCAGTTTATGTTGTTTTTTTTGTGTAATATGTGGTGTACTAAATGTGAACAACTGTAATACATGTAATAGTGCTAGGATTTGTACTGTGGTTTCCCCTTGTAAAAAGGGAAACATCTGTGTTGTTCACTTTTGATCATATAAAACCGGACACATTTTTCTCCTAAAATTATTTTACCTCATACATATTTAAATCACTTGAGATCCAAAATCTCAAAGGATTTAAGATTTTTGATCGGGGGAGAAAATGTGATATAAATATGAAAGATGTTAAAAGATAAGATGACCAATTTTTTGTGCATACTTCTCTCTAATATGTGCTAAACAATTTTCGTATCTCGAAGCATATATTAAGGGGGAGAATTCTCTTTGCAAATTCAAGTCATCAGGGTACACAACTTTAAACATTTCTATGGTACCTTGATCATATGGCTTCTAATCCTTTGGTGATCATGTATGCACCTCTTAAAGGGTTCCCTCCAGTATGTGCTAAACACTCTTTTCAAATCTCGAGGCACATATTGAGGGGGAGAAAATTTATGGAAACCTTATCCTTCCCGGAAATGCTCTATCTACTTGATTTGATGTGGGAAGTGATGTTGATATCTTTTAGAAAATGGTAATCAAAGAAGTTAATTCTTTCTCTTGCCTCCGTGTGCAAAACATTTTCAAATACTTGATGCACATGTTGAGGGGGAGTTCTAGTTGTAAAATTATCAAAAACAATTTCAGGTACAAAATGCTTTGATAATATATCATAAGTATCTGAATTGATTTTCAAATGGTTTTCAATTGGTTCCATATGGCAGATGAACAATACCAAAAAGACCTACCAACTTTACTTTATGTATGGTGATATAAGGATGATAAGGTTAGGTTTTTGTTCCCATGATCCGCCAGAACCGGAGGGATCTACCCAGGGACAATCCACTAGTTAGTGTAGAAGTCCTTAGGTATGATGATAAAAGGAGAAATGTGAGATATGGGAAGAGTGCGGACTAAGACTGAGCTAGTACTGGAATAAACCCAACAAGGTTCTAGCTATGAAGTCTCGGTAAGCACTGAAGGGGTTGAAGAATTAAAAAGAATTGAATGAGAAAAGGGTGAAAACAAATAGCCCTCCATTTATTCAACCTTAGGGCAGAAACCGGGTTCACTTCATATGCTACTGATGGTAACATCGGTATTGAAGACAAGACGTCATGGACCCAGTGACGCACTTCACTTCAACTTTCCAAACCACTCAAGTTCCTCTTAAAAGGACTTGTTTCATTCTCACGGGGAACCAACATTATCTATCGACTTTCTCTTAGAGATGGTTGATATTGAAGAAGGAGACCCTCTCCCTAGTCTCCGTTATAGGATCCAAATATGCACAAATTGAGTCTAGAGCCACGAGATCATCAATAAATCTCATTAGGACACTTTCAATGAAGACTCTCTGTTTCACACAATGTGGAAAGAGAGATTATAACTTGAGTCCTACGCATTATCCTTGTGGTATTGCCAGAACATCTGAGTGATGTGTTTACATATTCACAATGAAGATGGAAAGCCTTCTGGAGCCAACATCAAACAAGCTCCTGGTAGGTGGCATGTGAGATCTATTTTATAGATCAACCATGTGACAACTGAACAGAAACAATGGGGCGATTCAATCTCTTGAATCAAACCTGGTTCAGGTTAGGGATTGACGGATACCTTTGAAAAAACCGGTCTTTGTGCTTATAAAATCTTTTCTTTAGCACATCGACCGTGTACTCATTTTTCATACCAAAAGGTATTGTTATGATTGATAATTGATTTTCAATAAAACCTTCGTTGTATTGCAAAAACAATTTCTATTGAGCAATACACGATTGTTTTTCAAATCTCTTTTCATCAATCAGTGGACTTAAAATTCGCTGGTTCACTCACTCCGTGTTGTCTTCTTTGAGACGTTCCGGTTTGAGAACAGCTAGAACAGCTGCGAAACCCTGTCAAGGAGATTCTTAGGAATCCTACCTGATCACAGGCAGTACTTGTACTGATCAACGGGGAACCGTGGGCCGTGTACCTCAATTCATCGAAAGTGATCAAAGACACTTTCGTGCGATTTGTTGCTAACTGTTGTATGCAGGTACGCCCGACGTTTGCAGCTGATCAGAATGAAGCAGTCAATCCATAGCCGCATGCTCACTTAACACATTCAACTCAAAAGAAATCATGATTAGTGCATCAATAACTCTGACTTTTTCACTCCATGCTTCTGCTACGCTGCTGCCAATATCATGATTCAACAAATGCTTCCGCTACTCTGATGAGAAGATATCATGATCCAGAATGTGAGCATGTCGGTCCCAAAGTCACATCACCACAATGGATGTCTCAGAGATTTTTGATTGCCGATGATCTCCAAAGATGGCTCAAACTCATCATCACGCGGATCAGTAAAAGACCTCCACTTGGAATAACCAAACATGCATTGTGAAGAATCAATGACTACGAGCTTAGGAGCAAAGGACTACATCAAGAATGCAAGATCAATTGTTAAATGTCATATCTATTTGTATTCAATGTAATTTTGGTATATTATTGAGGTGACCTCCCTTAGGGGGAGATTGTTAGGAATTAGAAATTCCCGGTATTAAAGAGTCGGTCACCTCAAGTATATGTAATCGTTAGAAAGCTCGTAGTCGTAGTTCTTTTAAGTTAAGTAGTAATTTAGTTAAGTAACACCGTGGAGGACGGACGGGTCTTTACCCACTGTATGCCTGATCCACAGCCCAAAGTGTGGCGAGTTATGTAAGACTATAAATACTCTCTACCTTCCAAGGTAGAGAGTTGGAGCTCATAATAATATCTTTCACTTTCTCTCACTAAGTTCCCTAAACCTCTAACTTTCTCTCTCTAGAATTCCATCTTATTCGCCACCTTGTGTTATGGTTTGATGTGTATGTGAAAAGTTATATCTTACAATTATTAATTTGACTTTCAATTATTTGACTTTCAACTAAGTCATCATCTACCAAAGGTGATGTCTTAGAGGGAGGTGGACTTTCGTCAAATGTTATGTTCAACGATTCCTCGACTATCATTGTTTCTTTATTTAGGACAATGTAAGCTTTACTAGTTTGAGAGTAACCAAGAAATACACCTTCATAAGACTTTGGGTCAAACTTGGTGAGATAATCCTTAGTATTAAGAATAAAACATTTACAACCAAAGACTTTAAAATATCCTAATGTTGGCTTTTTACCTTTATAAAGTTCATATGGTGTTTTGTTTAGGAAAGGACGTATTAGGACTCTATTTAAAATATATGTAGAAGTGTCAACGGCGTTACACCAAAACTTTTGAGGAATGTTTTGTTCATTAAGCATTGTTCTACTCATTTCTTGAATTGTTCTATTTTTACGTTCTACTACTCCATTTGATTGAGGTGTTCGTGGAGCGGAAAAGTTATGTGTTATACCATTTGTATCACAAAAGTTTCCAAATTGAGTTTCGTTGTCAAATTCACGACCATGATCCGTTCGGATCGACACAATTTTGACACCAAGAAGATTTTGAATTTTCTTGCTAAGTATTTCAAATTTATCAAAAGCTTCATTTTTGGTTTTCAAAAACAACGTCCAAGTAAACCTTGAGTAATCATCTACTATGACCAAAGTGTATAAGTTGCCTCCATAGCTTCTTATAGCGGATGGTCCAAACAAGTCATTATATGTTTTATCTATTTTCATGACGTATATGTTATTTTTCCTAACTCCTTTAGCTATGGTGATGCCATCTTTTAGTATTTTACTACCATTTTCATCAAATAGTACTTTATACTTTTTATCACATAGTTGGCTAATACTAAGTAGGTTAAATCCTAACCTATCCACATGAGCAACATTTTCAATAGTTAGAGAGTTATGAGCAATCGTACCTTTGCCAATGATTTTGCTTTTGAGATTGCTACCGAAAGTGACATTACCTCCGTCATACTCTTGGTATGATGAGAAGAGACTTTTGTTGCCCGTCATGTGTCGTGAGCATCCACTATCTTTTATCCATTCATCAGGTTCTAATCCAACTTTCAAGCATACCTAAGAAGCAAATAACTCAAACATTTGGTCCCCAATATCTCATGGGTACGTTTGGGTTAAACATACCATTTATTTGATTCATGTATGGAAATGATGGGTAAGGGTTCCATGGCATGTAATCTGGAGTTTGATATGGTCTAGGAAAGTTTTGATTCCAACCGTTGTGTTGGTAGTTAGGTTGAACGTTGTGGTTGCTCTTAGGAAAGGGGCGTTTGGCAAAAGAAGTTTTATATCGTTGTTGAGTAGTTTTTGATCTAAATTCATTTTTAACAAGTCCTACTCCTGATATAATGGTAGGTTTTAGTTTAACATTATCATTGGTTTTCTTTGTTACTTTAACAAATTCAGTACGGTCCGTATTGCGAACATTCTGTTCTGCTGAAGTACCCGCGGTACCATTTTGCACAACGGACGGAACCCTTATTTTGGTTCCGTCTGGTCCGTGCTGTACTGCAGCAGTTTTGACAGAATGTTCGTCCTTTTCGGCCGTTTTGTTTTGACTCTTTGGAATTAATACTTCATTAAAACCTAGCCCATTCATGTCTCCTGGTGTTTTATGGATTTTAACTATTTCATCGGCAAGAGCGATGTTTTTGTTAAACCTTTTAAACTTAGAATTATTTTCTATTAAAACTTCTTGTGTGAGCTTTAGTTTTTCTATTTCAAGATTAAGCTCTTGACATGATTTACAATCGTCGTCATTTGCTTTTCCTTTTTCAAGACGTTTTGCTTTTTCTTTTAACTCATATACCTCATTTTCCAAAAACTCCTTTTTGGTTTTTAGAAATTTATTTTTAGTTATGATTTTTAGACTTAGCTCACACAATTGATTATATTGTTTTTGCAAGGTGTCATCATCTATAGAAGAATAAGAAGAGTCGGAAAGTACCTCATTTGACTCATGTGCCATTAGAGCGATCTCTTCCTTGCTTGATTCCTCATCGTCTTCACTATCACTCCAAGCACCACTTACAAAAGCTCATTGAGTTTTGCTTTTAGGTGGCTTGGGACATTCTCCTATGAGATGACTTGCATCACCACATCTAAAACACTTTCTTTCACCTTTAATCTTCTTATCATCCCGATCTTTTCGGAATGGCTTCTTTTCTTCTCGAGGTTGTCTTACAAACTTTCCTCTTCTTCTAAAGAACTTCTTGAAATCTCTAACGGCCATAGCATACTCCTCATCTTCACTATCGGAACAAGATTCACCATCATCGCTTGATTCCGCCTTTGCTTTAAGAGCAACGGATTTGATCTTCTCCTTTCTTCCTTTGATGATCTCCGAATCTTTCTCCATTACCATTTCGTGAACTTTGAGGTTGCCAGTTAGCTCGTCTAGTGACATTATTGAGAGATCTTTTGATTCTTCAATAGCGGTCACTTTAGCTCTCCATTTGGGATGGAGTGCTCTAAGAAATTTCCTGACAAAGTTCTTACTACGAAAAGATTCATCAAGTGCTTTAAGTGATGTAATGATAGTGTTAAAACGAGCAAAGCCACAATCAATGGTTTCATCTTCAGGGATAACAAATTGTTCATATTGTTGAACAAGAAGATCAATTTTGTTATCCTTGACTTGTGAATTACCTTGATGTGTAACAATTAAAGATTCCCAAATATCTTTGGCGGTTTCACACATAAAAATTCTTTCATATTCTTTTCTAGGTAAAGCATTATAAAGCATCATTTTAGCTTCATTATTTTTAGCAACTAATTTCTTTTGTTCATCAACGGAAATATCCTTTGTTGTAGAACTAAAATCTCCTTTAACAATAATAACCCAAAGATCTATATCTTTTGATTTTACATGTGTTTCAAAACGGTTTTTCCAATAGATAAATCCATTGGTTTCAAAGAGTGGTGGTCTTTGCATAGATTGCCCTTCTTTAAAGTTTTCAGAATCCATGGATCGTTTCAAGTTTATAAAATACAAGTTATTTTAGAAATTCTTGAGCAACGAGGCTCTGGTACCAATTGTAGAAAACTAGAAGGGGGGTTGAATAGTTTACCGATTAAAAACTTTGTTTTGAAACTTATTGAAAGATCAATTGATATTGATCTTAAGTATGTTAATGAAATATGCAAGCAATATGTAATGAGTAAATAAGGAAAGAAATGATCAAACCACAACAAGTTGTTTATAGTGGTTCAGCCTACAAGGACTCTTTTTCCTTGCCCTACTCCACTCCCCGAGTCTCACACTCGAGAGTTTAACTTCACTAGTCAACAAGCTCCTTTCACCGGCGGAGAAAACCTTTACACTTCGCTTACACTATTTCCGACACTAAGCTAGATGTCGAGTTTTTTCCAAGGGTATAACTACTCCCACACACAATGTATTTTGAGGACTAAAATACTAACCACTCACACTCACAAGATTATGATGGTTTGATACAACAATGAAGTATGAATCAACACTAGATCATACAACACTAAACAAACAAGACTTCCAACTTCTCGTTGAAGCTTGAATATGACTTGATCTTCTTTGCTACAAAAGAGATCACTAATATGATATGAAACTGAATTAGAAGGGTTAGAGAGAAGATATGTATGAGAGTATGTTAGAAAGGGATGAGAAACTACTTGGCTTGGCATTGCTATTTATAGCCAAATTGGACAGGAGCGTCCACGGACCGCGGTCCCTTAAAAGGGTTCCGCCCGTGTACCAAATTGGTACCGCCAGTCTGACAGTCAAGATATCAAATCTTGCCTGAATTCAACTCTATCTAAGTAAGATTGTGCAAGATATGAAGAGTACAAATCTTCACAAAATATCTAATGGAATCTTCCAATGATCTCCATGATGTAATACATGATCTCAAATGTTGTTTTACTATTAATAGAAATATGCAAATGCTTAAGTAGTGTTTGGTTTTAAGAACCTAACACATTCTACAAACTACTATCATACATAATGATTAGAGTCATATCAAGATGTTACTAATCATAAATGTAAATGCTTGAATGATGAATATATTGTTTGAGAAAGCTTGTTTTAATATCTAATAAACTTGACAAGCTTTAAGCTTTTATAAATTAAATTTACTTTTGTCGTTAACAAAACTTAGGCAAAGATCAAAAATATAAATAACGTTTAATGACGATATTTGTATTAACATAAACTATACACATTTTGGCAGTGGGTTGTGAACACACAGGTTGCAAGTTTTGTATGGGCGGAACTTGGAACTGAGTGGATTTACAATGCCTTTGCTGCATAAACGATTTTGAAAGGCTTTACATTTCAACACAAACTCTATGAACTCACTCAACCTTTGTGTTGACACTTTTAGCATGTTTTATCTCAGGTATCTAAGGCATACACTTCATGGCATGCATGTGGACTTATCATAGAGTCGCGATGACGACGCGTCTCACATGGGATTTATACACTTTAAAACATCGTTTGACTTGTACTAAACTTATTTTCCGCACAACTTGATTTCATTTGGGACCTATACTTTGTAAACTCTGATTGTTTTATTAAATCAAACGATGTTCTTTTCAAACGACACTTTAAGTCGTTCAATATAACTGTGATTGTGATGCTATGACAGTCAATCCCCAGGAATTCCATTCCGCTGCAAAACAAGTAATTTGGGGGTGTGACATACATCTTAATTTCATGATCTGTCACTTGCATTTAAAGTTGTCCAGACTCGTGTCAATGAGCTTGAAGCCGAGAATTTAAGATTGCATGATAAAATCCAAAACGATGGTCATGATAACATGGTCAGTCATTTGTCTAAAGTAGAGGTTGAGAATCTTAATTTACAATTAAAATGTCAACATCTAGAAGAAAGAATTAAGACTTCAAATTTCTATTTTGCACTTAACGACATCAGGTTTAAAAGAGTAGGGCGTCACAACTCAGACGGCCTAGATTTGGATCCCGACGGCGTCAGAAGATGAAGCCGACGGCGTCACAAGCATAAGGTGACGCCGTCACCGAGTTGACGTAGCTAAGACGAAAACCTAATGGCGGCGACCCGACGGAGTCACAATTAAAGGGTGACGCCGTCGCCTATTGTAACTCTATATATATAATTTGAATTTTCAGTATTTTAGAGAGGTAGTTTTGTGAAGTAAAACCTAAACCGAACCTAGGCTGTCTTGGGCAGTATCTTAGGGTTCCATACCCTATTTTACAACAAGATAAGTGATTTACTTCATTAATTCAATTATGTCTTCAATTGTTTATGTGTATGCTTGCATGTTTTCCATGTCCGGCTAATTTACTTGTGTGTTTGCTTAGATCTATGAAACCTAGGTATTGAATATTGATTGGTTGTCTCTTATCTTAATTGTGATTGACCCAGTACTGCGATAGGTCATTCGTTGTGTTTTTAATGCTTGAGTAATCTTTGTGAACATTAGTTTATAATCACCTAGAGTTATTGTAGTCTAAACATCCAAAGATAACTGTTGGGAATAAAACTAACAGTTACCACTGATAGTCTTGTGGAAGACACTGCTAAAGATTACACTAGCAGTGGAAACTCATTACCACTGCCAGTACAAATATTACCACTGCTATTAGGATAATTGTTAAGTATTTGTGTATTGATAAGTATAGAAAAGATCTTGTGTATATTCTATATTGTTAGGTTTACACTTATCATGTAAAGGACTCCTTGTGTTATAAAAGGAGATCCTAGGTCATTGCTTAGAATACGTATTATTCATATAAGCTTCAAGGTGTAACCCTAGTGATAAGCAAGATCATTCGTATTATTTCTTATTAATATTGGAGCTTTATGTTTATTGTTCTTACTTACATTACATCATATAATCTGTCTTCTAAGTATTACTAAGTATATTCCGCGTGCTTATTAATATAACTCAAAATATCACTAACACAAGGTGTGTGTTTAGATCCATCAAGTGGTATCAGAGCAAAGGTTATGATATTTTGATTTAGAAGATCCAAGGAATAAGCTTAACCTACTCACTCAAAAACCAGTCCAACTCTTCTACTCCAAGACTTCTTAAGCTCAAACTTAATGAGTTTGAGATGTGGAGGATAATGATTGAGCAATACTTTCTCATTCAAGACTATGCTCTATGGCAGATCATCTTAACTGGTGATTCTTTCAAGCCTATGACGAAGACTCAGAAGGTTGGTGACACAGATGTTGTGACAGTTTCTGTGCCTGAGACTAATATTGAAAAAGCACTGAAGAAGAATGATCTAAAGGCTAGAAGTTTGTTGCTGATGACTCTCCCTAGAGACCAGATCATAGCATTCAGCAAGTTCAAGATAGCAAAAGAACTTTTTGAAGAGATTTGTTCAGTGTTTGGTGGTAATGATGCTACAAAGAAGACACAAAAGACATTGTTGAAGCAAAGTTATGAAAACTTCTATGCTTCAAGCAATGACTCACTTGATAGCATCTTCACCAAACTCCAGAAGATTGTTACACAATTGACTGTGTTTGGCATTGAGGTAGAAAAGGAAGACCTCAATTTGAAGTTTCTAAGAAGTTTGCCTTCAGAGTTTCATAATAATGTTACAGTCTGGGAAAATAAACCATATATTGAAACTATGAAGCTCAATGATCTTTACAACAACTTCAAAATCATTGAACAAAGATTGAAGAAGGCTGGGAAACTTGGTACAAGCTCAAGTAGCTTGGCTTTGATGTCAACCTCTGTTGACAGTGATGATTCTGAAGATGACTGTGATGATGATATTGCAACTGCTGGTTCTACAGTTTCCATTGGTAATGTTAGGGTTACCACTGCAGGTTCAAAGAAAAAGATTGCTGGTATTGGAGATCCTACCTTTTATGCTTTTATCTCCACTCAAGTTAATGGCTCTATATTAACTCATGAAGACATAGAGCAAATTGATGAAGATGACTTGGAGGAGATGGATATTAAATGGCAAATAGCTATTCTTAGCATGAGGGCTAGGAGATTCTACAAGAATACTGGCAAGCCTATTCACATCAATGGTGGTGAAACTGCAGGGTTTGACAAAAAGAAAGTAGAGTGTTTCAATTGTCACAAGTTGGGGCATTTTGCTAGGGAATTCAGAAGACCAAAGATGAAGGACAACAGGTCTACTTGGTACAAGCAAAAGAAAGAACCAACTGTGGATGAACCAAAGGCAATGTTGGCAATTGATGGTGTGAGCTATTATTGGAGTTTCATGGCTGATGAACAACAGGAAGAACCTTCAGATGCTGCTCTTGTGTCTACTGAATTTGCTCTCATGGCTTTCTCTGACTCTAAGGTACAAAACTTTGAAAGTTGTTCTAAAACATGTAGGGCTGCTAGAGAAGTTGAAAGGCTTAATGAATCTTATGAAAGTCAAAGAACAGAGTTGTTTGCTGCTAATTATGTTGTGTCAAACCTTAGGAGAGGTATAGCTGTATTAGAAAAACAGCTAGAGCACTACAGAGATAATGAGTCAAAATATATTGATGATATGATTCTTCTTAGAAGAGAGGTAGATCATACGATAGCTGTGAATGAGCCTTTCCAAGAAGAGCTTAAAAAACTTAGAAAGATAAATGAGAATGTCAATTTAACTGTTGACACCTGTTATTATCAGTCTAAGTCAATTGATAAAATTTGGAATGCTCAAATACATAGTAAAGTTAAGTTTGGTATGGGTTATAATACAGTGCCTCCACCACTAAAAGGTGTTCCAGCACCTCCAGGTATAGATTTAGCTCATACAGGTCTACAAGACTTTCAGGAACCTATTCTTGAATATGGTCCTCCTAAAACTGTGAAATGTGAGGAAGAGGTTAAGCATGATAATGATGTTTTTGAAAGTGCTAGTGACTCATCAGTTGTTGATGAGAATGCTAAAAAGAATGTAGATGCTTCTATCCCAAAAGTTGTTAATACTATTAGAGAGGAACCTAGGAAACAAGCTTATAAACCTAGATCAACTGTAAGGTATGCTGAGATGTATAGGAACAAGTCATCAGCTCCTAGGGGTGACCAGAGGAGTTGGAATCATGTTAAATCTCAACAACTAGGTAGTGACTTTGTGATGTACAATAAAGCATGCTATATCTGTGGTAGTTTTGATCATTTACATGCTAATTGTGACTATCATGCTGGGAGAAGGGAAGTCCATGGGAATAAAAGGGTGGAGTCTAACAGGTTTCAAAACAATTTACTCCCTAATTCTCACAGCAAAATGATCCCAAGAGCAGTTCAACTAAGAAGTGGTCTTAAATCTTTTGCCACTGCTAAAACTGTTAACACTGCTCACCCTAAATCACCTGTTACAAGTGCAAAATCCAAAACAACTTTTGCAAAAGCTGCACAAAGAGGGAAAAGAACTTTTCAAAATAAAAAGGTTCGTTATAACCAAGAGTGGGTGCCTAAAACCAAAACAGCAGTTTCCACTGCTCATTCAAAAGTTCCCACTGCAAGGGTTGTAAACAAGAAAAGGAGGGACATGGGCAATGCTGTGAAGGCCTCAGCACATTAGGAATGGAAACCTAAAGGAATTACCTCTACAACCAATCCTAATGGTGTATCAATGACCTTTTATAGATTTAACTATATTGATACACGAGGCAGATCCAAGTCAATCATGGCTTGTGTCCCCAAAAGAAACTAACTCTTTACTTTTATGTGCAGGAACATCCAAGGACAAAAAGATCAGATCAAGGCTACACAGATAGTGTATGCTCAAGGCACATGACTGGCAACAAGTCCTATCTCTCAGATTTTGAACATTATAATGGACAGTTTGTCAGCTTTGGAGTAAAAAGTTAAAAACAACCAGAATGATGCAAGGAATTTAAATCAAAAGACATGGATTGTTATTAATATTCAACAAATCTGCACACTGAGTGCAGAGGTTACATCCATTAGGTTCATACAACCAGCATCATTACATGAAAGAGAAACAGAATACATCATAATACTACAAACTGATCAGAAAAGCTTCACATCCTATCCCAACCCTATCCCATCCTAACCATCATCTACCACCTATGGCTTCTTTGGGAAGGCCCACTCTGGCATCACTTTAGGCGCCGTTCGCCTATCAATCACCCTGTACACCTTTGGGGATGCTAGTCCAATCACCATTCCTCCAACAGGTGGTGAGGATGATGAAGGTCCCTCTTGTGGTGGTGTTGTCAACAATGGTGGAAAAGGTGGCATCTGCAGTTCTCCTGATGGAAGGATTCTTGCAAGGGGAGGCACATCCAAGACCCTTGAAGTAGTATCATTAGCTGTGCTTGCATATGGGGAAATGTAGCTTGACATGGAGTCTGAGCTATCTTCAGTGATGACTGCATCTTGTGGCATTGGTTGAGTTGAAGAAGGACCAGCAGCAACAGAGTTTGAATGTGTTTTTTATAAAGATTATGATGTGCCGAGCCTCTTTATATAGGCAAAGTCGATCCCAAGGGTTCATTAAAGAATATATTTACTTTTCCCTATTTTGGTAGGTTAAAGAGTAAATATAGATATTATCTGGTTGACTTTGGAAGATATTTTTAGATAGTGGCTTGGTTAAAAGTAACTTTGGTTAAAACAAGTTGGTTATTCATATTCTTTGTATTATGCTAACACATGTAGGTACATAACCAATCTTGGCTGAGAGTTGATCTTAAATGGTTTTGTAACTGAGACATACAACAAATGGTTATTGATTCACCATGTATAACCCACATAAGAATCAACTAGTCCATAGCAAACGGCTACTGGTAAAGACTTAACAAATCCGTTTATGGTTGATAGTTTACCAATAACTATATGGTTATCAACTCACCATATTCTTTATGATTAAGAGTTGGCTAGTACATAGCAAATGGCTCATGGTAAAGACATATCAAATCCGTTGATAGCTGGTAGTTTGCTAAAAACTATGATAAAGAGTAGTTCCATTTTTATATGTTTTTCTTTACCACTGCTCTTTGAAAATCTTTGTGAAAAATTACCACTGCTAGTTCACAGTTTCCACTGACAGTGTTATTTTTACCACTGATGATCTAGCCGTTACAACTGATTGTGTCATTAACCAATTTTTTACTAGCCATTGAAAGAAAACATTAATTTCCATATATATAGGGTAAAATTTTTGGAAGATTATCTACTTTCCTAATTGCTATTTATCCTCTAAACATAAATATTTTCCAAAGATAGTCTTTCTTGCGCAAAAATCTTAAACCCTACCCCTATATATCTTTATCTCTCAATTGGCAAGTTATTCATTCAATTCATACTGACACAATATATTTTGCATCAAAAGATTCTATGGCACCTATCACTTTTGCAGATGAGCACAACCAAGTGGCCTACTTGAACAAGTCTAATGAGAAGAGTGGCCCTGTTTTTCATTAGATTGTGGACTTTCTTAATACTACCCATATAAGGTATGCTTTACTTCTTAATCTCACAATCTATATCTCTCAAATCAAACAGTTTTGGACTTCTGCTCAGTTCATAACCATTGAAACTAGAGATACACATGAAACAGTGGATGCTCTTAGAGCCACTGTGGATGGGGTAACTATTGATGTTACTGAGGCATCCTTGAGGAGAATTCTCCAATTGGATTATCTTAATGGTATCATTACATTACCTATGCCCGAAATTCATACACGTCTTTCATCCATGGGGTATGATACCACTGACAAAAAGGCTACTTTCAGAAAGAGTGGTTTTTGTCCCCATTGGATATTTTTGATACATACTCTTTTACATTGCCTCAGTCCTAAGAAAACTTCTTATGAACAGTTTAGTTCAACCATGGCTTACCCTTTGGTTTGTCTAGCCACTGATAGGACTTTTAATTGGTCAAATTATATTTTTCAAAGTATGCAAGGCAATGTAAAGAGTTTAACAAAAATTTTGATGTATCCAAGGTTTGTGCAAGCAGTGCTAAATGAGTTTCAACTGCAACCCCACACAAGAGTTTATAAAATCTGTTGCCTTAAGCCTAAAGTTTTTCAAAACATGAACAAAGATAGCAATAGGATTATTACACCCCATTTTTCCTCAAATGTTTGCAAAGATTTCACAGGTACAAACTCACCCATAATCACTGTTCCAAACATTGATTATACTCCACCAGTTTCTCACACCTATGAGAGGAGGCACAAAACAGCCAACTCCTCTCATTACAACACAGCATGTCCCTGATCCTTTTGGTTTAGGAACAAGCAGTTGTGGTTCTAGACTTCAACCTAGTCCAACTAGGGAGGAATCTGAGCCATTGCCCCATGATTCACCTCTCCTAACAGGTCACACAGTTGGAAGTGTTGAGGGTAGTGGGCAACAAATGGGATATCTGTACCAACTTAGTCAAGCAGGTTGAATCTCTAACACAAGACCTGGCACAAGTAAAGAAGCAGCATGCCAAGGACATTACACACTTGAAAGAGGAGATTTAGACCTTGAAAGAAGAGTTGCAGGGGTTGAAAAAGAAGAGGAAAAATGCAAAGATAGTGATATCATCTTCATCCTCACCTGATGATGGTGATTCAGCTGATTTTAATAAAGATTTGGGAAATTCTCCCAAACAGGGGAGGGAAACAGATGCTGAAACTCGGGGGAGGAGAATTGATTTTGAAGATGAATGTGTTTCTAGTAAAGGTGCAGAGGTAGCTGATACTGAAGAAGAACAACTAGAACAAGATATTTTTAGTACTGCAATTGCTGACTTTACCACTGATCTAGTTTCTACTTCAGAGACAAATGTTCCCACTGCTGGACATGATGTTGCCACTGCAAGTGAAGAAACTGATAAATAGAAGAAAGACAAAGGTAAAGCTGTTATGCAAAGCAAGGAGAAATCAAGAAGAAAGATTTCAAAAAAAGAACAAGCTCAGATTGCTCATGATAAAGAAGTTGCTAAAAAGATCAATGAAGATGAAGTTGCAGCAAAGAAAAAGCTTGATGAATTGGAGATTGCAAGCTTTATGAAGGCTAAAAGGCTGGATAGAATGGAAGATCCACTTTCCACTAATCCACCTACAAGATTCAGAGAGAAGACTCCAGAGTTCAGCTATGTACCTACTAAAGAAGAAATTGATTTCTTGATTGCAAATGATCCAGTGATCAAGAAGAAAGCAATTGACCTAGTGGCTGATAAGTCTTTAACTGAAGATCAAAGAACAACACAGTTAAAGGACTTTTTCAGATGAAGAATAATCAAGTACTTCAAGATGCTATTGTTTCAGTCAAGAAGGGCCAAAAGAAACCAAGACAACCAACAAAGGCACAGGTGATTTCAATGATGAAAGATTATTGTTGCAAGGTTGGTGGCTGGAAAAGACATCAATTCAAAGGAATGCCTGATGATAAAGTTGAAAGTATCTACTACAGAGTTCAAAGACAAGATAAAGATTTTATTCCAATGGACTCTGAAGAAGAAGCAAGAAGGTATCCTAATTGGAAGAGAAAGGCCAAAGATAGTGAATCTCATACATTTAAGAAGACAAAGTTTACGGAAGAAAAAGAAGTTCCAACTGAGAAATTCACTGAAGAACAACTGACTGAAATGATTATGATAGAAGAAGATTTTACCCTGAACCACTGCAAGTCACACATCCTATCATTGACTGGGAAGTGTTTACTGCTAGCAACTTTGCTCCAACATGGAAGATGACAAGGCTAGGTGGTGAAACTTCATCATTCATTCAATTTGAAGATCTCATCAAAGCTTGTGACAGAGATGATCTTGACAAATTATGGAAATTAGTTCAAGAAAGGTTTGATGCTGAAGATCTCAAAGATATGAAGGAGATGCAGTTATGGGTTAATCTTTGAAGGCTCTATGAACCAGATGTTAATGATGATTTCTGGAAATTCTCATGTTCATGTCCTGGTACTAAATGGTTCTATTATGATTCATGTGAAGTTCATCATGTTTCTACAGCAAATGGAGTAGATGCATTCATGCATGCTGAGAAAGAATATCCACTCAAAGCTGGAACTCTCACTGTGATGCTGTGTACTACTATAAGAGTTTATGAAGATAGTGAGAAGGTCAGAGCATTGTTACTCAGGCTTCAAGATCAATGTTCAAGAGCTATTCAAGCATTGAGAAGAAGATGAAGTGTTTGAAAGAATTCCCCAAATCCTTGCAGATAATGAAGATTGAAGAAACTTATTGATTTGTAGAGAAATCATAAGTTTAGGGGAGGATTGTTAGGAATAAAACTAACATTTACCACTGATGTAACACCTCCAATTTCGTGACACGCAGCGGAATTCAAACTGGGTGTTACTTCATGGCACAACAATCATAACAATAGAAAACGAACTCTAATGGAGTCATTTTAAAAGATTTATCATTTGATTTATTTAAATATATCAGAGTTTACAAAATAGGTCCCAGTTGGTTCCATTGTTTACAAAATGCATCAATATAAAGTCTTTTGATGTCTTGTGAATGATAAAATATTTATAGCCTTCACACAATTTTTCTCCCCCTCAAAAATTGCATATAAATGGTATTTTTGTTAAAATTTTGTTATCGAATATGACCATTTTGAGTTTTGTGGGAAGATTTCGACATAGAACAATTTGTGAACAAAGATTTATTTAGCAAATACTCCCCCTCAACAAGTAATATTAACTTTTGAGGTTTTGAAAACATAAGGGGAAGTACTTGTTCTTTTGAGCAAAACTTTGAAAAATGAAAGTTTTGATAAGTTTTACTCAAAAGTAAAAAGCTTTCGCTCCTTTTATAGGATTGTGGCACTGATACGTACCACAGGGTCCTTTCATTACAAGTATGGGTTGTACACTGTTATGTGTGCACAAGCCATAGTTAATTATAAACAGATCAAAAATATCCAAATATGAATCAAGGAAACAAATTAAGGAGTACCAGGCAGTCCGTCAATAACCCCAGGAGTTCTCTCTTGACGTTGATACCCCGTGAGAGAGAAACTCAGTCGTCCACCCACGAAACTCTCCAAATTCCTTATCTGATCGCGACAAAACAACCTTTCATCAATCCTTGTGACGATTTTCTTTGCATCCCTCTTTTCCCTAGAGTTCCACCGCTTCTTTGACCCTATGCCTTCAGGAATCTCCTTTAACCGATATGCTAGCCCGTCACGAACCTTCTTCAGGGTGTAATCACCGAACTTGTGAAGCTCATTGCACGCCATGAAGCAATTATGGTGAAGTTCACTGCGGTAAACTATGCCAAACTTTGGTTTCATGAGGATGGTGTACTGAGCAAGTTGGTTGATATCGGGAAATTTTAGCAGTGGTTTGGTGAGATTAACACGTTTTTGGTATGATTCCACGATAAGTTGAAGGTCTTTAAGACGTTCCTGGATAATGATGTTTCTGATGAATATCAGCAAAGACTTGATGTAGTGCAGCTGGATGTTGGTGGAGAACTGTCGCATTCAACCTTGTACCTTAGCAAGATACATGTCTTCAATGTCATTGAGTGACAATCTCGGAAAATCTGCTTCAGTGAAGTCATATTCTTGTTCGTCTTGGTGTTTGACTTTGATTGCTTTCAAGAATGAGTAGTCCCACTTAGTAGATAGGCTGACATGCATTATAGCAATGATCCATTTGTCACTGTACACCTCTTTGTTAGATTTGAGTACCTGGCAGCTTTTGTAGTAAAGTCTTCTTCGTTCAAGCCAATGATGAATTTCGTACAGTGCATCGAGGTCATAGTTTACCACATTATCAACAAACATTTATGTGGCTTCTTCCTCAATGGCAATATTATTGGAGAAAACTACTGCCGGGATGTTGAAGGTGAGTGAGGTAGCGTATTTCTTACTAACATCGCTACCATGTTGAAGAAATTCCAGGTCATTGTTGGAAAAATACCGGTATGGAATCCTTTGTTGATCAGGTCGACCAATGGTTGGTAGTGGCTTGGACCAGTCCATGTAGTATGGAGTCTTGTCAGGCCTGGTGAAGTCGATATTGGATTCAGGGTTGAGCCAATCAATATTGTTAGACATGGCTCGTGCTATGTTATGGAGATGATATTTAACTTCAATGGCACTATCGGAGCTGTCCTTTAGCAGTTGAAAGGCACCGTTCTTGATTCTTCTTAACTCTGCTTTCGTCATCTTCTTCACTTTAAACTTTTCTTGAATGATCTTGACATGCTCCATGGTTCGACCATCTACTGGTTCTTGGCCTTCCGGTAATTGAGGGGTTGCATCAACAAGCTTGGAGAACCAGTCATATTCTTCAGTGTCATCTTCATCCAACCAAGGTACAACTGTAGTAGACTTTATCTTCTGTGGCTTGGAGGATGATGCTTGTTGGTGCTTGGTTAATGGTGTTGATGAAGGTGGTTGTTGGGGCTCATGAGTCTCTTCGTCATCACCACCGGTGTATTCGAAATGGTCACCAGTTTTCTCTGTTAGTGGTGGAGACTCAGAGTCCTGAGGTTTGTCGTTAGCAGGAGGACGTTGTGAAGTTCTTCTGGAGGTGGTTGTCCTTTGGGGTGGTGGAGGCATAGAAGAGGATTCGCCAGTTTTCTTTTTGCGTTTTGGTTCAGAATCCTTGTCTGCATCATCGTCATCTCTTGGTCGCTTAGCCCTTTCAGCTGACTCTTTACACGATGTCTTGAGTTGATATTCTAGCAATGCCTCAAAAAGTTTAGCTTCGTCTGAAGTGAAAGTTGCGGATCGTTGAGACATTTGCATTACCAGCTTCGAGATCAATTCAGCATCGGAGACAATCGGAGACGGGACTGGTTTGATTTCCGTGACCGCTGGGGTAGTTGCCAGTGTATGTTTGACCAATGACATGAGATGTGGAAAGAGTTGTCTGGCGAACATCTCTCTTGTAACTCTAGAGACAGTGTCGAGAAGGAACTTGTGAGTGTAGTCTCTTATTGTCTTGTCCATTTCCCCTGGATATCTCGATTGAGAAACTGCTGGATCTATTCTCTTTCCTCCAAAAACTCGTTTATCACATTCTGAAGTAGATTGACTTTGTCCGCTAGCTGATTCAGTTTCTTGTTAACAACGTTGCGTTTCCTTGCTAGTCTGACAGCTTTGACAATCTTTGTCTTGGCACGTGATGCCCAAGTATCGGTTGGTTTCTTGACAGATTTGGAGGTTTATTTGGTGGTAGCTCTTTTGGATGGTGGTGATGATGAATGAGATGATGAATCTGATGAAGATGATTCATGAGAAGGCTCAGGGTCTTTAGGTGGCTCAGAGGTTTCTTTCGGGTTGTGCTCAGGATTATCTAGTAGATAATTATCAGCTTCCTCTTGAGCTTTTGCCTCTTCCTCTTTAGCCAGAGCTTCTTCTTCAGCTCTTTCCCTAGCGGCTTCCTCAATATCTTTATCAGTGATCTTCTCATCCTTTTCTTGTTCCTCTTCTTCCTCAAAGGTAAACGGAACCTCATAAGTTTGCTGCTGATGCTCTGTGGATTCCTTAGCGGTGGCACCAATTCGCTTATCGGGTTGATTAACCGCATCACGAATTGGTATGGTAAGTCCACCACCACTGGAACCTCCAGGGCCTCTATTTTGTTGACGATTGAATTCAGAAGCAGCATGCTTTAACCTTAGCTCTTTGAGAGTCTTGTGGTACTCTCTGTCCTCATCCTTAGGTTCATCACCCGAGCTTTCTTCTTCTTCTTCTGCCACTGGAGTCTTACCCTTGTCTGCTTTAGGACTTGTTGATTTGTCAGCTATCTTTAGTGATGTTGTATCATCAGTAACAGACTCTGAATAGTGAACCTCCTCATCAGTCTCAGTATCCTCGGAGTCTTCATCCTCTAGTTTAGGTGACGGTTGAGGATTAGGAATGGCACCCTTTAATGGAACTTTTCTTTTGCGGGGAGGATTCCTCCTAGGATACTTAAGGACACTCCCAGTGCTTGCTGCACTTCCAGCACTGCCTGATCTCCTGGTCTTCTTGACTAGAATGGCCGAAGATTTTTCATCCATAAAACCGACTTTGCCTAAAGTCACTACTTCTTGGTATCATGAATACGATGGTAGACTTTTAATATCATCAGTGATAAGGCAGTCAGTCAATACTACACCTTGTTTCTTTGTTGATGAGTCTTTAAATCTGACAACATTTAACATCGCCTCAAACAACACAGAATGATGGTTGGGGTCATCAAGTCTCAAAGGAATGTCCCGATTATTCCCGAGTATCTTCTGGATCAACAACTTCGTATATCTGATGAAAGGAACCTTTGTGCCAGGCTTCTTTAGGTGAGACATCATGTCTTCCCAGATCAGACTTGCATAGTCGATGTGCATCTTGTTGACCATGCCCCAGAAGATTTGTAGGTGCATTAGTTTAGGATGTTCATGACCGTTGTCTCTTCCGGAAACAGACTTGGCGATCATGATGTACAAAGTTCTCCAAGGCTGAGGAATGTTCTTTAGATCGACCGAGGAGTACTTAGTAATTATTCCCGCAGCTTCATCATAGCCAATATCGACCATGAATTGTAGTGTACCCTCTTCAGTTGGAATTGGTACATACTCAGCAGGCTGGATAGCAGGGAGCAGAAGAATTGCTCGTAAATCAGCAACAGTGACAGTGACCTGCTTATCATTAAGAGTAACCGTGACTGCATCTTGACCATCCACCTTTTTCATTGTATGCCAAAATTGGTGAATGTAGATCTCTGGCACAGTTGCAGAGTTTGTAAGCATGTTGTTGTAGGGATGAGACTTAAGAATATCCACTGCAATTTGGCATGAGGATTCAGAGCAGGTGAAGTTCTCAAAATCAACCTTGAGGTTGTTCTTTCCAAGCTTCATACTATAACCAGTCGGGAATGTGTCTTCCATTGTGAGCTCGTTTGGTGCATTAACGTTTTCCATGGTGATGTCCATATCGTGATCTGAAAGATATTGAGCCAAAAGAACCAACATATCGAAAGACATTATGTTAGTCAAAAATTGATTTTATTGTCCAATTATTGAATATGTTATATTAATGAATGTTACGAGTCCAATGTCAATTGTTGTCCAACAGTCCAAAGTGGTCGTGATGAGTTTCATGAGTATATTAATTTTGAATTTTAAAGTCCAAATTTTCACTCAATTACACAATATTTTGACCATTATAGCTTATTAGTGACATTTTGGTCTTGTGACGTTATGAGTAACTTATTTATAAGTTTGTACGCGTAACATTTCATAAGTAAAGTTAAAATTTTGGCTTAAGCGTAAGATTGTAAGCTTAAGCGTAAACATAGTAACCATACGTGTAGAGCTAAGCTTATGCGTAGGATTCCCTCTTACGTGTAAGAAATCTTAAGTGTAGGAGAAGGCACTTGGCATAAGGCTTACGCGTAAGCGTATGTAAGAAGCTTATGCGTAAGGTTTACTCGTAAGAGTGAACCTTATGCGTAAGAATCCAAGTTTACGCATATCCTTCATAGGATACACGTAGTCCCAATGTAGAACCTTATGCTTATAGGTTACGCGTAAGATTTCTCTTATGCGTAACTGCTACGCATAAGGTGATCCTTTAAGCGTAAGGCCATATTTTACCCTTGATTCTGATTTTGCACGCGTAAAACCTGAAAATAAATCATTCATAACATCTTCATTAACAATTTATTCAATCCCTTTCAAAGTCACATGGCATCTTAAGTTGAATATTGTTACTCGTAAAATTTGCTTAAACGTAAAGTTAAACCCTAGAGATTCAAAATCTACGCCTAAACAATCTAACCATGTAAACACAACCAAATGATTTATGGGATGACTCAGAGGCATAATAAGTTACATTCAATAGGTTTTAACATCAAACTCCTTAAGAATCAAAAATACCCAATTTTATGAATGTTTAAACCCTAAAATTCAATTTCACCATTATGTTGTTTCTGGGTTGAATTCAAAGATGTTATTGGTTAATTAAACACATGTTAAGTATATTACAAGCCTCTAATTGTCCTGAAACACACCCAATTTCACGCATAACCCTAAATTTGAAAAGTGATTCATACTTGTTTCTGGGTTAGATTTCTTGATGAAAATGGTTTTAAAACTTGATATTTACTTTGAAAACACAATCCATTTCATCATAATCAACCAAAAATAATTCCTAGTTTATACGCTTACACGTAAAACTAAAATCATTCATAGATGAAAATCAACCCGTTGGATTTGCAAACGATTTAAAACCAATGTTTGAAATTGCTCAAAGAAGCTTTAAACACTTACAAATTTGATGTTTATAACACGGATTTGATGATGAAATTTGGGGCGTAGATGATGTAGTTGGATTCTTAAATGTTAGAAATAAATGTTAAAGTTTATTAGGTGGAGAGTTTTGTAAAAGTTAAGTTTAGAAATTTGACAAGTATGGCCCCTCCACCTCAACCATTTTCATCCATAGCCCATAACTTCCATTTTGGTTAAGTAAGAATTATAAATTTGGAAAGAAACTTGACGACACTCCCCCTCGACTTTAAAAATAGAGAAATTTTACAAATTTAGGTCCGAGGAGTGTCAAGAAACAAGAAACGTGTCCACCATTATCAAAGATACAACCAATATTGGGTAACATGCAAGTACAAGGTTTTATGAAACAGAAAATATGTACTTTCTCCCCGTCAACACTTGACCGAGAAAATATTGAATTGTTTGAAAGGGTAAAGTGTTGACTGAAGATTTGTACTTGCAATGTTGAAAGAATTTAAGATAGAAGAGTATTTTTGTATTTTATGAAATTTTATATTTTTCTATTTTGTTTTTGAGAAAATATTTACAAAAGAGATTTTGGTGTTTGACTGGTTTTAAGAATGTGTCAAAAATTCGTCCAGTTCTTCGGGGGTCAAACACCTCATCCCAATCCGGTGGATCAACTCAGTAAACCTAGCAGGAGCTGAGGCTTTGGTGAGAAGGTCCGCCAATTGGTGTTCAGTACGCACAAAATATAATTCAACATTACCCTTTTCCACATGCTCCTTTATGAAATGATATCGAAGATCAATGTGCTTGGACTTCGAATGTTGGACAGAGTTGCACGAGATCGCAATAGCACTTCGATTGTCGCAGTACATCAGGATTCTGTCAAATACGTAACCATAGTCTTTGAGTTGTGTTCTCATCCAAATGACTTGAGCACAACACGCCGACATGGCAACATATTCTGCTTCGGTTGAGGACATCGATGTACAATCATGCTTCTTTGATTCCCATGACACCAATTTATCACCAAGAAATTGTAGAGCACTTGAAGTACTTTTTTGAGAATCTAAGCAACTTGCGTGATCAGCATCTGAAAAAGCTATTAGTTCAAAACCAGAGTCCTTCGATACTGGATTCCCAAATTAATGGTTCCTTTGATGTATCAGAGGATTCTTTTAGCCTCAAAGAGGTGAGTTTCAGTTGGTGTCGACTGATAACGGGAGCAAAGATATAAAGCAAAGACAATGTCAGGTCTACTGGCTGTTAGATACATGAGAGACACAATAATACTTTGGTATTTGGTAGGGTCAACCAATTTCTCATGTAAATCAGCGTCCAGTTTCTTGGTATGTGCCATTGGTGTGGCATAGGTATCACAGTTTTGCATTCCATGTTTGTTAAAAATTTCAAGAGCATATTTGGACTGAGTAAAGAAAATACCACGGGGTGATTGATGAACATGCAGTCCTAGAAAGAACGCAAGTTCATCCATCATGCACATTTCAAAATGTTTTTTCATAAGTTTTGTAAAAGCGTTTGAGTATTTTAGATGTGTTGACCCAAAAATGATGTCATCCACATAAATTTGAACGATTAAAATGTGAGCCCCGTGATATTGTATGAAAAATGTTGGGTCAACTGATCCTTTAATGAAATTATTGGCAATGAGAAAGGATGATAACTTATCATACCACGCCTGAGGGGCTTGTTTGAGACCGTATAGAGCCTTATTCAGTTTGTAGACGTGATTCGGGAACTCAAGATCAACAAATCGTTCTGGCTGGCTAACATATACCATTTCCTTCAGTTGACCATTCAGAAAGGCAGTTTTAACATCCATCTGATAGACCGTGATGTTCATGTGAGCCGCAAATGCCAAAAAAATCCGTACAGCCTCAAGTCTAGCAACCAGCGTGGATGATTCCTCGAAATCAATTCCCTCTTCTTGACGATAACCCTTAGCCACCAGTCGTGACTTATTACGAATAACCATACCATCATCATCTAACTTGTTTTTCCAAATCCATTTAAGACCAATGACGTAGACCCCTGTTGGTTTTTCAACTAATTCCCATACTTCAAGATGTTTAAACTGATTCATTTCTTCTTGCATGGATTCGATCCAGTTGTCATAAGTCATTGCTTCTTTAATGTTTTTGGGTTCAGATTGACAAACGGTGAGTGCATAAATGCAATGTTCACCGTCAGTCTGAAGGCATTGTCTAGTTACGACTGGTTGATTTGGGTTTCCAATAATGTTCACAAGAGGATGGTCTTTAGTCCAGCGATGTGTGGAGGGTTCATGTTGATATACATTGTGCAGATTAAGAGGATTAAAATGGCTTGTAGATGATTCCGCTACATCAGAAGTGGCAGATTCATTTGCGAACGGGTTAAAGAATGCATTTGGATCATAATCTGCAGGTGTAGGTACTTCATGATTCAGAAGATCATCAGCTGGTTCAGCATCATTGGATGCGGTTTGTTCGACTGTTGTTGTAGAATCAATTGGAGGTGCTTCTTCAACAGTTGTTGTTGTTGCAGGTGTATCAGGTATTGGATTATTATCAGGTTGAGCAGCGGAAACAGTTGATACATCTGGTGTACGTTGATCAATATCATCACTAAACAGAGGAGCAAATAGCTATTCCAATTGACAACGAGTAAGCTGTAAGCTTGGTTCAGCTGATGATGGGGTTTGGGGGAAGTTTAGACGGTTATGTCCGGGTTCTAAGCTGTTTTGCTCAGAAGCCATTTCTGTGAGTTCATCAAAATGAGCATGAATCGTTTCCATAATCTCCCTTGTACGACGATTCCAGATCCGGTATCCTTTTGAGTTTTCATAGTATCCAACGAAGACTCCAATGTCAGCTTTGGCCTTGAGCTTTCCAAAGTCATCACGATCATTATTTGGATAACAGAGAGCACGAAATACATGAAAGTGTTTGAGATTTTGTTTGCGGTTATGGATAAGCTCATAAGGTGTTTTGTTGTGGCGTTTGGTTATCATAGAACGGTTTTGAGTGTAGCATGCAGTTGACACAGCTTCTACCCACAAGTAATCTAGAATTTTAGCATTAATCAACATCGTTCTTGCAGCGTCCACTAACGTACGGTTTCGTCTTTCAACAACTCCATTTTGTTCTGGTGTCCATGCAATTGATGTTTGATGCTCAATTCCCACTTTCTCATAGTATTCACGAAGAGTTTGATTCACAAATTCAGTTCATTTGTCTGTTCTGATTTATCTATGGAACTTCAGAGGTCTTTATTGTTCTTCTCTTACATTGCAACTTCCTTTTCTTCCGGGATTTGCTCTTAAGCTGTGAAGTGCTAACATTGGGAAAAGAAGCAACTATTCATGTACCAGTGGAAGGAAGCACATTAGTATCTTGTGGTTAGTCATTAGGCATTCTAGTGTCATTTTTAAGCATTCTAGGTACAAGAATCTTCGTGTTACTAGACTTATCTTTTTCATACTTTCCTAGCTTTTCTTTCAACTCATCAATAGTTTGTAACAAATCTAGATTTTCTGAGTGAATGTTTCCACTAACGTTTAAGACTTCTTTAGTGTATGCAAGATGATGATCAAGTTCTTGGGATGCCTCAGCACGAGTCTTATTGAGCAAATCAAATATGACACCATATTCGGTTTTGACTTTGGCAATTTCTTGTTCATATTTTGAAATTTGACTTTTTAAAGACACGTTTTCATCATCCAGTTGTTCTATTTTTGGATCAAAAGATTTTGAACGCAACTGGTTGATTTTGTTTTGCAAAACAAGTTCTCGAGTTTGACAATCTTTTTGACACCATTGAAGACGACGTTTTGCATTAGAAAGCTCATTTAACAATCGCTCATTTTTATTTTTAAAGACTCGATTTGAGACACATTATCATTATTCACAACATTATTAACAGAGTCAACAATATCAACAGCAATATAATCAAATGCAAATGCAACAGAATGTAATAACACAACATTTATGGTATCAGCACATATAACATCTTCCAAGAGTCAGTCAACATGATTTCGTAACATTTTCTTTTTACGTTTAGTATTTGAAATCGATGTTTCTGTTTGCTCAAAAACTATTTTCATAAGACCAATATCTTTTTGAAGTTCCCGTTCCCAATAAATTGCACACATTTTTAGATTTCGGACATGTGGTAAAAGTCATTTCTGAAAAATATCCCTTTGTTTTCGCGCAAATGGCGATTGAAAATGTTCAGCTTTTATTTCAGAATTAACTTCAATTGCATGTTCCAAAAGTTTGATGTCAGACATAAAAGTGTCAAAATATTTTAGAACTTGACATCGTTAAGCTAATGGCTTTATTTCACTAAAGGAAGGTAAAGGACCATTAATTTGTGCAATATTGGAGTTGGGAGTTGGGACCATCATAAGAGGAGGGCTCAGGTTTAGGTGTGAGAACCCAAGGTGTGTTAGAAGTATCCTCTTGAGTGACGAAAGTGACGGCTTTTGAATAGTTATATGGTTTGTTATAAACAACATTTTCCATTTTTTACCGACTCTCGTCTTCTGCATCTAATTCCTCATCACGATTATATTCAACAACACTCATAATTGAGTCTCAATTCTATGTTCTGCACTGTAAACTTGAGGAGTTGGTTTGAATGCTCTATGTGAAAAATGTGGTTTGTAATCAGCAAGAATTGGTCCATATCCATCTGGATTTGGTTTAAAATTAAATTTTTGAATTGTTGTGATTGACTCACCATGTTTATAAACAACATTTCGAAATTCTTTGATTTTATGTTGTAAGTCTACAATTTCTTCAAGATAGTCATCTATTTGTTTCCTTGAATGCTTTTTGTACTCATAAAACTATTTTTGACAAGTTAACAACTCAGACTTGGCTTTTTGAGTTTCCGAAGTGAGAGCGTTAAGTTGTTGTTTATGATCGTATTTTAAATGTTCTATTTGAGAAAGCAATGCATTCTTGGAGGTAACTAGATCACATATCTGTTTTTCCAAAGATTTTTCATTTTGGTATGATTTTGCAAAAGCGACTTCAAAACCTTTTTCACGTTTCTCTAGAGTTTGAAAAATGTTGAGTTGGAACTTATAGCATTCATTATCCTTAGTTAACAGTGCAATTTTATCTTGCAGTTTCTTATTGATGGCATTGCATGTTTCCAGTTGAGATTTGTTGGTCTGAATTAATTTGTTCATGAGCTCAAGATCTAGATTAGATAATGGTTCATCTTGTTCAACTTGAGTCTCAACATGATCATTATTTAGATCCTCAAATATGACCACAGAGTCAACTTGATTATCAATATTAACCAGAAGGTCATCTTGATCGTCAAATATAACTATGAGATCTATTTGATTATCTTCGGAATAAGATGTGGAAGATTCATGTTGAACACTCTGAATCTCGTCGGATGCAGATGTTGGCGTTGATATCAGATCATTAATGAGTAAGTTTTGATCGGGTACCTGAGACTAGCCATCAGTGTCATACACTGGGCCTGTGTCACTCATGTGGAGCTCTTGCATGTTTGCCATTAACATCATAGCTGCATTAGCTTGCAAGTCTTCCATATCATCATCAGAGTCTGCATTGGCCATGAAGCTCTGTTCCTTGTTGGTAAGAGTTCCACCAGCTTCATCCTTGAGAGCCAAGAGTAAAGCCTCTTTGTGATAAGTGTTGCCTCTTGTCCTTGGCTTTGGGCATGCATTAGCCAGATGACCCTTCTCATTACAGTTATAGCATCAAAGACCATTAATCCCATTCTGAGCATTTCCCTGTTCAACAATTTGAGCCTATTGATGTGGAGCAGCCATGTTATTCCTTCCATTAAACCCTTGACCACTACCCATTTGACGACCAGTTCCACGATTCTGAACTTCAACTCTTCCATTATAAACAATAGCTTGATTTCGTGTGTTGGATGAGGTTCGAATGAGATTGTTGGATTTGTTAGCGACCGAAGGCTCTAGCAATCATGACAAATCCTTGATTCAATGCATCGAAGGCCGCAGCATCCTCATTTGGAGTTTCACTGTAAAGTGCTGAATCAGTATTGTTGTTGTATGGAACCAATTGAGTTTCTTGTGATTGTTGTTGTGATGGATTAGATGGTGTGATTTGAGCAGTTGGTTGTGGAGGGTTTGTGAAGGCAGTTTGTAAGGTCAGAATTTGAGGATAACATGCTTGAGCCCACAAAGCAAGAGTTCGATTATCCGGGAGTGAAGGTGAAGCACGAACTCCTTGGATGATTCTCTCTTTGTCAACTTCCTTTTGGTGATGCTTCAAATAGTCATACAACAATCCATAAGTAGCTTGATGCAGATTCTTTGCTTGACGGATGAATGTAACATACTTCTCCCAATCTGGACCAAGGCAACTCAGGAACTTTGTGTTGATTGCAATTCTTGGCATAATGATATTATGTTTATCCAAGTCATTGACGATACCTGAGAACCGATGATAGTATGAATCTAGTGATTCCCCTGGTACAATTATGAAGTTTTCATATGCAAGATAGATTTTTGATTCCATGTCTTCATGATTGAGTTCAGTGCCTTCCATTAGAAGATGAATGTGCTCCCACATTGCTTTAGCAGTCTTCTTAGCATCAACACTGATAAGTATCGGATTGGGTAGTCCCAAAAGGATATATTGCATGGCAATTTCATCAGCTTCTAAGTGAAGAAGTTGTTCAACAATGAGTTGGTCTACCCTAAGAATGTTGGAAACATCATCTCTTGGTGGATTAGCATTTAGATCTTCGGGTGTTGTGACAGTAGGCATCTGAAAAGGTCCTTCGAGGATGACTTTCTTCACAAACTTACCATGTGGTTTCTTGAGATGACAAAACCTAAAAAACCTAATCACCCATTGATCATAATTACCGGGAGTGAGCATTGGAGGTCTATCAAGGGATCCAGCTTCATGAATGGACTGTTGGCTACTTAAAGCTTCACACATCTTTGCAAACCAAGAGGGTTCTTTCTGCGTTGTGGCATTCATAGCATACTTAGTTGGAAGTTGATATGGGAGGTAGTTACCTTGTTGACGAGGGTTAAGTTAAGGCATCTGTGGTGGAAGAGGGTTAGCTCCTAGAGAAAAGTACATTTGAGATGGTTGTTGAATTTGTTGTTGATGAAGTTGTTGATAGTATTGTTGTTGTTGTTGTTGAAGTTGTTGTTGTTGTTGTTGTTGTTGAGGATACTCATGAGGAAAGTAGCTAGAGTATGGTGGTTGAGACATCTTGAAACTTGTGTTGATGATGGATCTTTGTAGTCGAACGAAACAATGTTGATGAAGTAACCTTATGCATAGAAACCAGATTAGGTGTAGAAATCATCTTAAGCGTAATACCCAACTTACGCGTAGACAATGGCTTACACGTAGTGTTAGCTTACGCGTAGACTTGAGGAAGACTTGGCTTAGGCGTAAACCAAAGACCTAGTAGTAGAATCCTTATGCGTAATATTTTCTTAAGCGTAAGAAAAGCTTAGGCATAAGAAATGCTTAGGCAAAAGAGATGCTATGCGTAAGGGTTTAGCTTAGGCGTAAAACTAGCGTTTTGCCCAAAAATCCTTTACACTTATACCATTATAAAAGATATCAAAAGTCGAAGTGTTTTCAGGCTTATCCAAGCAAGAAAAAACACTGAGTAAATCAACAGCACTGAAGATCAAATGATGAACAGCTTACGCGTAACAGAACCTTAGGCGTAGACTTGTAGCTTACGCGTAAAACTAGGGTTTTACTACGAGTAGAAAGTACAAACTACCACCAAAACTGATTTTTATGCTTAAAAATGTTTAGAAACCTAATTTTAATGATGAAAAAGCTTCAATATCAACAAAATAACCCACAAGTTTGAAACTTGATGATCTAACATCCTTTTTCACCTTACGCGTAGACAGAAGTACACGATCAAAACCAAGCTCAAAAACTATTCTACACACATAAAGTTTCAAACTTGATGCTAAAAACTTAAACTTTAACACTAAATAAACCTTAAACCACAAAAATCATGAGTTTTTAAGTGTAAAATTTGAAGCTTTTAAACGTATGAAAGTTTTAACACCAAAACTTACGCGTATAACAATAACTTTCAAAAACAAATATGTTTCACCCAACTAGATGGTGAATGATACCACTGTTAGGTCACCATATTGTAACACAAGCATCAATATGTAAGAAATGTAGATAAGATGATCGGATGAACACAAACATAATACGCACGTATAAGAATGATAGAACTTTAGGCGTAGGAATAATGTGAAAGTGAACAACCAACCTTCCTAAGAAGGTTTACAAGTCTATTTATAGGGGAAGGTACTAGGGCAACACTACAAGTTCCCTTCCTTCCTTATTGGGCTTGGGCCAAGGCTCATAGGCTTTTTGCATAAGCCTTGCCATAAATACTAACATAAAAGCCTAATTAAGCAACCTATTACATATTGATTACAAACACTTGAAATATAGTTTTGGAGTGATTCCAACATAGGCGATACAGCAAAGGATGATTTAAAGATTTACGGTGGTTGATGATCTCGAAGAAAGCTCTAAGATCACCCAAGCCAAAGGAACATTCAAAGATCACTACTGGAAGTACAAAGATTGCGGACTTTGAAGAATCAAAGACTACGTGCTAGGAAATTAAATTCATGTCATAGAATGCTAGAATTCAAATTATAATTTCCGAGGTGACCTCCCTTAGGGGGAGATTGTTAGGATTACGAAAATCCATATTAAATATTCGGTCACCCCGCGGTCACCCCGAGTATCATCTAGCACTAGTTAGGTCGTAGTCTTGTTAGTATAAGTTAAGTTAAATTATCACCGTGGAGTCGGTTCGGGTCTTTACCCATTGTCAGCCCGCTCTAGAGCCCGTAGGGGCATTTATTGTATGACTATAAATAACCTCTTCCTACCAAGGGAGAGGGTTGGAGATTTCACTTAATCTAACATCATTATTTTCTCTCTCTAGAAACTCTCCCATTTCTCTCTTTCTCTCTCTATACCAAACGGCCATAAGCACAAGAACCATTCATGTTTTGATTTATGAGTTACATACAATCACTAAAGCAAGTTCTATAATATATATACTATCGGTATGCATCACTAAAGCAAGCATTAAAGGTGAATACTTTTCTAAATATCTAAATGCGAACCTCACATTTTTTGGGTAAAATTTGAGTGTTAGGGTTTTTGTGCTAGTCATATAAATCCTATCAATGAGACGCTTTGTTAAAACTAAAGTATTACTCATAAATGCCATAATTGTTTTTTGAATGTGGTGCTAAAGTTATCTTTAAAAGTTTTTCTTTCAGTTTATTACACAAATTAATTAAAGACAAAACAAATAGAAAATGCATAGCTAGTTTCTAAGGTGTCCTTTTTTACCCTCCCTACATTTAAATTGAATATTGTTCACAATGTTCTAAAAGTACCAAAAAATAGTAAAGGGAAAAATAAAAAGACATAAAAGAGACTAGTACTTCCTGGTTTTCTCGGTATGGATGAAAAACGGAAATACGGTTAAATCCTCAACCAAGAAGATATGATAGTCCGATGATGCACTTCTTGTCCAATATAACCTGTAATCTTAAGGTAAAAAAAACAATACTTCGCGTAAAATCGGCAGCAATAAAATATAATGTGTGAATTAATTATTAATAGACTAGAAAGCAATAACATATAATGCTACCAAAAATAAATAATACACGTAACTGAAAATTTAAAATTTCTGAAAATTTTTAAAAATTAAATTTAAAAATCTGGAAAACATTTGTGCTACAGTACCTGGCACCATCACTCTGTGAAAGTGACGTCGTCTGGAAGACTTGACAGATTTTTTTCATTTTTTTTTTTTGGAAAAATCTAACTTAAAACTTGTGTTTCCTGTAAAAATTTACCTTGACTTTATACAAGCATTTGACTCAAACAAACACAAAAAGAAGATATAATATATGCTAATTATGAATTGTAAAAATTTTCATATTCGAATTTTGTTGGATCGTATATTTATGTTGTTTAGATGATTCGGGTGGTCTAGGATTGTGATTAAACAAGTGAGCCATTAGAGAGATGAAGAGAGTAGAGAGGGTGTTTTTAGAGAGAGAAATATCAAAAGGAAAGGTTAGATTAATGTAGAAGCACCACCCCTTCCAAGGATGGAAGGGGTATTTATAGTTACAAGTAATACGTCCTCCTGTCGGACTGTGGATCAGGCATACAGTGGGTAAAGACCCGTCCTTCCTCCAAGGTGTTACACTAAACTAATCTACGCTATAAACTAACTAATTAACTACTAAATAACGTGAATAATGACACGTCTACGAGCTAACATATGCTAGACTATAATTGGGGTGACCGACACTTTAACATGAAATTTCCAATTCCTAACAATCTCCCCCTAAGGGAGGTCACCCCATGAAATACATTTTGCATCCTAGCATTCTATATTTGTCTTTAGTTCTGAGCTCGTAGACTTCTATTCTTCAAGTTCCGTAATCATTGTACTTTAGTGGCGATTATTCAAAGTCCGCATTGATTTGTACTTTTAGTGGAGGCCTTTAACTGATCCACATCTTTGATGATCTTCGAGCTTTCATTGAGATCATCAGCCACAGTAAATCTCTGGATCACCCTTTGTTGTGTTGCCTTCATGTGATGTTGTGACTTTCGGACCGACATGCTCACACTTTCAGGATCATGACATCTTTCCATCAGAGTAGCGGAAGCTTTACTGGTTCATGATATATGCAGCAGCGTAGCAGAAGCATAGTATAAAAATATCAGAGCCAGGTTATGTAGATATGCACTAGTCATGATTTCTTCAATTAAGTGTAGATGTTGTGAGCATGCGGCTTTGGATTGACTTCTCAATTCTGATCAGCTGCAACCGTCCAAATGTACCTACAAACAACAGTTAGCAATAAAACACACGAAAGTGTCTTTGATCACTTTCGTTGAATTGAAGTACACGGCCCACAGTTCCCCGTTGATCAGTTCAAGTACTGCCTGTGATCAAGTATAATTTCGAATAATCTCCTTGACAGGGTTTCGCAGCTGTTCTAGCTGTTCTCAAACCGAAACGTCTCAAAGAAGACAACACGGAGTGAGTGAACCAGCGAATTGAGATTCACTGATTAATGAAAAATTAATTTGAAAAAAATCGCGTATTGCTTAGAAGAAAGAGTTTCGCAATACGACGAAGGTTTTATGAGAAAGATCAATTTTCAATCAGAAATACTTTTTGTATTTGAAAAGTGTACACATTCGATGTGCTAGAGAAAAGAAGAGATTCGCACATCGAACGGTTTTTCCAAAAGTATTTTTTAATCAGAGATACTTTTTGAATTTGAAAATGAATACACATACGATGTGCTAGAGAAAAGAAGATTTGCACATCGAACGGTTTTTCCAAGAGTATTCATCAATTCCTTTCCTGGACCAAGGTTCATTCAAGAGTGAATCGCCCCATCATTTCTGTCCAGTTGTCACAAGCTTGATCTTTAGAAAAGATTCACATGTCACCCACCAAGAGCTTGTTTAATGTTGGCTCTAAAAGGATTTCCAAATTCATCGTGAATACTTTTACATATCACTCGGATGTTCTGGCAATACCACACGGATAATGCGTAGGACTCTCAATATATACTTACTTTCTACATTGTGTGAAATAGCAAGTCTTCATTAATTTTGTGTCCTAATAAGATATTGTGGATGATCTCTTGGCTCTAGACTCAATTGTACATTTTTGGTTCCTATGTCGGGGACTAGGGAGATGGTCTCCTTCTTCAATATCAAAAATCTCTAAGAGAAAGTCGATAGATTATGCAGGTTCCCCGTGAGAATGAAACAAGCCCTTTTAAGAGGAACTTGAGTAGCTTGGGAAGTTAGGTGCAGTGCATCACTGGGTCCATGACGTCTTGTCTTCAATACCAGTGTTACCTTAGTAACCACCAGTAGCATATGTATTGAACCCGGTTTCTGCCCTAAGGTTGAATTATTAGACGGCTATTTCTTTTCACCCTTTTCTCATTCATTTCTTTTTCATTCTTCAACCCCTTCAGTGCTTACCGAGACTTCATTACTAGAACCTTGTTGGGTTTATTCCAGTACTAGCTCTGTCTCAGTTCGCACTCTTCCCGTATTCTCATTTTTCTCCTTTTTTTCATCATACCTAAGGACTTCTACACTATCTAGTGGATTGTCCCTGGGTAGATCCCTCCGGCTCTGGCGGGATCATGGGAATGAATACCTAACCTAACCATCCTTATAACACCATGCATAAAGTAAATTGGTCGGTCTTTTGGTATTGTTCATTCCTTCATGAAACCAATTAAAAATTATTTGAAAAATCAATCAAGGTACTTGTGATATAAAATCAAAGCATTTTGTACCTTAATTATTTTGATCATTTTAGAAATGCTCCCCCTCAACATGTGCATATGATTTTGAAATTGTTTAGCACATGGAGGCAAGAGATCTTTGAAATGTATTCTTGATCACAATTTCCATAGAAAAAGCCATTTGAATTTCTTTGGTAAATTCTCCCCCTCAATATGTGCGTAGGATATTTGAAATCATTTTATCACATAGAGGCAAGAGGTTTTTGAAGTACTTTTCATGATTGCCAATAGAAACCATTCGCTCCCCCTCAATATGTGCATCGATATACAAAAGAGTTTGGCACATATTAGAGAGAACATGCACTTTGAATCAAAACGATCATCTTTTATCAAATTTCATATTAAATCACAAATTCTCCCCGATCAAGAATATCAAACCCTTTGAGATTTTTGATCCCAAGTGATTTAATAAGGTTTGGAAAACATGGGAGAATATGTGCCTGATTTAAAAGCTCTTATGGTTTATGGTTAAATGCTCCTCCACAATCATGTGCATTATGTATTTCAAAATCGTTTGGCACGTGAAGGAAGGAGTGCTTTAGAAACAATCACCCTTTTAAAACCGATTTGAGATTTAAATCACGATCTCTCCCCCGATCAAAAATTTCAAACCAATTGAGATTTTGGATCCCGATTGATTTAAATCATTTGGAAAATTTTAGGGGAAAGACGTGGCAAGATTTAATATTGAAAAATGATGGATAAAGAACAGTTTTTCGACATTAAAGATTGTTAGTGTCAGGTATGATAGTTTTTAAGAGATCTTTAAGTAAAATAAAACAATTTCACAATCAAACAAGAACAGAAAAAATTTCATTTTGAAAGATCTTTTAGTTTTAAAGAGAATCATACCATGACATAACACTAAATCTTTAGATCACCACTTATTTTGTACAAACGGACTTTTTATGAAGAAATATAGTTTGAAAAACATTTTATTTTAAATCACTCTCCTCCTCAATCGATGACCGAAGTCAATGATTGAGTGACTTAAGTTTTGATAAAATGAAGTCCGGTGATTTTCAAACTTTAGTCTAATTTGTTGGGATATGAAAGTGCTGAAGATTGACAAAGTACTGAAGATTGATAAAGTACTGTAAACTACAAGTACTGAAAAAAGTCAAAGAGACAAAGTACTGCTAAAGATAAAGTCAAAGTACTGCATATGAAGTCAAAGTACTGCAAGAACAAAGAACTGTTATATTCGTTTATAGAAAGTCTTGTAATTCTAGAATATTCTGTATTAGATTACTTGTCGTACAAGGATACAAATTGTAAACCGATTAGGGATATCCTTGAGCCTATAAAAGGACCCCTAGATTGGCATTAGACGTACGTGTTTATGAGTCTTAGAGTTTGCGATTGCTTACAAGTTATTATTTAGAGTTTTAGAGAAGTTCGATATTCTTAGAGTTGTTAAAGTATCTGCATAATAAGCAGATTTAGAGTTAATAATAAAAGTTATTCTTCTTAGCTTTGTTAAGTAAATTCCGCATACTTAATAGAGTTTTTTCAGTGTTTCTTTGTTAATAACTTAGGATTTATCCGAGGTTCTTAAACCTTAAACAAGCTATTTAAGTTAGTTTGGTTAGAGTACATCGATCCAACAAGTGGTATCAGAGCTTGTGTGGAAACTCTGACTAAGAAGAAACCTTAAGATGTCGACTGATTCTGTTCCATCACCTTCCATCACCTCAATGAGGATTCATGTCATCAAGAAGGGCGAATATGACCTATGGTGTTTGAAGATGAGGCAGTACATTGCCATTACAGACCAAGCACTATGGAATGTAATTGTCAATGGCATTGAAGTAGTTCCAGATCCTGTAGAAATTCCTGGACAACCTAAACCACGCAAACCAGTCTTACCAGCAGCTACATTAAGGAATCAAGAGAAGACACTTAACATTCTCTTGTCTGCTATACCTGATGGACATCTATTGAAGTTTCATGATGCTAAAGATGCAAAGCAGCTCTGGGCTGCTCTCAAGACTAGATTTGGAGGGAATGAAGCTTCTAAGAAGATGCACAGAAATCTGCTGAAGCAACAGTTTGAAACTTTCACAGTTGGTGAAAGAGAGAGTCTTGATGCTGCATATGATAGGTTTCAAAATCTCCTCAACATGTTGGAGTTATATAAGGCAGAAGTATCAGTTGAAGATGCTAATCTGAAGTTTCTAAGGAGTTTGCCATCTACATGGCATGTGATTGCTACAATGATCAGAGGACAACCAGGTTTAGATGTCATGGACTTTGATGATCTCTACAATCATCTGAAGGTGTATGAGCATGAGATGAATGGCCAAACCCGTTCTAAATCACATAGTATTGCTTTTCTATCATCTGAAAAGAGGAGCAGTACTTCCAACAAAAGTACTGCTTCTCCTACTCAAAGTACTGAAACTTAAAGTACTGTCTCGTATGCTGCTTCCACCCATGCTCAGCAAGCCCCACTAACTACTACTATGCACTCAGATGAAGTTATGTGCTCTTTCTTTGCACAACAAGCTTCTTTACCTGTTATTTATGAAGAAGATCTCTCCCAGATTAAAGAGGATGCTTTAGAAGAAATTGATATCAGGTGGCAAGTTGCTTTGATCACTGCAAGGATCAAGAAGTATATGAAGAAGACAGGAAAAAGCATTGACTTCAAACCAAAACAGGGAATCACTTTTGACAAATCCAAAATTGAATGCTTCAATTGTCAAATGACTGGACACTTTGCTAGGGAGTGCAGGTTTGCTAAGTATCAAGCAAACAGGTTAACTGAGAAACCAAAGCTGGAGCTAAAAGAAATTCCTATTACTAAAACAAAGGCTTTGGTTGCTCAAGAGAATTTATCAGAGGTTGACTGGAGTGAAGAGTTTGATGATGAGCCAGTGACTTACTGTATGGTAGCAGTGGAAGAAGCAGTTGAAGAAACAGTGGCAGAATTGGACTGGAGTATTGTGTTTGATAAGCTGATCATGCTGCTTTGGAATCCGAAGATGGTTTTGGAGAATTTGATTGGAGCTTGGAAAGTGAAGATGATCCTATTCTACTTGCAATGGTGGCTACTTCACCAAGTTCACCCCCTATCTCTGAGGTATGCTAAAATTGTCATGATTTTTATCACAAATTACTTGGCAGTTATGTGACTGAAAGAGATAATTGGGTTAGGGCTAGGTCTGAGGTAGTTGGTTACCAAATAACCTTAGAATCTATGGAAGCTAAAATCTTAAAACATGAAAATAATGAAGTAGCTTGGGCTGAAAAATATGCCTAATAGGATTATCAGTTAAAACTAAGTGAATGGAAATTAAACTGTAAAATTTATGAAATAGAGAAACTGACTAAGGAAAGAGATGATTTGCTAGCTAAGTTTGCTGCTTGGGGTGAGTCTGGTCTGTCACATGTTACTTATGTTCAAAAACAGAGAAGAGCTTACATTAAAACTGGCTTAGGTTTTGGAATGGACTTTGATAACATAGAAGAAAATCAAACTGATGATGACCTAGAGGATATAACCACTAATGATGATGAACTCATTAATTATGTAGACACATCTAGTAATGAGGATTCAATTAGTGAACCACCTCCTGAGTATAAGAAAGATAATGGTTATCATGCAGTTCCCCATCCCACTGGAAGTCATCAACCCCCTAGGCCTGATGTTTCTTGTTTTGGAGTAGACAGTCTAGAGTTTAGGAAAAAGCTAGTTGCTCAATCTAGGTCTGAAACCCCAAAGGAAACTGTTGAAAATAATGATCAAAGTCAAGCAGTACCTTCAAATCAAAGTACTGCTCCACAAGTAGTACCTTCAGCAAAACCTTTTCAAAACAGTACTGCTAAACCTTTTTGGGATAACTTTGGTCAAAACAAGTTTAATCATTCACCTAGAAGGCAAAATAGTTTTGGTCATAGACATAGAAGAAGTCACTTTGGGAGTATGGGTCAAAAACTGTGTTTTGTGTGTTTTAGTCCTACTCATTCAATCAAGGACTGTGAACATCACTCAGAATACCTTAGAAAATTCCCAAAGAACAGGTCTGCCAACCAGAAACCTAGAGAGCACAAACCAGTCTGGAATAATTCAAATAGGGTAAATCACAGAAATTTCTCACCAGATCATAGATACCTACACCAGAGAAGACCTTTTTCAAAACCTTCAGTATCTCACAGTACTTTCCAAAGTACTGTTAATTCAGGACCAGTACTTTCTCAAAGTACTGCTCAGACAAAACAAGGTACTGATCACACTCATTGGAATAGGAACCCTAGGAGATCTCATTACTATCAACCTAGAAGGTATTACAATTCACATAGGGGATCTAGATCACAAGAACCAAGTATTAAAACAGAATGGGTTAAGAGGGAAAGTACTGCTGAGGGACAAACAATACTGTCAACAAAAAGTGAATCAGATGTTTTTGTGATACAAGAAAAAGAGAATGAACTTGTAAAAGAGAGTTGTGTTGAAAAACCAGAAAGTTTTGAAAATCCACATGCTAAAAATCAAAAGATAATTCTCGATCATGTTTTGAAAAATAGTGGAAATTACATACTCAAAGAATTTGAGTTTGTAACTCCACAAGGGGAACACAAGTCAGTAATGGCTTGGGTTCCTAAAAGTCACTAACTCTTTTATCTTTGTGCAGGGCAACCCAGAAGAGGAGCTTAAAGATCATCTGATAGTAGATAGTGGTTGCTCTGGAAGTATGACAGGAGACAAGGAGATTCTGTCTGATTTTAGAAATATTAGTGGAGGAAGAGTTGCATTTGGGAATTGTTGGGAATTACAATTTTGAGTTGATAAAGACAAAAAGAATGAAACAAGAGGGACTTAATATGACAAGAAGGAAACCTACTAAAAGATGGAAGGGCTTGCTTGCAATGGAAGTTTTATTATTTAGTCCTTATCCTCTAGTATATAAAGAGGACATAGGTGTAGGTTTTTAATTAAGTCTTCCAATAATGTAGTCGACTAAATAGTGTGTGTTTAGCCTAGACGTTAGGGAAGAACGTCTAGGGTATTAGGGTTTTAGATTAGTGTGTCCTAGGCGTATGGTCTTGTAAACGCCTAGGTTATTAGTTTAGTTAGTAGACGTGTTCCTATAAACGTCTAAGATTATTAGAGTATTAGTTAATGGTTAAAAACCTTGTTCAATAACAAAGTATTGTTTTGATTATTCCGCTGCGTAACATGTTTATTATCTTTGTTATTAATATCCCTAGCTGAGCTTATAAACGATCTTATCAATTGGTATCAGAGCGGGGAGCTCGTGATATCTAGGATTCACAAGGTTAGCGGTATAAGATGTGACAATGGAACTGAATTCAAGAACAAGACTATAAATGACTTTTGTGCAAATAAAGGCATAAAGAGGGAGTTTAGTATTGCTAGAACACCACAGCAAAATGGTGTTGCAGAGAGGAAGAATAGGACCTTGATTGAAGCAGCAAGGACCATGTTAGCAGATTCTCATCTCCCTATTCAATTTTGGGCAGAAGCTGTAAGTACTGCATGCTATGTACTTAACAGGGTCTCTGTCACCAAACCTCAGATGAAGACACCCTATGAATTGCTGATGGGCAATAAACCCAACATTCGTTTTATGAAGCCTTTTGGATGCCCTCTTACTATTTTGAACACCATTGATAATCTAGTGAAGTTTGATGGCAAGTCTGAAGAAGGTTACTTATTGGGATATTGTACTAACAGTAAAGGCTTTAGAGTATACAACATAGTTACTAAGAAGATTCAAGATTGTCTTCATGTTGAGTTCCTAGAAGATCAAGACAATGAGAAAGGTAAAGGTCCTGATTGGATGTTTGATCTTGAGATTTTATCTCCTTCAATGAATTATGTTCCTGTTAGAGAAGAAAATCAACTTGTGCACACTGAAGAAGATATTCAATATGTTGTTCATGATGTTCATATTCGACCTGATGCTGTTCCTACTAAAGATCCTGTAAGTCCAACACAAAGTACTGATGTTCCTAAGCAAAGTACTGATTCTCCAAAACGAAGTACTGTTGCACCACAATCCTCTTTATCTGCAGAGGATCAATCAATTCAAGAGGAACTTAATCAGATGCTTCTTCAAGATGTACTAGCACATTCTTACACTGATGACCAAAGGAGAGCTTATGAAGAGGCAAAGAAGAAGAACAAGACTGCAGAGTTCTCTTACAGTACTTTGGATAGTACTTTCAACCAAAGTACTGCTGCACCTGTTGACAGTACTTTAGATGATTTGGATGATCCTACCATGCCTGGGTTAGAAGAAACTGATGATGAGCTTGAAGATGAAGGTATTTTCACAGATTCCAATGAAGGTGCTGATTATACTAACTTGGATGATACATATGCAGTTCCACAGTCTCCAATCTTACGAATTCATAAGAATCATCCAACTGATCAAATCATTGGTCCTTCTACTTCTGGAGTAATGACAAGACACAAAGCTAAAGGTTTCACAAAACCTCACAATGCTTTACTTAGCTTTATGTATAAACAAAACAGGCAAAATCATAAGGACCATCAAACCTGCTTATTCACTTGTTTCATCTCTCAAGAGGAACCCAAGAATATTGCTCAAGCTTTGACTAAAGAAAGCTGGGTTAAAGCTATGCAGGAAGAACTTCTTCAATTTAAACTTCAAGAGGTTTGGGTTTTATGTGATCTTCCAGATGGGAAGAGAGTTATTGGAACCAGATGGGTTTTTAGAGTCAAAAGAGATGAAAGAGGCAATGTTATCAAAAACAAGGCAAGATTAGTTGCTCAAGGTTATAGACAGGAGGAAGGGGTAGATTATGATGAGGTATTTGCTCCTGTGGCAAGGATTGAAGCTATTAGAATATTTCTTGCTTTTGCTTCTTATATGGGTTTTCAAGTCTATCAGATGGATGTCAAGAGTGCCTTTCTTTATGGCACTATTACAGAAGAGGTGTATGTGAAACAACCTCCAGGTTTTGAAGATCCTAAGCATCCAAACAAAGTCTATAAGGTGGTTAAGGCTCTTTATGGCCTTCATCAGGCACCTAGAGCTTGGTATGAGAGGCTCTCTTCATTCTTATTACAACATGGATACAGGAGGGGAGCAATAGACAAGACTTTGTTTATCAAAAGAGACAAGAAGGATATCATGTTAGTTCAAGTTTATGTTGATGATATCATCTTTGGGGCTACCAAACAGTCCATGGTTAAGGAGTTTGAGCAGCTGATGCAGAATGAGTTTCAAATGAGTTCAATGGGAGAGTTAACATTCTTTTTAGGACTTCAGGTTAAGCAGTCTGAGGAAGGAATTTTCATTAGCCAAGACAAGTATGTTACAGACATACTTAAGAAGTTTAATTTTGATGATATGAAGGCTGTTACTACACCTATTAAATCTATCAATTCATTGGGAAAAGATGAGGATGGACAGCCTGTTGAAGTCAAGCTATACAGATCTATGATTGGCTCTCTTATGTATCTTACTGCATCAAGGCCTGATATCATGTTTGCAGTTTGTTTATGTGCCAGATATCAAGTTTCACCAAAGATCTCTCACCTGAATGCTGTCAAGAGAATTTTCTGTTATTTGAAACAACAACCTAAGTTGGGGTTGTGGTATCCTAAAGAGTCACCTTTTCACTTAGAAGCTTTTTCAGATAGTGACTATGCAGGTGATAATTATGATAGAAGATCCACAACTGGTGGATGCCAATATCTTGGAAGAAGGTTAGTCTCCTGGCAATGCAAGAAGCAGACAATTGCAGCAACATCATCTACTGAAGCTGAATATGTAGCTGCTGCAAGTTGTTGTGGTCAAGTTTTGTGGATGCAGAATCAACTCTTGGATTATGGATTCAATTTTAAGAATACTTCTATCAATATTGATAATGAGAGTACTATTTGTATTGTGAAGAATCCTGTGTATCATTCCAAGACAAAGCATATTCAGATCAGGCATCACTTTATCAGAGATTGTTATGAGCATAGGCTCATTAATGTGGTTAAAGTTCACACGGATGACAATGTAGCTGATTTACTCACCAAAGGTTTTGATGTGTCACGATTCAATCACTTGGTCGTGAGCATTGGAATGATTAACTACTAAGCTATATTTAAGGAGAGGACTATAAGATGTTACGTATAGTCCTGTGTATTGCTTGAGGGGAGGATGTTAGTTTATACTTAGTTTATATGAAGGTTTTTGGAAAAGTACTGTATTTCTTGAAAGTACTGCTTGGGAAAGTACTGCTTATGTGGAAAGTACTGTTTGTCGTATTAAAGTACTGTTCCAACGGTAATATTGATGGGTAATTGGTAGTAACGGTAACTTTGTTATTTAGGCTGTGATTTTTCAAATCTCACCTATAAATAACTTCTTTCCGATTTTCCCTCTCATATTATTACTTCACATCTTTTCCATACTTATCTTCCAATTACCATCTCTTTATTATTCCATACAATCTTTATTGTGCTCACTTTTACAACAATGGTGAATCGTTTAACTGTTTCGAAGCACAATATGGTGGCTAATTTGGACAAGACTGAGGCGAATGTGGCTTTCTATGATATCATTGATTATCTTATTGGGTCGCCTATTAGCTATGCTCTTTTAGTTGAGCCGGATGTTATTGAACCATGGATTCAAGAATTCTGGGCTAATGCTAGAAAAAATATGGAGGAGGATGAATACTATATTCGATCAACAGTTGCTGGAAAGACTATCAAGATTACAGAGGCCTCTATTCGTGATGATTTATTATTTGGTGATGAAGATGGGGCTATTCGATTCGACAAGCAACTGATTTGGGATACTTTTAGAAATCTGGGTTATGAAGGTTCTTTGACTGAACAAACTTTCAAGAAAGCCTTATTCTGTCCTCAATGGAAGTTTTTGATTCATGTATTGCTTCATTGCATAAGTTCTAAAAGCACTTCTTGGGAGCAGTTTGGGTCAAATATAGCATCTGCAGTGGTTGGCTTAGCTACAGACAGAGTGTTTAACTTTTCACGGCTTATTTTGGATGGGATGCTATCGCATATATCATCTGGGGCAACTTGGTTGATGTATCCAAGGTTTATACAGGTTTTCTTGAACAAACAATTGGCTGATGTTCCAAAACCTGCTGCTTTACTACCTGTCATTGTGCAACAAGCCAAAATCTATACATTCATGGCTAAGAGAAGTAATTTGTTCAGAGGTGGAGATATTCCATTAACAACAATAATGATGGAAGTTGTACAAGCTGTCCGTGATGCAGCTGGAGAGGATGAAGAAACTGAAGGTACTGATTCTTCACAAGGTACTGCATCTGTAAGTACTGCTTCTCGTGAAGGTACTGCATCATTACAGGGTGATGTTTCTTCAGGTCCTGAGGTTCAGGTAGAGATTGAGAGAACACCTACTCCATCTCCACAACGTTCTGTTTCAGAGGCTCATTCACCACTTCAAGGTGCTGATCCTACTATACCTCGTGCAGGTTTAACTATGGATAACTATGCTTTGACAAGGGAGCTAGCTAGGTTGAACAAGACTGTTGAGCGTCAAGCTAAAACAATTAGGAAGTTGAAGCGTAACTATTTCTGGTTGAGGAATTTTATTAAACCCTATATTCAAGGTTTAAACTTATGGGTTAAGGAGGACAACAAACGTCGTAAAGCACTTCGTAAGGAATTGAAAAGAAAGAAGGTTCCTAAATCATCTTCTGTCAACTTGGGGAGGAATTCCGAAAATGATAATTTGAAAGAAGATGTTATGAAGAAGAAAGAATCTGTAAGCTCTGCAGAAAAGATTATTTCAGAGGAAGAAGAAGTAAAAGTTCAAGGTACTGATGATCAAGGTACTGATGTTCAAGGTACTGATAATCAAGGTACTGAACATCAAAGTACTGTTTTTCATGATACATCTAGGCCAGAAGTTATAACACCAATAACTCCAAGGGTTTTGAATTTTGAAGAAGAAGCTGGTCCTTCTACAACTGTTATAGAAGAAGAGGAGGAACCTAGATTCAAACCTATTCATTCTGCGAGTGATGATGAATTAGTTGCTACAATTCTTGATTTGTCACAACCAAGAGGAGGAGTTACTATTAGAGAAGCACAAGAAGAAGAACAACCAAGAACTGATCAACCTGCAATTGATCCAAAAGACAAAGGGAAAGGTATTCTGGTTGAGACTAAGAAAAAGAAACTCACTTTGGCAGAACTTAGAGCATTTGAAGTTGCAAGGAATGAAGCTGCAGCTAGAAAATTTCAAGAAGAAATAAATGCTAAAGATAGAGAAGAACAAGAAGCTCAAGAAGCTCTGGATAGAGAAGCAGCTCAAAAGGTGCAAGATGAATTGGATGCTGAAACTGCTGAACCTTTACAGTCTCCAACACCTGTTCGATTTATGTCAAGAAGACCTAATTTAGCTAAAGAAAGGAATGCAATGATGGCATATTTAAAAGGCAGAGGATTTAAAGGATTGCAAAAGCTAAATTATGTGGATATGAAAAGATTATATGATGCTGAGAGAGAAGCTTATAAGAAAGATGTTGCAGGCATTAAAGACTTTAGAGAAGAAGCTTATTGGACTGAAGCTGAAAGGAAGAAGAGCTTAAAGAGAAAAAGAAAAACTGATGCTACAGATGTTCAGTTTTCAAAGAAAGAAAAGGTTGAATTAAGATCTGAGACTAGTGATGAATTGAAGAATTATCTCAGAGTGGTAGATTTTGATTATACCAAGGAAGATAATGACATGAAGATGAACAGATCAAAGATTAGTGTTTTCAAAGTTGAGAAATCTAAGAATGGAGATTACATGGTTTTTCACAAAGACGATGAAAGTTTCAAAGTTTTCAAAAGACTATGGGATTTGCTGCATATTATAGACAGAGTAGATCTATTCTACTTATATCATGTTGTGAAGACTTATTTTGAAGATAATCCAATAGAAGGGATTGGATTGGTTTTACATGGGGATCTCATAACCATGTGGGAAACTGATGAAGAGAGCACTGATGATATTTGGAAGAATCAAGAAAACTGGGAAATTGTTTGCTGGAGATTCTTTGAAGAATCTGGATTTCATGTCTTGGAGCTAGAAAATGGAACAATGATTCACATGTTTGCAGAAAGAAGATATCCTCTTACAGTTGAGCTCATGAGAAGAATGCTAGAGCATGGATTGGAAGTAGAAGAGGCTGATGAAACTGCTTGCATGGTGATCAATTTGTTTATAGACTGGACTACCATTGCTGAGAATGATCTATAACTGGTATGACTTTTAATTGAATAAATACTTTTTGATATATCAGTACTTTTATTCAAAGTACTGCTTATCAGACAGTACTTTCATCAAAGTACTGTTTGCTGTATTAAACCAGTTAAGTAAATTTTAGAAGAAACCTTTTGCTAAGTAATAAATATTTTTGAAATAAAGGTTGAATAAATGGTTTTTGTGATGATAACATCAATAGGTTATCAATCCACCATGGTTACAAAAGGATTGACTAATCCATGAGCAAACGGCTCTGGTAAAGATATATCAAATCCTTTTTTAGTTGACAACTTGCTAATAAGTTGGATGGTCATCAACTCACCATATCAGTAAATGTGAAGAGTTGGCTAGCCCACAAGAAATGGCTTGTGGTAAAGGCAGTGGAAAAACCATTATTGGTAATTAGTTCACCATTAGATAAAAGAACTAACTAGTCCAGAAGGGTACAGCTTTTGGTAAAGACAAAACAAATCTGTTGATAGCTGGTGGTTTGCTAAAAATCATATGGTTATCAATGTACCATGGTCTTACACACCAAAACATTTGGCTACTCCAAAGATAATGGCTTTGGTAAAGAGTTCTAAATCCATTGAATTTTCAATGATTCACTTAGATGTGATGAGAATAGTATGCAACTTAAATTGAATTAATGTACAAATTGTCATATGTTGCTGTGTTGCTGAAAAGATGGAGATTGATGGATGCTGCTGTGAAGAGAACAATTCTAAGAGATACTTTGACAAAGCACAGATATTACAGAGATACAATCTAAAGACTAAAGAACAATCCATTTTTAAAGATGAAGCTGTTAAAGATATATTCACAAAGGAACTTGAAGTCAAGCAAGTAGAATTCAAGTTAGGGGAGGATTGTTGGGATATGAAAGTGCTGAAGATATCAAAGTACTGAAGATATGAAAGTACTGTAAGCTGCAAAGTACTGGAAGAAGTCAAATAGTCAAAGTACTACTAAAGACAGAGTCAAAGTACTGCAAGATAAAGTCAAAGTACTGCTAGAACAATCAAACTGTTATATTCGTTTATGGAAAGTATTGTATTCCATGTTTAGATTACTTGTCGTACAAGGTTATCAATTGTAAACCGACTAGGATATCCTTGAGCCTATAAAAGGACTCCTAGATTGGCATTAGAGGTACGATTTCAGAAAAAGAGTTTTAGAGTTTACGAATTAGTGTTTTAGAGAAAAGTTCGATTATCTTAGAGTTGTATTAGAGTATCTGCATAATAAGCAGATTTAGAGTTTGTTAATAAAGTTTTTCTTCTTAGCTTTGTTAAGTAAATTCCGCGTACTTGATAAAGATTGCTCAGTGTTTCTTTGTTAATAACTTAGGATTTATTCGAGGTTATTAAACCTTAACAAGCTAGTTAAGTTAGTTTGATTAAAGTATATCGATCCAACAGGAATGATCCCAATGGAGGAAGGATTACTGGAAAAGGAACTATCAAAGCAGGGCGTATAGATTTTGAGAATGTTAGATATGTGAAGGAGCTTAAGTTCAACTTATTGTCAGTTTCTCAAATTTGTGATAAAAAGCATCCTGTGTTATTCACTAACACAGAATGTCTCATCCTTTCTTCTGAATTCAAGCATGTTGATGATAACTTGGTAGTTCTTAGAGTTCCAAGAACAAATGATGTGTATAGCTTAGACATGAAGAGTCTACATTCTTATCGGAGAGCCACATGTTTGGTGGTTAAAGCAACAACTGAAGAGGCACATCAATGGCATAGAAGATTGGGCCATGTTAATTTCAAGAATATCAACAAACTGGTCAAAGGCAATTCAGTTAGAGGTTTACCTTCAAAGACTTACAAGACTGATCATTCATGCTTGGCATGCAAGAAGGGTAAACAACACAAAGCTTCATGCAAGAAGCTTGAGGAGAGGACTATTAGAGAACCTTTGGAGCTGTTACATATGGATTTGTTTAGACCTGTCTCTGTGGTAAATTTAAACAAGAAAAAGTACTGCTTAGTTGTAACAGATGATTGCAGTAGATTCAGTTGGGTATTTTTCTTGGGTTTTAAAGATGATAACTTTGATGCTATTCAGACTCTCATAATAGCACTTGAAAACCAGTTGAGACTCAAGGTTAGAGGTATTAGATGTGACAATGGGACTGAATTCAAGAACAAGCTTATGGATGAATTTTGTGCAAACAAAGGAATCAAGAGAGAGTTCAGTATTGCAAGAACACCACAGCAGAATGGTGTAGCATAAAGGAAGAATAAGACTTTGATTGAAGCAGCCAGAACAATGCTAGCAGATTCTCTACTACCTATTCAATTATGGGCTGAAGCTGTAAGTACTGCCTGCTATGTACTTAACAAAGTATCAGTTACCAAGCCACAGATGAAGAAACCTTATGAGTTGTTGATGGGCAACAAACCCAACATTCATTTTATGAAGCCTTTTGGATGCCCTCTCACTATTTTAAACATAATTGATAATCTGGGAAAGTTTGATGGCATGTCAGAAGAAGGATATTTATTGGGTTATTGTACCAACAGTAAGGGCTTTAAAGTGTACAACAGAGTCACTAAGAAGGTTCAAGATTGTCTTCATGTTGAGTTTTTAGAAGATCAAAATAATGAAAAAGGTAAAGGTCCTGATTGGATGTTTGATCTTGACAAGACTTTGTTTATCAATAGAGACAAGAAGGATATCATGTTAGTTCAAGTCTATATTGATGATATCATCTTTGGGGCTACCAAACAGTCCATGGTTAAGGAGTTTGAGCAGCTGATGCAGAAGGAATTTCAAATGAGTTCAATGGGAGAGTTAACATTCTTTTTGGGACTTCAAGTTAAACAGTCAAAGGAAGGAATTTTTATCAGTCAAGACAAGTATGTTACAGACATACTTAAGAAGTTCAATTTTGATGATATGAAGACTATTACTACACCTATTAAATCTATCAATTCATTGGGCAAAGATAAAGATGGACAACCTATTGAAGTCAAGTTATACAGATCAATGATTGGCTCTCTTATGTATCTTACTGCATTAAGGCCTGATATCATTTTTGCAGTTTGTTTATGTGCAAGATATCAAGTCTCACCAAAGATCTCTCATATGAATGCAGTGAAGAGAATTTTCTGTTATTTGAAGCAACAACCTAAGTTGGGGTTGTGGTATCCAAGGAATTCACCTTTTCACTTGGAAGCTATTTCGGATAGTGATTATGTAGGTGATAACTATGACAGAAGATCAACCACAGGTGGATGCCAATATCTTGGAAGAAGATTAGTTTCATGGCAGTGTAAAAAGTAAACAATTGCAGCAACATCATCTACTGAAGCTGAATATGTAGCTGCTGCAAGTTGTTGTGGACAAGTTTTGTGGATGCAGAATCAACTCTTGGACTATGGGTTCAATTTCAAGAATATTTCTATCAATATTGATAATGAGAGTACCATTTGTATTGTGAAGAATCCAGTTTATCATTCCAAGACCAAGCACATACAGATTAGGCATCACTTTATCAGAGATTGCTATGAGCACAGGCTCATTAATGTGGTTAAGGTTCACACAGATGATAATGTAGCTGACATACTCACCAAAGGCTTTGATGTTTCAAGATTCAATCACTTGGTGGTGAGCATTGGCATGATTAACTACTGACCTACATTTAAGGGGAGGACTATTTAGTATTAGTATAGTCCTGTGCAATGCTTGAGGGGAGGATATTTATGTATACTTAGCTTATACAGAGGAATTTGGAAATGTACTGTTTTTTATGAAAGTACTGCTTGGAAAGTACTGCTTGGGAAAGTACTGCACACGTGGAAAGTGCTGTTTGTCTTATTGAAAGTACTGTTCCAACGGTCATATTGAGGGGTAATTTCTACTAACGGTAACTTTGTTATTATGGACTGTGATTTTTCAAATCTCACCTATAAATAACTACTCAACAATTTTCCCTCTTATATTGATACTTTAGAATCTTTTTCATAATTCTATCACTTTCACCTATATTATTCGTCATATCTTTTGCTGTGATAACATAATCATCAATGGCGAATCGTCCTACAGTTTCAAAGCACAATATGGTGGCTAATTTAGATAAGACTGAAGCGAATGCACTTTTTCACGATATTATCAATTATCTTACTGGATCGCCAATCAGTTATGCTCTTTTGGTGGAGCCGGATATAATTGAGCCTTGGATTCAAGAATTTTGGGCTACTACTGGGGAAAATATGGAGAATGATGAATTTTATATTAGAGCTACAGTTGCTGGAAGAACTGTGAAGATTACTGAAGCTTCTATTAGAGAAGACTTATTGTTTAATGATGAAGATGGGGCTATTCGTTTTGATAAGCAGTTGATTTGGGATACTTTTGGACATATTGGTTATGAAGGGTCTTTAAATGAACAAACATTTAGGAAACAACTCTTTTACCCTAAATGGAAGTCTTTAGTGCATGTGTTGCTTCACTGTATTAGTGCAAAAAGTACTTCATGGGAACAATTTGGATCAAATATAGCATCTGCTATTGTGGGTTTGGCTACAGATCGTGTTTTTAATTTTTCAAGGCTCATTCTTGATGGAATGCTTTCCCACATCACTCATCGTTCAAAATGGCTAATGTATCCAAGGTTTGTTCAAGTATTCCTCAATAAACAACTTTCTGATGTTCCCAAGCCAATAGATCTTTTACCTGTTGTGGTTCAACAAGCCAAAATTTTCACCTTTATGGCTAGGAAGAGTGATTTATTCACTGGAAGGGACACTCCCTTAACTACTTCTATGATGGAAGTTGTTCAAGCTGTTTGAGCTTATGCTGAAGAAGATGAAGATAGTGAAGGTACTGCACTTGCAAGTACTGCATCTGCAAGTACTGCTTCTCAAAGTACTGCATCTCCACAAGGTACTGCTTCCCCAAGTACTGAAGTTCAAGAAGATGTTGCAGTCTCACCTTCTCCATCTCCACAACGATCTGTTTTTCATTCGCAACCAGAGGAACATTCACCAATTCAAGGAGATGATTCACATACCATACCCCCTGAAGAAATGACATTGGATAATTATGTTTTGACAAGGGAGTTAGTTAAGTTGAAAAAGACTACTGAAGCTCAAGCTAAACAGATTAAGAAATTGAAGCTCAAGTTTAGAAGGCTAAAGAATTTTGTTTGGCCATTGGTTCAACATCATCGTCTATGGGTCAAATCAAAGAAGAAGGAGCAAAGGCAGTCTAACAAAACCAAACGCCAAAAGGTTCACCAACAATCTTCTGTCCATTTGGGGAGGAATTTAGAAGAAAGGAATTTGAAAGAAGATATTGTTAAGGAGGATGAACCTCAAAGTACTAAAGAACATGAAAAGACTGAAGAACAGATCATTCAATATACTGAGGAGCAAGTTCAAGTTCAAAGTACTGATGATCGAGGTACTGAAGATCAAAGTACTGCTTTTCAAAAACAAAGATCCTATAGCCAAGAATTGTTAACTTCAAGCTTGTTGGACTTTGAAGAAGAAGCTGTCCTTCAACAACTGTACATGAAGAAGTTGTTGGTCCTTCAACTGTTATACAAGAAGAGGAAGCTACACCCAAACCTATTCATACTGCAAGTGATGATGAGTTCATTGCTGTAATTTTGCAAGATTTATCACAACCAAGGGGTGGTGTTAATATTCCAGGAGTGCAAGAAGAGGAACAACAAAGAACTTCTCAACCTGCGATTGATCCTAAGGATAAAGGAAAAGGTGTTTTGGTAGAAGTAAAGAAGAAGAAACCTACTTTATCTTAGATAAGAGCTGCTCAAGATGCTTTGAATGAACAACCAGCTAGAAAGATTCAAGAGGAATTAAATGCTAAAGATAGAGAAGCTGAAGAAGCTCAGAGCAGAGAAGCAGCTAAGAAGTTGCAAGAAGAATTGGATGCTGAAACTGTTGAACCATTACAGTCACCTACTCTTGTTAGATTTATGCCAAGAAGACCTAATCTAGCTAAAGACAGAAATGCAATGATGGCTTATTTAAAAAGTCAAGGGTTTAAAGGATTGCAGAGGTTAAATTATGTTGAAATGAAAAGATTGTATGATGCTGCTAGGGAAGCTTATAAGAAACATGTTGAAAGCATCAAAGATTTTAAAGATGAAGCTACTTGGACTGAAGCAGAAAGAAAGAAAAGTTTAAAAAGAAAAAGGAAAACTGAAGTTGAAGATGTACAGTTCTCAAAGAAAGAAAAAGTTGAGTTAAGATCTGAGACTAGGGATGAACTAAGAAATTATCTTAGAACAGTAGATTTTGAATATTCCAAAGAAGATGCTGACATGAAGATGAACAGATCTCAGATTAGTGCTTTTGAAGTTGTGGAATCCAAAGAAGGAAGTTATCTGATGTTTCATAAAGAAGATGAAAGTTTCAGAGTGTTCAACAGGCTATGGGATTTATTGCACATCATAGATAGAGTGGATCTATTCTATTTATATCATGTAGTACGAGCTTACTTTGAACATAATACATTAGAAGGAATTGGTTTAGTTCTGCTTGGAGATCTCACAACTGCATGGGAAAGTGAAGAACAAAGCACTGATGACATTTGGAAGAATCAAGAGAATTGGGAAATTGTCTGCTGGAGATTCTTTGAAGAATCTGGAGTTCATGTTTTAGAGCTGGAAAATGGAACAATGATTCACATGTTTGCAGATAGAAGATACCCTCTTACAGTTGAGCTTATGAGGAGGATGCTAGAGCATGGAATGGAAGTAGAAGAGGATAATGAAACTGCTTGCATGGTCATTAATCTGTTAATCAACTGGATTACTATTGCTGATGATGATGAATAACTGGTATGAATTTTCATTGAATAAATTAGTTTTTGATAAAACAGTACTTTATTCAAAGTACTGCTGATCAAACAGTACTTTAATCAAAGTACTGCTTGCAGCTTTTAACCAGTTAAATGATTTTTTAAAGAAACCTTTTGTTAATAACAAATATTTTGAAACAAAGGTTGAATATAATAAATGGTTTTTGAGATGGCAACATAAATAGGTCATCAATCCACCATGGTTACAAAAGGATTGGCTAATCCATGAGCAAACGGCTCTGGTAAAGATATTTCAAATCCGTTTTTAGTTGACAACTTGCTAATAAGTTGTATGGTAATCAACTCACCATATTAGTTAATATGAAGAGTTGGCTAGCCCAAAAGAAAATGGCTTGTGGTAAAGGTTGTGGAAAAACCATTATTGGTAATTAGTTTACCATTAGATAAAAGAACTAACTAGTCCAGAAGGGTACAGCTTTTGGTAAAGACAACTCAAATCTGTTGATAGCTGATGATTTGCTAAAAATCATATGGTTATCAATGTACCATGGTCTTACACACCAAAACATTTGGATACTCCAGAGTTAATGGCTTTGGTAAAGAGATCTAAATCCATTAAATTTTCAATGATTCACCTCTCACAGGAGTTAACACACCTGGAAGTGATGATAATAGTATGCAACTTAAACTGAATCAATGTACAAATTTTCATATGTTGTTGTGTTGCTGAAAAGATGGAGCTTGCTGGATGATGCTGTAAAAAAATAATTCTAAAGATACTTTGATAAGCACATAAACTACAAAGATAAAATTCAAAGACAGAGAAACAATCTGTCCTTAAAGATGAAGCTGTTAAAGATATATTCACAAAGGAACTTGAAGTCAAGCTAGTAGAATTCAAGTTAGGGGAGGATTGTTGGGATATGAAAGCGCTGAAGACTGACAAAGTACTGAAGATTGATAAAGTACTGTAAACTACAAGTACTGAAAAAAGTCAAAGAGACAAAGTACTGCTAAAGATAAAGTCAAAGTACTGCATATAAAGTCAAAGTACTGTAAGAACAAAGAACTGTTATATTCGTTTATAGAAAGTCTTGTAATTCTAGAATATTCTGTATTAGATTACTTGTCGTACAAGGATACAAATTGTAAACCGATTAGGGATATCCTTGAGCCTATAAAAGGACCCCTAGATTGGCATTAGACGTACGAGTTTATGAGTCTTAGAGTTTGCGATTGCTTACAAGTTATTATTTAGAGTTTTAGAGAAGTTCGATATTCTTAGAGTTGTTAAAGTATCTGCATAATAAGCAGATTTAGAGTTAATAATAAAATTTATTCTTCTTAGCTTTGTTAAGTAAATTTCACATACTTAATAGAGTTTGTTCAGTGTTTCTTTGTTAATAACTTAGGATTTATCCGAGGTTGTTAAACCTTAAACAAGCTATTTAAGCTAGTTTGGTTAGAATACATCGATCCAACATAATTTATTTTTAAAATCAATATTTTCCATTTTTCAAAACAATATTATTCAAAAATTGTTTAAAAAATGGTATCTTCACTATTATCCTGCTCAAAGATACGTTAGGTAGTTGAGCTGCTTTTGTTGTTGTTGCTGAAGGTTGGAAGAAAATCGTCTGCTGAAGCAGTGAGACCTCTTACGTTGCATTTTTTTCATGCCAACTCTCCATAGAGGTCAAATTAAGCTCCGTTTCTTCATTTGATGATGAAGAAAACCATCTGCTGATGCAGTGAGACCTCTTATGTTGCATTTTTTCATGCCAACTATCCATAGAGGTCAAATTAAGCTCCGTTTCTTCATTTTTCAACCCAAGATATAGTTACCCTTTCCTTTCGGCATCCAATCATCTTCAATTGTGGGATCCGGATCGGGAACATTCTTATAACCATCTTATATGCATACGTTAGTCAACACAAACAGATATATGGTGGTCGACAACACCCAAACAGCAATCGACTAATAAAAGTTAATTCAACATATCAATCAGTTCACATAAGGCATGGGATTTATATGTTTATCAAACTACAGTCATCTAATTCTAACATTCATATCCTAAATTCCTAGTCCTTCGACATAGGAAAATATCATTTTTAGTTAAGCACATGGATGATTGGAAAAGCCTGATAGATGATATAAATTGGAAAACATTCTCCCCCTCAATCAATGACTCATTTTATGAAAAGTTTAAAAAGCGCTGAAGTCATTGATTGAGTTCGCAAATTTATGAACATTTTGATACTGATTGTTTTTCAAACAACTTATTTTCCATCAATATTGTTAAAACAAATATTTTTCTGATGAATTTTTAGAAGGAAAAATATTTGAGTAGGAACAGCAGTCTTATTGATGACATGCTTTCCTTGTTTTTGTTTTTAGGATAAGTGCACGAAAATTTTGAAAAATTTTGGTTTAGCGCAGCACTTTCCTTCTTTTGAAGAGCGGGTTGCTATCTGAAATAATAGCAATCCATAGTTATAAGCATGCGTTACAGTCTGAGATAACTGTAAGCCATAGTTTGAGACATGTTTTGGAAAAAGAATATTTACACCTCCCGCTCGAACTTCATCTATGGTCTCATGCCATTATTGAATGACATTTCTAAGAGCGTAGATGTTATCGATACCAGAAGACATGTCTTGAGAAAACAATATTTTTGGCATTTTTCAAATTTTCTTATTTTTATGGGTTTTTGAAGATTTTATATTTTTCTATTTTCTTTTTTGTTGGTTTCATATTTTTGTATTTGGTTTTTGATAAATATTTACAAATATAGAGAAGATGATATAGTTTAAGAAGATGATGATACGAGTACCGAGATAAGGATATCGCACAGCCCCGTTGTAGATAGAAATCGTCATCTCTTAAACATCCACCACCAAAGCTTCCGAGGCTCTTGAAAAGAAGAAATTGAGCCTTTAAGAATGTGAGACTTTGGCAGCTTCCCCCAGAACCAAAAATCCTTTAGCTGATCAGATTCAAGGCTTTCTTTCAAGCTTCCATTAGCCAGGTGCACAAAGAAGCACACCATTATCATCGATCCTGCTGCTTCTTTTAAGAATAATCACCGTGATTCCTTGTTCAAGGTTATATCATCCAATAGAACAACAGCAATTGATCATCCCACGCTTGAATGAATCTTCTCAAATTCATTTTCCACTGAAGTCTGAAGCGATCCTTACCAAAAAGTTGTCAAGAGAACACTTCTCCCCAAGTAGATGAATTGATGCAATCAGTCTCTTAGACTAGAGCTCACGAACCCGAATACACATATACCCGAAGACAGAGAAACTTATACCATCAAAGTAACAGATTAAGTCCGATAGCCAAAGAATAACCCCGATGTATACTTTTCTCTCCCCTGATGATAGTGTATGAAGCTCAAGAACCCGAAGTACCCGAATGCCCAAAGAGAGAATAACCGATAACTTTGAAGAAGCATGCCGAATCACTGATTATCTCTGCGGAAGACTATCTCTGCGGATGTCAACTCCTGAATAAGTGATTATATCTATGAATCACTGATTAAGCACTCAAGTGAAATAGCTGAGCGCCCCCAATGTACACAATTCTCTCTCCCCTGATGATTGCGATAACATCAAAATCATCAAACACTTGTGTACCTCTTTTTATCTTCAAAAAATTTCTCTTACATCACTTCCCCCACGTAGTTGGAATAATAACACTAAAAGCCTTGATGAGTAAAACCTTGAGTTTCTCTGCGGTCATGACATTTGTCTTCCCGGGATATCTTCAATTACTTAGAAGAATTAATTTCATCAAGTTTACTCGCTCTGTGTTTAGATGTGTGTCTCCTTCCCCCTTGCTGGTTTTGATGCTTCAGAATCAGCAACACATAATAAGCCCGTATACTAGAAATATGTTGAGAAGAACACTTGAACTCTTGTGAGAATCAAGTTGCTGAAGAATATGAGCAAGTCTAATTGGGATTGAATCTGATTTCACTCTCCCCCAATTAGTGCTCTCCCCTAAACTGACAATCTTTATGATGAATGCTTGGATTAAGAAGAAGTCTTTAGATTGTTACATGCAACTCGTCTTTAGTCTTCTAACATGTAGCAGAAAATGTAGAACCGACTGTAGACTCGACCTTCTTCAAGATTGTCCAATTGGGGAATAGAAAGTCAACATCTTCAACTCACCAAATGCATTCCCGTTAACTTACAAATAGCAAATCCCCTTAAGTCAAATCCCTCCCAATCAAACAAGAACATAAAGATGTTCATCAAGGAAATCAGCCCCGCAACTGGAAGCACTTTGTCATTAAACTCATCAGTCCATATGATGATGTCAACCAACTGCTCTTAACAAGAAACTCCATGTAAAGATGACCCGATAAGAAGAAGCTCGGTTCTTACATGAGTTAGGAGCCGTATGAGCATTTAAACTCCGACGTCAATCAACATGCTGTAAATTCACACTTCTTCTCCCCCTCAAGAATTGCATACGGAGTTGCCATTCTTGATTAAACTAGTGAATATCTTCAACAAATGTAGTCTATTCACACTTCTCCCTCTCAAAGGTAGCATATGATGTCGCCATCGTCATTATAATTGAGCAAGTGGAATAAGACTAGTACTGGTAGTTCGGTTCGCTTGATAATTGTATGCGTATGGAAAAAGTATGAAGCATGTTGATGAGAATGGTCATAATTGAGAAGATTTCTCTTCTTCAGAAGATAAAGCGCACTGAAGCGTACACTTTTCTTTTCTTTGGAGTACGAGGCTTGAACTGTTGTGTTCAAACGTCATAAGAAGATTTCTCTTCTTTCGAAGATAATGCGCACTGAAACGTACACATTTCTTTTCTTTAGAGTACGAGGCTTGAGCTGTTGTGTTCAAACGTCATAATCTCTTTCTTTTCAATCCCTGTTGGCAAAATTGTAATCAACCCCATTATCATTCAGTAGGCTCTTTGTAGTGACAGCTGAAGGAGAAAACCCAATATGATGAATTTGACCCTGAAGTAAACTAACCCGAACTCGTGACTTAAACTTGCACATATGTAACAAAGAGCGGTGCCGAGAATTCATCCTCCATTGAATCTCTAAGTACTCTATACTCTTCATCCAACCAACCATCAAGTATACGACATACATCACCTCTTGAAAATCCACAATTGAATGTGACACTGAGCACTACAACGTAACTCCTTAAAGTGATAGTTATTTTGTGGAGGTAAGAGCCCAATTCCCCCAAGTGGTAAAAGAAAAGGAAAAAGTCACCCAACAATAACTAGATGTCTAAGTCTTCATTTTTTGATAATAATCTCGAACAAGGATCTTGAAGAATCTTCATCCAACCATCCCCGATACCTTCAGATACTAAGTACACTTGCCCGTGAAATTTTACTTCAACCCCAAATAAATAATAGTGAATTAACCCCGTTGTCACATCTTCTGGTTAAAAGCTCACATCTAGCCTCCTTTGACGTTTTAAGTGAACTATGATAATGGTTTTCATCCCGACCATGGTTTAATGAGCATAACCCCGTAAAACTTTGAAGTAACCAAACCATCATGAAGAAAATCCAAACAAACACCCAATTCATGAAGTACACCCTTTTATCCCTTCTTCGAAGCAGAAACTGTAGCACCAGCATCAGATAAGATCCCGAAATACACTTTCCTTTCTCTATGATGGTTCCATCATTACGGGATTTTACAATTCTATGGTTTAAACCGAGAAATAGTTTCTTTCACGGGATTTTACAAAACCAAGAATAAACCGTAAGATAGATCCGGAAATGCACTTTATTATTACCCGGATGTTTCCATTGTCACGGGATTTTACAAGTCTATGATTCAAACCGAGAAATAGATTCTTTCGCGGGATTTTACAAAATCAAGACAAAACCGTAAACAAAGTCAGCTTGAATGTGTTATGACAAAAACGTAACTCCTTACTATTTTAGGGGGAACATGCAGCGGTTCATCAGCGGTTCATTCTCCATCTTCAACACTATTATCAACAATTCTTTACCCATATGTAGACCACTTCACAAACCATACTAAGTCAAGTAGTATATACTACTTCCCCTTGAGGTTGACCGTAAAACATTAAAGTACACGTTTCTCCCCCATGATGGTTTCGAACTTTCGAAAGCATCATAACGTGTATGACCATTTGCATGAGAAGTTCTTGTCATAAGCAAATATCTTGAAAAATCATGACTGACGCTGAAGATTCTTGAGAGTTTTTGCTTAGACTGTGAAGTATCATTGACATTCTGTGGCATCGAATAATCTATGGGAATTGCTAATCACATCTCATCCATTCAACTCTTTGGTAAACACATCATCCACGAATTTAGTCGGCTATTGCAGTGACCACTTGTAGAAATAGACCCGATATGCCAAACTTGAACATGACGTAAAATTCCCCAGATTTGTTACTTAAGCTTGTACTAATCCTTGTGAAAAGAAATGGTGTACCCAATGTACAAAACCTCTTGACGTATCCTCAACTGCGTGAGACACCGAAGTGATAGTTACGTTGTAGGTTAAGTGAGAAAGAATCACAAAAGTAACTAAATAACCAAGACTTTATCACTCTCTATAAATGCCCAAACAAGTCATCTTCGCGGAAGGGTAGAAAGAAGGAAGACGAAATAAGTAAACGCACCCGGAAAACCTCACTTCAAATCCCAATGAGAAATATCATACAAACAGTCCCGTAGTCAACCTTGTTCAAACATCAATTCAAGCCGTAACAAAGTATCATTCATGAACATGTATAAACCAAAGTATCAAACCGCCTAACTCAACGAATCTCATCATCACATCTCATAACCCAAAACTCACGCGTCTCAAATCTCATCATAAATCAACTCTCATAAAATCCAAATAATAAGAAGCTCAACCGACCCAATCATGTACATGGCCCAAACATGATTATTAGAAAAAAAATCGAGGCCCGATCCATGAAAATCAATTCAACCATCTGAGTCCAACATTCAAATCCAAGAAAGCGCACATCTTACTCAATATTGGTCCAACCCATACAATGGATCCAGCTCACAACACGTACGATTCAAATGAGAAATCTTTATGTAATCCTAATATCACGGCTAACAAAAAATATTGGATATCAGTCATGAATAATATTTATCTTGTTTGCACATAGATTGATCCAAATATCTGAATCATCAATAAAGAACCATGAATTAGATCACACCAATAACATATTACAGCCCATGAAATCAAATCCACCAGGCCCATATTATCACCAAAAGCTCACGAGACACACACCACGACCACGAGGCGCACTCAAGCAAATTACCAGCCCATGTTCCATAACACTCGACCCACTTACAATAATAATACTCGGCCCATTATTAAGTCAGATCCAAGTATGTATACCCTAATAAGATGGGTATTAAAGCGCTGATCACACACACTTACACCACTTTTAACTAACCCTAAAAAATCTCTAACCCTAGACACCAAAACATCCACCCCCTTCAACCATCTGCTACTCACCATAACCCTAATATTACTCAAATAATCCGCCCCCTTTATCACTTCAGCTTCTTACATCACATATCAACCGTATATATCACAAACATCAATACGGATCATGTACAAACCCTAAGCACTCACGAATCATCATCAAATCACTATGTCCTTGCCACAGGGTTGGCTGGAGGTTGTCATAAATCACCACAGGGATGGTTTTGGATTTGAGAGATCCTGATTTGGTTTGGCCACAGGGATGGCTTTGAGACTCTTGAATCATCTTAACCACAGGGATGGTTATGAGACACTCGAACATGTTTCAGGTCCAACCAAAATCCACGGTAGGCTTTACATCTTTAATTTTGTTTAGATTTCTTATTACCGAATGGAAGATTGGATGAAACCTTATGGTTTTGAACAATCTTTTAATATTAGAATATTAAAAAGGAAGTGCAAGCTTCTCACATAGATCTATGATGATCCCATTCACGTATAGAACAACCTTAGAGTCTTCTTGTTTCTTTGAAAAGAGTATGGTGAATGAATCTGAGATCTTAGTTGTAAGTTGTTACATTAAGTCAAGTCTTTGAATTGTTATGACTACTTTGGATCTATGATGGATTTATCGTGTGAATGGCCTATGATGGTCTTGATGATATGCCTTTTAAAACATGAGCTAATCTGAGATCATTGAAAATCAGATTTGAGTCTATTGAAGGTTAATTTGAGACTTGTTGATGTTGTTGTTAGATGTCGAGTCTGGATGTTTAATGATGATGTTGTATACTGAGGTAAACGAGTAGTGGTGTAATGACTATTTGAGTCACGTTTGGTCATGAGTCTTGAAACCTATTTATAACAGTCAAGTCGCATCTAATCATAAATTGCTTTCACCATTTTTATCACAAGTCGCTTCCAATACAAGGGTCATGAGTCAAGTCGCTTCTTGATTTTGTGTCAAGTCGCTATTGACTTGAGTTGACTCAAGAGTCAACTCGCATTAGACAAAAGTGACAACTCGCTTCTTCTTTAGTAATACAAGTCGCTTCTTTTTTAAGCATCACAAGTCGCTTAGCAGAAAACGCGTCAAAACGCATTTTTCATTTTTTTCATAAACACAAGTAACATCCAGTTTTATTGACAACTCGCTTTAGACTTAAGTTAACAACTCGCTTCAGATTCAAATACGTTGTATCTGGACAGATTAGTAGACAACTCGCTTAGAAACAGATATTGACAACTCGCATACAAGAAAAAGGCAAGATTTGACCATTTTATCACAAAACCCAGAAAGCTGAATGCAAGATATTCATTAGACCAATGTTGGACCACAAGGAAAACTATTTAGACAACCTAAAAGACAAATGAATCGGACAACTTGAATGCAACAGAAAATGACACAAACATTTTGACCAAAACTGTTTAGACAACTTGAAAGACTAAACCTGATACAAACATTTTGACCACATCACGAAACCAGAAGATGACAACCAAAACATTTACCAATAGAAGTCAAGTTACAAAAAGATAGCACAATATAACCGAATCTGTTTTGACCAAAGACATAACACCAACAAGCATGTAAAAAGTCATTTAAAAACAGATTCAATCAACATATAAAATCAGTTTTGACCAAAATCATACTCGACCATCATAAACAACTCATCAAAGCATCATCAAACCGCATCAAACTGTATCAAAGACGAACAAACCGCAAACAAAGAAACCATAAGAATCATCAAAACAACAAAACCTAGGCTCTGATGCCAATTGTTGGATCGTATGTTTATGTTGTTTAGATGATTCGGGTGGTCTAGGATTGTGATTAAACAAGTGAGCCATTAGAGAGATGAAGAGAGTAGAGAGGGTGTTTCTAGAGAGAGAAATATCAAAAGGAAAGGTTAGATTAATGTAGAAGCACCACCCCTTCCAAGGATGGAAGGGGTATTTATAGTTACAAGTAATACGTCCTCATGTCGGACTAAGTGGGTAAAGGACCCGTCCTTCCTCCACGGTGTTACACTAAACTAATCTACGCTATAAACTAACTAATTAACTACTAAATAACGTAAATAACGACACGTCTACGAGCTAACATATGCTAGACCATAATTAAGGTGACCGACACTTTAACATGGAATTTCCAATTCCTAACAAATTTCGTTCTTTAAAACCGATAAAACATTTCCTTACATTTACCTTTTTGTAAAATACTTTTATATGCAATTAAAACGAAGTTAAAAACAAAATAATGCATTTTCATAAATTATGCGAAGCATGAAAAATTAAACAAATATAATAAAACATATATATGACACGAATAAAATAAGAACAAGTAAATGTCCAAAATAACGTGGGTTGCCTCCCACGGAGCTCTTTTTCTTTATTTACGAGTCCTGTATCTAGAATCAAAGTCAATCCTATTACATGACTCCATCATCCATCACGTTCGTGCTATCTCCTCTCTCAATTTCAAAATTATCTTCCAAGTTTAATTATCGTGGATCGGGAAATCTTAAACCAATTTTCTTATAGCTAAAGTCTATCTTAGAAACATCATTGTAAAACCCAAGTTCCAAATCGAGAGGACTTTCACACCCTCTTTTAATATCGTCATCACTGAGTACAACCTGTGATCCTAATTTATCTTGAGCATCACGGGTTAACTCTATGAAATCCGGAGACTTATACGGTGTTCTAAAGCTAACTTCTTTAGTGTCATCCGTGAAAATCATCATGCCTTTTGTTTCTTCTAAAATTAAGTTGTTAATCTCAACAAAAGGCCTCCCAAAAACCATTTTTGACAACCCTAGGGTTAATAATATCGTCAACATCTTCCAAACTATAAAATCCATCAAAAATACCATATTTCCTACAAACACATGCATATCCTTCCCTTCACCTACAAAGTTCAATTGTTTGTACTCTAAACCCAAGAACGAATTGTATTGTAGTGAAATAATGACCTAACATTCATAGGCAAATCCACATTTATATAAGCGTTATAAAAGTACTTACGAACTATTGTGCACGGTATTTTTAATTTTTGTGGATCGTACCACTTTATCCTATAAATATTATTTAACCCAAGTTCTTGGTTTCATCAATCATCCTATCATAGTCTGACTCATCAATTAGATAAAGGGTAGATTCTATGTCATCATTTTCTTCATCCTCTATTTCCTCTTCTTTACAACATTCTCCTTCTACTAAAACCTCATGTCATTATTTTTTTCATTCTGATATGGTGAGATTAAAGGGATAGTGTTAACAAAATGAACGTGTTTTGAAGAAGAGGGATCTTGAATTTCTATACCGTTAGATGATGAAGAAAAATTTTGGAAGGATCCTTTAGTGTTCTATGAAAAGGTTTTTTCCATTTGTTGAATGAATTAGATGAACAACACTAACTCTACTTGTATCCTTAGTGGAATTACTAGTGGAAGCATTCATCATTCGGTTGTTGAGGACCTTTAAAAGGTTGTCAATTTTATTGGTCATCTCGCTTTGTTGTTGTTTGAAATCTGCTTCAAACTTAGACAAGCGAGTTTCTTGAGATGACATAAAATTTGACATTAATCCTTCTAGTAGGTGTTGATTTTGAAAAGGATTGTAGAATGTATGTTTCGGGGATGAACCGTAATATTGAGGTCCATTGGTTGGTCGATAAAAGTTATTTGTTGGACCGGTTCAAATTTGACTCCACTTAAAATTTGGTCGATCCTTCTAAGAGTTGTAGGCATCAACGGAATTTCTAGGCTCGGAATTGGAAGTGAACCACTTACCTCCCGCTTCGTTGATACGCGAGGATGCATACTCCACAAAATCTTGCTTGGGATTTTTCATGTAATCACGAGTGCGTGGGGATTACTACATAATTCGGTTGAAGAAGCGATTTTGTTCACTTAATGTGAAGGTTTAGGAGCTTCATAAGAACTCATTAAGAATTTAACTTGATCATAAAGTTCAATGATCCTACGATTGGAAATGTTTGAGACATTGGAAGGCAAGGATATTGCCTTGAACGTTTAGTTCACGCGGGTCATTCCAACTTTCGTTGTTTTATAGGGCGAGATCCTCTATTATGGCCAACGAGTCTTCCGCATTTTTATCACGAAGTTTAGCACCAACAGCATGGTCGATGGCCTGCTTAGTGGAGTAGTTGACATGATAATAAAATATTTGAACTTGGAGCCAAAGATCAATGTCATAATGAGGAACTTTTTGGAGTAAGTCCTTGAAACGAGTCTACGCATCTTAAAGAGTTTCACCATTATGTTGTTGGAACATCAAGATGTCATTCTTTAGCTTGGCAATTCTCCTCGGTGGAAATAATTATGCGAGGAAGCGAGAAGTAAGATCATCCCAAGTTGAGATGGATCCCGTGGGTAGACGCTCAAGCCAATTGCTAGCTTGATCACGTAAAGAGATTTGGAAGAGACGTAAGCACGTCGTCTCCTTAGTAGCACCGTTAATGTCAATGGAATCGACGATTTTAAGAAAATCCTTAAGGTGTTGATTTGGATCTTCAGAATGAACTCCATGGAATGGACATCCATTTTGAACCTATCGAATGGTGTCGGACCTCAAGGTAGACACATTGGCTTATGCGAGAAGCTCAATGGTGTTTCGATAGCCTTCATTGCTAGGTCGATAGTACTCACCTAAAGTACGGGGTATAGGAGGGTTTGGTGGGATTTGGTCAAAAGGTGGTTTTTGTTGAAAAGGTGGGTTTTCTAGGTCGGGTTGGTTGTGTGGTGGATTCGTGTCCTCTATAATGGTGAACGGGATAGTCTATGGAAAATTTTACGAACAAAAACACAAAGAAAAAGATAAACTAAAGAAAACTACAAAAGAAAAAGAAAAATCTCACTTGATAAGAATCTAGTGAGTAAAGCTAAACGATATAGAAATCAAACCCTAGACTATTCCCTGACAACGGCGCCAGTTGATGTGGAGGGTTGCAACACACTAAGTTTTACAATCCTCCTATGCAGAGTACCTAATCGTTGCAGTGTAGTATAGTTAATACTCGGGGGATTGATCATTCTCTAGGAAAATAGTGAGGTAGGTTCGAAGCGTAGGATGGTTTAAGCCTAAAGGTTGAGGAAAGATTATTTTTGGTCTTTTGTCTTTTATTTGAAAGCAAGTAAAAATCTCAGGTAAAGGAGGAGATTATTTTTAAGCCACCAATTAAACTAAAATGCGATAAAAGTAAATAACAAGAAAAGTAAATTGGTGGTGAACTTCTTATATGAGAAAAATCGTATTTACCTAGAATTCCATTACTCGCTAGTTATCTTTTACTATGTTGTTCAATTGCCACGTCCTTGTCTAATGTAATGTGAAGTATTCCTAATTACTTGTTGTAGTATGGTCAATCCCACATCTATAGACTAGCCTAAGTGAACGATGCCTATCTGATTTGTCAAGCTCACCCAATAACTAACTTACACAATAAATACTCGCCTAATTAACAACCTAAGACGTAAGTAATTAATTTGTCACGCTTTCGTGGACGTTCAAGCTAGTCTAGTTTCCCCTAGCCAGTTTTTCAACTCCTAACGTACACACCATTAAACAAGAGACGACAACAAAACAATCAACAAAGAGGTTTCATGCATCCTAAGCAAATACTAATCAATTTAGCCTAAGATAGTAATAAAAAAAAGGCAAATAAACAAATCAAACAACAACACATAGACATGATTGAATGATTGATTAAAATATTTATCTCAATAATACATGAGTTCTTCAATGGCCAAAAAGGCCTAAAAAGATGCTATAAACGACCCTAACTAAGTGGTATAAGTTCCTCTAAAGTTTCACACACAATAATAAAAACAAAGCGTTTATATTTACAGTTTTTGTAAATATACGCTGAATGGTCAGCACACTCAAGTGACGGCGTCACGTTGTAGCTTGTGATGCCGTCACAAAGCCTTGTTGTGACGTCGTCACAAAGCCTTGTTGTGACGTCTTTGTCGTTTTCTTCGTTGTAGAGTATAATTGTCTTGGGAGTGTTCTTTTCTTTTCTGTCGACACAAAGGCTGTTTCATACTAGTATATAGACTGTGCTTCAAGATCCTATAGTTTCACTCTAGTTTACCAGGTTGTTGGCTGTCAAAACCAATAATTTAAGTTTCACAAGCAATTTATTTCAGGGTTTACATCCAAATTTACATTCACAATAAAGAGGTAAAGGGAATAATTTAACAACGACAAATGGATAATAAGTAAAACAGAAAAAGACATAAATATGACAAATGGATTATGGATAGACCAATGTATAAATGCATCCCTACTGGATCAGGGATTAAAATGACTTGATTAACTCCGAAAGAAAATGATCAAACACCGTGTGGGGTGGATTCGAACCAAAGGCCTGCAAATACACCTCGCGAACCAAGATCAACGAGCTTGAAATGCTGACCAAAAACTTGATATTCTTAGGTGCAGCTTGAATTTGGTACTCAGCCATCTTCTTGGCCCTAACAATCGGCTTGCTTTCATAAAACTTGTTTAATTCAGCTATACACTTCCTCAAATCTGATTTCACACACATTTTTACAAGAGACTTTCTGATCCCGTTAAACATTATGACGATCTCTTCATTCTCCAAATCACTTTCTATGATCTTCTCTTCACGTAACAACCCTACATCCTCAGCAGTGTCGATAATCCCACACATAAAATCCATGTATTCCGTGAGTTCAAGACCAAATCCGGACATTAAACTATTTTTTGTCATTAACTTCTCATATGCCATCAAGTTTCTTAATATGACCTCCGAATCGTAATTAAGTGTAATAAGAGGGAGATAACAAACTTTCTCTTTAGGCACAAAGTTTATATTTTTGATGCCTTCGTTCTCTTCGGACAAATGGAACTTCACTTCAGCAAATTTGCGAAGTTCTGAAACCGAAGGCACATCTATCTTTTCAGCCCTTGGTTTTTTCTCGTTCTTGCTTTCAAAGATTTTATTCAACTCTGTGATTACTTTGACAAATGGTTCAGCCAATGGTGTATTTTCTACTGCTTCGGCTAGTTCTTGCTGCAGGTTCTTTTGAGGTGAACCACTTCCCGGGCTTTCGATATCAATTTCATTTGAGATGAATTTTTTATTTTGTATAATAGAACGGTACATATAATCAAGTAGATGGTTAACTTGATTGAAATCAACTTCCTCTTTTGAGATATGAAACGGTGAGTGAGACATGCAAATATCTTGGAACATGAATTCCAAGTGGGCTTCGCGTGCATCTGAGTTATCGACCAATAATATCTTTTGGATTTCCTTCAATACAATAAGAGGGATCTGGTTCTCTAGCATGAACAAATCTTTTGCTTCTATTGTTTGACCCTTATTAAAGTAAGGATCAAGTAGATAAAGCAAGAATAAACCGTCAATAACGAATAACCGAGCTAATTTATCATCATTTTTATCAAGGTCCAAATAGTAGCAAGCTCTTATTACGGCGATCTTCTCTTTGACTTTATTTACTACTTGATCTAGAGAGTCAGGTACTGGCTTTAGTACCCTTTCCGCCGCAAGAAGCTTGTATCGTTTCAACTTCTCACTGAGCTCTGGATGATTCGGACCAAGCCCTATGCGTTGAGGGACATATGCTTCAAGCTTTTCTTTTTTTCTGGTTTTTGGTACTTCAAATATGGAAACTTGAGTAGTATCAATACTAACCGCAAGTTGGGTTTGTAAAGTTCTGCTAATTCGATGCACCCATGGTTTTCCGCCTGTAGTTGGTCCGAAAAACGGGTTGATAGAAGTTATCATGATAGTACTTTAGTATGAATGATCTAAATGCAATGATCTATGCTTCTATTTTTCGGTTTAAATAGCTGAAATGATTTGCTTGTAGGGTACCCCACATGGCATTTCTTTAAAACAAGGTTTTAAAGCTCTAATTTAGCCGATTAATTGTGTCACGTAAATATTTAAAGTCCTTGGATGTTGATATAAACCGTTTATTAAGTCTTCATCTTACTCTAACAACTTTGTGGTCAATAATATAAACAAGTCATTACAAAGTAGTAACTATGTAAACTATTAAAAGATAATAAATCATAGAATTTGAACCTAATAAAACCGAACCAAGCTACTATATAAGTTAGTATAGATCCATAACATACAAATTGAATAGACTGTTGGAAAATTTAGTGCACTTGTGGAATTAGTTCACACCTTGTAATGGGTTAGGAGGTACGGAGTGTACACCCATAAGGTCCATGAACACCCTGAACTCTTGTAGTGGTTTGGATTGATAGTGCTTGGTGAAAGTACTGTTGTGGTTACCACTGAGTATCAGTGTTTCCACTGAAGCAGTACTTACACTGAATCAGTGTTTCCACTGAAGTGGTGTTTCTACTGAAGTGGTGTTTCCACTGAAGTGGTGTCTCACTGAAGTTGTGTTTACACTGAAGTAGTGGCGTTTCCACTGAAGCAGTGTAACCACTGAAGGCACTATGAAAGTACTGATACTTGTAACGGTTTTGACCTATTCAAGTGGCAGTTTAAACTGAACTATGACCATGATTATTTGGTCATGTAACCACTAACGGCTATATGGGGATAATTATGAGGCTATTAATGGGCCGATTAATACTCATAATTCCATTGACTAGCCAAGAGTATTTCCTATAAATAGGAGATCTATTTTGCAGATACATACAGAGGAAAATACGTGTGAAAACAGTACATCAAACCTAAACACTTATTAGCGAAAGGGTTAAAGAATTGTGCCTAATTCTCTAACTGCATTTGGTCTTATCCCAAGTAGATATTCGTGATACCCAGGCATTAGGGTCGAATAGTTTACTTTGGAAAGTGATCACATGATTCCAAGTGATATCCGGTAACCACCAAGTGGTATCTGTTACTGCTGACATTTGTTTTGTTTCTGCTGAAGCTGTTGAGCATTTCTGCTGAAGTTGATTATCTTACCCTGCTTTGGAACGAATAGACACCAACAATCAAAGTAAACTATTTAGTGATAATCAATGGCAACTGATGCAATGAAACACATGGCTTCAAACTTTGCCAAGCTTGACAAGTTTGAAGGGGTGGACTTTAGGAGGTGACAGAAGAAGATGCATTTCTTACTGTCAAGCATGAGTGTGGTTTATGTGCTGACTACTCCAATTCCTGATGATGGTGGGGATGATGCTACCGTGGAGCAGATCAGGAGGAGGAGCAAGTGGGAGAATGATGACTACATATGCAGAGGTCTTATTCTGAATGGTATGTCTGATTCTCTGTTTGATATTTATCAGAACTCTGAATCTTCCAAAGAACTGTAGGATTCCTTGGATGCCAAATATATGGCTGAGGATGCATCAAGTAAGAAGTTCCTTGTTAGTAATTTCACAAATTACAAAATGACTTATTCAATACCAGTTATGGAACAATACAATGAACTTCTTGGAATACTTGGAAGGTTTACACAACACAATATGCACATGGATGAGGCTATTTCAGTCTCTTGTGTTATTGACAAACTTCCTCCTTCTTGGAAAGATTTCAAGCATATCTTGAAACATAAGAAAGAAGAATTAACTCTGGTTGAGTTGGGCAGTCATCTGCGCATTGAGGATTCTCTCAGGCTGCAGGATAATGACAAGCCAAAGAGTAGTTCTGCTACTGGACCATCTGTTGTCAATATGGTGGAGCATAACAACTCCACCAGATACAATGACAACAAAGGCAAGCGCAAATATCATGATAACACAAGGGCAGATCCTAACAAGAAGGCAACACCTACTTGTTGGAAATGTGGCAAGACTGGTCACATTAAAAGGGACTGCAAAGGTGTTAATGTTGGTGGTAAAGCCAATGGATCAGGCACTAAAAGTTCAGGGAGTGGTGATTCAGCCAACTCACTGAAAGGTCAGAATATGTTTAATAAGTCTTTTCAGATTTATTATGTTACATATGTATCTGAATCTTTTTATGTGCAGGATGATGATGTTGCGTGGTGGGTTGACTATGGAGCAACAGTTCATGTGTGCAAAGATAGAAGCTGGTTCAAGACGTATGAGTCACTGAATGATGGTTCTATTCTTCACATAGGAAATGAGTCAACAGCCTTGGTGCATGGTCATGGTTGTGTAGATCTTTGGTTTAGTTTTGGAAAGATTGTAACTTTGTTTAATGTTATTCATGTTCCTGATATAAGGAAGAACTTGGTTTCAAGTAGTGTTTTGAATAATCATGGATATAAACAAGTTATTGAATCTGATAAATTTGTTCTTTCTAAGAATGGCGTTTTTATTGGTTTTGGTTAAGGATGGGTTAATCCCAGCTTTTGATGGGTTAATCCCAGCTTTTGACATGGACACTGAAAAGTGTAACTTTCTAAGGATGCAAGATATGTCTAAGGATGGGTTAATCCCAGCTTTTGACATGGACACTGAAAAGCGTAAAACTTGCATGTTGACCAAGATAACCAAGAAACCCTTTCAGGGTGTTAGTCGTGAGACTGAGCTCTTAGAGCTGATTCACAGTGACCTGTGTGATTTGCATGCCACTCCATCTTTGGGGAACAAGAAGTACTTTGTGACATTTATTGATGATGCTTCTAGGTTTTGTTATGTTTATTTATTACATACTAAGGATGAAGCATTAGATAAATTCAAAGTGTTTAAAACTGAAGTTGAATTGCAACTTGGGTCTTTGATCAAAAGATTAAGGACTGATAGGGGAGGTGAGTACATGGATACTCTGTATTTTCAGTCTGTTGGTATAATCCATGAAACGACTGCCCCTTATACTCCTCAGCAAAATGGTATTTCTGAAAGAAAGAACAGGGTGCTGAAGGAGATGGTTAATTCCATGTTGTCCTATTCAGTACTGAGTCAAGGGTTCTGGGGTGAAGCTATGTTAACAACTTGCTATTTATTAAATAGGGTTCCCAATAAAAGGAACAAGGTTACCCCTTATGAACTCTGGACTAAAAGGAAACCCAACTTGAATTATCTCAAAGTTTGTGGTTGTATGGCTGTTGTAAGACTCCCTGATCCAAAGATGAAAAACTTTGGGTGAAAGAGGCATTGACTGCATCTTTGTTGGATATGCTGAGCATTCCAAGGCTTTTAGATTCTATGTTATAGAACCTAATGAATTTGTTTCAATTAACTCCATAATTGAATCAATGGATGCAAACTTTGATGAGAATAGATTCTCATCAGTCCCTATACCAAGTATGAGGATTCATAATGGAACTCATGACACTGGTGTGTCAGAGGTCCCTGATGGTGAACCATCAGTGGTCCCTGATGAGGTTGTGGTTCAACAACCTGAACCTATGCTCAGAAAAAGCAAAAGGGTTAGGACTCCAAAGTTATTTGGGCCTGAGTTTCAGCTATATTTAGTTGAAGGTACAAGGGATGAGGTCTCAGACCAATACTCCTATTGCTTCATTGTTGAGGATGATCCCAAGACATTTGAAGAAGCAATGAAGTCCCAGGATATTGCCTTCTGGAAAGAAGCAATCAATGATGAGATGGATTCCATCATGGGGAACAACACTTGGGTGTTGGTTGATCTACCACCTGGTTGCAAACCTTTAGGTTGCAAATGGATTTTCAAAAGGAAAATGAAGGTAGATGGAACTATTGAAAAGTTCAAGGCTAGACTAGTTATTCAGGGCTTTAAACAAAAGTCAGGGATAGACTATTTTGATACTTATGCCCTTGTGGCTCGTATCAGTACCATAAGACTGCTGATTGCTATGGCATCTATTCACAATTTGGTTATTCATCAGATGGATGTGAAGACAGCTTTCTTGAATGGTGAATTGGAAGAGGAGGTTTATATGAACCAACCTCAGGGCTTCATCATGCCTGGCAATGAAAACAAGGTGTGTAAACTGATTAAGTCTCTTTATGGACTTAAGCAGGCACCTAAGCAATGGCATCAAAAGTTTGATGAAGTGGTTTTGTCTAGTGGTTATGTTCTTAACCAAGCTGACAAATGTGTATATAGCAAATTTGATGAATCTGGTAAAAGAGTCATTATTTGTCTATATGTTGATGACATGTTGATCTTTGGCACTGAACAAAATCAAGTTGACCTGACAAAGGAATTTTTGTCATCAAGGTTCTCCATAAAAGACATGGGGGAGGCTGATGTTATCCTTGGTATAAGGATTAAACATGAAAGTAAAAGAATTTCTATCTCTCAGTCTTATTATATTGAGAAGGTGCTGAGGAAATTCAATTACATTGATTGTACTCCTGTGAGTACACCTATGGATACTTGTGAGAAGCTGATGCCTAATAATGGCAAGGCTGTATCTCAACTTGAGTATTCTAGGGTAATTGGCTGCTTGATGTATGCCATGACTTGTACAAGACCTGACATTGGTTTTGCAGTGGGAAAATTGAGCAGGTATACTAGTAACCCTAGTGCTCATCACTGGCAAGCAGTTCAAAGGGTACTGAAGTATTTGAAGAGAACTATGGATTATAGTCTCTCATATACTGGTTACCCATCAGTGTTGGAAGGATACACTGATGCAAGTTGGATCAGTAACACAGAAGACAATTCGTCTACCAGTGGCTGGGTATTCCTACTTGGTGGAGGTGCAATTTCTTGGGCATCCAAGAAGTAAACTTGCATCACCAGTTCAACAATGGAATCTGAATTTGTGGCATTAGCTGCTGCTGGTAAAGAAGCTGAATGGTTGAAAAACTTGCTTCTTGAGATTCCATTGTGGCCTAAACCTATAGCACCTATTTCTATCCGTTGTGATAGTGCAGCTACATTGGCTAAGGCTTATAGCCAAATGTACAATGGAAAGTCTAGACACTTAGGTGTCAGGCATAGCATGATTCGTGAGCTTATCATGAATGGGGTGGTATCTATAGAGTTTGTTAGATCTCAACAGAACTTGGCTGATCACTTGACGAAGGGATTAGCTAGAGACTTGGTTATAAAGTCTGCTAAAGGGATGGGTTTAAGTCCAACTTAGTCACTGAATGCTAGGACACCCAACTCCCTCCTAAGGAAACTTGGGAGCTGAGTTCAATGTGGAAAGCTGAACATTCAGTTGACTGGAGCACATGTTTTATTTACATCCCAAGGTTGTGCTCGGAACCTGCTGAAAGGAGGATGAAGTCTTTACTTCTTAATGGTCAATTTTATTTGAAAAAGTGCTTGGCAGGAGCATGACTAAAGAGGAACCACCTATGTAAATGTTGAAGTTTTGCCGCTTTAGGAAGCTTTGGACTTTAGCTTCTACAACATTTATGAATTTGGATATGGACACATGGCTTGTATAGTGTCAGGAGCTGATAAGTGTTTGAAAGCTTGTGTGTAGTTATCTTCAGGTATTCAAATGGGTTGAAGGGTTCAATTCTTAGAACACCCTGATTCTCGAATATTTGAACGTGTAATTACTAAGATGGAAATTCAATCCTCAGGACATTTTTATTTATGCACATGTTTTGTTTGATGTTTGTTTTCATACAAAGGAAGTGAACTAAATTTGGGGAGGATTGTTGGAAAATTTAGTGCACTTGTGGGATTAGTTCACACCTTATAATGGGTTAGGAGGTACGGAGTGTACACCCATAAGGTCCATGAACACCCTGAACTCTTGTAGTGGTTTGGATTGATAGTGCTTGGTGAAAGTACTGTTGTGGTTACCACTGAGTATCAGTGTTTCCACTGAAGCAGTACTTACACTGAATCAGTGTTTCCACTGAAGTGGTGTTTCCACTGAAGTGGTGTCTCACTGAAGTTGTGTTTACACTGAAGTAGTGGCGTTTCCACTGAAGCAGTGTAACCACTGAAGGCACTATGAAAGTACTGATACTTGTAACGGTTTTGACCTATTCAAGTGGCAGTTTAAACTGCATTATGACCATGATTATTTGGTCATGTAACCACTAATGGCTATATGGGGATAATATGAGGCTATTAATGGGCCGATTAATACTCATAATTCCATTGACTAGCCAAGAGTATTTCCTATAAATAGGAGATCTGTTTTACAAATACATACAGAGGAAAATACGTGTGAAAACAATACATCAAACCTAAACACTTATTAGCGAATGGGTTAAAGAATTGTGCCTAATTCTCTAACTGCATTTGGTCTTATCCCAAGTAGATATTCGTGATACCCTGGCATTATGGTCGAATAGTTTACTTTGGAAAGTGATCACACGATTCCAAGTGATATCCGGTAACCACCAAGTGGTATCTGTTACTGCTGACATTTGTTTTGTTTCTGCTGAAGCTGTTGAGCATTTCTGCTGAAGTTGATTATCTTACCCTGCTTTGGGACGAATAGACACCAACATAGACCACTACTAGAAAATTGACTTTCAGCAACGGATTTTCCGACGGACAGCTTTCCATCGCTAATTTCCGACGATGTTCCATCAAACCACCAACAAATATTTCACCAGACTTAAAATGAAGCTTTTGCGATTGCTTTCCGACGGATTTCCAAGGGATATGATTTCCGTCATAAATTTGTCACTAATTAACTTTACTTACCATCAACTTTCCGACGTAGTACCGACATCTATGGCTATCCGTCACTAGTCCGTCAGAAATGTTTTGATTTATTATTAATATTTAATATATTTTTATTTCCGTCAAGAATCCATCACAATTATATATTCTTTCCAAAGGAATTCCGACAGAAATATTAAAAACATATTTGTTGTTTTATTGCTAACTTTCAAAGCAATTTTTGATTATATGAAAAAATATGAACGTATATTGACAAAAGTTTTCATGTTAATACTTCAAAATAATATAAAATACCAAGTTTTGAGTACATACAATTGTACCCATGTGCGTATTTGTACAATACTTCAATCAGTTTAGCTTCATTTTTTGTTTAGTAAAATGTACTAATCTTCTTTTTAGAGGCTTACGATTTATAATATACTTCAATCAGTTTAGCTTTTTTTTTTTTTTTTTTTTTTTTTTTTTTTTTTTTTTTGGTTTAGAAAAAAACATGATATTTCATTATCATGTACATAATATTTAATATGAACGTTTTTATAATTACACTCGCAATGCAAGATCGACAAGTTGATAGGAAAAGCCAAAAATATGCTTTACAATTGAAATAAAAAAACTAGTGTTGAATGTTAGTAACTTAGTACAAGATACATTGAATTGGACCTTTATACCAAAATACATCGAACTTTCACATATATGTTACTCCGTATTCCATATCCCATTTATTGCATACTTCAAATATTTCCAATTTCAAAACATTCCTCCATCTAACATTTAGAGTAAATGACATAAATGGTCCCTGTCGTTTGTCCAAAGTTTCATCTATCGTCCCTCAAACTTAAAAGTTGCATGAATGGTCCCTCTCGAGGCAAAAGAATAACATGAATGGTCCTTTTGTTAACAGGTGTTAAGTTTATTCTGTTATAATTTACACTTTAGCCCCTGTTGGTTAACGGCTGTTGCATCATTTATCCTTTATTGTAACGTCCGTTTATAATTTAAAGTTTTTGACTTTAGCTTCGTTTTTTTATCCGTTTTCGTCCGTTTTTATACGTTTTCATCCGTTTTCATACGTTTTTATCCGTTTTCGTCCGTTTTTATACGTTTTTTTCCGTTTTCGTCCATTTACACAATTTTCTTACGTTTTCATCCGCTTTTATACGATTTCATCCGTTTTTATACGTTTTCTTACGTGTTTACCCGTTTTATATGTTTTTGTCTATTTTTCTTACGTTTTTGTCCGTTTTTATACGTTTTCATCCGTTTTTATACGCTTTTTTACGTTTTTATAGGTTTTTATTCGTTTTCATATGTTTTGGACCGTTTTCATTCGACTCTATACATTTTATCCATTTTTGTACGTTTTCTTAAGCTTTCATCCATTGTCATCCGTTTTTATATGTTTTCGTCAGTTTTTTTACGTTTTGATATGTTTTTACCCTATTTTTTTTCTTTTTATACGTTTTCATTCTTATTTTTACGTTTTTTTTCCATCTTCGTCCGTTTTTATATGTTTTCATGATTTTTTCATTCATTTTATTGTTTTCGTCCATTTTTTTATGTAAAAAATGGATAAAAACATATTCAAAACGTAAAAAAACTGACATAAACATATAAAAACGGATGAAAATGGATAAACATGTAAGAAATTGTATAAAACAGATGAAAACGTATAGAAACGAATGAAGATGGTCAAAAACATATGAAAACCTTGGAAGACTTTCAAATTTCACTCTTAAAATAACTTTCCTTTCACTCTTCCCTCTTAAAATTTCACACACTTTTAGAGTTCACATTCGTCCGCCATCCGCCGCCTGTCGTCCGCCGTCGACCACAGTCTTCTTCTGTTTAAACTCTGAGTATTATTTTACCCTAATTTTGACCTAATTTGTTGAGTTTTGACCTAATTTTGACCCTAATTTTGCTCGATTTGGTATCACATACTGATCAAAGAAAATTGTGTGTTAGTTTTTATTCATATTATCTTATAAAGTATTCAGGTCTTTTTTAAATAAAAATACTTCAAAATTTAGGTTGCTTATTATAGAAATTCAATATCTTACAAAAGAAGCAGCATAATCTACACTACTTTAATCCTCACATTTAAAAGACAAAACACGTACAAGTTTTACTAGAACCATAATGTACACTACTTTAATGCTATTAATATAATTAATGTTTTTTAATGTAGTCGATTAATTAACTGATCAATAAATACAATTAATACAGTTATTAAAATAACCTTTACATTAGAAATACAAATTATCAAGCATATTGTACAACAGCTTAAACATAATTCTTGCATTAAATATCACTAATACAAATAATGAAGCACATTGTACAACCAACGGACCATACGGGCTAAAGCCCGAACGGGCACGGGCCAAACGGGCTCGAGCCCGAACGGGCACGGGCCAAACGGGCTCGAGCCCGAACAGGCACGGGCCAAACGGGCTCGAGCCCGAACGGACACGGGCCAAATAGAATCGTGTTATGCGAATCGCTTTAAAAAGTCCAAAAAAAGATCCCGTACTGAAAACTAACGGGCTAAACGGGCTCACGTTAAACAAATTGACACCTCTAATATTAATTATCACAATTGTATAATTAAAATCATTGTCATTAGTTAAGGAGTCACATGAAATTCTTGATATACGTAATTTATTGTAAAAAAAAATGAAAAAATATTTACCGGAAAATTTTATTTCAGGGTACCCTGCTAGTAGTGGAGTAAAGCAAAGTCATAAAAACGAAACTAATGACAAAGGTAAAAAGGATTTTATTGTCGTTTACACTTTATCATAAACACTGAAACGTTTACACTTTACCGATGATCAAATGAGAAATTTAATTAAGAAGAGAAGAATGAGAAGGAACTAAAACCACTAATTTTATATGCATCCACGAAAATAGATGCATCTCCCAATTATTTCTCTTTTTCTATTTGAATTTTGTAGCTAGAGTTTTTTCTCACTCTCTACATTTCAATATCTTTTCTCACTAGATCCATTCTGGCACCATACTTTGCTAGTTAAAGTCTTAACAACATTATATATTAAATTAAAAAGAATTCTTTAAGAAAATTCAACTTGAGGCATAAAAATACACATTTTTATATAAAAATGTAAAAAAATATTAAAAGTAGAACCCTTGCTTATCTTTTTTATATAATAAAAGAATTACATCATTTCAGAGTGTTTTTGCAAAACCCTTCTCATTGAAGAAAATTGGATCAATAGGAGAGCTTGATTTTGCCACGTAATCGAAATCGTGTGATGTGATTGGTTAATAAAAGTCAAAATTAAATTGATTTTGGTCAACATTTAATTAATTTGGTTGAGAAGAAAAACACATAAAAACATAAGTGTCAAATTTGTGAAAACAAAAACATAAAAAAAGATGGGGTAATTAATAAAACTTTACTGGTTAAATTTGTTAAAATTGTATAGAGTTAAGTGTAATATTATTAAACTTACTTTTTTTTTAATAACTTTAGAAATTAAACAAATACTTCCTTATACTTTATGCCCCCTATACTTTATAACTTAAAAATACAATATATATGTTGTTTTAAAACTCTAACATATAAATATATATAAGATTATAAATATCATTTTTTTACTATATATGTTTGCTAGGGACTCATTTATTTCATATTAAAAGTATGACAAGTGTGGACACGAATTTTAATATCAAATACGGCTAAATTATTGAAAACGAGAATATAATTATTAAATTTTAAGAGCGAGCTACTGTAATATGAAGAAAAAAAACGTGATTGTACTTATAACAACTACTCATTTAATTTTTATGTATTCATATAAGGAATGTAGAAAAACATTTTTTTTTTGAAAGTCAACAATATGTAAAAAAAATATTTTTAAAAAACTTTAAGGAGTATATTTTAACTTCATCAACGTTTATTATGTGCAACAAAACTCGCATCTTGTGTACATCATAATATAAATAGTGAAATTTAAATAGGAACATCAACATCTATATCTATATCAGCTAAATATTGTTGAATCTTGAGTTATCTAAAAAGCTTTTTTACAAAATTTGATTATACAAAATTCTAATGGATATTAAAAAACTCGTGCATAAGTATATAATTATATGTAAATCTTTTTAAAGACATAATATTTACCAGTAAGTTATAATATGACTAACCTAAATTGTGTTACTTTCAAAGTCAATTTTGGCAAGTTGAAAAAATAATACATATGTCGCTAGAAGGAGGTCTTGAACCTCCGACCTTCTGGTTAACAGCCACACGCTATAACCAACTGAGCTATTCCAGCTATTGATATGCCAGGAGATAATAAGCTATTTCAATACAACATATAGTAGGATATACCGTTAAATGAAACAAAGCAGTCGACGGTGTATTAAATTTTGATTAGCAGGGCCGGTCCTGTGTTCAATGAAATAAAACATCCAACCATCCAACATTTTCTTTTGGTTTAAGGGACTCCAGTTGCTGAACCGCATCATAACTAGGACTTAAGTTGGTCTTGGTAGAAAGTAAATCTGAAGATATCATTATGAGAATCGCTTCAGCGATTGTATTCTTATTCTTATGTTATTATATATTTAAATGCTATTAGAGACTATTGACACTGAATTAGCCCAGCAATTATACATTGGACGATTAATACGCACTCAAACCATAGAAGATAGTCGAATCACACTTCACAATTAACATACCGGAAACCAACCGGCCGAATAACTCATAATTATAAAGAAATAATCAGCACACATCACACTTTATTATTGAAACTTGAAAATGAACAAGACCAGAATATTACCAATCAAACAACACAACAACAATAACAATAATTGAAAGAGCCAGCGAGCTAACTAACCCAATTCGATTATCCCTTATGTTTAGCTAGAAGCATGAGATAGCAGCATGACATTTATCTTATCGCAGCCAACAATGCTACAATATGCCTTGTAAATATATGTGCACCCTGTCACAATGGTAAAGACGAGTACTAGATACATCCATCTATCTGCCACAAAATTGTGCATGGCTATTAAAACTACCAGCAACCAATTTGCTAGTTGCTGTACTAGGTTCTGCAAGACCAAACTTGTCGTCATCTGAGTAGTTTCATACACTTTATTAACTTCTTCTATCTTTGTTTGCAATTTGGATTTCTCATTTGTTTTCTTCCTCGGTATAGAACTCCTCATTCCAACAAAGAGTTTGGCAACTTCAGTATCACCCAAATCCCCTTTGATGATTTGCTTTTCCTTAAGAAGCTTGACGTCGTCTACATTTGAGATAAGCCCACACATCAAACTCACATATTCAGTAAGTGGGAAGCAATCACAGTTGGCTACTAATGTTTCAAAAGACACTAAATTTCTTAATATGACTTCCGAGTCATTGTTCAAAGTCATCACTGGTAGGAAAAACTTCATGTCCTTGATCTCTATTTCCTTAATGCCGTCATGTTTTGGTAGTGCCTTAAAACTGAAGTCAGCCTTACTTCGAAGTTTGGAAGCTGAAGGAATGGATACCTTACTTGTAGAGAAATTCCGCAGGATTGTAATAGCTTGTTCATACAGTTTAACAAGCTCAATATTGAAAACTTTCTTTTCAAAGTCTGAATGTTGGCCAGTGGAATTTACCATATTAATGGACGACATGTCTGGATATTTATGATAAGACCTGCTAGATGATGCCCGCGTAGGATCATGTGGCATGAATAATTCTCGTGAAGGGACTTTTGTGATTGAATGATACATGTAATGGAGAAGATGTTCTATCTGCTCAGGAGCATCTGACTCTGAACACAACTCAAGAGGTGAATGAATCTCACTAAAACATCGAAATACGTCACTTAAAAATTTATTATTTTCTGATGGATGAATAACGTCATTGACTTTATTCAACACTATGAAAGGAATTTGGTTCTCAACCATCATAATGTCCTGAGCCAACAATCTTTTAGTTTGATCAACTGTGGGATGTGTATGTAAGCTTTGAGAACTAGAAGAATCACCTGACACTTTGATTTCAATGGTACAAGAAGAATGATTTGACCTTTCTTTATCATAGGGATGTAATAAATAAAGCAAGAAGAGAGCATCGATCGAGAAAACCCAAGCCATGGAAACATTATCACATTCTAGGAACGTGTCATAGCATGCACGAACAAAAGGAACAAGTTTCCGGACTTCATCAAGAACAGTGATTTTAAAATCTAATGAATTGTGATATTGTACAACTCTTTGCACTGAAACAAGTTTCTTCTGTTCCATCTTCTTGTAGGGAAGTGGTCGAAAATGATGATATGGACCTAGTGCTATGAGCTGTGGCTCATAGGCTTCTGGTTTTGTTGTGGTTATGGTTTCTGGTACTTGAAAGATGGAAACAACAGCGGCTCTAATGTTGATCACTTTAAGCTGCTGGAGCAAGATTTCACTAATTTCACAGACCCATTTTTGGTTACTAGGGTCCGAAGTCAATGATGGATATGTGGATGCCATATAAGTACGAGAAATTACAGTTAATTTGGTTGGTGCTTTGAATGCTGAAACTATGTGAAGGCAATGTCTTTATATACTGATATAAGTGATAACCTGGATTAGACTTTGGTGCTACTTGGGATTAAAAAAAAGGAAAAAGATGAAGTCCCTCTGATACGACCCTGTTAGAGGTTGTATCGGGATAAGGCACCACTTCAAGCGTGTGCGAGCTCCTTAAGAAATTGAAGAGAAGAACTAGAGAATTATTGATATTAAACTTGATTGAATCATTAACAACATTATGACACCTTTAATACTAATTTATGAGATAACTCTCACAAACATAAGACTTATCCTAACATGACTCAAAACATATCCTAAACAATGACTCCAATACTTATCCTAATAAACATAATAAATAAACTACGATAGTTATCCAACACGCCATGCCGGGATAGCCGTCCCTCATCAACCACGGGTGTATCACTCCCCACTCCTTCAAAATCACCTTGCCCTCAAGGTGTTGTTTAAAATAATTCTTAATTCCAGGATCCCATGTTCTTCTTTGAATTTTAGCCTCCATTCTCATGGAAACATCCATTTTTTCAAAAGTTATCAATAATAGCAATGCCCTTGATGTGCTGGTCTGTACCCACTTTAGAATAATAACCAAACTCTCACCAATATCAAAAACACCGTCTATCGCGCTTCTAACCTCATCAACACCAATATATTCATTAGCATCTAACGACCTTTTAATCTCATGTGAAGCGAATTCACTTTGTAACGATGGAATGGTATCGGATTTCTTTTCAATTATAAGCTCTTTCTCCTTCTCTTCAATTGCCTCAAAACGAGCCTCGACTATATAGGCTAAGGAAAAGGCTTCTCCTAAAGTTCTAGGCCTTGCCCTCAACAGTTCTATTTGTAACGTCAGTTTAAGTCCGGAGATATAAAATGATGTAAGTAAAGATTCAGAGATCCATGTTACTCGATTTGCAAGTACCACAAACTCACTCTCATATTCGGCCACCGTACCCATTTGCAAGAGCTTAGAGAGTGCGTATTTCGCGTCTTGATCGCTGCCGCCTGATGCCATGAATAATACTCAAGCGATTAATAACTCGAAAAAAATATTTTTTTTCCGATGAATAGTACCCCGTGATGAACAGTACCCCCGTGAATAGTGCCGATGAACAGTAACTTTTTTTTTTTTTTTTAATTGGAACCCTAATCGTAAGCCCTCTCAACGAGAGCTCTCAATGAAAGCACCAATTGATACGACCCTGTTAGAGGTTGTATCGGGATAAGGCACCACTTCAAGCGTGTGCGAGCTCCTTAAGAAATTGAAGAGAAGAACTAGAGAATTATTGATATTAAACTTGATTGAATCATTAACAACATTATGACACCTTTAATACTAATTTATGAGATAACTCTCACAAACATAAGACTTATCCTAACATGACTCAAAACATATCCTAAACAATGACTCCAATACTTATCCTAATAAACATAATAAATAAACTACGATAGTTATCCAACACGCCATGCCGGGATAGCCGTCCCTCATCAACCACGGGTGTATCACTAATCGTAAGCCCTCTCAACGAGAGCTCTCAATGAAAGCACCAATTGATACGACCCTGTTAGGGGTTGTATCGGGATAAGGCACCACTTTTAGCGTGTGCAAGCTCCTTAAGAAAGTAGAGAGAAGAACTAGAGATTTATTGATATTAAACTTGATTGAATCATTAACAACATTATGACACCTTTAATACTAATTTATGAGATAACTCTCACAAACATAAGACTTATCCTAACATGACTCAAAACATATCCTAAACAATGACTCCAATACTTATCCTAATAAACATAATAAATAAACTACGATAGTTATCCAACACGCCATGCCGGGATAGCCGTCCCTCATCAACCACGGGTGTATCACCCTCTTAAATCTTAAACGCAAGTTGATAAAACAACAACAGTAAACGGGCCTGTTGAAGAAGCGATTTCACTTTTCTTAGAAATATCCGATAATAGTTTATTTCCACCAACCTACAAATTTTATATGGACTAGTAATGTTTACAATGTTTAATTGGTCAAGGAACATAGCTCTAGCAACTCGATTATGTAAGGTGTCCTATTGTGTGATGAAGATGTAGAAATGGACGACCACGTACACGTATTTGTCTCTTGTAAGATTACGGTGGACAACGCAAACATCACTCCTAAACAATCTAAGTTTCTTGACGACTCAAAGTTTCTTTGTCGTTGTTCAAGCTACGGACAACATGGAAGTTTAGGAACAGCATATATGGTCTTCTCCAAAAAAAAACTCCAAGCAAATTGAATACTTTTCGCCACAGCACAGGTCAGCTACCTAAATGAAAATTACTGTTAAATGTTTTCCACTTTTCCACTTTTCCACCAACTCTATGTTTGTATCACAATAAAGTAGCTAGGTCCAACTCCCATAGATAATTCTCTCTACTAGGAAACGCGTACATCTCTTTCAGGTCGCTATATGGAAACGTTTACTTTCATGGGAATTAGTTTGCTTTGAGTAATTTTATCTCAACTAGCTTTTTTCTTTTCCTTTTGAGTGGCATAATTGAATTGAATTTTATAACTTGTAACGTACGATGTTAGGCCTTAGCGTGTCTAGTATTTATTTATTTTTATTTTTTATTTTCATTCAAAAGATGAACTTATATTATTACTTCCAACCAATGTACATCATGAGAAACTAGCAGGGTACCCGCGCGTTGCAGCGGCGGGTACTTTGAAATAATTTTTTTTGATAAATAATGTATTTTAGTTTATTATGTTCTTTTTAACAATAAATTTACGGATATCAAGAATTTCGTATAGCCCGTGCCCGTTCGGGCTCGAACCCGTTGGCCCGTGTCTACACAGGCTCGAGCCCGTTTGGTCCGCGCCCGTTCGGGCTCAAGCCCATTTGGTCCGTTGCCCGTTCGGGCTTGAATATTTGTACAATGTGCTTTATTATCTGTAGTAGTGAAATTTAATGCAAGAGTTGTGTTTTATTTGGTTGTACAATATGCTTGATAATTTGTATTTCTTATGTAATGGGTGTTTTAATAACTGTATTGTTAGGAATTAGAAATTCCATGTATTAAAGAGTCGGTCACCTCAAGTATATGTAATCTTTAGAAAGCACGTAGTCATAGTTATTTTAAGTTAAGTAGTATTTAGTTAAGTAACACCGTGGAGGACGGACGGGTCTTTACCCACTGTATGCCTGATCCACAGTCGGTTGTGTGGCGTTTTATTGTAAGACTATAAATACTCTCTACCTTCCAAGGTAGAGAGTTGGAGCTCATAATAAGAATTTTCTTTCTCTCACTAAAGTTCCCTAAACCTCTAACTTTCTCTCTCTAGAATTCCACTTATTCGCCACCTTGTTGTTATGGTTTGATGTGTATGTGAAAACTAATATCTTACAATTGGTATCAAGAGCCATGGTTAGATCATATCTTGCACATCTTTGGATTTCTAGTGGTTTTTAGGTGGTTTTTGAGTTTGAAAAAGTTTAGTGGTTTGTGCATCATTTGGTTGATTTCTTGTGTTAAAGTTTGGATTTTGTTAGTACTTTTATGTTTAGAATCATCACAAGTTTTTAGGTTTTCATTTGGTAAGCTTGAATCATCTTGGTAGGGTTGTTTTTGGATTGAAAAGTGATGTTTATGTGGTTTTTCTTGCTAGCGACTTGACATTCGGACTTCTTTCTTCGTAGCGACTTGCTTCACAATTTTGTAGCGAGTTACAGTTTTGGAGCTAGCGACTTAGACCTAGCGATTAACAGTACAAGTAGTGGACTCTCCACTACGGGTAGCGACTTGGTGGTAGCAACTTGGTCTGTAGCGAGTTGCTCTTTAGCGACTTGAATCTTTAGCGACTTGAGTAGCGAATTGCTGCCAAAATTTTGCTAGCGACTTGAGGCTTAGCGAGTTACTACTTAGCGACTTGCATTTGTCTAGCGACTTGGGACTTTAGCGACTTGGGGGTGTAGCGAATTAGGTGTTAGCGACTTGGTGCATTATCTTCTAGCGACGTGGGTGATTGTTTACGGTTTTCTCTTGATTTAGTAAAATCCCGTGAAAGAATCTATTTCTCGGTTTAATCATAGAGTTATAAAATCCCGTATTATCTGTTAACATGTCTACCAACGTTCCTACTATCATCTCCACTGTTGCCGAGGATGTTCAAGCAGCTGGGTCAGATACTCGTCCACCCATGCTTGACAGAACTGACTACGATTCTTGGGCTCAACGAATCAGATTGTACTGCCTTGGAAAGGAAAATGGTGTCAACATTCTCAAATCCATTGATGAAGGACCGTATCGAGTTGAGACGACTAGAGATGTACTTGATACTGCTGAAGATGGAACTCTGATTTACGGAATGGACAGACCAAAGATGTATGATGAGCTTGATGATAAGGAGAAAAAGAGATTCGATGCTGATATCAGGGCTTCTAACATTGTTCTTCAAGGTCTTCCTAAAGACATCTACAAGCTGATCAATCACAACACCGAAGCAAAGGCAGTATGGGATAATGTCAAGATGCTTCTCTCAGGTTCAGAATTAACTATGGAAGACAGAGAATCACAACTCTATGACGAATTTGAACACTTCAAGATGAAACCAGATGAGAGTGTCTATGAGTACTATGTGAGATTTCATAAGTTGGTGAATGACATGAGGAACATCAGAATGACTATGCCTAACATTCAGCTGAACTCAAAATTTGTGAACAACATGAATCCCGAATGGCACAAGTTTGTCACCTCGGTGAAGCTCACTAAAGGATTGAAGAATACAAACTATGAGCAACTCTATGCCTTCCTCCTTCAGAATGAGAGACATGCTATGTTTGAAAAATTGGTTCTTAATCAGTTCAAAACCAACCAGGGAGAGACAAGCTCGTCTAATGACTCAACTGCCTTCTACTCAAACATCGGAATCACAACCAAAGCCTCACAAGTCATACCCATGGGAAATGGTAATCACAACTAATTCCTGATCCTATGTTCAAACAAGCTGATGCTGATGCACACGTGGGTAGCTTCATTAATCAACTAGCTCTTCTGATTAGTCAAAACATGAATTCTCTCCCACAAACCAATAACAACCTCAGAACAGCATCTAACCCACACAATCAAGCTACTGTTAAAGATGGGAGGATCGTGGTGCAACCAGTTCAGGAAAGACAGTATGATCAGGGAAGAGGTGGAGCTGGTAGAGGTTATGTTGGTAATCAGAATCGAGGAAGGAATGGTAATCAAGGTCAAGCTAAGCCGATCAAATGTTATAACTGTGGTGGTGAGGGACACGTTGCAAGGAACTGCACATCTCCAAAGCGTCCACAGAATGCTGATTACTTCAGAGATAAGATGCTGCTTGTACAAGCTCAGGATAATGGTGCTGCTTTGGATGAAGAGGAATTGTTGTTTCTAGCTGAGGGCAATGCCAAGACCTATGATGCAGATGTGGATGAGCAGCCTATTCAGGAGATAGGTCACAATCATCAGAATGCCTTTCAAGTCGCTGATTGTGATGCATACGACTCTGATGTGGATGATGGACCTACTGCACACACAATCTTTATGGCTAGCATTTCTCCAATGGTTTCTCCCAAGGTCTCCTCTTCACCACAAGCTGGCCCATCCAAAGACAAACTCATCTCAGAGGTACTAAAACTATATGATGATGCTGATGTGCAAAAGATGCATGACAAAGTACTATCAACTGAAACTATTGAATCAAATATTGAAAATATGGGTAATATCAATGTTGTCCCATACGATCAATATGTGAAACAAAGTGAAAGTGAAGTTGTACCAAGTGATGCATCTCCTGCAGTCAACAATGACTATATTTTTGATGAATACACTGCCTGTGCCCCTGATGAGTCTGTAATTTCTGAACTAAATGCCTATAAAGAACGTGTTGCTATTTATGAACAACGTGCAAAATTTGAGTTGACCACTCGTGAGCAGGAAATGGATGACCAAGTGCGTACAATCATTAGAAAAAGTAATTTTCGAGAAGAAGTATTAAAACAAGAGTTAAATTCCTTGCAAGAAAAGCTTTCTAAAACTGCTAAGCAAAAACAAGAACTTCAAGAAAATGTGAAAATGCTTAAGCAAGAATTTAATGCAAAGGAATCAAAACTCTTGAAAGATTTTTCTAATCTGAAAACTTTGAAAAATAAACTTGAAAACAAGTTGTACATACAAGGGAACACCATTCAGACTGCTCACATGATCACTAAGCATAGGGTCTTAAGCGATAAGCATAGCATTCCCCTTGTTAAGGAACCAAATCCAGAGGTCATTAAAAGGGCTAGAAATGCTCATAAGGTTCTTTATGATGGCAATGAAATCCTTAAACCTAGACAGAAACCTAGTTGCGTTGAGTGCACTGAGGAAGATAAGAAATCAGATGAAGTCACTAGGGAAAAGATGAACAAGAAATTAGATGATCCTAAATGTAGAGAGAAGAAAATAAAGATCAAACCCCATTATTACAAGAAGGAAAACTGGATTTCCTTGAACATGTTTAAGCCTCAGACATTGTTGACTCCCGAACAAGTTTTCTGGAAAATGGATTTAGATAAGCAGAAAGCTGAAAGTATTGTTGAAACAAACCCTCCCCTTTGGAAAATGCCTAGAGCGACTGTGTATCCTCCTAATACACCAATGCATCTTGTTCCTAGAACAATTGCCACTAAAAGCAAGACCTTAATTAGCCAATATGTTATATTTCAACTATTTGTTGATTTTGAGAAAACTTGCAAGAAAAGGATCACACCCACTGGTATAGCGGAAGGAGAAAGGGGTTTTGAGCAAATGAAAGAATGTTATTTAACTGAGGTCATGCCTTTCTTTAAACTTCTAAAAGATCACTTTGAAAGTCTTAAAAAGGGGATAGAAACTGATATTAAGGGAATGGAAAAGGAATTTGATGCAATGGTAGTTGAAGTTAGTGACTATGAGCGAGCATTAAAATATAATGAGATTGAGAGGAAGAACTTGCATACACTAAATGAGAACCTGATTTCTGAATGTATTGCTCAAGATGTGTTTTTCACTGCTACAAACTGTTCCATTAATGCTTCCAAATTTCATGAATTATCGGTTGCCCTGAAAGTCTCCCATGATCGTGTCATTGAGCTTGAAAAAACTAATTCTGAACTAAACGAGAAAATTGAACTGGATGATCACGACAATTTGGTTAAACATTTTTCTAAACTAGAAGTTGAGCATTTTAATTTACAACTAAAATATCAACATCTTAAAGAAAATGTCAAAACTTCAAATATCAAGACATCCTCAGATGCTCCAGAGTTTGATGCAGTTTTTCAAATTAACAAACGTGATGAACAGATTCAAGCTCAGTGCAACACGATCAGAAAGTTGAAAGCCCAAATCTCTCAATTAAAGGGTCAAACAAACAATATGATAGGCTCCCAAATGCCTCCTCCTTTAGATTCTCAGAATTCTCAAACGTTTCATCTTCAAAACCTAGTAAATGCATTACAAAAGGAAAACGAAAGTTTTCTAGAAGGAAATGAAAAGGTTAAACGTCATTTCAATGAGTTATTTGAATCAATAAAGATCACTCGTAACAAAAATAACGAACAAATAGCTTCATTGCAAAAGGAAATTGAGAATCTGAAGAGCCAGGTAAAAGGGAAAACGCCAATGACCAATGGGGAAAATGGTGTATCAAAGGTTCACTCTTGTGATAAATATGCTTTGTCTGTGAAATATGTCCCTCCTCATCTCAGGAACAACAAACTTGTTGTTCAAACATACTTCTCATCCCTTAAGGATTGCCTAGAATGTCTGCGTGAGATTGTTGAAGAGGATAAGTTAGAGAAACCTCATGATAATGCAATTGGACATGCATGCCTATATGCCAAACGATCTCAAGAAATCCTAGAATGCTTGATCACAATATGCCCAAAGTCCTTAGGTGAGAGAGTTAATCCTTTGATTCCATGTTCGATGCCTATTGCCAAGTATGATATTCATTCGATCCCCAATGTCTTGAATGTGAACCTTAGTGTGCCTTTAAGTAGTTCAGATTTCAGATCTGTCAATGCTATGAAAGAGAACTCAAGTGTGCCTTCTAGGAGCACAAATCCCAGCACTTCTAGTTTTAAGAAAGTGAACCTTAGTGTGCCTGCATGTAGTTCAGATCCCAGCACATCTAAACAGGTGATGCAAAGAGTTGTAAAACCCACTAATGTTCCCATTCCCTCTACATGAGTAATCAGTGACATTAAAGGGAGCAGGTCAAAGTCTCAAGACAATACAAGGAATGATAGGACCTCGCAAGCTAAGAATGTGCACTGGAAAAGAGTAGAAGAACAATCTAGGAACTTTAAGCTTGAATCGAATAAAACGAATCGTGTTGATTCTAGTATTAGCCATAGGCATACTGTAATTAATTCGAATTCTGATACTATTTGCAAATCTTGTACTGATGTCTGCTTGAATTCTGTTTCTAATCATGAATGTGGTGTTAATGTTTTGCCTAATGATGATAATTGTCCAGTTAATGTTGCTAATATTCATGCTAAAAAGGCAAAAAGGCAAAAACGAAAGAAAGTTAGAAAACAGTGGAAACCCACAGGAAGAACATTTAGTAAGATAGGCTATTATTGGATACCGGTTGGTCATAAGAATAATCAGACAATGCCCACTAGAAAATGGATGCCTACTGGTAGAACTATTCCCTTAAGAATTGAGCACACTGTAAACAGGGCTAATACAGACACTAGTACTGCATCTATTCACAATGATTCCAGTGCCTTAATTTCTTATATGAATGCTCCTTTTTCTGATGTGGGTGTTCCAACCATTGTTACTAACCAAATGGAACCCATTCTTGCATGGGGATCCCAATTATCCAGTTATCCATTCTTGTCTGTGTTCAACTGCAGATCGTTCAAATCGTTCTGTGGTACCTGGACTCAGGCTGTTCCAAGCATATGACTGGAGACCGGTCGCGGCTCATGAACTTCGTGAGCAAATTCATCGGGACTGTTAGATTCGGTAATGATCATTTCGGTGCAATCATGGGTTATGGAGATTACGTTGTTGGTGATAGTGTCATCTCTAGAGTATACTATGTGGAAGGTCTGGGTCATAATCTGTTCTCTGTTGGTCAATTCTGTGATTCTGGTCTAGAAGTAGCCTTCAGAAAACATACCTGCTTTGTTAGAGATCTTAATGGTAAGGAACTGTTAAAAGGAACTCGTGGCTCAAATCTTTACACCATCTCTATCGATGACATGATGAGGTCTTCTCCAATCTGCTTGTTATCAAAGGCTTCAAAAACAAAGTCATGGTTATGGCATCGTCGTCTCAATCACTTGAACTTCGGCACCATCAACGATCTTTCCAGAAAGGACTTAGTTGTAGGGTTATCTAGACTAAAGTATGAAAAGGATCATCTTTGTTCAGCATGCCAATTGGGTAAAAGCAAAAAGTATGCCCACAAACCCAAACCTACAAACTCAATTACAGAAGTTCTTCATACCCTTCATATGGATTTGTGTGGACCAATGAGAGTGCAGAACATCTTTGGTAAGAAATATGTGTTGGTTGTGGTTGATGATTACTCTAGATTCACCTGGGTCAAGTTCTTAAGGACAAAGGATGAAACTCCGGATATCATCATCAAACTCATCAAACAGCTGCAGGTTCGACTTAACAAAACAGTCAGAATTATCCGAACAGACAATGGAACTGAGTTTGTTAACAAACAACTTAGTGACTTTTATGAAAGCATTGGAATCAGCCATCAAAGAAGTGTTCCACGAACTCCTCAACAGAACGGTGTAGTTGAAAGATGAAATCGAACCCTTGTGGAAGCCGCTAGAACAATGCTGATTTACTCAAAGGTTCCAATGTTTCTCTGGGCTGAAGCTATTTCCACTGCATGCTACACACAAAATCGTTCCCTGATTCACACTGTTCATGGAAAGACACCATATGAACTTGTCCACAACAGAAACCCTAATCTCTCTTTCCTTCGTGTGTTTGGAGCATTGTGTTATCCAACTAATGAAGGACAAGACTTAGGAAAACTTAGAGCTAAAGCAGACATTGGAGTATTTGTAGGGTATGCACCAAACAAAAAGGGGTACCGTATCTACAACAAAAGAACCCGAAATATCATGGAAATAATTCACGTTACGTTTGATGAGCTGACCGGTCAAACGGCTCCTGAACAATTCAGTTCTGGACCCGCACTTCAAAACAGTCCAATTGGTTCATCCCTTGTTCCAAATTCTTCTCAAGAAACTCCATATGTACCTCCATCTGAAGACGACTTAAAGAAATTGTTTGATCCTATGTTTGATGAACTTTATGATCCAAGTACTAATGAGGTGTTGATCCCTACAACATAGGATGCTCATATTCTTGTGAATGAAGTCAATCCCTCAGTCTCAATATCTTTAAGTCAAGAAGCGCCTTCTGCTGATCCTTCCGTCTCATCAACAAATCATCATTCTTCAAATGTACATCATGGAACTGTTTCTGGCATCAATGATGAAGTTAATCCCTTTGCTAATCCTGAAGATGCTCCATTCGAAAACATATTTGCTCCTGAATCTTCTCCATTCGAAAACATACTTCAGTCCCTCAACAACTACCGCATGAACACCTCAGAAAATGGAATCACGATCCTCCATTAGACAACATCATTGGAAATCCCTCTCGTCCTGTATCAACACGGAAACAAGTTGCAAATGATGCCCTATGGTGTTTCTTCAACTTCGTACTATCAAAGATCGAACCAAAGGATGTTAGAACTGCCATGAACGAAGACAGCTGGTTCAATGCTATGCAACATGAAATTCATGAGTTTGATCGACTTGATGTATGGGAGTTAGTACCTGCTCCAGAATGTGCCATGATTATTGCTCTAAAATGGATCTTCAAAGTGAAACTAGATGAGCATGGTGATGTATTGAAGAACAAGGCTCGATTAGTTGCTAAAGGATACCGTCAAGAGGAGGGTATTGACTTTGAAGAATCTTTTGCTCCAGTTGCTCGAATCGAGGCAATCAGAATCTTTCTGGCTAATGCTGCTAGTAAGAACATGGTGGTCTATCAGATGGATGTGAAGACGGCATTTCTGAACGGAGACCTTAAAGAAGTCGTCTACGTCAGCCAACCTGAAGGATTTGTAAATCAAGAGCATCCTACTCACGTTTATCGTTTGAAGAAGGCCCTTTACGGTTTAAAGCAAGCTCCAAGGGCATGGTATGATACACTGTCAAAGTTTCTTCTATCTACCGGATTTAGCAAAGGAGCAGTTGATCCTACATTGTTCACCAGGAAGTCAGGCAAACATTTAATTCATGTTCAAATTTATGTTGATGATATTATTTTCGCCTCGACTGACCCAATGGAATGTGATCGTTTTTCTAATGAAATGAGTTCAAAATTTCAAATGTCAATGATGGGACAAATGTCATTTTTCTTGGGATTACAAATTTCACAAAGTCCCGGAGGCATTTTCATAAATCAATCTAAATATGCAACAGAAATCTTAAAGAAATTTGGATTTGATTCAAGTGACCCTGTTGACACCCCCATGATTGATCGAACCAAACTAGATGAGGACCACTCAGGGATCATCATTGACCAAACGAAATATCGTAGTATGATTGGATCCCTGATGTACCTCACTGCTAGTAGACCAGACATCTTGTTCGCTGTTTGCATGTGTGCTAGATACCAGGCTAAGCCTACTAAAAAGCACCTTGAAGCGGTTAAAAGGGTCTTTCGGTATCTCCAAGGAACCATCAATATGGGTCTTTGGTACCCGAAGGACACCGGTATGTCACTAACAGCCTATGCAGATGCTGATCATGCAGGGTGTCAAGATACTCGTAGAAGTACATCTGGAGGTGCTCAGTTTCTGGGTGATAAGCTTGTGAGCTGGTCTTCAAAGAAACAAATGAGTACTTCTATTTCCTCTACAGAGGCTGAATACATAGCCATGTCATCCTGTTGTGCTCAAATCTTATGGATGAGATCTCAATTATCTGACTATGGCTTTGAATTCAACAAAATCCCTCTGTACTGTGATAATAAAAGTGCTATTGCTCTCTCATGCAACAATGTTCAACACTCAAGAGCAAAGCATATCAACATTCGACATCATTTCATCAGGGAACAAGTGGAAAAAGGTGTGGTGGAACTCTATTTTGTGAGGTCTGAATATCAGTTAGCAGACATCTTCACCAAAGCTCTTCCAAGAGAACGTTTTGAGTTTATTCTTCCACGTCTTGGCTTGAAAAGCCTTCAACCAGAAACACTCAAACGTCTTCAGGAGGAAGACGAGGAGTAAAGGTCTATCTTCATCTATCTCTTGTATATATCTATTCGAAAATCAAAATACAAAAATATAAAACTTTCAAAATCCATAAAAATTTGAAAAATTCGAAAAATCTTAAAAAAAAAAAATAATAATAATAATTGTCAGTTTGTCTTGTTTCTCTCGATTCGATAATATCTACGGTCTTGATGTTGTCATTCAAAGAATGACACGGGACTTTAGATGTTGTTCGAATTTAAAAAAAAAAAAAAAAAAAAAAAAAAAAAAAAAAAAAAAAACCATTTGAGAGAAAGAGAAAGATATGGTTTATTGTCATTTTCAGGCAATAACCCGGTTTTAAAAGAAAGAACAGAGCCATGTTTTATCATTCTTTCAAAATTCCATGCTCTGATTCTATAAACATTTATCTGCTGAAAACTAAATGCTTTGAAAAATAACTCGGTCTCTATTTTTGATAATCATCAGGACTTATTTGTCAAAATCTCTATCTCTCAATCAACAACCTATGTCATTGATTGAGGGGGAGAATGATTTCAATTAAATTAAAAAGTTATTTGGCATTAAATTGTTTTCAAAAGATGTACATGCATGTTTTATCAATGGAGTTTAAAGTCTTAAAATCATATCCTTATCAGTTAAAACGCTTTCATAATCAAGTCACAATTCCCCTTAAAAGCTTTCAAAATCAATCTAAATCAATATGAGATCACAAATCTCAAATGATTTGATAATTGTGATCGGGGGAGAATGTGTGATTTAAATTGGATTTAAACTGATAATTCGGTAAATGGTTTTATAAGGATGTACATGCTATCCTTCCCACATGTGACAAACGATTTCAAATTTTTCATGCACATGTTGAGGGAGAGCATCTATCTTAAACCTATGATTTGAAATGTGATCAACTTATCTCAATGTGCAGGTTTCCTCTATTATGTGCAAAACTCTTTTCAAACTTAGATGCACATATTGAGGGGGAGCAAAATCATGAAAACCTCATCCTTCCCCTAAAATGCTCTATCTACCTGATTCGATTTGGGAAGTGATGTTGATATCTTTTAGAAAATGGTAATTAAAGAAGTTAATTCTTTCTCTTGCCTCCGTGTGCAAAACATTTTCTAATACTTGATGCACATGTTGAGGGAGAGTTCTCGTTCTAAAAATATCAAAAACAATTTCAGGTACAAAATGCTTTGATAATATATCATAAGTATCTGAATTGATTTTCAAATGGTTTTCAATTGGTTCCATATGGCAGATAAACAATACCAAAAAGACCGACCAACTTTACTTTATGTATGGTGATATAAGGATGATAAGGTTAGGTTTTGTTCCCATGATCCGCCAGAACCGGAGGGATCTACCCAGGGACTATCCACTAGTTAGTGTAGAGTTCTTAGGTATGATGTTAAAAGGAGAAAAATGAGATATGGGAAGAGTGCGGACTGAGACTGAGCTAGTATTGGAACAAACCCAACAAGGTTCTAGCTATGAAGTCTCGGTAAGCACTGAAGGGGTTGAAGAATTAAAAAGAATTGAATGAAAGAAAGGGTGAAAACAAATAGCCCTCCATTTATTCAACCTTAGGGCAGATACCGGGTTCAATTCATATGCTACTGATGGTAACATCGGTATTGAAGACAAGACGTCATGGATCCAGGGACGCACTGCACTTCAACTTTCCAAACCACTCAAGTTCCTCTTAAAAGGACTTGTTTCATTCTCACGGGGAACCGACATTATCTATCGACTTTCTCTTAGAGATTGTTGATATTGAAGAAGGAGACCCTCTCCCTAGTCTCCGACACAGGATCCAAATATGCACAAAATTGAGTCTAGAGCCACGAGATCATCAATAAATCTCATTAGGACACCTTCAATGAAGACTCTCTGTTTCACACAATGTGGAAAGAGAGATTATATCTTGAGTCCTACGCATTATCCTTGTGGTATTGCCAGAACATCTGAATGATGTGTTTACATAATCACAATGAAGATGGAAGCCTTCTGGAGCCAACATCAAATAAGCTCCTGGTAGGTGGCATGTGAGATCTATTATATAGATCAACCATGTGACAACTGAACAGAAACAATGGGGCGATTCAATCTCTTGAATCAATCCTGGTTCAGGTTATGGATTGACAGATACCTTTGAAAAACCGGTCTTTGTGCTTAACAACTCTTTTCTTTAGCACATCGACTGTGTACTCATTTTTCAAACCAAAAGGTGTTTTTATGATTGATAATTGATTTTCAATAACACCTTCGTTGTATTGCAAAAACAATTTCTATTGAGCAATACACGATTGTTTTTCAAATCTCTTTTCATCAATCAGTGGACTCTAAATTCGCTGGTTCACTCACTCCGTGTTGTCTTCTTTGAGATGTTCCGGTTCGAGAACAGCTAGAGCAGCTGCGAAACCCTGTCAAGGAAATTCTTCGGAATTATACCTGATCACAGGCAGTACATGTATTGATCAACGGGGAACCGTGAGCCGTGTACCTCAATTCAACGAAAGTGATCAAAGACACTTTCGTGCGATTTATTGCTAACTGTTGTATGCAGGTACACCCGACGTTTGCAGCTGATCAGAATAAAGCGGTCAATCCATAGCCGCATGCTCACTTAACACATTCATCTAAAAAGAAATCATGATTAGTGCATCAATGACTCTGATATTTTCACTCCATACTTCTGCTACGCTGCTGCCAATATCATGAATCAACTAAAGCTTCCGCTACTCTGATGAAAAGATTTCATGATCCAGAATGTGAGCATGTCGGTCCTAAAGTCACAACATCACATAATACCAACACCACAATGGATGTCTCAGAGATTTTTGATAGCTGATGATCTCAAAAGCTGGCTCAATATTATTATCACGTGGATCAGTAAAAGACCTCCACTTGGATTAACCAAACATGCAATGAGAAGAATCAATGACTACGAGCTTCAGTGCAAACTACTACATCAAGAATGCAAGATCAATTGTTAATGTAATATCTATTTGTATTCAATGTAATTTTAGTACATGATTGAGGTGACCTCCCTTAGGGGGAGATTGTTAGGAATTAGAAATTCCAGGTATTAAAGAGTCGGTCACCTCAAGTATATGTAATCTTTAGAAAGCACGTAGTCATAGTTATTTTAAGTTTAGTAGTATTTAGTTAAGTAACACCGTGGAGGACGGACGGGTCTTTACCGACTGTATGCCTGATCCACAGCCCGTTGTGTGGCGTTTTATTGTAAGACTATAAATACTCTCTACCTTCCAAGGTAGAGAGTTGGAGCTCATAATAAGAATTTTCTTTCTCTCACTAAAGTTCCCTAAACCTCTAACTTTCTCTCTCTAGAATTCCACTTATTCGCCACCTTGTTGTTATGGTTTGATGTGTATGTGAAAACTAATATCTTACATGTATTAATTGTATTTATTGACCAGTTAAATAATTGACTATATTAAATAGCATTAATATGGTGTTTTGTTGTACAATATGCTTCTTGTCTTGTACGTCTGAAAATTATGTGCATTAAAGTGTTGTACACTATGTTTATTTTCTTGTAAGTAGTAGTCATTATAGTAATTAATAACATCGACCACTTTAATAGCATTAATGTTGTAAGTCTGAAAATTACATCATGCTTATTTTGTTATACACTATGCTTATTTTGTTGTAAATCTGAAAATTGGTTACAACTTTTGTACATTGTGCTTAAATGGTTGTAATTTTTGGTGAAAAGGTGTTTTTAATAGCATTAATGTTGTTTGATAGAATTTTGGTCTTAAAATGACACCACGCTTTATTTTGTTGTACAATATGCTTACTTTGTTGTAATTCTAAAAATTGGGTGCATTAAAGTGTTGTAAATAATGCTTAATTTCTTGTACATCTTAAAATTAAGAGTGAGGTACCTTCGTGCATTATAAGTACGTAGTATAGATATAGATAAACATAAACTGAAAATGGGCGTACCCAAATTAGATACAAACACAATACAGATACAACACTAACGTGTCTATTATTAATCAACACCTCTTGCTTATTTCTCTCATTGACAAAGTAAGAATATGATTATTAAAGATCATGTTTGCAAGAGGATTAGTAACGAACAGGGACGGACCCACATGGAGTCTGGCATATGTCATACCCGATTTTAGGTCATAAAGTTTTTTTTTTTTTTTTTTTTTTTTTAATATTTCTTTTTTTTTTTTGCATGTACAACTTCTAATTTTACATAATTAATTATTTATAAAATAACTTTAATACTAATAATTATAAAAAAAATTATGCAATACCTTATCAAAAATCTTGAGTCGATTTTTGGTAATGAATAAATAAATTAAGCATCCACTAGAACTCAATTCATAAATGCTTTAATATAATATGTACATATAAATGTCAGAGGAATATAAATATAATAGAGTATTCACAACATGCAAGGAAACATAGTACTAAACTACTAGTTATAAATTATATTGTTCTAAATGCTTTAATATATATGTACATATTGCTTAATTTATTTATTCATTTATGAATTGAGTTCTAGTGGATGCTTAATTTATCAATTAATTTATCTATACCAAATACTTTAATCATGCATTTTGTTTTACACTTTTACACGCTGAGGAAGAATTCAACAAAACGGTCTTAAAGATGTTCTTGGAAAGAAAGTGATAGACTTTCTATAAATTAGAAGGAATACTAAAATTATAGAGAATATGTCAACCATTAATTTTATACTAATCATAAAAACGATCAAAGTTTCAAAACTTTTTCATTTTTATGTAATTTTCAAAAATTAGTGTGCTTTATATATCTATCTATACATTAACATATTGTACATTAATTTTAAACACCCACCCCCATAAATTTAACTAATTTCAATTAACTTTATATACAACCCGTTAATATACGACTAAACATAAACAATAACCACAAAATAATAATCAAATTTGAGAAGTGTTCCATTCAGGTCACTCTAAGATAAAAAATTACATAAGAATAGAACACTTTTGAAACATTGATAGTTTTTTATCATTGATATAAAGTTTGAGGTACCAAATTGAAACAGATCTTAAACTTGGTACCAAAATTATATTTATCATATTAACTGAATTATACAGATTACATAACATTTGTTAATACAAATAAGCCGTAAAAACATTCATTTATATTTTACGATCTTCTAATGTTTTGTCGATAACAAACGTAAAATCATTTTAACGAAACAAATAAAATACGTAAACGGTTTGATCCAATAGTTTTCTAACACACTTACTTTTTCACATAAAACACTAAAACAAGTATAAGTGATTTTATGATTTAGTAATACATATGTACAACAACTAGTGTTTACATATTGGGCAAATATATACATAACTAGTATGTATTATGATGGGTAATATAAATGGGTAGAAATTAAGTATTTGATCCATTGACCAAAAACATTGAATGTAGTTGGGTATAACCCAAAGTCCATGACCCATACCCATGGAGCTTGACCCATAACCCATTACATGACATCATGCTTATGTCATATATGGATAATATTCATGACCCATGATTTTAATCTATGACCCATAGTTTTAATCCATGAACCATGGAGTATATGCATTGCATCTTGTAGATACATTTTATCTACCTGGATACCCATGATCCGTAACCCATGACCCATGACCCAAAACCCATGGACTAAAGGGAGCGTCCCACGGATCCCCAATATTACACTGGACGGATCCCTCGAGTGAGGGATCCGTGGGATCCGTGGAACAGTAGCTATTTTCTCTCTATAAATAGTGAGCCATTTCTTCATTGTTTCTTACTCCTCTTTCACATATATTTTCTCTTTGAGTTATAAACTCCCTAACCTCATATCCAAGTGATCTATGTATGTAGTTTTGTTTTTGTGTGATTCTCTAGGTTCCTCTTAAAGACGAGATCACCACTTCTTAAAGTCGAGCAAGCTCAAGTCCATGAGTTGCCATGCTTCGTTATCATCAAGACTTCTAAGGTTCTCTTGTTGATAGTTCTCTTCTTTCTCATAAGAAGTGTAGTATTGAAGACATTAGTGAAAGATGTTTAAAGAGTCAAGATGAAGACATTAGTGAAAGTTGTCGATCGTTCGTATTGATAACACTAGTGAAGGGTGCTTAGAAGTCAAGGCTAAAGGCATTAGTGAAGGATGCCTAGAAGTCAAGTCATAAGACATTAGTGAAGGGTGCATTTAAGATCGAGTCAAAGGCATTAGTGAAAGGTGCCTAAGGTGTACATTCGATATGGTGTGATTCGATGTACATGATAGATTAGTATTGGGTCAAAGGATATTGATATCCTTGTTGATGTTGTTATAAGGAGTGGATCTCCTTTGGGCTTAGTTGTTGTTATATTGTTCGGTACTAGTTCCTCCATTGTAATGGAACTCGGTACTGAGCCTAGTACCGGATAAAGGGTAGGCGACGTTGTGATAGGTGTGGTTCTCCCTTGTGAAAGAACCCGGTGGTTAGCCTAGTACCCGAAATAGAGTAGGCAACGTTGTGAAGGCTTCTCAGCCATAAGGAGTTGGTGTCGTGTAGTGTTTACGAACTCTCGAGTAGGTGACTCGGGGAGTGGAGTAGGGCAAGGAAGGTGTCCTTGTAGCCGAACCACTATAAATACTCGCGTTGTGGTTTTGTGCTTCTTACTCCTTATCTTTTCATTACATACTTATATATACGTGTCTATCAACATCCAACACACATGTTTAATAGATTGACATAAGTCGATCTAAATAGTTTAAAACTAAGTTTTAATCGGCAAAAATATTCAACCCCCCTTCTTGTTTTCCACAATTGGCATCAGAGCTTCGTTACCAAGTTTCCTAAAGTATATTGTACTTTAAAAACTTGATACGATCCGTGTTTAATTGAAAACTACAAAGAAGGTCTTTTACAAAAACAAACACCATGTTTTTAAAACACCTTGTTTGGATGTTGATTAGATGATAAAATTTTTTTTTGCTATTTATTTAATTGCACTAACCTTCTTTGTCATGTTGCTTAGTTAAAGCTCATACCTACCAAGCCATAGGAATTACTTGGTAACAAGACTACCTTCCCTAAGAAGGTATCTTAAACACGAAGGAACCGGAATTGTCTTCTGACATTTGTTGTGTCATTTGTAAAGACATTCCAAAGTGCTTTAGAGGTATGATTTTCCACTTATCTCTAAATAACATTAGCTTAATAGATAAGTATGCTTGTATAGGAATTTATATGATTATCTTTTGTGCATATTCATATGTTACACATAGCTTTGTTAGGAAACTTTTCCCGCATACGTGTTGCTTTTTCGTCTAAAGTCGAGGTTTATAAAATTTGTGTTTTATTTCTTTTAATCCATAAATCATATCTTTCTAATAATAAAACAAAACACAAATCTCAAAAAATCCTCCTTCCTCATAAAACTCCTTCCGACATCCACTCCACCAAATCCTCACTTTTTCAAATCTTCCACTTTCAAAAAGTACCTCTCATTCAAAACTTCATCTTCCTCCTCATCTCATCTCATCTCAAACCAAAACCAAGAAGGTTCTTCATCAACATGGTTTACATCGCCCTCGTACTCATCGCCTTAACACTCATTTCTCTCGTGTTCCCCATGATGAAGTTCTCGTATGGAGACATATACTTTGTGTTGTTAATCTACATTGGTGTTATATACCAAATCCTTTGTATTGTTCTTAGCATTGAAATGAAATATTACTAAATGTTCTAGTTTATCTAGTTTATTTCTCAAATATGTTTGTCATTTCGTTTACTTTTTATCTTTCGTATTTTTTGGTCTTAAGATACATTAGAAACCGACGATGCATGCTAAAGTAAACATTGGCTAAAATACATACCTTTGTATAAACATATAAGATGCAAAATTCTCTTTTCATTAAAACCCTTTTTCTATCACTACAGATCCACGGATCCTTGTAGGCATACTAGCCGGATCCCTCATGGAAGGGAACCGTGAGAACCGTCCTCCTGGATAATAGTTTTTCATGCAATATAAAAACCGTTTTCTTCCTAAAAGAAATGTTCCACTAGAATGTCAAACATTAAGTGAGTTAATTATCATTGTTAATAAACATCTTGTAAAAACATTAGGTAATCATTGCTTTGCCCGTAATACGTCACTTCCTATTAACTCTTCTTTTCTATAGGTCTCGCTATGTCGCATGAATATGAGTTCGATTTTTCACTCACTTGCGTCTACACCCCTAACATCTCTCTTGAACCCAACACACCTCGCAAACATGTCCGTGGGTTCAATAATCTCGAAACCCGTCACTTCCATGAAGGACGTATTGTCGACACTCCTCTACAATACGAAGAAGGTATCAATACCTCTTTCCGAACCATAGGATTGGAATGTCTTCTCGAAATTAACGAGAAAATATGTCCAAGGTTTGTATTGGAATTCTTCCATCAAGTTGAACTCGTTCGTAACGAGGATCGCTCTCTATCTCTTTGGTTTTGGATCAAAACCAAAAGTTTGTTTTAACCCTTGGGCAATTTGCTCACATCCTCCGAATTCCCAATCATGGACAATGTGCCTTCACTGAAGATTGGTCTCTTGATTCTCTCTTCAACTTTTGTGAAGAAAATAGTCCATATTGTTCACACATACCTTCCCCGCAAGACTTGACTCACATGATATGCAAACCTCGACCCTATTACTCCGATCCAAACATTATCTATACACGGGATATCCGAGAAGAGTACAAGGCTCTCGCACTCATCCTACATGAAAATGTTTGGAGTCTTAGGGGAAATCGAGAAATTCTTCCCGCTTGTTGTGCTCACATAATGTAGTATTTGCTAACACAACAACCATACAATCTCGCCTACTTCTTCGCAAGGCGAATTGTAAATCTTCAAGGCTCCAAGAACAAACTAATCCCTTATGGAATGTTCCTGACACGCCTTTATCATCACATCATGTACTTCCACCCTCAATTTCAAAGTCCGTTGTACGTACTTGTGAACAAGATGATGGAACCTCTAAACACATCTCTCATGAAGACTTTCTTCATCCCTGAATCGGCGAACACTCATCAACCATTTGATGATCCATCTAGCAAAAACGCTCAAGGAACTTAATTTTATTTCAAAATAGGGTCAACCCTTAGTATTCATGCTTTATCAATGTAATGCAATTTATTTCATGAAATTAAACATTTAACATTTGATATCTCTACTATATTAGTGTTAGAACTTCTTAGAAAACACTAAACTTGAAATATGATGCCTTGTGCAACCCTTGCATACCTTTTGTAAAGATTCTGTTTAGCAGGAAGACGGATCCCCAAGTTTGTGCTAGACGGATCCCTACTCTTAGGGAACCGTGGGATCCGGCAAACAGAAATGCAGTTGCAATCATTATACTTCAAACCATTTCTTTAGATCACTTCACACTAAGCTTAACATAGTGTCTTAGGACAAATTGAGCCCTTATCAAGCTGAGTAAAAGTTTCATACTCACGCATAACTCAATTAGATCACACTCAAGGCTCTTGTAGATCTATCGTTTCATCAAAACTCATTACTCTTCCACTCTTATACTCACACATGATCCCTTACATGTTAATACATCTAGTTTTAGAAATCTTTCAATTTTTAGCAAATTGATTATAGTCATCCTTACCTCAAAATAGGTCGAAATGGGTCAAATTCTAGCTTTTCCATCTTAAGCTTTTAGTATATCCTCCAAACATTATCTTAAGTTACTATCTGGTCTCTAGGATCATTTAGCTCCATTTGACACTTTCAAATCTTTAGTGTCATCTTTGGTCACTCATTGGTACTCATAAAAGTTCCAATTTCTTCTATAAAAGGCAATCATTAACTACATCACTCATTGCCCTGAAGCATTTAAGTACCCTTTCATTTAAGACACTTAGATGGACTGAAACACTCAAGAAAGTATAGGTATTAGACCTTACAAACATCATTGTTATCTTTTCCTAGCTGCTGAGAGCCGGATCCCTAAGATTAGCCTAAACGGATCCCTCATTGGAGGGAACCGTGGGATCCGTGCGACAGATTCATGTCAACTCTAGCTAAAACAATCATTTCAAGCTCATCTTGCTAACTTGAACACTCCATCTCATCTTAATTTTACTCCTAGATCAGTACAACTCTGAAGTTGACTCTTACGCATGCTAATCATCACATTCCAAGGAATCTTAGTGGCTTAAGTCTTGAATGCACTTGCCAAATCTCTTGCTTTATAAACCACATTGTTAGGACTCCTAAAGTTATCATCTTCATCCTCATTTTTAGCACTTAGAAACCTTTACAAACCTCTTTGAATCATCTCATCATGGGGAAAGCTCCAAGTGGTAACTCATCCATCAAAGGACCACCCATGAAAATTGCTCGTGTCGTACACGAAATTTCTTCAACCGAACCATCTCCGGTTAAATCCACAAATGCAAGAATTTCTCCTCCACCAACTCAACCAATCAAACTAATCCCTAAAAGGATAGTTCCCACAAAACTACCAATGCCAAACATCACCGTACCTCCTCAACCAAACAATCCTATTTCCACTAAACCATCACCATTGGTGCCTAGAGCTCTATCATTTACCACTCCACTCTCATCACCACATCTCTACATGATATTTGTTATATTGTTCTGAGTATATTATTATTGGTCTAATACATATCTCATTTTGATGCCAACATCTTTTGGGTCATCACATTTGTTGTATTTTAGTTACAGACAGACGGATCCCTACGTTTTGCCTAGACGGATCCCTCCAAGGAGGGAACCGTGGGATCCGTGCAACAGAAGACTAGTTTTCTACTAACTTGAGTCTTATTTGAAGGAAATTATGCATTATATACTTGTCTTCTAACCTTTGTTTTGTAGATTTTCAATTTACACGTGAAGACTTTGACACTCTAAACTAGGGGGAGCTTTGTGTCAAAGAATTACATTGCAAAATCACTTGCAATATTAGGATTACATTTCATGACGCCCCTTTGCAAAGTTGCAATCATCAAGGGGGAGCATATTCATCAATTAGACGAAATCTTGTGCAAACTTAGTTGCAAATGAACTAGCTTAGTATTTTTTTTACTTGACGCCCTAACAAAGGGTTGGACTCGTCAAAGGGGAGTTAAGACGAGAACTCTTCCCGTCACTTGCTCTTTATATTTTTTTTCCTTCACATTTTTTTCTTAAAACAATGTGTTAGTTCATTTCCAAACCTCTTTTCGTTTCGACAAAAAAGGGGCGAAGAAAGTAAAAAACTACAAATTCAAACATTTGCGAATTTTAGTTTTTCCTTAAAATAATTTTATGTTTTGTCATCAATAAAAAGGGGAGATTGTTAATACAAATAAGCCGTAAAAACGTTCATTTATATTTTAAGATCTTCTAATGTTTTGTCGATAACAAATGTAAAATCATTTTAACGAAATAAATAAATAACATAAACGGTTTGAGCCAATAGATTTCTAACACACTTACGTTTTCACATAAAACACTAAAACAAGTATAAGTGATTTTATGATTTAGTAATACATATGTACAACAACTAGTTTTTACATATTGGGCAAATATATACATAACTTGTATGTATTATAATGGGTAATATAAATGGGTAGAAACTTAAGTATTTGATGCATTAACCAAAAACATTGAATGTAGTTGGGTATAACCCAAAGTCCATGACCCATACCCATAAAGCTTGACTCATAAGCCATTACATGACATCATGCTTATGTCATATATGGATAATATCCATGACCCATGGTTTTAATCCATGACCCATAGTTTTAATCTATGAACCATGGACTAAATGCATTGCATCTTGTATATATATTGTATCTTCTTGGATACCCATGATCCATAACCCATGACCCATGACCCAAAACCCATGGGCAAAAGGGAGCGTCCCACGGATCCCCAGTATTACGCTGGACGGATCCCTCAAGTGAGGGATCCGTAGAACAGTAGCTATTTTCTCTCTATAAATAGTGAGCCATTTCTTCATTGTTTCTTACCCCTCTTTCACATGTATTTTCTCTTTGAGTTATAAACTCCCTAACCTCAGATCCAAGTGATCTTTGTATGTAGTTTTGTTTTTGTGTGATTCTCTAGGTTCCTCTTAAAGGAGAGATCACCACTTCTTGAAGTCGAGCAAGCTCAATTCCATGAGTTGCCATGCTTCGTTATCATCAAGACTACTAAGGTTCTCTTGTTGATAGTTCTCTTATTTCTCATAAGAAGTGTAGTGTTAAAGACGTTAGTGAAATATGTCTAAAGAGTCAAGACAAAGACATTAGTGAAAGGTGTCGATCGTTCGTATTGAAAGCACTAGTGAGGGGTGCTTAGAAGTCAAGGCTAAAGGAATTAATGAAGGATGCCTAGAAGTCAAGTCATAAGGCATTAGTGAAGGGTGCCTTGAAGATCGAGTCAAAGGCATTAGTGAAAGGTGCCTAAGGTGTACATTCGATATGGTGTGATTCGATGTACATGATAGATTAGTATTGGGTCAAAGGATATTGATATCCTTGTTGATGTTGTTATAAGGAGTGGATCTCCTTTGGGGTTAGTTGTTATAGTGTTGGGTAGTAGTTTCTCCATTGTAATGGAACTTTGTACTTAGCCTAGTACCGGATAAAGGGTAGGCGACGTTGTGATAGGTGTGGTTCTCCCTTGTGAAAGAACCCGCTGGTTAGCCTAGTACCGGAAAAAGAGTAGGCAACGTTGTGAAGGCTTCTCCGCCATAAGGAGTTGGTGTCGTGTAGTGTTTACGAACTCTCGAGTAGGTGACTCGGGGAGTGGAGTAGGGCAAGGAAGGTGTCCTTGTAGACGAACCACTATAAATACTCACGTTGTGGTTTTGTGCTTCTTTCTCCTTATCTTTTCATTACATACTTATATATACGTGTCTATAAACATCCAACACACATGTTTAATAGATTGACATAAGTCGATCTAAATAGATTAAAACCAAGTTTTAATCGATAAAACTATTCACCCCCCCCCCCCCCTTCTAGTTTTCCACAACATTAATAAGAAACAAACAAACCTAACTGTAACAACTAAACTGGCCTTTATTATCTAACATCACTTCTCAAACTCACAATGTTGTATTGGTAGGCATTGAGGGTTTGACAAACATAAAATAAACTAAAACTCAAAAAACAAACAAAAAGCGGTGTCCTTGAGTGCAAACTCGGTGCAATACGAAGTCTCATGCCGATGCAATCCAAACTCAAATGTAGTATGTCATTTCCTTTAAGATGGTTGCAATAATAACCTAAAGTTATCCGACCAGTTTTCATGACACAGATGTGGGTTTAAAAACTGTTTTTTGTAAGAACAAAAGATCTTGCAGTATTTAAACATCTATATTACATATAATAGAGGAATGAATCTCTTTCTTCATGGTCTTAAAATTAAGACTTACAAAATACAAAGCTTATTGTACAATACACATTGCACTATTAATGATCTTTCCCATCAATCTTAATTTTAAAACTTACAAGTCTTAAAGCATAATGTACAAAATACAAAGCACTTTAATGTGGTCAAGATATTTAATGTAGTCAATTAATTAACTGGTTAATAAATATAATTAATGCAGTTATTAAAACACCCATTACATAAAAAATACAAATTATCATGCATATTATACAACTAACTTAAACACAATTCCTACATTAAATGTCACTAATATAAATAATAAAGCACATTATACAAATATTCAAGCCTGAACGGGCAACGGGCCAAATGAGCTCGAGCCTGAACGGGTACGGGCCAAACGGGCTCGAGCCCGAACGGGCACTGGCTAAACGAAATTCTTGATATCCGTAAATTTATTGTCAAAAAGAACATAATAAACTAAAATACATGATTCATCGGAAAATTTTATTTCAGAGTACCCGCCGCCACAACGCGCGGGTACCCTGCTAGTAATTACATAATAAGTTTTCAACGTTTTAATTCTTGTTATAATGAACCAAAAGAATTTACAAATATTGTTTGCGGAATAAAAATTTTAGTTGAAAGACAATTCAGTTATCTCCTCTTTCAATTAAACACTAACCACATTTAGTGTTTAAGTATGAACTTTTCTTACTCACTGAACGTTCAGTAGCCAAGTTCAGTTTAAGGAGTAAATGCTCTCTTAATTGCACATCACATTAATTGTAAGAGATAAATTTACTTCACTCTAAGCATTCTCTTTTAAAACAGAGTATTAAGGTTTCCTTAAAGCGTATTCTTTAAACATGTTGAGCATTTAATCGTAAGGTGACGACTGCATTAAATGCCTCTAATTTATTAATCTTTTGATTTTCTTTTTAACCTAGGCCATTAGATCTAAGTAGATGAGTGATAAAGATTAGCTCATTAGTTTGCATGTTTTTAAAGGTACAACTCCTAACATTTATTCTAATTTCAATTTCAAAGCATACATTTAATTAAAAACCATGACTTAGAAAAGGGTTTATTACGTTGCATTTGGTTCTACTTGCTAACATGATAGAATCAAATGTTCAAAGAAAGTACATGATCCAAACCGCCATATTTGGATTGGTTTTCTCGGTTTCTAGAGTTCTTAGAAACAAGTTTTGGTTTGAGATGTTTCAAAAACTAGTTCGTAGTCGGGTGAGGTCCAATCTAAAACTGGTCCCAAACTAAACGGGCGGAAAAATTAGTAGTAGTAGTTAGCAATAGCGAAACACACTAGTTATTTGTTTAATAAAAGTGTTTGATAGCATATTTATATGAGTGACTATAAAGTGCAAAATAACATAAAAGCAAAATGCTAATGCTAAACGCTTTTTCAAGTAACGGTCTTATGAAAAGCAAAATGCTAAATGAGTTTTCAATTTTAAACATTAATCGTTAACCGCTCTTAAATATCTTAAAAACGCATTGCCAAACATACTAAGCAGTTAGTTGTCCAAGCTACTTAAGAAAGTCATTTGTTCAAACTTGAAGCTACTTGTTTAGCACTTTAATGATGGTCTTATTTACAATCATTTTTATTTGTGAACGGTAAAGAACACACAAGAACACACAATCTCACCCAACCAACCCCCTTTTGTGAATTTTATTACTAAAAGCTAAAGCAGATAAGTCTTCAAAAATGGATGCTTACCAAACAGAATACAAAAGACTATTATAATCCCCACTAGGTGGATTATCAACCTCACTACAAAGATCACTCAAATACACTCAAACATATGTGACCAAATAAAGTGATTGATCAACACCAGATACAAACAAATTGATATCACATATAATATCATAAACAATAACAACTGATTACAAATTAAGAGAGAAAAATATAAACTGTGTAGAGGATGAGAGATACCAAACCCTATCCGGGTGATGTTATATATACACCATATTTTCACTTTAGTCCTATATATTCTTACACTTCTTAAGATAGCTTCCAAAGTTAGTAAGCAGCATAAACAACTCTTGAATTTTTCACAACTAGTCCATTAAGTTACGTTGACTAGAAGGTTAACCAATATACTCAACATCCCCCTCAAGCGGACAAATCAACATTCTTCTTGCTAACTTTCTCTTCGCCTGCATTTCCTGGAAACATATTAAACATAGAAAGTTTTCTACAAAATCAGCAATGCTGAGTACTACTAAGACACTTAATAAAAATATCAGCAATTTGATCATCAGTAAGAACCTTGACAGTTTTGATCACTCCTACTGCTACTTACCAAGTGAATATCCAGTTCAAAATGTTTAGTCTTTTCTTGAAACACTGGACTTGCAGCAAATTGAATTGTTGCACTATTATCACAAACCACATCAACATGATACAAATCTTTTAGACCCAAACTGTGTAAGAGATTTCCTAACCAAATAACTTCACAGGTTGTAGAAGAAAGACTTATGTATTCAGCATGAGCTGAACTTTCAGATAATGTAGTTTTTTTTTTTCTTTTCCATGAAATAAGAGATTTGCCTAGAAAAATACAAAACCCTATTATAGATTTCCTAGTTTTTGGACACTTTGCCCTGTTTGCATCAGCAAAAGCTTTAAGTCTTAGATCAAATTCTTTATCAAATTTCAGACCTAATACATGAGACCTTTTTAAGTATTTTAACACTCTCAATGCATCTTTTAAATGAGACTCCAGTGGGATGTGCATATGCTGACTCAAGCAATGCACGCCATGACTGATATTAGGTCTAGTGTTGGTTAAATAAATTAGTTTACCCACCAATTTTGATAATATGTAATATTTTCAAAAACTTTTCTTTGTTAGTTTCTATATGATTTAAAACAATGTTTTCTGGTAAGGGTGTCTCAACTGGTTTAGAAGCTAACAACCCATACTCACACAACAACTCCATACAATATTTTCTCTGAGAGATACATATGCCATTATCATTTTTCAAACTTTCAATCCCTAGAAAATATTTTAATTCACCCAAATCTTTTATCATGATCTTAGAAATCAGAAACTTTTTGAACTCACCTATTTCAAAGTCATCATTACTAGTTATAAGAATGTCATCGACATAAACAAGTAATGCAACAAACACTCGCCCTTTCTGTTTTGACATTGAAAGAATAATCAAACTTGCTTTGAACAAAGCCATACTCAACCAATGCAGTAGTAAGTTTGGCGTTCCACTACATTCGGGCTTGCTTAAATCCATATAGAGACTTGTTTAATTTGCAGACTCTAGTGTTATCACCATTGTTATACCCTTAAGGTAAAACCATATACACATCTTCAACCAAATATACATAAAGAAAAGCATTATTAACATCTAATTGATACAAACACCAACTCATATTAACAACAATACTGATTAAACACCTAACAATAACCATTTTAACAAATAGACAAAATGTTTTATCATAATCAAAACCTTCCCTTTGATGAAAATCTTTGGCAACTAATCTGGCTTTATACCTCTCAATTTCACCTGAAGCCTTATACTTTATTTTCCAAATCCACTTACTACCAATAGGTTTTCTATTAGCAGGAAACTCACATTCAATCCGAGTATTTTCTGTTAAGTGCTTCAATTTCATTATTCATAGCTCCAACCCAGTTAGAATCTCTAATAGCATCATTAAAACACGTAGGTTCAACAAACTTATTTAAAGTAGAGGCAAAGCACATATTAGACTTGTTCATATTAGCCTAACTCACATACTTATCAATGTCATATCTCACTTTAGAATTTAACACATAGTCATTAAATCTAACAGGAAACTTAGACTGTCTTAATACAAGTGTCTGCACATCATCACCAACACTACTAGACTGAGTTGGTACATAAACATATTCTTGATTATTGCCCTCAGACCAATTTTGGTCACCAAAGTTGGTTGCAGATTGCCAACCTTCTTGATGCATTTTTTGTGCAGTATTTGTAATAGTATCTGTTGTATCTCCCTTCATCATTGGGACTTTGCGATCACTAACCATAAAAAACTTCAAGTGATCTGCTTCACTTTCAGTGTCTGCATCAGCGGTATCACAAGTTTTCATTTTGAAAGAAAAAATATTTTCACTAAACTTTACATCTCTGGCATAAAAAACATTTCTGGTATCCAAGTTAAAAGTTTATAGGCTTTTTGCTAGTATAATAACCAATCTAAACACATTTTTAACATTTAAAAGACATTTTATCATGATTATTTAACACAGTTGAAAAACACAGACAATCAAATGAGCTTAAATGGGAAAGATTATGTTTCTTTTATATACCAACTCATAAGGACACTTACCTTTTAACACAGATGATGGCAGTCTGTTTATAAGATAGACAGCAGTCAAAATACAATCAGACCAAAACCTCTAAGGAATTCCTCCGGAAACATAAGGCTTCTAGCAATATTGAGTATGTGCCTATGTTTGCCTTTCAGCAATCCCGGTTTGCTAAGGTTTATGGGCACATGAAGTTTGATGTATGACTCCCAGATCAGAAAACAGTTGACTCATTTTCTTATTCACAAATTCAATTCCATTATCAGATCTTACAGTCTTAATTTTGACACCAAATTGATTATGTATCATATTTATAAAAGAAACAGATACATCAAAGAGTTCATCCTTAGCCTTGACTAAGTAGACCCATACAACTCTGGAACAATCATAAACAACAGTGAAGAAATAATTATATCCCTCTTTGCTAATAACTATGTAAAGGCCTGATAAGTCAAGGTGAACAAGTTCACCAAGTTTCATAGACTTATGGTCAGACAAAGGAAAAGGACCCCTTGTTTGCTTAGCCCTATGACAAAATGTACAAACAGGCACATAGGTGTTTTTGGATAAAGACCTCCAGATTTACTACTAGTCCCCAGAATTTTCTCCCTTTTCAAATCCTGAATATAACACTTATCTTCATCAAACCCAACAAACATTTTACTCTATGATTAACTTGTTAACAGAAAATAGACTCACACAATAACCAGAGACAACAAAAACATCATAAAGAACCATGTTATTAGTTAACTTTAAATTTCCCACAAGAATAATTGTAGCAAGTGTTCTGTTAATACAAATAAGCTGTAAAAACGTTTATTTATATTTTACGATCTTCTAATGTTTTGTCGATAACAAACATAAAATCATTTTAACGAAACAAATAAAATACGTAAATAGTTTGAGCCAATAGTTTACTAACACACTTACGTTTTCACATAAAACACTAAACAAATAATAGTGCTTTCATGATTTAGTAATGCATATGTACAACAACTAGTGTTTACATATTGGGTAGATATATACATACTTAGTACGTATTATAATGGGTAATAGAATGGGTAGAAGATTAAGTATTTAACCTATTGACCTAATACATTGAATGTAGTTGGGTAAAAACCAAAGTTCATGACCCATACCCATGGAGCATAACCCATGACCCGTTGCATGACATCATGCATAAGTCATAATGGGTATTATCCATGACCCATGGAACTAACCCATAACCCATGTACTAGATGCATTGTATCTTCTAGATACATTTTATCAACTAGGATACCCATGGTACAAAGTCTAGGACCCATGACCCATAACCTATGGGCAAAGAGGAGCGTTCCACGTTTCCCTCAGTTTACACTGGACGGATCCCTCAAGTAAGGGATCCGTGGAACAGTAGCATGTTTTCTTCTATAAATAGTGAGCCATTTCTTCATTGTAGGTTGCCACTCCTACACATACTTTCACCTAGTATTTTAAACTCTCTAACCTCAGATCCAAAGGATCTTTCTAGGTAGTTTGTGTTTGTTTTTGTGTGATTCTCTAGGTTCCTCTTAAAGGCGAGATCACCACCTTTTGAAGTCGAGCAAGCTCAAGTCCATGAGTTGCCATGCTTCTTCATCATCAAGACTAATGAAGTTCTCTGGTTGATAGTTCTTTCTTCCTCTCTAGAAGTGTAGTGTCAAAGGCATTAGTGAAGGATGCCAAAAGGGTAAAGATGAAGGCATTAGTGAAAGGTGCTTAAATTCCGTGTCAAAGGCATTAGTGAACGATGCCAAAAGAGTCAAGACAAAGGAAGTAGTGAAAGGTGTCGAACGTCCATGTCAAAGGCATTAGTGAAGGATGCCAAAAGGGTCAAGTCAAAAGCATTAGTGAAAGATGCCAAGGGTGTACAATCGATATGGTGTATCGATGTACAAATAGAGATAGGTTGTATCCAAGGATATTGATATCCTTGATGATGTTGTAATAAGGAGTGAGTCTCAGTTGGGATAGGTGTTGTGTAGTGTTAGGTGATAGTTCCTCCTTTGTAATGGAACTCAGTATCTAGCCTTGTACCGGATAATGTGTAGGCGCCGTTGTGATAGGTGTGGTTCTACCTTGTGGAAGAACCCGGTGTCTAGCCTTGTACTAGAAAAAGAGTAGGCGACATTGTGAAGGCTTCTCCGCCATAAGGAGTTATGTCGTGTAGTGCTAATGAACTCTCGAGTAGGTGACTCGGGGAGTAGAGTAGGGCAAGGAAGGTGTCCTTGTAGCCGAACCACTATATACACTCGTGTCGTGGTTTTGTGTTTCTTACTCTTTACCTTTGCATTACATATTTACATAGCTATCTATCAACATCCAACATATACATCTAAATAGATTGACATAAGTCGATCTAAATATTTTAAAATAAAGTTTTAATCGGTAAAACTATTCAACCCCCTCTTCTAGTTTTCAACAATTGGCATCAGAGCTTTATTACCAAGTTTCTTAGAGTATGTTGTACTTTAAAAACTTGATACGATCAATGTATGACTGAAAACTACAAAGAAGGAAATCTTTTAAAACCAAATTATTTCTTGATACGATCAATCTTGCTAGGACTTCTTCAAAAGTCTTCATTTCTATTCAAAGAAAAATGAAGTCAACTCTCAAGGAAGAACCTAAAAGTAATCGCAACCTATGTATACTAAGTACAACGGATTACTTTAAAAGCTCATGATGTATTCCGGATATATGGTCTCTATAAACCATATCAAGAGTTAGAGGTATGTTCACTCATCCACAAATTAGCTATTTTGCGTTTACATGGATATGTTGTTAATATTTTTTGTTTCCACATAAATTAGGACGTTAATAGTTGCAAGTCCCTAAAAAGTCTCTCTTCACCACTTTCCCGACTTACTCATCATCGGGAATAGTATTCCCCTTTAATTTTCTAAAAATCGTCGAACGAACGTCATCGTCACAAATAGATCCTTGATAGTTAACCTATCAAAACACGTTAACCAAAACGTCTATTCAATTAGGAACCTCAAAGTTATTTTTGTTTTATAAGCTATTTTATAACTTATTACAAAAATAACACCAAACACCCTTTTTCTGTCCACAGTAGCCGGATCCCACGAGTTGTACAAGCCGGATCCCAATAACAAGGGATCCGGGGGAACCGTGTGACAGAAAACACTTATACGTCTTTCAAAATCAGTTATGCTCTTTTTCCCTCTCATCACAAAACACAAAAACGACCCAATTTCTGCTTCCATCTTCATAAGGCTCCATATCCTCAAGCATCTCCTTCTTGATCATCATTGTAAGTAATTACACTCATATGTTCTACTCGTCATCATCTTCATCCTTGGGTTTATGATTTTTAATTTTCGAAAAACATCAAATTGATGAAATTAGGTTTTGCAAAATTAATCACTAAAAAGGGTTTTCACATAACTAAGATTCTATTGTTGCTACAACATTGTTAATACAAATCGAAACCATAAACCCATCTCAACCAATTTTGCCTAATTGGAATATTTGTTTTTCTAGGACCAACCATGCCCAAAGCTACCCAACAAGACCATCATGATACCGTCCACTACCTCTCTATATACTATCGAAAAGAGGAGTTTTCAAAAACCGACCATAAAATATTCAAAAAGCTTGAAAAACGACTTATTAACGAAGGTCATGTAGCTAAGGAATATTTCCTTGAAAATACCGACATTCGACAAGTCTTCTCGGCAATCAACTTTGATTGTCTCCTTAGTGGAAAACTAGAAGGGGGGGAGTTAAATAGTTTAACCAATTAAAACTTCATTTTAAAATATTTAGATCGACTTATGTCAATCTATTTAGATGTGTATGTTGGACGTTGATAGATAGATATATAAAGAATGTAATGAAAGATAAAGAGTAAGAAGCATAAAACCACGACACGAGTATTTATAGTGGTTCGGCTACAAGGACACCTTCTTTGCCCTACTCCACTCCCCGTGTCACCTACTCGAGAGTTCTTAATCACTACACGACACCAACTCCTTATGGCGGAGAAGCCTTCACAACGTCGCCTACTCTTTTTCCGGTACTAGGCTAACCACCGGGTTCTTTCACCAAGGTGAACCACACCTAACACAATGTTGCCTACCCTTTATCCGGTACTAGGCTAAGTACCGAGTTCCATTACAATGGGGGAACTACTACCTAACACTACACAACACCTAATCTCAAAGGAGACCCACTCATTATTACAACACCATCGAGGATATCAACATCCTTATAAACAAGCTATCACTATTTGTATAACGATGCACCTCATCGATTATACGACCTTGGCATCCTTCACTAATGCCACTTGATTTGACTCCTATGCATCTTTCACTAATGCCCTTGACACGAACGCTTGGCACCTTTCACTAATGCCTTCGTCTTGACTCCTTTGGCATTCTTCACTAATGCTTTTGACAAGGACGTTAAGCACCTTTCACTAATGCTTTCGTCTTGACTCTTTCGGCATCCTGCACTAATGCCTTCGACACAACACTTCTATGGAGGAAGAAAGAACTATCAACAAGAGAACCTCAATAGTCTTGATGACGACGAAGCATGGCAACTCATGGACTTGAGCTTGCTCGACTTCAAGAAGTGGTGATCTCGCCTTTAAGAGGAACCTATAGAATCACACGAAAGCAAAAGATAAACTACATAGAAAGATCCCTTAGGATCAGTGGTTAGAGAGTTACAATACTTGCAGAATCTATGTGTGAGAGTGGCAAGCCAAAAGGAAGAAATGACTCACTATTTATAGAGGAGAAACACTTACTGTTCCACGGATCCCACAGATCCCACCCTCAAGGGATCCGTAGTGTAATGCTAGGGATCCGTGGGACGCTCCTCTTTTCCCATGGGTATTTTGGTTTTGGGTCATTGGTCATGGGTTATGGGTTGATCCATGGGTATTTCTTTAGATACAATGTACCTAATGGGTGCAATGTATCTAGTCAAATGGGTATAGGTCAATACCATGGGTTATGATATGTTCCATGGGTTGTAATTTTTACCCATTATAATACATACTAGTTATGTATATATTTGCCCAATATGTAAACACTAGTTGTTGTACATATGTATTACTAAATCATAAAATCACTTATACTTGTTTTAGTGTTTTATGTGAAAACGTAAGTGTGTTAGAAAACTATTGGCACAAACCATTTACGTATTTTATTTGTTTCGTTAAAATGATTTTACGTTTGTTATCAACAAAACATTAGAAGATCGTAAAATATAAATAAACGTTTTTACGGCTTATTTGTATTAACAATCTATCTCTTTTTGTTGATGACAAAACATAAAATTATTTCAATGAAAAACTAAAATTCGTAAAAGTTCGAATTGGAGTTTTTACTCTCTTCTCCCCCTTTTTGTAGAAACAAAAAAGTGGCGAAAAGAAACTAACACATTGTTTTTAAGAAAAATATGTAAAAGGGGAAAAATGTAAAGAGAGCAAGTGACGGAAATAGTTCTCGTCTTAACTCCCCCTTGACGAGTCCCTCCCTTTGTGAGGGCATCAAGTAAATAAAAACTAGTAAGCTAATGCATTGCAACTTTGTTTGCAAATGGTTTCGTCCGTGTGAAGGAAATGCTCCCCCTTGAAGATTGCAACTTTGCAATGGGATGCCATGAAATGTAATCCAAATAAGGATTATATTGCAAATATTTTTGCAATGTATGGTTTGACCCAAAGCTCCCCCTAGCTTAAGATGTCAAAGTCTTCATGTGTATTTTGAAAATCTACAAGATAAAGGTTAGAAAACAAGTATATAGTCCATAATTTCTTGCAAATAAGATTCAAGTTAGTAGAAAATTGTTCTTCTATAGCACAGATACCACGGTTCCCTCCTTTGTGGGATCCGTCTAGGCAATTTCCAGGGATCCGTCTGTCTGGTGACAGATTTTCAGCAATGGTGATATACCAAACAATGCTAAATATGAAAGTGAGATATGTATACAAATAACAAACATATACTCAAAGCAATATGGCAAATAAGTTATCATTCAATAAACAAAGAGATAATCAAGAAATCTCTAAAACTAAGAAAATGATTTAGCCATACATATTCTACTAATACTAATAAATTACTAAAGCCTAGAACGCAACAATGTGCTTGAGTCTAAGGATGAGTAGAGTTGTTGATTTGGTCCAATCTTTCAAGAAGATGATTAAACATGAAATGCAACTCATTTCGTACTTCTTGAACAAGTCCTTGGGTGATTAGACAATTAGAGCAATTATTGTCTTGATTTAGAACCGAAGGAAAATGAATGTTTTGAGGAGGCTCTACGAATCATGTTGGGGTTTCATTTAGAGATGTAGGATGAGGTTCTACTAACAATGAGGGTGGTGGTAATGGAAATTCCTCCATATGATCAAGTCCTTGGTGGTTCCTTGTCTCCAATGATGGACTAGTCGGTGTTGTAAGTGGTTTCCTATTTAACGAGAAAGTTGGTGAGTGGGATGTTCTTGGTGATGAATGCTCAAATGAATAGAGATTTGGGTGAGAAAGAGTCTCGTTGAATGAGTGTAATCCATGATCTAGGAATGAGGGCTTAGATGGTTTTCTAGAGCTAGCTATGTTTGGTTTTGAATTAGATGACCCTTTTTCTAGCCCAAAAGGTTTGATGCTAATTCTTGCGGTTCTCTTAGCAATTGTTGAATGGGTTTGTTGAGGTGGGATTCTAGCATTGTTATCTCTTACGGGAGATGATTCGGTGGATGAAATCTCATGAATCATATGACCCTTTCTTTTGGATGAGCCTTTGGTTGAAGAGTTGTTGCTAAGTGCTTTGGTCATGGTGATGGTAAGGATGCAATGTAAGCTTCTAACTACTGATTTTTTGAGAGCTAGGTGAGAGTGATGACTTAACCTTAAGAGTGTTTGGTTTATAAAGGATAATTTTGAATTAGGGAATTAAATTCTTGACCACTAAGAGGATTAAGCATGCACTTAGGATATTGTTCAGCCCTAGGAATACATTAAATGGTAACTAAAAGTGGTTAGATAACCAAAAGGTGGTTTAAATTTGAAGAGGAAAGCTGAATAAAGTTTTTATGCAGACACAGTTCCCACGGATCACTCTCACCAGGGATCTGTCTGGTTATAAACCAGGGATCCGTCTGTCAGAAAGATACTTGATGAGATGATTGTGCTTTTTGTAAGGTCTAGTACCTATGTATCTCGAGGTTTTGACTTTCCTTTGATGTCTTGAGTAGTGGATGTCTTAAATGCTCAACCATAAGGGGTGAGGGTGCTTAATGATGGTTTTGGGTAGGAAAGTGGACTTTAGATAGTCTAACTAAGTACTTGAGAAGGATACCATTTGATTTGAGATGAAAAAGTGGTGGTAATTAGTCCTAGAAGTCAGATGATGGCTCAAGAAAAATTTAAAAAATAGAGAAAAATGAAAAACTAGTTTTGAGCCTATTTTTGAGTTAAAAGTGACTATACTCAATTTGCTAAAATTGATGGACATATCAAACTAAGTGTTATAAGATGTGAGGAATAATGTGTGATCGTTGGAGCGGAAGATGGTGAGTTTTGATGAATTGATAGATCAAAAACACTTAGAAATAGATCCTAGGTAAGCTATGGGTGAGTGTAAAGCTTTCAAATGTTAGAGGAAGACTTAGTTGTTTCTAAGGTCTTATGTTTGACTAGTGTGAGGTGATCTAGTGAGCTGTTTTTTATGTAAGGAAGTCTGTATTCCTCATCTGTAGTCACGGATCCCACGGTTCCCTTTTGGAAGGGATCCGACTAGTTATAACGCTGGGATCCGCCTACTGCAGATCAGAAGGCTTTCAACAAATGTGCAATTTTGCACTCTTAGCAAATGCTTCTCCTAGTTGTTTCTACAAAGACTAAATGCAAGAATACATTAAGTATAACGCATAGCAAGTGTGAGGGAACTGAAGGTACCTAAAGATGAGTGACGATGACCACTTGAATGATTTCAAGAAGTCGTAAAATCTCATCCTACACGTTCCTAATTTAATAATGTTCAATGCCAAGTTATGGCAATAGCTACATACTACATCCTACTCTACATAAGTATTGTTTAGATGTTACAACCCATTGTTTCAAATTATTTTCACAAATTAGGGTCCTATGACCTTACCTTACTTCTCCACCACTTCCCGTCTTCACCCCTCCTCCACTCTTTATCACATCATCTCTACTTCTTTTTATTCAAGAAGTTGGCGAAGCACTTGAAGATTCCCTTGGTTTGTTGCCATTCTTGTGATGGGCTAGGAATGTTCGGTAATTGATTGATGTAATCCAAGGGGTCGAGATCGGTATTTCCGAGTGGGTTGCTACTACCTTCACCTTCTCTTTGCCTCTCCCGTTCATCCGAGGAATCCGTGGGTGGGTGAGGCCTTTTGCCTTCCACCATAAACCTTGTAGTTCTACCCTCGGTCAATGACACCATAACTTTGTTGCAAAAGCTATGATCATAGGATTGCGGAGAAGGATCTAATGCAAAGATGAATGTTGCAAGACGGGTTAGGAGCATTGCGTACGGGAGCACCATTTTGTCCATGCTTTTCACACTTGTCATTCTCTTAATCATGTAGTATGCAAGGTTGAAGCGGGTCTCGGTTACTAGGCAATAGATCATGAAACTTAGGCATACATTGGGGTAATCCTTGTTCCCTACTAAGCACAACACATTCTCCCTCACCACAACTTCCTATTTCCTATACAGTGCGTACATCTCGGAGAGCTCCATTTGGAAAGGATCCCTATAGATCACTTTTGAGTTTCTAGTGACCCTCGATGGGGATGCCCTTGGCATGAACACGGTATCCCTTACCATGGTTGCTTCCGGGATTAACATGTGGTAGATTTCATGATGATCAACCATATTGTGTAACTCCTCTAAAGACCACTCATTGGAAACATGCAAACTCCTTGATATGGAACCCGTAGTATTCTTCCAAACTCCACAAGCGAAAGGGTGTACTCATGCTCATTTATGATTAAGATAATTGAGATGGACCCATCATCATTTCTAACTATCCTCATTGTCTTGTAGAACTCGAGTACGAAAACCGGGCAAATTTGTTCGTTTATGTCCAATAAACAATCAAAGCCAATGGTCCCAAAAACTTGTCTTATGTCGGTGTTAGCAAGAAATGATGGTTCTACTACACGACCTTCATGAAAAAGTCTCTTTTCGAGCATTTTAAAAGCTTTCCTATCTTCCGAGCTAAGTCCATGTTTTCTATGGTACATTGGTATGTAATGAGCGGTATCTTGATAGTCTTGTTTTTGGTTACTTGGCATGATTGTTTCTAAACAACACAACCACAATGTGGTGTTAATTGTGAATAGTAACCTAAAGGGTTTGATCACAATTTTGCTCAAATCATCTTTATTGAATTCAAGAAATGAGTTTAATTTGTATTAACAATGTTAATTCTTTGATTTGGATTATCTTAGAAAACAATGTAGTAACAAATTATGATAAACCCATTTGGACCCAACTTCTAAAAATGAAGAAATTGTAATCCTAGAAATCAAGGAATTAAATTAACAATGTAGTAAAGATTATACTTACACAAGAGATTGTTATGCTTGAAGGAAATGATCAAATTTATCCTGTGAACAGTAATTGGGTTTTTGTTCGTGAGTCTTTGAAGGGAAAGTGATTGTGGAACTTCCACAGTGATCATTACCAACTTATGCTGTCTTCTGTTGCACGGATCCCACGGATCCCTCTCATTATGGATCCGACTAGTTCAAGCTCAGGGATCCGGCATGATAGCAAAAATCAGCTTAAGCATTCCTTGATAACTTTGGTTTGGGAGTTCTAAAATGCCTAGAGTTTGATGTTTAAGCTCTATAACTTGTGATTTGAGGTTTTGACAGTTTAATACTAATCCTATTTGACGTGATTCCCTTTTTATGAATTAGTCACAATTCTTGGGAGGTTTATCAAAGATTATGATAAAATCCCGTCTTATCATAATATAATAAATTTCACATGGATATTCATTGACATAGATGAAGTGTCAATAATCCTTTTGTGATGAATAATGATTGAGGCTATCGAATAACCGAGATATCATTATTACAGATTAGTAGTGTAGTCTATACAAATCAATCGAAGAATACTATTCATGATGATGGCTTTAATATAGATAACTACTCAAATAATTACTAATAAAGATTAATTATACAACTAAGATTTTAACAATAAAAAAACAAATGTAAATTATTAACGATCTTACTTTTGCTAAATATTCTTTTTAAGGGAAGAAGTATTCAGAGAAAATGCTTTGTGATCTGCTTAGAATCTCCAGATCTATGTGTGAGAAAAACAATGCTAAACATTCTTTTCAAGAAAAGAAATATTTAGATAGTTTCTTCATGATCTTCTTGGTATGCCCAAATTCAAGTATGGAGAATTCTTAACAAGGAAAGTATTAGAAAATTCTATCATTGTCCAACAATAAACACTATAATGATTTTTAAAACATGACTTGAAAAATCCTTCTTTGTAGTTTTCAAACATACACGGATCGTATCAAGTTTATTAAAGTACAATATACTCTAAGAAACTTGGTAACAAAGCTCTGATGCCAATTGCGGAAAACTAGAAGGGGGGTTGAATAGTTTTACCAATTAAAACTTCGTTTTAAAATATTTAGATCAACTTATGTCAATCTATTTAGATTTGTATGTTGGACGTTGATAGATAGATATATAAAGATTGTATTGAAAGATAAAGAATAAGAAGCATAAAACCACAACACGAGTATTTATAGTGGTTCGGCTACAAGGACACCTTCCTTGCCCTACTTCACTCTCCGAGTCACCTACTCGAGAGTTCGTAATCACTACACGACACCAACTCCTTATGGCGGAAAAGTCTTCACAACGTCGCCTACTCTTTTTCCGGTACTAGGCTAACCACGGGGTTCTTTCACCAAGGTGAACCACACCTAACACAACGTCGCCTACCCTTTATCCGGTACTAGGCTAAGTACCGAGTTCCATTACAATGGAGGAACTACTACCCAACACTACACAACACCTAATCCCAAAGGATACCCACTCCTTATTACAACACCATCAAGGATATCAACATCCTTGGAAACAAGCTATCACTATTTGTAAAACGATGCACCTCATCGATTATACGACCTTGGCATCCTTCACTAATGCCACTTGATTTGACTCCTAGGCATCTTTCACTAATGCCCTTGACATGAACGCTTGGCACCTTTCACTGATGCCTTCGTCTTGACTCCTTTTGCATTCTTCACTAATGCTTTTCACACGGACGTTAAGCACCTTTCACTAATGCTTTCGTCTTGACTCTTTCGGCATCATTCACTAATGCCTTCGACGCAACACTTCTATGGAGGAAGAAAGAACTATCAACAAGAGAACCTCAGTAGTCTTGATGCTCGACTTCAAGAAGTGGTGATCTCGCCTTTAAGAGGAACCTAGAGAATCACACGAAAACAAAAGACAAACTACATAGAAATATCCATTAGGATCAGTGGTTAGAGAATTACAATACTTGGGGAAAGTATGTGTGAGAGTGGCAAGCCAAAAGGAAGAAATGGCTCACTATTTATAGAGGATAAACACTTACTGTTCCACGGATCCCACGTATCCCACCCTCAAGGGATCCGTCTAGTGTAATGCTAGGGATCCGTGGGCCGCTCCTCTTTGCCCATGGGTATTTTGGTTGTGGGTCATGGGTCATAGGTTATGGGTTGATCCATGGGTATTTCTTTAGATACAATGTACCTAATGGGTGCAATGTATCTAGTCAAATGGGTATGGGTCAATACCATGGGTTATGAATATGTTCCATGGGTTGTAGTTTTTACCAATTATACTAATACTAGTTATGTATATATTTGCCCAATATATAAACACTAATTGTTGTACATATGTATTACTAAATCATAAAATCACTTATACTTGTTTTAGTGTTTTATGTGAAAACGTAAGTGTGTTAGAAAAATATTGGCTCAAACCATTTACGTATTTTATTTGTTTCATTAAAATGATTTACGTTTGTTATCGACAAAACATTAGAAGATCGTAAAATATAAATAAACGTTTTTACGACTTATTTGTATTAACATCCTTGATATTGATGAACAAATTTGTCTGGTTTTCATCTTTGAGTTTTACAAAAGTGTTAGGATCTTTCGGAATAGTGATGAAAGCATCTCAATCGCTTTTATCATCAATAAACAAAGCGTTACTCTACCCCTCAAGACATTTGCACAAATCCTCCGCATTCCTTGTGAAGGAATTTCTATGTACTCCTAAGATTGGGCAATATCCACTCAATCCTTTGCACTAGATCCCAAACCAATCTACCGCACTCCTCTTGATGACCCCGCAATTGTTTGAGACACAATTTTCCAAATTAGAGCCATCCAATCTCGCTTCAACCGCAACAAAGAGCTTATTCAGCATGATCCCTTTCAAATGGAACTCTTCGAAATGCATCCCATCTATTGAAAGTGGGAAGAAATTCTTAGGGAAAATGTCATTAGTTTGGTCGGAAACAAAGACCATCCAAATGCATGTCTTGCCCAAATGATCTATTGCCTCATTCACCAAAGACCATTTAACCTTGCCTATTACATGGTGAAAAGAATGGCCGGTGTTTTTAAAGTCGCCAACATGGTACTTCCCTATGGTATGCTCCTAACATGACTCCGTGAGTATGTTAGTGCAATGCAACCTTCTCCTATCAACGATGATCATTTCCTTGTTGATCATGTCATGGTACCACTCACCAAACAACCCTCTAAACGGTTCATGATCAATGGTAAAAGACCTCGTGCTCTCTCGGACTCCTCGGATGAAGAAGAAGTAAATGTCAACCCCGTTGCCAACATCAACTTGGACCCCATAACCTACTTTGAACAACTTCCAACTCTTCCAAATGAGACCAAAGAATTCAAACAATTGAAGGGTATGATCCAATGCCTAACTAACTACGTCGTGACGTCGGGAAAGAGGGAGATAAAAGATTGACAAAAGAGACATTAGGATTATGGTTGTTTTTAGACTTATCGTTTATCATTTTGCAATGGATGCTTATGTTTGTGAATGGTTTATCTTGTTTGTTCGGATATTATCACTACTACTCTTATTTATGTTATGGTTTATGAGATATTTGCTTGTTTTGATGTTCATTTATAATAGAGACTAGTAGCAATTAGTATGCATAGTATAGTGCAAAAACTGCACATTTTCTGTGATGCTTCTGATCTACAGTTGATAGATCCCTCAAGTTGTACTAGGGGATCCCTCCTTTTAGGGATCCGTGGGATTCGGGGTGACAGAAATACAATGCAGACCTCCACACATCAAACCAGCCCACAGGATCACTTCACACTAGCTAAACATAATGCTTTAGGACCACCTAAGTCTCCCTCAAGCTTAGTAAGCTTCAAAATCACTCATAGCTCATTTAGGAACACACTCAATGTGCTTTTCGATTTATCATTTCACCAAAACTCATCTTCCTTCCGCTCCTATACTCACACATCATTTCTCACATGTCAACACATCTAGTTTTATAATCCTCTCAATTTTAGCAAACTAATTTTAGTCATCCCTACCCCAAAATAGGTCAAAAGTTTTTCAATTCTTATAATTTTTAAGGATTTTTTAAATTTTATACCAAGTTTCCATCTGATCTCTAGGGTCATTTAAAACCACTTGACACTCTCAAATCTCCTAGTGTCATCCTTGATCACCTATTGGTGCTCATAAAAACCCATTTTCCTTCCATGAAAGGCAATCATTAGCTACCATCACTCATTACTCTTGATCATTTAAGTCACATTTCATTTAAAACACTTAAGAAGACTGAGACACTCAAGATGTATAGGTATTAGACTTTACAAACATCATTTTCCTTCTTTCTTGACTGCTGATAGCCGGATCCCTAGGATTAGCCTAGACAGATCCCTCATTGGAGGGAACCGGCTAGTAGATTCAGAAAATCCTAGCTAAAATAATCATTTCAAGCTCTCCTTGCTAACTTGAACACTCCATCTTACTTCAATTAATCATCTTGATCAGTACAAATCTATAGTTGACTCTTATGCATGCAAATCATCAAACTTCAAAGGATCTTAATGGTTTAAGTCTTTAATACATTTACCAAATCCTTCCCTTTATAAAGCCTCCTTGTTTAGACTTCTTAGTCACCATCCACAACTTAATTCTCAGCATTTAGAAACCTTTACATCAATAATCTTTAATCATTTCATCATGAGGAAAGCTCTTAGTGATAACTCATCCACCAAAGGACCACCCAAGAAACTTGCTCATGTTATACACGAAATTTCTTCAACAGAATCATCTCCCGTTAAATCCACAAATGCTATGATTTCTCCTCCCCCAACTCAACCAATTAAACCAATCCCCAAAAGGATTGTTCCCACAAAAATATCATCGCCAAACACCACAATTCCTCCTAAACCAAACACACCCATTTTCACCCAACCATCACCTTTGGTGCCTAGAGCCATATTATTTACCACTCCACATTCATCTCCACATCTCTACAACTTGGAGGACTTGCCTCCTAGGCCATCCCATCCTCCACCATTGTCAACACTCTCTTCAATAGAGAAAATTATGCAACAAAACCAAGGTGTTGAATCAACACTTGCACCGTCATCCTTTTCTCCATTTCCCTCAAATGGTCCATTTTGGATTATGAGGAATCATCAAAGTCAACCACCCGACCACATGGAAGTTGACACCTCTCTACCTCCACCACCATCCTTTGTTGAGCCATCATCGAATGTGTCTCCACCACCATCGAATGTGCCTCCACCAATCCCTCCTTATTTTTAGGATCCTCAAGCCCCTTCACTTGATCCTCCACCTCAAGTCACTCCATTTCTACCACCACCTTTTCCGAGCCATGACAAAGATTGTTATCATTGTCAACACGTTGAAGGCTTGATACATGAACTACGTAAAGAGCAACGTTTCATGTTTTATCACCTCCTCGAATGTTTCGATGAGGTCAACAAACCTAAACAACCGTGAGCTTAAGGATTGGAGTGGTGTCCTAGTCTCAAGCTCAACTTAGATAGTTTATGAATTCTAAGTCATGTATTATTCATTTTCTTAGTTTTTAGAGTTATGTACATCATTTCTCTAGTTTTATTAAATGATATTACATGTTATATGCCATATTGTCTTGAGAATATGTTTGGTGAATTAATACATGTCTCATCTTGATGTTAAACATCAATTGTTACATCACCATTACTGTCTTAAGATGACAGACAGACGGATCCCTCAGTTTAGCTTAGACGGATCCTTCCAAAGAGGGAACCGTGGGATCCGTGCAACAGAAGACTTGTTTACTACTAACTTGAGTCCTACTTGCAGGAAATTATGCTCTATATACTTGTTTTCTAACATTTGTTTTGTAGATTTTTAATACACACATGAAGACTTTGACACCCTTAGCTAGGGGGAGTTTCGTGTCAAAGCAATACATTGCAAAATCATTTGCAATATCATTCAAATAGGATTACATTACATTACACTCTCCTTGCAAAGTTGCAATCATCAAGGGGAGCATATTCGTCACAAAGACAAAACCATTTTGCAAACATAGTTGCAATGCACTAGTTTAGTATTTCTTCATTCTTGACGCCCTCACAAAGGGATGGACTCGTCAAGGGGGAGCTAATTCGAGAATACTTCTCCTCACTTACTCTCTATTTTTTTTCATTTTTTTTCTCTTTCAAATGTTTTTCTTAAAACAATGTGTTAGTTTTTTTCGACGCTCTTTTTGTTTCGACAAAAAGGGGGAGAAGAGAGTAAAAACTTCAATTCAGACTTTTACGAATTTTAGTTTTTCCTTAAAATAATCTTATGTTTTGTCATCAACAAAAAGGGGGAGATTGTTAATACAAATAAGCCGTAAAAACGTTTATTTATATTTTACGATCTTCTAATGTTTTGTCGATAACAAACATAAAATCATTTTAACGAAACAAATAAAATACGTAAATAGTTTGAGCCAATAGTTTACTAACACACTTACGTTTTCATATAAAACACTAAACAAGTAATAGTGCTTTCATGATTTAGTAATGCATATGTACAACAACTAATGTTTACATATTGGGTAGATATATACATACTTAGTACGTATTATAATGGGTAATAGAATGGGTAGAAGATTAAGTATTTAACCCATTGACTTAATACATTGAATGAGTTGGGTAAAACCCAAATTCCATGACCCATACCCATGGAGCATAACCCATGACCCATTGCATGACATCATGCATAAGTCATAATAGGTATTATCCATGACCCATTGAACTAACCCATAACCCATGGACTAGATGCATTGCATCTTCTAGATACATTGTATCTACTAGGATACCCATGGTCCAAATTCTAGGACCCATGACCCATAACGCATGACTCATGACCCATAACCCATTGGCAAAGAGGAGCGTCCCACAGTTCCCCCAGTTTACACTGGACGGATCCCTCAAGTAAGGGATCCGTGGGATTCGTGGAACAGTAGCATGTTTTCTTCTATAAATAGTGAGCAATTTCTTCATTGTAGGTTGCCACTCCTACACATACTTTCACCTAGTCTTGTAAACTCCTCAAATCCAAAAGATCTTTCTATGTAGTTTGTGTTTGTTTTTGTGTGATTCTCTAGGTTCCTCTTAAAGACGAGATCACCACCTCTTGAAGTCGAGCAAGCTCAAGTCCATGAGTTGTCATGCTTCGTCATCATCAAGACTACTGAAGTTCTCTTGTTGATAGTTCTTTCTTCCTCTCTAGAAGTGTAGTGTCAAAGGCATTAGTGAAGGATGCCAAAAGGGTCAAGACGAAGGCATTAGTGAGAGGTGCTTAACGTCCGTGTCAAAGGCATTAGTGAAAGATGCCAAAAGAGTCAAGATGAAGGCATTAATGAAAGGTGTCGAACGTCCGTGTCAAAGGCATTAGTGAAGGATGCCAAAAGGGTAAAGTCAAAGGCATTAGTAAAAGATGCCAAGGGTGTACAATCGATATGGTGTATCGATGTACAAATAGAGATAGGTTGTATCCAAGGATATTGATATCCTTGATGATGTTGTAATAAGGAGTGGGTCTCCTTTGGGATAGCTGTTGAGTAGTGTTAGGTAATAGTTCCTGCTTTGTAATGAAACTCGGTATCTAGCCTTGTACCGGATAAAGTGTAGGCGACGTTGTGATAGGTGTGGTTCTACCTTGTGGAAGAACCCGGTGTCTAGTCTTGTACCGGAAAAAGAGTAGGCGACGTTGTGAAGGCTTCTCCGCCATAAGGAGTTGTGTCGTGTAGTGCTAATGAACTCTCGAGTAGGTGACTCGGGGAGTGGAGTAGGACAAGGAAGGTGTCCTTGTAGCCGAACCACTATAAACACTCGTGTCGTGATTTTGTGTTTCTTACTCTTTACCTTTGCATTACATATTTACATAGCTATCTATCAACATCCAATATATTCATCTAAATAAATTGACATAAGTCGATCTAAATATTTTAAAACAAAGTTTTAATCGGTCGGTAAAATTATTCAACCCCCATTCTAGTTTTGAACATGTTCCATTAGGGTATCCAACAATAATTTTTAGATTAGTTATGTCAACCACATTAAACATGCCCGCTATAGACACATGTGAGGTTCTGATTAGCACCTGGATCAATGATCCAACCCATAAAAATAGTTTTGGCAATTTTTTTTTGAAAAAAAGTTGATATTAAACCAAACATTACTGTTAAAGAATCTAGCCTTACTTATTCTTTTTGCCCCAAATGTAAATATACGTGTGTAAGAGTATAAGTACAAGTGTGAGTACAAATTCGCATAAAAAGTACAAGTCGTATAAAAGAGTATAAATCGCCTAAAAAGTAAACCGTTAGTCGTATAAGAGGACACTTACACATATGTACTTTCCACTTACTCATATGTACTTTCAAATCAGACATTTGTCAAAGTTAGATGGAGTTGCATATGTCGCAAAGGGGTAAATGCAAAAGCTAAATTTTTTTAAGGCTAGTTTTTTTTTGCAACAAATGAATTAGCCCTTTTATAAAATCATTAGATGGAGTTAATTTGTGTCTATGTTGACGTTCGCTAGATGGTTACCTATCGATAGGCAACAAGAATAGAATAGAAATTTCAAAAAACTCTAACTTGCATATTGTATTTCATTAATTTACGATTACAAAGACCTATAAAGATCCTCAAGGATGCATATTCTTGTTCCTTAATCCTAAAACAAGTGCAGCATTTCCTCATTCCTGACCTACAAAGATCCTAGGACGCATATTCTTGTGTGCTTTTAGTTGTTAATCGGAGGGTCACTCTTGCGTGGACTATAATCCAAATCAGCGGCTTCCACGTCGTCGTTCAAATACATTCTGTTGTTTATCGGAGAGTCACTCTTGCGAGGAGAATAGTCCAAAACAACGGCCTCTACATCGTTGAGATACTTTGGGTTATTTATCGGAGGGTCACTAGTCTTGGGTGGAGAATAGTCCAAAACAACGGCCTGTACATCGTTGATATAATTTTTGTTGTTAAGCGGAGGGTCACTCTTGCGTGGAGAATAGTCGAGAACAACGGCCTCTACATCGTTGAGATACTTTGGGTTATTTATCGGAGGGTCACTAGTCTTGGGTGGAGAGTAGTCCAAAACAACGGCCTCTACATCGTTGATAAAGTTTTTGTTGTTTATCGGAGGGTCACTAGTCTTGGGTGGAGAATAGTCCAAAACAACAGCTTCTACATCGTTCAGAGAGGACTCGATGGCAACCTATATAATTAACAGACAAATATAGTTCATTTTATTCACTTATATCCACTTTTGTTCTTAAATATTGAATTGAAAATGAGATTAAAAGAAAACCTTAGTGTGCCTTTTGTTGTTTATTGGAGGGTCGCTTTTACGCGGAGAGTAATCCAGTCCAAAGGCTTCTGAACGAAATAGAAGCGAATGTTAAAATGAAACAGGATGTGTTAAAAGGTACATGTATAAAGTCCTGGGCGTTAGAAACATAAGATTAGTACACACAACAAATGTGTTAAAAAGTAAATACGAGTGCTTGTGTTATGTGATATCACACTTTGAAATTGTTGCAACAAATGTTTTTTGATCAACCACACGCACGGAACAATAACGATTTCAATGGTTACTACTCTAAAAGATAATCTTATTTTCTTTATTGTGGTACCTGTTGCAAGTTCATCAGTTTTAACTAGCACTTCTTGATCTTGATTGCTTCCTTTAATAGGTGAAATCTGTAACAAATGAGCAAAGATCATGAACTTTAGAAAAGGACGTCCACATTTTCATATATGATCGATTAATCGTAAGGTTACGATACCGACCTTGATGATTTCTTGATTGCTGGTAGCTGATAAAGTGACTCTTCCTAACCTTGCAGCTTCATAAGATAAACAAAAAGGCATATTAAGAGAGAAGTTTTTTGAACGATATACATGCTCATGTATTTTTTTAAAAGATATCGAAGATATATACCTTCTGCTTCATAACAATGGATAGTAGACACAAGAAACACAGCAAACATAACATAAATCGTCATATTTTGTGAATCAAACTCAGCGTAATAAGCCGAGAAATGGCTTAAACCTGTTGAAGATTTTATTAGATAACAAAAGTGAGTAATAAATGGGCATCATACCATCGAATTTATACAGAACTTAGAGAGTTTCAAATGGAAGGTTATTTGTTCTTAACGAGTTACACGTTCTGTATTTCCATTGATTCGATAATTTAATGAGTTAAGGGTTTCAAATGGAAGGTGTTCTTTTTTTGGAAAGCAAATATTGTATATAAAAATAAACTATATTTGCATATACGAAAGGCGTACACAGTAGAGCAAAACAAAAAAACAGCCCTAATTAGAGTTGTAATTCATATCGAAGTACTAATTGTGTGCGACAAATTCATAAAAATGTTTTAAGTTTAAATATGATACCAATAATGTGATGTACAACTTATAGGTATTTACATTACTAATAAAATACTTTGTTACGTGGGGTTATATTAGCAACTCTCACATTCAGCAAGACTCAGTATTTAATAAATTTGACTCTTTGCAGTTTTTGTACAAATAAAGTTTGATCAAGGCAGGTTTCTTATGCAATATACAAATCAAACTTGAACTCTTTTCGTCGTAATAAGTTTCGTAAGGCAGAGTTTCTAATTAACAAAAGTGACATTAATTTGCTATCAAACTTGACCTAGTAAACACATGTTTTATCTTGCATCCATTGATACTAGACTATTACCTAGTGACGATGGTGTATTAACGTTACTTTCATGTATATATGCGTGGAGTAATTGAAAGGAAGAAAAGTTAATGGTTTAAATTGTAATTAAATATATATTTAAAAAAATTAATAAATTGCGTTGCCTATTATGAAAACGAGTATTTTAATCAAACAATATTTACTCATTTTTTAATTAGTTTTAAGCGTATGTATTTTTTTCTTAACATGTAGTATAAATGAAGAAGATTTAGCATGATTGACCACTATAAATCATGTCAAATGAAAGGAAATGTAGAAAGCGTTTGTATCAATAGTACGTTTATTTTAGGTATATATCAACAGTAAAAATTAATTATACGATGGAATAGTTTTCTTATTCAATCTAGTTTTACTACATGTAAAGAGATTTTTCTCTTCTTAAAATCTCAAAGAGAGAATTATTAATTTACTATTATGCTCCTACAATTTCTTTTAAAAATAAATAAGAAGATCTTCTTCATTTAATGACAACTTTAATAAATTTTAAAATTACATTGAAATATTTGACCCATTTAAATAAAATTTCACTACAAACTCTATTCTTTTATTGAAATGTTTGACCCAGTTTACTTCATACCCAAAGTAATTAACAATTTCGCAACTATAAATATTAGCCGTCCTTAATTTTCATTTTTATATACGAGTAATTGTTTAAAATTAAATAAAGTTAGTATCTTTCAAGTATAGAATTGATAGGAATATTCACATTACGAGAGTCAAACACTAATTTTAACTACTATTATTACAGTCACGTCTTTGATAATAAATATTAGGTAATCTTTTGTTGAGGCAACAAATATAATGTAAATTTTTTTTGCAGAGTAATGATTTTCATTTTTCTTTACAATTAGCAACATTTTTAAGTTGAAGTACGTTAAAAAATAGTAATGCAAACTATTTATTCGATTTTTTTTTCTTGTGCAAAGGTGAATTATATTAATTTTTTTTAAACTTTTGTACATCATAAGATAACAACATAGATTTGGACAGGCCCAAATCAAATACAACTCACAACATTCTATGTATCTAATATCTGATAACTTTACAGCTTTATCAGATAGAACAAAAACAGAGCATTCACTTGACTGCATTGTCCAAGTTTCAATTCTTGATTCATCTTTATAGCACCAATACCATCTAGCTATATTTTCATATCTCCTTCCTACCAAGATCATTCTGCCAAAACCTACAACAATCAAGGTATGACAGGAGTATAGCTTCACTAGGAACCCTTAACCCTTCCAATCAAGGGCTATACTAAGCAACCCACATTTTCATCTTTTAAAAATAGCTTCAGTTGCTTAGGAGCGCACACCTTGAAGGAAGACCAACCATTACATCCTATTTATTCATGATTTTTACTTCTGCAACATTTTCTATTCTAGATTGTATCAAAGGTAAAGCTAGAGCTGAGCAAGAAAACCGAAAAATCGAATCAAAACCCAAAACCAAAAGACTCCAACAAAAAAAAACAAACTACTTAAAAAACCGACAGTTTAGTTATTTTGAATTTTAAAACTGAAAATTTTGGTTTGATTTTTGGTTTTCTATGAAAACTAAGGTTGCAAAAATCGCGAATCGGCAGTTGGGAGGTTGCCCTCTTGTAGCTTGCAATCGTTAGGCGGGATTAATCGGATTGACTTTTTTGGCAAGTTTTGGGTACTTTCGCCGAGTTTTGAGTATTCGTGGCAAGATTTTCTTAGAAAAATATATTTTAATTGATATAAACAACGACTATAATTGATTAAAACTAGTTTATGGTGAGTTTTGTGTATTTTCGGCAAAATTTGCAAGTTTTCGGCAAGATTTGCAAGTTTTCGGCAAGTTTGATCATCATTGACAGTCGTTGACCACAGTTGACCACTGCTGACCGATTTACACAAATAAAAAAGATTAGTGACCCAGTAGCGCCTAGGCGATGATAATCGGTTTTGTAAGCCCTTTTTTACATCACTAATGAAAACCCAAACCACAAAAACCAAACCACCCTATAACAATATTAAGTAAACTTTAAGAAAATTGCCCACAAGTCTTTACACATGTACACAAAAAAATGTAAAAAAGTAAGAGATAAATATATTATATTTGTAAAACATATCTCTTTTACTAACATTATAATAAAGTTGCAAACTTTATTTTCTTTATCTCACATCAATGGTTAGATCAAAATAGTTCTCTTTTATCGATATATATATATATATATATATATATATATATATATATATATATATATATTTCATTCTAATAGTTTTTCGATGCACAATGAATTTATTTACTTTTAATTTTGGTTTCGGCTAATTATTTACGAAATCAAGTTTATATCATTAGAAAAGCTTGACCTCTAATAGAAACAGAAGGAAAACAAATACCGAACCGTACGAAACATAAGATCAAACCGAATTTCAGTTCGGGTTTGGTTTTGGAAAATGTAAAAACAAAATTATCAGTTTTGTGTTTGGTTTTAACAAAACCGCCCTATGCTCACCTTTAGATAAAGCTAGTAAAGTTACCGTTTTATGTCATCAGATTTGAAAGGCCTCTGATTTTAATATCTCTTATATATGTAGACTTTAGTTTTCTAAAAACTTGCTATTATATTTTTAGAACTCATACATATATAGTTAAGTTGTGTGGTTATTTATGACTCATATTTTTGCTTAAATTGCTTTTCAAACCCTTTGTGTTAATAAATAAAAGCCAACTGAATGTATGTTTAGGTAATATGGAGATTTAATTAGTCTTTTTTAGCGAAAAGGCCGCATCCTTATTTGGTAAATTCAAGTTTTTTGAAGACGAAGAATCCACTGCCATGTCATTGGGTAGAGTTTGTATACCTACCAGGTCCTATAAACAAGTTTCTGAAACTATCAAAGTTGAAGTTATGACATTAATGTGCATGAAATAGGTACTTGGAACATTAACATGAATGACAACACTAGCGATACTTCGTTCCACTCGGATGTTAATCATTTAGACAAAGAATATATCTCTGTGGAAGATAAACTAGATGATGATTTGGATGACCTAAATGGTATTTTGAATGAAATGGGTCAAGCTACCAAAAAAGAGGAGACTTCTTTCGAATCTCCAAAGGACATCGAAACTGATCAGCCTCTAAAACATGTAGAAGATGAGGTCTTTAAACAACCAGATGAAGAGTTCACTAAAGTCAGTGAGTCATCAGAATTAAGTCGCCCACCTGGCTTCGAAAATATGAAAAAGAACTCCTCAAATCATAGAAAATGCTCCACCAATTTTGCTAGATACTACAAGAAGGAAATCAAAGGTATTTCGCTTATTCATGAGCTAAATAAAATTATTGAAGTTGGGACAACATTAGGATACGATGTTTAAAGGGTGCAAAAAGTCCTTTAACAGAATGATAAACGGAATCGGTGTGCACATTGTGGATAAATGAACATCCTATCTATCAATAGTTATGGTACGAAGAAAAGGAGTAAGCGTGTTTCGATCAAAGATATGTGTGTTAAACATAACGTTTATTTTCTCGGTATTCAAGAATCAAAAATGACTCGTCTCGAGCTTTTTCGTCTTAAGTCTATGTGGGGAAATATAAACTTTGATTATGCTTGTAGTATGGCTCGTGGTAGATCGGGTGGTTTGATTTCTATGTGGTATCCGAACATGTTCTCTAAAGATAATATTTTGTGCGATGATCATTTCATAATCGTTAAAGGGCACTGGAATAATGCGGTTAGAGATTGCTTCATGATAAACATATATGGTCCCCAAGAAACTTCGGCTAAGTCATCCCTTTGGAATCGTATTGCTAAATTCATGAACCATCATAATGGAAAATTTATTCTTTTTGGTGATATGAATACGGTCCGTCTTGAAAATGAAAGGTTTGGTTTTATATTTTCTCATATTGAGGCTGGAAATTTTAACTCTTTTATTGATTCCACAGGTCTAATCGATCTTCCTATTGGAGGTTGTTATTTTACTTGGATGAATAAAGCAGGTACTAAGTTCAACAAACTTGATCGATTCCTTATCTCTGAAGGCATCATGGAAGACATTCCTGACATCAAAATCACGGCTATTGATTGAATGTGTTCATATCATTCTCCTATCCTCCTTCACGTTAAAAAAGCTGATTTTGGTCCTCCCCCTTTTAAATTCTATAATACATGGTTAAATAGGGACGACTTTGATGATCTCATTAAGTCTACGTGGGCTTCTATGGATTATAGTAATGGAAATAGAAACATCAGGTATCATGAGAAACTAAAAGGTCTTAAAACCGCTATTAAAAAATGGCAGGTTGATGTTAGGAGGAATGACCGATCTCAAAAACAAGTTACCTTATCAGAAATCAAAGATATCGAGAAAAAGATTGATGATGGTTCTACAAGTACATCTGATAGTGAAAAAAGGATTAAGCTCCTTCAAGACATTGATAAGTTTGACAACCTTAAAGCGCTTGATTTAATTTAAAAGCTCACATCAATGGGATATAGAGGGGGATGAAAATTCTAAATTCTTCCACGGGATGATTAATAGCAAAAGAAGATCTCAAATGATTATCGGTATTTTACATGATGGAGTTTGGATTTCGGATCCGCATCTCATTAAGGAAGTCTTCCTTAATTACTACAAAGAAAAGTTCCAAGCTCATGATTCTCAAGTGGTATTTCCTCCAATGACTAATTCTTCAACTCTATGTCCTCTTGATCGCGATTTTTTGGTGTCACACATCTCGTTAGATGTAGTGAAAAATGCTATTTGGGATTGTGGAAGTAACAAAGCTCTAGGTCCAGATGGTTTTTCGTTCGCCTTTATAAAGAAATATTGGGACCTCATGAAGGATATTTTTGAGTTTTTCAATTCTTTCTTTGTTTCTGGCCTGTTGCCTCAAGGTGCCAACTTTTCTTTTTTCACACTTATTCCAAAGATCAGTAACGCTATCTCTATTAAAGATTTTCGCCCCATTTCGCTTATTGGTACTCATTACAAGATCATTGCCAAAATTCTTGCTAATAGGCTATCTAAAGTGATCGATAAAGTTGTTAGTAAATAGCAGTCTGCCTTCATTTCGGGTCGTCAAATTCTTGATGGTCTTCTTATTATTAGTGAGATCATCCAGTGGTACACAAAAAGGAAGAAAAAATGTTAATCTTCAAGGTGGATTTCAAAAAAGTTTTCAACTCGGTTAGTTGGAAATACCTGGACTTTGTTCTTCTTAGTCTTGGTTTTGGTTCTAAATGGCGTTCATGGATTAAAGCTTGTCTTCACTCCTCTAGAGCCTCCATTTTTATTAACGGTAGTACTACTTCAGAATTTTCAATTAAACGAGGTTTAAGGCAAGGAGATCCCCTATCTCCTTTCCTTTTTATTCTCGTTATGGAGGGCCTCCACTGTGCTATGTCTAATGCGGTCAGTTCTGGGCTTATTCAAGGGATCAAACTTGGCTTTTCTGATATTACTTTATCTCACTTGTTTTATGCCGACGACGTGGTTATTACTACTGATTGGAATTCTCATGACATTGACAACATAATCCGGGTTCTCCATGTTTTCTATCTTGCCTCGGCCCGTAGGATAAATATACACAAATCCAACATCTATGCCATTGGAGTTTCTAATGATGAAATTTCATCTTTGGCTAGTAGGACCGGATGTGCTGCGGGTTCTTTACCTTTCACTTATCTTGGGCTTCCGATTGGTGCTAACATGAATCTTACTTTCAGTTGGCGTGTTTTCATTGATCGCTTCCAAAAGAGACTCTCCTCATGGAAAGCTAACTTATTATCCATAGGAGGGCGTCTCACCCTTATCGAAGCGGTTTTAGGCAGTCTTGGCATATACTACCTCTCTATTTTTAAGGCTCCTGAAACTATTTTGAAAATTCTGGAAAGTATTCGTGCCAGATTCTTTTGGGGCGGTTCTCAAGATTCTAAGAATATGGCGTGGGTTAAATGGTCTTATGTTCTCCCTTTTTAATACAAATAAGGCATAAAAACGTGGGCCAAATATGGTATTCAAAAGGTTATGATGAATGCTAAGGGTTATTTTCTTGGTAAACGTATTGCTTTTCCGGTCGTTGATTATTATGTTCGTAATACGTGGGCCAAGTATGGTATTCAAAAGGTTATGATGAATGCTAAGGGTTTCTTTTTCTTTAAGTTTTCCACTCGTAAAGGTGTTTATGATGTTCTTGAAAATGGACTGTGGATGATTAGGAATGTGCCAATTATTCTTAAAACTTGGACATTGAATACTAATCTGCTTAAAGAGGATTTGACTAACTGTTAGGAATTAGAAAATTCAGTCGTTAAAGTGTCGGTCACCTCAAGTATATGTATTCGTAAGAAAGCTCGTAGTCGTAGTCAAGTTATGTTATTAAGTAGTTTGTTAAGTAACACCGTGGAGGACGGACGGGTCTTTACCCACTGTATGCCTGATCCACAACCCGTAGGTGGCGTTTATTTTAAGACACTATAAATACCCTCTACCTCCTAAGGTAGAGGGTTGGAGCTTCAATACCATTTTTCTTTGTTTCACATAGTTTCCAACTCTCTTCCCTTTCTCTCTCTAGAACTTTCTCTCTCTAAACATTTGTATACGCCTCATGTGATTATGGTTTGATGTGTTTGTGAAATCCTATAACTTACAATTGGTATCAAGAGCCATGGTTTGATCACTCATCTTTCATACTCTTTGTTTTGGTGGATTTCATAAGGTTTTTGGGGTTATAAGTGTTTAGGAGAGTTTGAATCATTTTGTCAATTTCTAGTGGTAAAGTTTGACTTTTGATTGTACTTTTGTATTTAGGATCATCATATGTGTTTAGGTTTTGAATTGGAAGGCTTGAATCATTGTGGTTTAGCTGTTTTTGATTGATAAAGTGGTTGTTATCAAATATTGTACGAAGCGAGTTGAGCTACGGTGTTGAGTTTCTTGGAAGCGAGTTGCTTTGTTATTGGAAGCGAGTTGGTTTAAGCGACTTAGCTATTAAGCGAGTTGTATTAGCAGCGAGTTGGTATATGCGACTTGGCTATTAAGTGAATTGTATTGTCAGCGAGTTGGTCTAAGCGACTTGGTGGTTAAGCAAGTTGTCTCTGTATGCGACTTGGCTATTTAGCGAGTTGATTCTTTAAGCGACTTGTCTTTTAAGCGAGTTGACTGTTTAGCGAGTTGATACCAAAGCGAGTTGACTGTTTAGCTACTTGTCTATTGAGACTTGTTACTTCTTCGTGCTACATTTTTACGGTTGTTCTTTTGGTTTAGTAAAATCCCGTGAAAGAATCAATTTCCCGGTTTAATCAAAGAATAGTAAAATCCCGTAGAACTTTTAATCATGTCTAACAACGTGCCTACTATCGTTTCTTCTGTAGCTGAGGACATTCAAGCAGCTGGATCAGATACTCGTCCACCTATTCTTGACAGAACTGATTATGACTCATGGGCTCAACGAATTAGGTTGTATTGCTTGGGAAAGAAAAATGGAGTTAACATTCTCAAGTCAATTGATGAAGGACCTTATCAAATCGAGACTACCAGAGATGTTCTTGAAACTACTGCAGATGGTTCAGTGACCTTAGGATTGGACAGACCAAAGATGTATGATGAGCTCAGTGATAAAGAGAAGAAGAGATATGATGCTGATATCAGGGCCTCAAACATTATGTTAGGAATTGGAAATTCTAGTGTGAAGCATCGGTCATCCCATGTATAATCTAGCTTAAGTTAGCTCGTAGACATATCGTTTATTATGTTAGTTGTTAGTCAGTTATTAACATAGGTTAGTCTAGTGCAACACCGTGGGGGAAGGACGGGTCTTTACCCACTGTATGCCTGATCCATAGCCCGTAGGAGGGCGTTTTAGTTTGTATAAATAGCCCTCTCCCCACAAGGGAGAGGGTTGGATGTTCATTTGGAATCTAACCTTCCATGAGTTTCTCTTACTAGAATATCCCACTTTCTCTCTCTAAACCAATATGATTATACGCCCATATTTGTGATTGCTTGTGTGTTTGTAAAATCCAATATGTTACAAATGGTATCAAGAGCCATGGTTTGATCATCTCTCTTACATATCCTTGGATTTCTAGTGGTTTTAGATGGTTTTTGAGTTTGAGAAAGTTTAGTGGTTTTTGCATCATTTGGATCATTTCTTGTGTTAAAGTTTGAATTTTGTGTATACTTTTGTGTTTAGAATCATTGTAAGTGCTTGGGTTTTGAATTGGAAAGCTTGAATCACTGTGGTTGGGCTTATTTTGGATTGAAAAGTGTGTTTTTGAAGTTTTTCTTGCTAGCGACATGACTCTCGTAGTGTTTTTCTTCGTAGCGACTTGCTTCAGTAATTGTTAGCGAGTTGTAGTGTTAATTGTTAGCGACTTGAGCCTAGCGACTTGTCTATTGAGACAAGCCAAAAAACAGTACAAGTTAGTGGATTCTCCACTACGGCTAGCGACTTGGTTAGGATAGTGACTTGCTTTCAATTTTGTTAGCGACTTGTACTTTGTATTCTTAGCGACTTGGTGTTAGCGACTTGGATCTTAGCGAGTTGTTCTTTAGAAACTTGATTGTGTCTAGCGACTTGGTGCTTAGCGACTTGATTTCGTAATTCTTAGCGACTTGGTGATTAGCGACTTATCTTCATAATTCCTAGCGACTTGGTGTTATGGTTCTTGGCGAGTTGTTTTGTTAGCGACTTGTCTTTACAGCAATTTGGTGAATTGATGCAAGTTACTCATATCTAATATCCACCAACACAATGTCTTACATCACTGACCCTTTAATCTCCAAAGTGCTTGAACTTTATGATACCTCACAGAACAATGAAACTGGTTGCTATTCTGAATGCTCTACCTTGATTGATTCAACAATTTATGATCAAAACACTTCACAATCTGAGTCAAAATCTAATGAGTCACACTTGGTATTGACAAATGATGCAAACCAAATGGAATGCAACATTGAGTCCTTTCAACTACTTCATCAGCACCTCACACATCTGTTATCCATAACTAGGCATCGAACATGCAATGCTCTTTTTCGTCAGGACTTATCCACATTGACAAGAATTGTGTTGCTGAACTTAGAACAACTGAAGCTTCAAATTACCAAAAAGAAGGTATTAATGGATGACTCCAATGCTGCACTTCAAGTAATCTACAACCAATTTCAGCCATTTATCAATGGGGAATATTCCGCAGACTTTGATCAACATGTGACTGGAATCTCATTCAAGAAACATACTGGAATGGAAATTCATGAGTACATCAACACATTTATTCAACTTATGGATAATGTGGAAATGTACATTAGGGAAGTTGCTCAAGAGAATGTTCAGTTGAATGTGTTGAATGGGTGTCAGATAAAATCAAGTGGAAGTTGTGCTAAATCGGTTAATGGATCAGTTGAAAGAACGGATGATGTTGAATGCAGTATATCGGATACAACAAAGGATGATGAAACCGAATGTACTGAATACAAAGGCTCAGAGTCAGAAAAGCTTGAATCAGATTTCATTTCAGTACCTCCTGGTATGCATGAGGAGAATACTGATGCCATCCCAGCAAATGATCCGGAGTTATGTGATGAGGTACCCTTAACTGATCAACATAATGAGGTACCCTTAACTGATCAACATAATGCATCCACTAATGTGCCTGATCATTTTTATCCTAACTCTGATCACGATATTGATAAATGTTTCTTGGTTAAGCCTGAATCTAAAATCTTCAAAACAAATGACATGGTTGAAAAAAGGGTTTATGATGAACTTTCAAACAAATACTCAATTCTTGAAAAACATTGCATTTCCTTGGAAATTGCAATACAACAAAGAGAAGAAAGTTTTCTTACTACAAACACCAGCATAAATCCGCAATTCCCAGAATTTCGAGAATTTTTTGAAATTAACCACTTAAAAACCCAGATTCAGGACAAAGATTCAACAATATGCAATATGAAATTAGAACTCTCAGATCTGCATAAGAAATGTAATATAGGGATGAACAATCCTAACCATGAAGTGAGTGATACACTTAAATCTAGGAATGATGAATTGGCTCAGTGTGTGTCTAACCTATTGAGGGAAAATGAGTCCTTAAGAAAGAACTTATTAGAGAACAATTCCAAGTTGATAGACCAAACTAATTCCTTCTTGGCTGACATTGATGCCCTCAAAGCCCAAATTCAGGATAAGAGCTTCACTATTGTTGCCTTAAAAAATGAGTTTAGGAAATCTATTGAAAATAGGGTGAACACTAAGTTTGCAAAACCATCAACCTTGGGAAAGCCAACTGTTCAGAACAACTCAAAACATACTGTAGTTAGGCAGCCCAATGCTTTTAGAACTGAAAGATCTAAACCATCGAAATCTAAGCTTGCCTCCCAAGTTGATGCAAATACTGTTTTGACAAAACCAGTCATTTCACTATTTCATTCTGATATGATGAATAACAAACCCCAGGTTAATGTTAAAAGTTCTATGATCAGGAATACTAGGAGTTCATCTAGTTCTCATAAGAAGCATCAAATGGCTGATCAATCCCCTAAGAAACCAACTAATTACAAAAGGACCAATATTCAAAAGAGGGAAGTGCCTACATCCAAATCTACTAGCACCTGTTTCAAATGGATTCCCACTGGCAGATTATTTAAGTTTACAGGATCCAAACAGACTTACATACCTAGATCTTGCCTTAAGTGGATGCCCACAAGAAAACTCTTCAAGAATATTGAACCTAAAGGGATCTCTATTAATGACACGCCTAGATCAAACTGTGCTACATCCAATAGTGAGATTACTCATGTCACTAACTCATCTATTTGCAATACTACATGTGCTTCTGGTGCAATGTGTCCTCAGTCTTTTTCAGGTACAATACTCAATTCAATCATGAACTTCATGACCTGGTTTCCATCAGAATTGAAGATTGCTCACTCAGGAATGGTAGCTTGTCAGAATTGACGTACCACGTACTTTGACTCCTATTCATCTTGAATCAGGACTCGCTCTTATAAATCTGTGTACAAACTAGTTTAAAAAAAAATCAAAAATCAAAATCATTTTTTAAATTCATAATTTATTTGTTTCCCTCAAACTGATAAAAGATATATCTCTTGTTATCGATAACATCTACGGTCCTAGAAATGTCATTCAATAATGACACGGGATCATAGATGAAGTTCGAACAAAAGATATACTCTTGTTTTATAACGGGTGGGTTGAATTCAATCAATGTTCATTGGTGACATTGATTGAGGGGGAGAATTTTACAAGTTATCTCGTTTATCTCTGTTTCTCTCTGCACCATTGTTGGATATGCATTGTGTTCAGATGCATGTCTTTGTCTTGTCTTGTTTCGTGGTGTCCTCTGTGTTGATTGCCTATCTGTTTCATGGTGTCCTCTGTGTTAGTTTGCTTATCTATGTTATGTCAATTTTGTTACTTCTCATATTATTAACATGTGATTAAATATTGTATTTGCATGCAATCTGATAAGTTCATGGACTGATAGTGTCAATAATACATAATATGATAGATAGCGACTTGCCTTTATCTGGGTTAGCAACTTAAGACGTAGCGACTTGCTATTCATCTTAGGTAGCGACTTGACAAGTGCAGGGACTGAATATGTAAATGTTGCATTCTTGTGAAAAACCCTTCATCACCCCCTAGCGACTTGTCACGTTCTCATTATTTTCAATACGTAAAAAGAATTTTTCTTTCTTTCTCTCTCTCGTGTACAATTCATCCTAGCGACTTAACTGTGGCATGTTTAATATCAATCATTCTATGTTTTTTATACATAAGATTTAGATGCTATCCTAACTCTGTTCCCTTTACAGATTCCCATCGTGCAATTGATTCTCATCACTTGATCCCCTCACTTAGGTTTGTAAATGGATTCGCTTTAATGGGATCATTTGACTGATTTTTGATGGATGTGTTGGCTTTATAGGATAGATTTGCGCATAATATTGTAGTTGTGATTGAATGTATTGCGATAGGGTATTGTGTATTTGCTTGTGTTTGTGATTGATTGAAACTGTTCTATGTAGCGAGTTGATTGAGTTAGTGTGATGGTGTTTGATGATTGATTGGATTGTGGCGTTTTACGCATGGTTTGTTAAGTTTCTTGATAGCGAATTACCAGTGTTCTTCGTAGCGAGTTGGCTTGTTAGATACAACTTGTTCTTGGTAGCAACTTGCTAGTGTTCTTCGTAGCGAGTTGGTTAGTTAATTGATGTGTAGCGACTTGGCCTTATTACTTTTGATAGCGACTTGTCTTTACAAGTTAGCAACTTAGTAATTTATTAACGCAAAGACTTGGTCATGTTTCTATTGGAGACTCTTGTTTTGACAAGGTAGCGACTTGCTGGTTCAATTTTCAAGTGGCGACTTGTTTTATTAAATTATTTAAGGCGACTTGCTATAATAATCTCATGCTAGCGACTTGATTCAGGATTTCCTGTAGCGATTTGTATTGACAAATTGCTCTTAGCGACTTGCTATAACATTATTGTTTAAGCAATTTGTATCTGGTTTCTCTTGTAGCAACTTGATATGACAATTTGTCTTAGCAACCTGTTATAACATTTCAATAATAGCATCTTGTCTCATGAAATTATTTCATAGCAACTTTGTTTTTAACTAATTTGATTCAAAAACAACTTGTCTCTCGATAACTTTCACAAAAGGAGTTGTTATGTTTGAAAATGTACTAATGCTACTTAATCTATTTTCTAAGCATTTCAATCTGTTTATTGGAACTCTATCAAATTTGCTAATTGTTGTGTCTTTGTCATGAGGCTGTATTCAATGTTGTTTAACTAACCACATCTAAACTAACGTGCTCTCAATCATTGTTGTTGTATGTGTGTATCATTAGATATTCAATGGCATACACAACCTCATCCGAGAACCTTGCTACCTCTACTCCATCCACAGTTCTTACTAACAACGAAATTCTTCCAAAAGATAAATGGGTAGAGATAGGAAAAAGCAACTGCTATGTGGACATGAAAAAATTGCAACAAAATCCAATCTTCAAAGTGGCAATTGATATTCTTAAGAACACAAACTTCTTTAGTGCCCTAATCAAACAATGCATGATCCCTTCCATTTACCTACAACAATTTTGGAACACCATCACATGGGACAAGATCACTGCCACTTATTCCTGCAAGCTTGATGATAAGGAATTTGAAATCACTTCTGACATTCTCAGCAAAACCCTAGGAATCACACTCTGTGAACCCACCATACAACCTTCCCCTCCACCTAGTGCGGAAGAGATAATAGTCTTTCTGATTGGTTTGGGTTATCAAATTGGCATATCAAGGGCTTCAGATATCATCACTGGACACATGTATCAACCCTGGAGAGCCATAACTATCATTCTCAACTTATGCTTATCTGGCAAAACCTCAGGGTTCGATAAAGTAAGGATACCTATTCTGCAAATCCTATGGGGTCTCGTCAACAGGGTGAACATTAATGTCTCAGAACGTATTTGGGAAGAATTATCACTGTCAATGCACACATTCATCACCGATAGAACAAATGTTCAGAATCTAGCTCAAGGAAGAAAGAAAGTTCACAAACTTGTGATTCCTAGCATCAGATTCTCGAAGCTTGTCATCCAGTACTTGCAACAGACTCATAACTTCAATCCTTTGAGTGAATCAGTCCTTCATAATGCTAAGGATGAATTTGTTTTGGGTAACCTCAAATACATTGCTAGAGGGGTCAATAGAGAGATCTTTGGTTTGCCAATTCCTGATGTTCTTCTCACTGACGATATTAAGAAGACTGACTACTTCAAACTATACAAGAAAAGGGCATCCAGATCCAATGTTGATGACACTCCCAATCCCTCACAACCCAAAAAGTCTACTTCAAGCACAAAGACCTCATATGATGCCCTTCCCAAGAAGAGACGTGATATATCTCAGTCTACCGACACTTCATCACAAAAGCAGAAAAAAAAAGAATGGTGTTGAAAAAGAAAATGTTGAAGGAACCGAGACACCAAAGGGTGACAGTCAATTGGTTGATGAAGACGATGCTAATTTGCAACTAGGAATTAAACAAAGCCTGGAAAGCTTGAACATGAGACCGCCAGTTGGAGGTGTTGTGTTAAGAGAACCTGAGCCAGTACCACGCCAAACAACCTCAATCAGTCAAGACGAAGGGAAAGGGATTGTTAGTGCAGATGCTGAACAAGCCGCTCACATGCTTCTGACCTTCTCCTCTTCACCATCAAGAACCACCACTCAATTTGAGCTGAAGAAAAGAAGCATTGAATCATCTTCAGTTCAGGAACCAACTGGAACTGAAAAGGAGGTATCCGAATCACAGGAAGATACACATGTATCAAGTGATACCCAATCAGATAAGAATGATGAAGAAGAGCTGCATAAAGACTCACAAGAGAACCCTGAGTCAAGATCTGATGAAACCAGGCATATGGAGGAACCGAACATGTCTACTGACTCCCTTTCCTAATTGAAGAATTTAGATACAGACTTCTCTTTCGGTGATCAGTTCATAAATGACAAACCCTCAGACACTGAGGCTAATAAGTAAGATAATGAGAAAGAGGATGCAAAGTCCATGTTTACAGTCGACATACAACAAGACACTTCAACCATTCCTCCTATGTCAGCACCTACTCATGCAATCGCACTTCAACCGCCCAAACCTGTTCAAACAACCGCATCTCCACCATCTGAACCTGCTTAGGATCTATCTCTTGAACCAGTGGTTGCTGTTACTGACACAGAATCTCCACAGGCTTCACCACCTCAAATACTTACATCAGATCAATTGCTCGACAAAGCAGTGAAAAGAATTGAAGCTCTTGAGAGACAACTACCAAAATCTGTCAATGCTCTCGAGAATCGTGTCTATAGGTTGGAGCACCTTAACTTTGATGAAGGGGTAGCAGACGCCATTGAAGGCGAAGTTAAGGATGTTGTAGAATGGGCAATGCAGGCTCTACTGCTTCAACGATTCAAGGACTTGCCCATTGCTGATATGAGAGCTGTTCTGGCAGATAAGATTTACGATGCTAATAAGCACAAGGATGAGGTACATAAGAAGCTATATGAAGCACTTGAAGAATCAATTAAGCATGACAATCATGTACAGTTTTTGAAGGACATTGGAGAAAGGGAAGTTAAGAAGAAAAGGAGGACTGTGGTGTTGGAGAAGTTGCGTAAAGATCCTAAAGATCCTCCTAATCCACCGCCTCCAACTGGTGAAGCTGGTACTTCTGGTAATGGTGCATCTTCTGGAACGACCACTACACCTCCATCACAATCACCATCATCACCACCAAAACCTTCAAATCAACCCAGTTCATCCAGTGATCAAGGAACTCATAAGAAATCAGCAGCTTGGACCATCGTTGATTCAAGGTTCACACCAACATCTTCTACTGTTCCAGAAGCTCAAGTTCTTCATGAAGAATCTTATGTCACGGCAGAGTCAGAATCTGATGACGATGATGCATCCACTAAACATATCCCTAAGCCATTTGAAGATGATTGGTTTGATGCATACGTTTCGGGTGAACGCTCTAAAACCACGAGAGTTGCACCCTCTAAAGACATGAATCAAAGCTGGCTTACTGAAGAAAGACCTCAAACTCCAGAACCTTCATGGTTCATCCCAAAGTTTGACACTATGACTCCTGACAACAACTGGGCCTCAACAATCACTACCAACTATGAAGCCCCAACTGAGGACTCACTTCTTCACATCACAGGAGATATGGGCAGCTTTATGAAGTGGTTTTGTGAATAGAAGGGAATCTCGTCCATCACTCCAAAGGATCTTGAAGGACAAGCATTCGAAATTGTCAAGGTCTTTCACTCAGATGCCAATCAGCTTCAATACCAGATGAAAGAATGTCATAAGATGCTGAGTGATCAAGTCAGTGAGCAGATCAGCCGTTTCAATGTGAATATGCCTCTTCCTCTCGGTGGTGAACCTGGACAAATGACCATTCAGTCTGAGTTCTTCTTCAACCATGACCTGGACTATCTATGTGCTCGTTCATCTGAAAGAAGACCAGATTTATCAATTTCAAAGATGAAAGCTTCTACATACACAGATCCGGGTCTTGAGCAGATGGTACCTGATCAATTCTGGTCTGACAAAGAACATGTGTATGACATTGAGGCTTCATATGGTATTTCTCATTGGTGGTTCAAAAAGAAGAAATTCTACATTGAAAGACATGGAGCTGATAAAAGACGCAAAGCTGTTAGATCCAAGCTGAGGATTCTAAGTGTTGTCAATATAGAAATCTTCCCAATCTATGGCTATGATTATTTAAAGAAGATTGTTCTTCGAAGAGCAGACATGAAAAATTACGTGATAGAAGAAAATGACTTCAAACATCTGCTGCCAAATGACTTTGAAGATCTCTATCTTTTAAACCTTCAAGGGCACCTTAATCACCTACCTGTTCATGAGAAGAAATCTCTCTCTGCTGCTTTAAATCTCTGGATTAGAGGCTTGGTCATTCGAAAAAGAGTTGAGGATTTTCAGCTAGGAATGTAAAGCTACCAGACCCGCGTCAACCTTACATGTCCGCAATGGGAAGCCTCAGGACATGAGTTTCATCCCGAATATAAAGTGATTGACACTCCTAGAGCCATCATCTTTACCGACAGTTACGGGTCAAGAATGCTAATGAGACTATGCGAGCTATACAAGTTCAGTGATGGTACACTCAGGATGGTTGAACAAGAATTGAACTCAAGAGTGAAGGAAATCAAAATTGACATGAAGCCGTGGAACAAAACAAAATTATGGTCAGAACAGGATTTAAAGATGTGTGAAGAGTTTGTGGCTGCAATTGGTAGAATACTTAAGACCAGAATGATTTATCGCAGACTTGAAAGTTTTGTCGGTGGTAGACTTCGTGAAGGTCACTACAAGCTGCTTCAAAGAACTGAATGAAGACATCTTCCGGAAGTAGTTTCTGTTTTGTACTTTTTATGTGTAAAATGTGGTGTATGAACTATGAACAACTATAATGTATGTAATAGTGTTAGGTTATGTATTGTGGTTTCCCTTTGTGTCTAAAAAGGGAACTTCAGTGATGTCCACTTTAGATCATATAAAACCGGACACATTTTTCTCCAACAAATGTTTTGTTTCACACATATTTAAATCACTTGAGATCCAAAATCTCAAAGGATTTGAAATTTTTGATCGGGGGAGAAAATGTGATATAAATATGAAAGATGTTAAAAGATGACCATTTTTGTCTCAAAGTGCATACTGCTCTCTAATATGTGCTAAACTATTTTCGAATCTCGAAGCATATATTAAGGGGGAGCATTTCAAAACAAATTCAAATCTTCAAGGTACAAAGATTTCCATGTTTTTACATAAGGTACCTTCATTGTGTGTTAAATGGTTTTTAAATATTTGGTAATCGTGGTTGTATTTCAAAAAATCTCTTTCCTCTATGTGATAAAATGATTTCAAATATCCTATGCACATATTGAGGGGGAGAATTTACCAAAGAAAATCAAATGGCTTTTTCTAAGAAAATTGTGATCAAAGAATTTATTTCTAAGAACTCTCGCCTCCATGTTCTAAACAATTTCAAAATCATATGCACATGTTGAGGGGGAGCACTTCTTTTTGATCAAAACTATTAAGGTACAAATTGCTTTGATTTTATATCACAAGTACCTTGATTGCTTTTTCAAATGATTTTTCAATTGGTTTTATGAAAGAAAGAACTGTACCAAAATACCGACCATTTTACTTTATGCATGGAGTTATAAGGATGGTGAGGTTAGGTATTAGTTTCCATGATCCGCCAGAACCGGAGGGATCTACCCAGGGACAATCCACTAGATAGTGTAGAAGTCCTTAGGTTTGATGAAAAAGGAGAAAAGTGATATATGGGAAGAGTGCGGACTGAGACTGAGCTAGTACAGGAATAAACCCAACAAGGTTCTAGTTATGAAATCTCGGTAAGCACTGAAGGGGTTGAAGAATGAAAAAGAATTGAATGTGAAAAAGGGTGAAAAGAAACAGCCCTCCATTCTTTCAACCTTAGGGCAGAAACCGGGTTCAATTCATATGCTACTGGTGGTTACCAAGGTAACATCGGTATTGAAGACAAGATGTCATGGACCCAATGACGCACTGCACTACAACTTCCCAAGCTACACAAGTTTCTCTTGAAAGGACTTGTTTCATTCTCATGGGGAACCGACATTATCTATCCACTTTCTCTTAGAGTTTGTTGATATTGAAGAAGGAGACCCTCTCCCTAGTCTCCGGCATAGGAACCAAATATGCACAATTGAGTCTAGAGCCATGAGATCATCAAATAAATCTCATTAGGACACTGTCAATGAAGACTCTCAGTTTCACACAATGTGGAAAGAGAGATTATATCTTATGAGTCCTACGCATTATCCTTGTGGTATTGCCAGAACATCAGAGTGATATGCAAACATATTCACAATGAAGATGGAAAGCCTTCTGGAGCCAACATCAAACAAGCTCATGGTGGGTGGCATGTGAGATCTATCCAATAGATCAACCATGTGACAACTGAGCAGAAACAATGGGGCGATTCAATCTTTTGAATCAATCCTGGTTCAGGTTATGGATTGACGAATACCTTTGAAAAACCGGTCTTTGTGCTTAAAAACTCTTTTCTTTAGCACATAGACTGTGTACTAACATTTCAAAATAAAAGGTGTTTATGATTGATAATTGATTTTCATTAAAACCTTCGTTGTATTGCAAAAACAATTTCTATTGAGCGATACACGATTGTTTTTCAAATCTCTTTTCATCAATCAGTGAATCTCAATTCGCTGGTTCACTCACTCCGTGTTGTCTTCTTTGAGACGTTCCGGTTTGAGAACAGCTAGAGTAGCTGCGAAACCCTGTCAAGGAAATTCTTCAGAATTATACCTGATCACAGGCAGTACTTGTACTGATCAACGGGGAACCGTGGGCCGTGTACCTCAATTCAACGAAAGTGATCAAAGACACTTTCGTGCACTTTATTGCTAGATGTTGTATGCAGGTACGCCCGACGTTTGCAGCTGATCAGAATGAAGCGGTCAATCCATAGCCGCATGCTCACTCAACACATTCATTTATAAAGAAATCATGATGAAGTGCATCAACAACTCTGATATTTTCACTCCATGCTTCTGCTACGCTACTGCAAATATCATGAATCAACTAAAGCTTCCGCTACTTTGATAAGAAGAAATCATGATCCAGAATGTGAGCATGTCGGTCCAAATGTCACAACATCATATGCTGGAAACACAACAATGGGTGATGCTAAGATTAACTGTGACTCATGATCTCTATTAAAGCTCAAAGTTCATCAATGTGGATCAGCTCTATAACCTTCATGAAATATACATTGTAGTTGGACAATGATGAAATCACCACGGGAGCACAAAGTTTGAATATCTTGATGATTTGATGTCTACGAGCTCAAGATTAAAGATCAAATAGAATGCTAGGATTCACAATGTAAATCATGGGGTGACCTCCCTTAGGGGGAGATTGTTAGGAATTGGAAATTCTAGTGTGAAGCATCGGTCACCCCATGTATAATCTAGCTTAAGTTAGCTCGTAGACATATCGTTTATTATGTTAGTTGTTAGTAAGTTATTAACATAGGTTAGTCTAGTGCAACACCGTGGAGGAAGGACGGGTCTTTACCCACTGTATGCCTAATCCATAGCACGTAGGAGGGCGTTTTAGTTTGTATAAATAGCCCTCTCCCCACAAGGGAGAGGGTTGGATGTTCATTTGGAATCTAACCTTCCATGAGTTTCTCTTACAAGAATATCCCACTTTCTCTCTCTAAAACCATATGATTATACGCCCATATTTGTGATTGCTTGTGTGTTTGTGAAATCCAATATGTTACACATTATACTTCAGGGTCTTCCAAAAGACATCTACAAGTTGATCAATCACAACACTAAAGCCAAGACAGTTTGGGATAATGTCAAGATGTTTCTCTCAGGTTCTGAATTGACTAAGGAAGACAGAGAATCACAGCTGTATGATGAATTTGAGCACTTTAAGATGAAACCAGAAGAAAGTGTCTATGAATATTACGTGAGATTCCACAAGCTTGTGAATGACATGAGGAATATCAAAATGACCATGCCAAATATTCAGCTGAACTCAAAGTTTGTGAACAACATGAATCCCGAATGACACAAATTTATCACCTCTGTGAAGCTAACCAAAGGATTGAAGAACACCAACTATGAGCAACTGTATGCCTTCCTTCTTCAGAATGAGAGACATGCTATGATTGAACGAAGGATTCTTGAACAGTTCAAAACTAAACAGGGAGAAACAAGTTCTTCAAATGATTCAACAGCCTTTTACACAAATGTTGGAATTACCACCAAAGCTTCTCAAGTCATACCCACGGGTAATGGTAATCACAAACTCATTCCCGATCCGAGGTTCAAGAAACCTGATGCTGATGCAGTCATGGAACACTTCATCAATCAACTGGCTCTTATGGTTAAACAAAACTTGACCCTCACTCCACATACTAACAGTCTTCACACTAACAGTGAGATCAGAACTACATCCAATCTACACAATCATGCTGTTGTCAGAGATGGAAAGGTAATGGTGCAACCAGTTCAAGGAAGGCAGTATGAACAGGGAAGAAGTGGAGTAGGTGGAGGGTATGTGGCTAATCAGAATCGTGGAAGAAATACCAATCAAGGACAAGTAAAGCCAATCAAGTGCTACAACTGTGGTGGTGATGGACACATTGCACGGAACTGTACATCTCCAAAATGCCCTCAAAATGCAGAATACTTCAGAGACAAGATGTTGCTTGTGCAAGCTCAGGACAATGGTGCAGTTTTGGATGAAGAGGAGTTGTTATTTCTTGCAGAGGGGAATGCTAAGACATATGATGCAGATGTGGATGAGCAGCCAATTCAGGAAATAGGTCACAATCATCAAAATGCCTTTCAAGTTGCCGATTGTGATGCATATGACTCTAATGTCAATGATGAACCTACTGCCCAGACAATCTTCATGGCTAGCATTTCTCCAATGGTCTCTCCAAAGGTCTCATCATCAAAGCAAGCTGGTCCATCCAAAGAATCAATCATCTCAGAGGTATTAAAATTATATGATGAAGTTGATGAGCAAAAGATACATGACAAAGTGCAATCACATGAAACTTGTGAAACAGATATTGTTAATATGGGTAATAGTAATATTGGCCCATATGATCAATATGTGATCCAAAGTGAAAGTGTGATTGAACCAAGTGATGCATCTTCTGCAGTCAATGATGACTATGTTTTTGATGAATACACTCCATGTGCCCCTGATGATTCTGTTATATCTGAACTTAATGCCTATAAAGAACAAGTTGCCATTTATGAACAACACACTAAGTTTGAGTTAACCACTCGTGAGCAGGAAATGGATGACCAAATGCGTACAATTATTAGAAAAAGTAACTTTATGGAAGAAATACTAAAACAAGAGCTAGATTCCTTAAAAGAAAAGCTTAATAAAACGGCTAAGCAAAAACAAGAACTGCAAGAAAATGTGAAAGTGCTTAAGCAGGAATTTAATGCTAAGGAATCAAAACTTTTAAATGAATTTTCCAACCTAAAAACTTTGAAAAACAAACTTGAAAACAAATTGTACGTACAAGGAAACACCATTCAGAATGCTCACATGATCACTAAGCATAGAGTTCTAAGTGACAAACATAATGTTGCATTAATTGATAAACCAAACCCTGAGGCTTGTAAGAAAGCTAGAGAAGCACATAAGGTAATTTATGATGGCAATGAAATCCTTAAGCCTAGACAGAAACCTAGTTGCACTGAGAATACTGAGGAAGATAAGCAGTTAGAAGAAGTCACTAGAAAGAAATTGGATGAAAAACTTAAGAGCCCTTCATGCATAGAAAAGAAAATCAGTTATAAAACACCCAACTATGCTAAGGATAATTGGATTGCATTTAACAAGTTTAGACCTCAAACACAGCTGACCCCTGAACAAGTGTTCTGGAAAAAGGATATGGACATGAAAAAAGCTGATGCGTTTGTTGAACAGAATCCCCCATGTAGGAGAATGCTTCCTGCCACTGTATATCCTCCCAATACACCAATGCATTTAGTTCCTAGATCTATTCCCAATAAGAGCAAGACCTTAATCAGTCAGCATGTTATTTATCAGTTATTTGTTGATTTTGAGAAGACATGTAAGAAAAGGATCACACCTACTGGGATAACTGAAGGGGAGAGGGGTTTTGAGAAAAATAAAGAATGCTATTTAACTAAGGTCATGCCTTTCTTTAAACAATTAAAAGGTCAATTTGAGAGTCTTAAAAAGAGGATGGATTCAGATATTAAAGAAATGGAAAAGGAATTTGATGCAATGATAGTTGAGGTCAATGACTATGAGCGAGAATTAAAATATAATGAGATTGAAAGGAAGAACTTGCATACCTTAAATGAGAATCTGATTTCTGAATGTATCACTCAAGATGTGTTTTACACTGCCATGAATTGTTCAATTAATGTATCTCAATTTCATGAATTATTTGTTGCTCTGAAAGTCTCTCATGATCGTGTCATTGAGCTTGAGAAAACTAACTCTAAATTGCATGAGAAAGTTGAACGGGATGATCATGATAACCTAGTGAAACACTTTTCTAAATTGGAAGTTGAGCATCTTGCTTTGCAATTAAAATATCAACATCTAAAAGAAAATGTTAAAACCTCAAATATCAAGACATCCTTGGATGATCCTGAATTTGATGCAGTTTTTGAAATCAGCAAACGTGATGAACATATTCGAGCTCATTGTAACACGATCAGAAAAATGAGAACCCAAATTTCATAATTAAAGGGTGAAAAGAACAATGTGACTGGCTCCCAAATGCCTCCTCCTTTAGATTCTCAGTGTTCTCAAACTTTTCATCTTCAAAACTTGGTTAATGTTTTACAAAAGGAAAATGAGAGTTTTCTAGAAGAAAATGAAAAGGTGAAACAACACTTTAAAGAGTTATATGATTCAATGAAAGTCACTCGTGACAAGAACAACGAAATAATAATGTCTTTACAAAAAGAAATTGAGAATCTGAGGAGTCAGGTAAAAGGGAAAATGCCACTTGTCTTTAATGAGAATGTTGCATCAAAGTCATCTGCAGACTCTAAATATACTGTGACTGTTAAATACATTCCTCCTCATTTTAGAAATAATGAACTTGTGTTTCATAACTATTTCGCTTACCTTAAGGACATTCTAGAATGTCTCCGAGAGATTGTAGAAGTGGATTTCATAAATAAGCCACTTGATAGAGAAATTAGGTTTGCTTGCTTTCAGGCCAAACGATCTCAGGAGCTGTTAGAATGTTTAAGAGCAACGTGTCCTAAATCTTTTTGTGAGAAAGGTAAAGCTGTGATGCCTTGTTCCATGCCCAGTATTAAGAAATTGAACTATAGAGTGCCTTCATATAGTTCAGATCCCTGCACGTCTAGTTCAGGAATGCAAAAGGTAGCTCAACCAACTAATGTTCCCATAATTCCCTCTACAGGAGTAATCAGTGACACAAAGGCAAGCGGGTCAAAGCCTTCAGGCAATACAAAGCAAGATAGGACCTCGCAAGCTAAGAATGTGCAATAGAAGAAAGTAGAAGACCACCCTAGGAACATTAAGTTTGAGTTGAATAAAAGAATCGTGTTGATTCTAGTATTAGCTATAAGCGTACTGTAATTAATTCAAATTCTGCTACTTTTGGCAAAACATGTAACGATGATTGTTTGGTTTCTGTTACTAATCATGTATGTGGTGTGAATGAGTTGATTAATGCTGTTAACTGTCCTGTTAAGATAGTGAATACAAAAAAATCAAGCTAAGAAGGGTAGAAAACAATGGTGGAAGAAGGTAAGAAAACATTGGAAACCCACATGAAGGAAATTTAGTAACATAGGTTATCAGTGGATACCTACTGGCCGCAAATTCAATCTTAATGAGATGTACCCCAAATTATCTAGATCAATGCCCATTAGGAAATGGATGCCTACTGGTAGAACTATTCCTTTAAGAAGTGAACATACTTTGAATAGGTCGAATGCATACACTAGCACTGCATCAATCCCTGATGATTCCATTGTTTCTACTTCTGATGTGGGTGTTCCAATTATTGTTACTAACCAAATGGAACCCATTCTTGCATGGGGATCCCAATTATCCAGTTATCCATTCTTGTCTGTGTTCAACTGCAGATCGTTCAAATCGTTCTGTGGTTCCTGGACTCAGGCTGTTCCAAGCATATGACTGGAGACCGGTCGCGACTCATGAACTTCGTGAGCAAATTCATCGGGACTGTTAGATTTGGGAATGATCATTTTGGTGCAATTATGGGTTATGGAGACTATGTTGTTGGTGATAGTGTTATCTCCAGGGTATATTACGTTGAAGGTCTTGGTCATAACTTATTCTCTGTCGGTCAATTCTGTGATTCTGATCTAGAAGTGGCCTTCAGAAAACATACTTGTTTCGTTAGAGAACTTGATGGTAGAGAACTTTTAAGAGGAACACGTGGTTCAAATCTATACACCATCTCTATCGAAGATATGATGAAGTCCTCTCCAATCTGCTTGTTGTCAAAGGCTTCGAAAACAAAGTCATGGTTATGGCATTGTCGTCTAAATCACCTGAACTTTGGCACCATAAATGATCTCTCCAGAAAGGACTTGGTAATAGGCTTACCTAGACTAAAGTATGAAAAGGATCATCTTTGTTCAGCATGCCAATTGGGAAAAAGCAAGAAGTATGCCCACAAACCCAAACCTACAAACTCAAGTATAGAAGTTCTTCATACCATTCACATGGATTTATGTGGACCCATGAGAGTGCAGAATATTTACGGGAAGAAATATGTGTTACTTGTGGTTGATGTTTACTCTCAATTTACTTGGGTTAAGTTCTTAACTACAAAGGATGAAACTCCAGATATCATCATCAAACTTATCAAGCAGCTGCAGGTTCGACTTAACAAAACTGTCGGAATCATCCGAACAGACAATGGAACTGAGTTTGTTAACAAAGAACTTAGTGAGTTTTATGAAAGTGTTGGAATCAGTCATCAAAGAAGTGTTCCATGAACTCCTCAATAGAACGGTGTAGTTGAAAGACGAAATCGAACTCTTGTGGAAGCCGCTAGAACAATGCTGATTTACACAAAGGTTCCAATGTTTCTTTGGGCTGAAGCCATTGCCACTGCATGCTACACTCAAAATCAATCCCTTATTCACACTTCTCATGGAAAAACTCCATATGAACTTTTCCACAATCGAAAACCTAATCTTTCATTCCTTCGTGCGTTTGGTGCATTGTGTTATCCAACTAATGAGGGCCAAGACTTAGGTAAACTGAAAGCTAAAGCTGACATTGGAGTATTTGTGGGATATACACCAAGCAGAAAAGGATACCGAATCTACAACAAAAGAACCCGAAATATCATGGAAACCATTCACGTTACGTTCGATGAGCTGACCGGTCAAATGGCTCTAGGACAACCCAGTTCTAGACCCGCATCACAACCTTCATCAAGTAGTCCCATCAGTTCTACTCTTGTACACGATTCTTCGCCAACAACTCCTTATGTACCTCCTTTAGAGGATGATTTGAAGAAATTGTTTGATCCAATGTTTGATGAACACTATGAGCCAATTGCTAATGATCTGTCAATTCCATCAACAGAGGCTGCTCCTATCCCTGTCAATGAAGTTAACCCTTCAGTTCTATGTCACTAAGTCAAGAAGCGCCTGCTGCTGATCACTCTGTCTCATCAACAAATCATCAATCATCGAGTGTACATCATGGAATTGTCTCTGGCACCTTTGACGGAGATAACCCCTTTGCTACTCCCGAACATGCTAGCTTTGAGAACATATTTGCTCCTGAATCATCATCAGAACCATCTTCATCAGGAGAAATCAACTCTGCTACTTCAGTTCCTCAACAACAACCACACGAACACCTTAGAAAATGGACACATGATCATCCATTGGACAACATCATTGGAAATCCCTCTCGTCCAATATCCACTCGTAAACAACTTGCAACTGATGCCTTATGGTGCTTCTTCAACTCTGTACTATCCAAGGTTGAACCAAAAGACGTTAAAACTGCCATGAATGAAGACAGCTGGTTCAATGCCATGCAAGACGAAATTCATGAGTTTGATCGACTAGATGTATGGGAATTAGTACCTGCTCCTGACTGTGCTATGATCATTGCTCTAAAGTGGATCTTCAAAGTAAAACTTGATGAGCATGGTGATGTTTTAAAGAACAAGGCTCGATTGGTTGCAAAAGGATACCATCAAGAGGAGGGTATTGACTTTGAAGAATCATTTGCTCCTGTTGTTTGTATCGAGGCAATCAGAATCTTCTTGGCTAATGCTGCAAGTAAGAACATGGTAGTCTATCAAATGGATGTAAATATGGCTTTTCTTAACGGAGATCTTAAAGAAGTCGTATACGTCATCCAACCTGAAGGTTTTGTGAATCCAGAGCATCCTACTCACGTCTATCGCTTGAAGAACGCTCTTTACGGTTTGAAGCAAGCTCCAAGGGCATGGTATGATACGCTATCAAAGTTTCTTCTATCTACTGGATTCAGCAAAGGAGCAGTTGATCCGACATTGTTCACCAGAAAGTCAGGCAAACATTTAATTCACGTTCAAATCTATGTTGATGATATTATTTTTGCCTCAACTGACCCCAATGAATGTGACCTTTTTTCAAATGAAATGGGTTCCAAATTTCAAATGTCAATGATGGGACAAATGTCATTTTTCTTGGGATTACAAATTTCACAAAGTCCCGGAGGCATTTTTATCAATCAATCTAAATATGCTAATGAAATTTTAAAGAAATTTGGATTTGAAACTTGTGACACCGTTGACACTCCCATGGTGGAACGTACCAAACTGGATGAGGACCACTCAGGGATCATGGTACATCAAACGAAATATCGAAGTATGATTGGATCCCTGATGTACCTCACAGCCAGTAGACCTGATATTCTGTTCGCTGTATCCATGTGTGCTAGATACCAGGCTAAGCCTACTAAAAAGCACCTTGAAGCGGTTAAACGGGTCTTTCGGTATCTCCAAGGAACCATCAACATGGGACTTTGGTACCCGAAGGACACCGGTATGTCACTAACAGCCTATGCAGATGCTGACCATGCAGGATGTCAAGATACACGTCGAAGTACGTCTGGAGGTGCTTAGTTTTTGGGTGATAAGCTTGTGAGCTGGTCTTCAAAGAAACAAATGAGTACTTCTATATCCTCTACAGAGGCTGAATACATAGCCATGTCATCTTGTTGTGCTCAAATCCTATGGATGAGATCCCAATTATCTGACTATGGCTTTGAATTCAACAAAATCCCTCTGTATTGTGATAACAAAAGTGCCATTGCTCTCTCTTGCAACAACGTTCAACATTCAAGAGCAAAGCACATCGACATTCGACATCATTTCATTCGGGAACAAGTGGAAAAAGGTGTGGTTGAACTCTATTTTGTGAGGTGTGAATACCAGTTAGCAGACATCTTCACCAAAGCTCTTCCTAGAGAACGTTTTGAGTTTATCCTCCCACGACTTGGTCTAAAGAGCCTACAACAGGAAACACTCAGACGTCTTCAAGAGGAAGACGAGGAGTAAATGGTTGTTTCTTCATCTATCTCTTGTATATACTTATTCAAAAATCAAAATACAAAATTTTAAAACCCACAAAAGAAAATAGAAAAATATAAAAATTTCAAAATCCATAAAAATTAGAAAAATCTTGAAAAATCCCAAAAATATTGTTATTTTTTCATATTTTTCTTTATTCGATATCATCTACGGACTTTGTGTTGACATTCAAAGAATGTCACGGGTTTTTAGATGTTCTTCGAATGTACATAAATTACTTAAAAAAAATGAAGCGGAGAAAAATGGTGGTTTATTGTCATTTCAGGCAGTAACCCGTTTTAAAAGTAAAGAATAGAGCCATGCTTTATCTTATTTTTCAAATACTCATGCTCTGATTCTTAAAACAAATGTTTGTCACCAAAAAGACAAATGTTTTCTTTCCAAATATTTTTCCGTCTAATGATTCTTTTGAAAAATATTTGTCATCTAATGAAAACAAAATTGATTTGAAAATACCTCGTACTCTATTTTTGAAAATCATCCGGGCTTATCTTTGTCAAAATCTCTTACACTCAATCAACAACTCATGTCATTGATTGAGGGGGAGAATGATTTCAATTCAATCAAAAAGGTTATTTTTCAAATAATTAGCACGTAAAAGAGCAAGGTCTATTTTTGGAAAATCAAAAAGGACAATGTTTTATTCAATTGAGTCAAGACCTTGGCTACTGTTATGTTTTCTTTAGATAATCAAAGCATGTTTAATTCGTGGAGCTTAAAGTCTCAAATCTAATCCTTATCAGTTAAAATGTCTTTCAAACGCAAGTCACTATTCTCCTCAAAATTTAATTTAAATCAATAGAGATCACAACTCTCAAAGGATTTGAAAATTGTGATCGGGGGGAGAATTTGTGATTTAAATTAGATTTAAACTGAGAATTCGATAATTGGTTTTATAAGTGTTTAGCAAACTCTCCTCCATTCATGTGCCAAACGATTTCAAAATTTTCATGCACATGTTAAGGGGGAGCATCTATTTTAAACCAAAAAGGATTGAAACGTGATTAATTTGTTCCAAAGTGCAGGTTTTCCCTAATATGTGCAAAACTCTTTCAAATCTCGATGCACATATTGAGGGGGAGTAATGTTTTTGAAAACCACATCCTTTCCTAAAAAATTCTTAACAAAGTATGAAAACTACTAATCTTGATCGAGAAAGTGATGTTGATATCTTTTAGAAATTGTTGATCAAAAATCGAATCTTTCATTCTTTTAATCTGAGGTTTTTAAGTCCGCTTGCCTCCATGTGCCAAAACGATTTAAAAATTATGATGCACATGTTGAGGGGGAGCTGTTTCTAAAATATCAAAAACGATTCAGGTACAAAATGCTTTGATTATATATCACAAGTACCTGGATTGATTTTCAAATGGTTTTCAATTGGTTCCAATGGCTGATGAACAATACCAAAAAGACCGACCAAATTTACTTTATGTATGGTGATATAAGGATGGTTAGGTTAGGTATTCGTTCCCACGATCCTGCCAGAGCCAGAGGGATCTACCCAGGGACAATCCACTAGATAGTGTAGAGTCCTTAGGTATGATGAAAAAAGGAGAAAAGTGAGATATGGGAAGAGTGTGGATTGAGATAGAGCTAGAACTGGAATAAACCCAACAAGGTTCTAGTAATCAAGTCTCGGTAAGCATTGAAGGGGTTGAAGAATGAAAAAGAAATAAATGAGAAAAGGGTGAAAACAAATAGCCCTCCATTATTTTTCAACCTTAGGGCAGAAACCGGGTTCAATTCATATGTTACTGGCTGCTACCGAGGTAACACCGGTATTGAAGACAAGACGTCATGGACCCAGTGACGCATTGCATTACAACTTCCCAAGCTACTCAAATTACTCTTAAAAGGACTTGTTTCATTCTCACAGGGGAACCTACATTATCTATCGACTTTCTCTTAGAGATTGTTGATATTGAAGAAGGAGACCCTCTCCCTAGTCTCTTGCATAGGAACCAAATGTGCACAATTGAGTCTAGAGCCACGAGATCACCAATAAATCTCATTAAGGACACATTCAATAAAGACTCTATGTTTCACACAATGTGGAAAGAGAGAATATATTTTAAGAGTCCTACGCATTATCCTTGTGGTATTGCCAGAACATCTGAGTGATATGCATACATATTTACAATGAAGATGGAAAGCCTTCTAGAGCCAACATCAAACAAGCTCTTGGTAGGTGTGATAAGGTTTTAAAAGGTACCTTTTTGAGGGGTCGTTTAAGCCCTTATTTGATCACTTTTGTATCCGTTATTGCCTAATATCGTTCCTTTTCACTTTTTAGGTCTCTTGAAGGCAAATTGCTGTAATTGCACTTATTTGGACGAAAAGGCGCGAATATACGAAGAAAATGGCCAAAGTCAGAATCGAGACACTCAAAGCTGCTGAAAACATAAGGTGACAGCGTCACTGCTTAACTGCGATGCCGTCGGAGGATTTTGTGGGACAGAAGCCAAAACTCCTATTTTCAAGTGACGACGTCAAGTTATAAAAGAGTAGGTCGTCGCAACTCAGACGGCCTAGATGCAATCCAGACGGAGTCAGAAGCTGAAGAGGACGGCGTCACAAGCATAAGGTGACGCCGTCGCAAGTCTAACGTGGCCAAGACGAAACCCTAATGACGGCGACACGACGGCGTCACAAAACATAAGGTGACGCCGTCGCAGATGTAATCTTATATATAGAATCCGAATTTTTTCAGTATTGGTGTGTAGTCTTTTGGAGTAAAAACCTAAACCGAACCAAGGCTGTCTTGTAAAGTATTTTAGGGTTCCAAACCCTATCTTACACCAAGATAAGTGTTTTACTTCATTAATACAATTATGTCTTTGATTATTTGTGTGTATGCTTGCATGTTCTCCATGTCCGGCTAATTTACTTGTGTGTTTGCTTAGGGAATATGAAACTTAATTATTGAATATTGATTGGTTGTCTCTTATCTTAGTTGATTAATGATCTAGTAATGCGATAGGTCATTCGTTGTGTACTTAATGCTTGATTAAATCTTTGTGAACCTTAGAATATGACTCCTTGAGTAGTTGTAAGCTAAACCATCAAAAGAGTGCCTTAGAGTAAGAGTTTATTATCCCTAGTGGGTTTTGTAGACGAGACCCTTTGGTAAGTTCAAAGAGTTAGGGAGAAACGCATACCCTACAACCTTAGACACACAACGCAACTAAGAATAAGGACGTGACAATTCAACCACCAATAGGAGATAATTAAGGAGTAGTAAAACCTATGTAAACACATCTTTAAACTATCATACGAGCACACAATAATTAGACATAGACTACATACACCTTAGATTAGATAATTAGATAAGTAGAGTAATCGGTAGAAATACCAACCCCCAAATCCAAACCCCAAGATTCGTACCTTTCCTTTCCTTAAAAAATATAAAAAGATAAAAAAATAATCTTCCTCAACCCCAACCTTAGCGTAGTAACTTCTCACTAGCATTCCTATTCCCCTAGAGAACGATATCAATACCCGTGGCTTACCCTAATACTACACTACAACGATTAGGTTCACTGCCTAGGGTGTTGAAAAACTTGCTAGACGAAAAGGAAGTTCCTTTGACCCCGAACGACGCGTGTAGCGTTATCAAGTTTTTGGCGCCGTTGCCGGGGAATAGAATAGCTAGTTAGTAGTCCACCTCATTTAGGTTTCTTTACTTGATTCCTATCAAGTAAACTTTTTTTCATTCTTAGCTTTCTCGTAGTCTATCCCCCTTCTTCGTGATCTTTGTTCGTAACCCCATCACTTTTCATCATGGAAGGTGATAACCACCCACCATTCATCAACCCACCACCAATTGACCCGCCAAGAGCCCGTACTCTTGGTGAATACTCAATACCAAGCCACCTAGGCTATAGGAACACCATTGAGCTTCCCGACCAAGCCCAAACTATGGCCCTGCGATCTGACACCATCCGGTTGGTGCAAAACGGATGTGCATTCGATGGACTTCGTTCCGAAGATCCAAATCAGCATCTTAGGGATTTCCTTAAAATTGTCGATTCCATCGACCTTGATGCTACTACTCGGGAGACTACGTGCCTGCGTCTCTTCCAATTCTCTCTACGGGACCAAGCTAGTAATTGGCTTGAGCGACTTCCCGCCGGCTCCATCTCAAGTTGGGATGATCTTACCTCTCGTTTCCTTGCTCAATTTTTCCCATCGGGGAGAACCACTAAGCTTAGGAATGACATTTTGATGTTCCAACAACGTCAGGGTGAATCTCTCTACGAAGCATGGACTCGATTCAAGGACTTACTTCATAAAATCCATCATCGCGGCATTGATCTTTGGCTCCAAGTCCAAATCTTTTATGATCATGTCAACTTCCCCACCAAGCGATCCATTGACCAAGCGGCCGGTGGAAAACTTAGTGATCTCACCGCGGAAGAATCATGGGGTATAATAGAGGACCTTGCCCTCTATGACAACGCAAGTTGGGATGACCCCCGTGAGCTGCCCAAAACCGTTAAGGCAATCTCCTTGCCTCCCATTACCTCACAATCTTCCGACCGTAGGATGACCAAACTTGAAGATCAAGTTAAATTCCTAATGAGTTCCTACGAAAATCCTAAGTCCTCACGTCAAGTGAATAAAATCACTCTACCTTGTGAGTTATGTAGTGGACCCCATGACACTCGTGATTGCACTAGACTCCCCGAACAAGCTTTTGCGGACTACGCCTCCATACGTACCGACGGAGCGGGAGAGAAGTGGTACACTTTCAAGCCCGAACAAAACAACTTAGGAAACTCTTACAACCCCTCATGGAGAAATCACCCTAACCTTAAGTGGAACCAAAACTCAAGCACACCCCAAAGCTCATCTAGTCCACCTAATAGGTTCAACTCTCTAAACACCGGGAACCCCACTAATCTTGAGGCAATTGCATCTAGATTCCTGTCATCTCAAGAGACTCGATTGACTAAGCTTGAAGCCGATTTTAAGCAAAGACAAAGCGAGATGACAAACAAGCTTGATGCCCTCTTAAAAGCCTTCAATGAATGGGAAGTTGGAGCACTCCCAAGTGATACTATAAAGAACCCAAAAGTGAATTCGATTTCATCGACTTCATGTTCTTGTTCACCATGGGAGAATGCACATCCATGCCCCTCACACCCAACGGTTCACTCGGTAAATGCTATTAAAAAAGGTTCCAAGCCATCCAAAATGAGGTACCAAGGCCCTGCACCATTGGTAGAACCTACTCTTGAGAAACCCATCAACCAAGAATCCAAACCTAGTTTAGAGGAGGAGTACAAGGAACTCCATCAAGAAAAACCGATTCTTGAGGTCTTAGCTCATGCACCTTATTATAATGCTTTAAAAGAAAAATATGAGTTAGAACTTAAGCTTGGAAACCATGGGTCCGCTTTTGTGCGAAATAATTTACCTAAGAAGTTAGACGATCCCGGGCTATTTACTCTTCCGTGTAGGCTTGGAACTTCCAAACCTCTCGACGCTCTAGCCGACTTAGGGTCATGCATCAATCTTGTTCCGTTGTCCCTCCATAGAAGCCTTAACTTAGGTAAAATAGAACCAACGGAAACCATCTTAGGTCTAGCGGACGGTAGTGTTGCACGTCCGGTAGGAATAATAAAAGACATGGTAGTACACGTAGGAGAGTTGACTCTTTTGGCCAACTTTCATGTGCTAGACATGAATAAGGACCCGACATGCCCATTACTAGTAGGAAGAGGATTCTTAGCTACCGCTAGTGCCATCATCGATTGTAAGATGTCCAAGATAGTGGTAGGAGAGGGGAGTGCTAGGTCAATTTACCATGTCAAAAAGCATACGTACTACAAAGAAGAGGAAATCCCACATGAGATTAGGTTTGATAGAGAGCCTTCTAGATATGGACCTTGGATAGATAAGAACCTCATAGGCCCCCAAAGACCTTTTTACCTAGATGAAGCCTTCACTAGTAAAGCAACTTTCCAAGAAAAAGAAATGGCTAGGGACATGGAAGTGAACCCGTTCGAGGACGCCTTAGTATTTATGAAGATGACCGAGTTCCTAGGAAGCTTGCCCGTCAACCTTGTCATGAATAAGTGGAAAGTTGAGAAATCTAAACACAAATGGGATTGGGATAGACCGCCTAGTGACGGTGATGGAGAGTGGCACATTAGGATAACAATCTATGATCCCGATGGAGAGAAGTTTGAAAAGGCATATCTAACCGAACGTACTACTAGAAACTTGAATGATAAGTTTGATCCTTATGACATTGTTGAGGATAGGCTTACTTATATCGGTACGTAGGAGCACGACTACGAGTCTAGCTACAAGACTCTTAAATAAAGAAAAGCGCTTCGTGGGAGGCAACCCATGCTTAATTATTTGCTTGTTAGTGTCATATGTCTTTTATTGATTGTTTATTCTCATGTTTAAATTTATAAAAATGCTTTATTTTGTTTTTAACCTCGTCTTAATTGCATATAAAGGTATTTTACATAAGGGATAAGTGTAGGGAGGATTACACAGGTTTTCAAACGAAACGTAAACATGAGAATAACAATTCATTAAAAGATATATTTGTGTGTTTGTTCGAGTCAAATGCTTGTATCGAGTCATAATGGATGTTTTGCAGAAATTTTTCCAGATTCTAAAGATGTAAATTTTCCATAATTTTTTCCAGAAAATCGCAGACCAGTTTTTGTCAGGATAACCTGACGGCGTCAGGAAGGAGTAAAAACAACAGATTACTTTTTTCTCGTTTTCTGAACTACTTAAAAAAAATTTGGAATTTTCCAGGTCTTAATTTTCCAGAAATTCTGTAAACATCCATTCCACAAGCATTATATCCTAGTTTAAATCGAGTCTTATATATATTATTACCGCCGATTTTACGCGAAGGTTTTGTTTGTTTTTCTTCAAGTGTGCAGGTTTAATTTATCAAGAAGAAGTTACATAAGATTGGAAGGAGCTTTTCATGCATAAATTCTTCTTGGAAAGGATTTAACCACTACTTCACACACGGATCCTACCGAGTTAATCAGGGGAGTATTAGTTTCTTTCGTTTTTAATTACCTTCCAATTATCATAACTTTGATACTTTCGGGGAACATTGGGGACAATGTTCAGTTTAAGTGTAGGGAGGGAAAATAAAACGGGAACTTTGAAACTAAGCTTATCCTTGAATATTTGCTTTGTCCAATTGTATTTGTGTAATAAACCATGAGAATATATTGGTTAGGGTAATTTTGGCACCAAATTTAAAATTTTTCATGATATATAGGAGTGGGCCATTAGTTTTAACAAAAGCGTCTCACGGATAGGAAGTTGCATGACTAACACAAAAACCCTTTACCACCTAAATTCCACCCAAAATGTGAGGATCGCCCTTAGATTAGTAGGAATTAAAGCATTCATCTTTAATGCTTAGTGTGTGAACCGGTAGGATATTAGATTCTAGAACTTGTTTTGTGATGCATTCCGAGATCGCTAGTAAGACTACACTTGTGTAGTTAGGAATAACTAAATGATAAGAGGCATTAGGATAAACCTTGTTTGATACCCGTAATATAATTACTTCTTCCACATCGGTCGAGTAATTCTCCCACACCCTTTGCGTTGTACTCATTTTTAGTACACGATACCCCTAGTTAACCCCTCTGAGCCTATCCTTTTCGCGGTTCTCGTGATATTTCGGTTTTTCCGGAATATCAATGAAGAACATTTTTTACACCCCACCCCCAAATATACACCCAAATCGCCTTAGCCTACCCTGTATGCACTCACTTTTAGTGCATTATTGTTATCACCCTAAACCCTTAGTTCAATTATCTGGTTGCTTGCATGAGTTGCTAAGTCGAGTCATATCCTTTGTATACAGTTTTGGGATGATTGGGATTCATGGGAAAAGTTAAAGTTTATGAAATAACGGGAAGGGAACGTTAAATTCAAATTCCTTTTGTTTGCGTAATAATGTACCCCAAGTGTTTTGATCTTTTCAATTCGGGTCAAATTAGTGTTAGAGTAATAAAAACTCAAGTGTAGGAATGTGCCTATAAATCCCTATCATTTTGATGTTACCATAAAGAATGGTAGAGTAAAAGTGTATGATAAAAAAAAAGTGATTAAAAAAAAAAAAAAAAAAAAAAAAAACGGGCTACCATCCTACATCTATCCTTTAAATTTATGTTTGTTTATTTCAGTTAGCTAGAGTCTAGAGTGTCGAGTCTTGGCTTAGCAATGCCATTCTTCGTGTGCATTTAACATAGAGATTTTTGACTTGCCACCACTAAATAGCCTATCTCACCAAACCCTTTGTTTCCCTACCGTAAGCCTAACGTTACAACCCTTTAAAGACCTCTTTGATAGTCTTTCCTAGGTGCTTACGCCAAAGCGATGGAGGTTTGATCTATTCTCAAGACTATGGTAATCTATGTACTAGGACCGGTTAATGAGTGTTTATCTTCCATTTCCAATTTGTTATATTTCATTAGAGGTGGCAATTTGTGCCCAAAATCAAAAGAATGGGCTAAATGGGCAAGCTTTTAAAAGATTTGGGCACATTTGGGTCCCCCTCCTTTTTTTGAAATGGGCATGTATTGCCCATTTAGAAGTTAAATGGGCATAACGGGCACATGTTTTTCTCGAACATTAGATTATTTTTAAAGAAAAACTTACATTTTATTTTTTAAATATAAATGAGGTGTTACGTTCTGATGAATTTATTTCGTCATTTTGGGTCTTTTTAAAAGCGATTCGTATAACATGAGCCCGTTTGGCCCGTGCCCGTTTAGCCCGTGCCCGTTTGGCCCATAGCCCGTTTGACCCGTAGCCCGTGCCCGCCCGGCCCACCCGTTTTGCCACCTCTATATTTCATATACACCCGAGAGAGATGTGAGTATCCAAACACCCCATGTGAGGAGCTAGTATGTAATTTCCGTGCTTGTTATGACTTTTGCGGGGCTTATATGTGTTGTGGACTGTTTTAAACCAATGCTTCATGACCTCTAACTTATAAATTAATTGGCTAAAAGCACATTTGCTTGAGGACAAGCAAATACCAAGTGTAGGGATATTTGATAAGGTTTTAAAAGGTACCTTTTTGAGGGGTCGTTTAAGCCCTTATTTGATCACTTTTGTATCCGTTATTGCTTAATATCATTCATTTTCACTTTTTAAGTCTCTTGAAGGCAAATTGCTGTAATGGCACTTATTTGGACGAAAAGGCGCGAATATACGAAGAAAACGGCCAAAGTCAGAATTGAGACACTCAAAGCTGCTGAAAACATAAGGTGACGGCGTCACTGCTTAACTGCGACGCCGTCGGAGGATTTTGTGACGGGACAGAAGCCAAAACTCCTATTTTCAAGTGACGACGTCAAGTTATAAAAGAGTAGGCCGTCGCAACTCAGACGGCCTAGATGCAATCCAGACGGCGTCAGAAGCTTAAGAGGACGGCGTCACAAGCATAAGGTGACGCCATCGCAAGTCTAACGTGGCCAAGACGAAACCCTAATGACGGCGACACAACGGCGTCACAAAACATAAGGTGACGCCGTCGCAGATGTAATCTTATATATAGAATCCGAATTTTTTCAGTATTGGTGTGTAGTCTTTTGGAGTAAAAATCTAAACCGAACCAAGGCTGTCTTGTACAGTATTTTAGGGTTCCAAACCCTATCTTACACCAAGATAAGTGTTTTACTTCATTAATACAATTATGTCTTTGATTATTTGTGTGTATGCTTGCATGTTCTCCATGTCCGGCTAATTTACTTGTGTGTTTGCTTAGGGAATATGAAACTTAATTATTGAATATTGATTGGTTGTCTCTTATCTTAGTTGATTAATGATCTAGTAATGCGATAGGTCATTCGTTGTGTACTTAATCCTTGATTAAATCTTTTATGAACCTTAGAATATGACTCCTTGAGTAGTTGTAAGCTAAACCATCCAAAGAGTGCCTTAGAGTAAGAGTTTATTATCCCTAGTGGGTTTTGTAGACGAGACACTTTGGTAAGTTCAAAGAGTTAAGGAGAAACGCATACCCTACAACCTTAGACACACAACGCAACTAAGAATAAGGACGTGACAATTCAACCACCAATAGGAGATAATTAAGGAGTAGTAAAACCTAAGTAAACACATCTTTAAACTATCATACGAGCACACAATAATTAGACATAGACAACATACACCTTAGATTAGATAATTAGAGAAGTAGAGTAATCGGTAGAAATACCAACCCCCCAAATCCAAACCCCGAGATTCGTACCTTTCCTTTCCTTAAAAAATATAAAAATATAAAAAAATAATCTTCCTCAACCCCAACCTTAGCGTAGTAACTTCTCACTAGCATTCCTATTCCCCTAGAGAACGATATTAATACCCGTGGCTTACCCTAATACTATAGTACAACGATTAGGTTCACTGCCTAGGGTGTTGAAAAACTTGCTCGACGAAAAGGAAGTTCCTTTGACCCCGAACGACGCGTGTAGCGTTATCAAGGTGGCATGTGAGATCTATCCAATAGATCAACCATGTGACAACTGAACAGAAAAAATGGGGTGATTCATAATTATGAATCAATCCTGGTTCAGGTTATGGATTGACGGATACCTTTGAAAAACCGGTCGTTGTGCTCAAAATAGTTTTCACTAGCACATCGACTGTACATTAATGTTTCAAAATAAAAGGTGTTTATGATTGATAATTGATTTTCATTAAAACCTTCGTTGTATTGCAACAACAATTTATATCAAGCAGTACGCAATTGTTTTTCGAATCTCTTTTCATCAATCAGTGAATCTCAAATTCACTGGTTCACTCATTCCGTGTTGTCTTCTTTGAGACGTTCCAGTTTGAGAACAACTTGAGCAGCTGCGAAACCCTGTCAAGGAGGTTCTTCGGAATTATACCTGATCACAGGCAGTACTTGTACTGATCAACGGGGAACCGTGGGTCGTGTACCTCAATTCAACGAAAGTGATCAAAGACACTTTCGTGCGCTTTATTGCTAACTATTTTATGCAGGTACGCCCAACGTTTGCAGCTGATCAGAAAGGAGAGGCCAATCCATAGCTGTATTCTCACACAACACATTCATTTCCAAGGAAATCATGATCAGTGCATCAATGACTCTGATATTTTCACTCCATGCTTCTGCTACGCTGCTGCAAATATCATGTATCAACTAAAGCTTCCGCTACTCTGATGAAAAGAAATCATGATCCAAAATGTGAGCATGTCGGTCCACTGTCACAACATCACATAATGTCAACACTACAATGGAAGAGTTAGAGATTTATGCAAGCTGATGATCTCAAAACTGGCTCAAAACTCATCATCACGTGGATCAGTTAAAGACCTCCACTTGAATTATCCAAACATGCAAAACATGAAGAATCAAAGACTACAAGCTATAGAGCAATGAACTTAAACAAGAATCCAAGAACTATCTTAATGTAATATCTGTTTGTATTATGTGTAATTTGAGGTGACCTCCCTTAGGGTGAGATTGTTAGGAATTAGAAAATTCAGTCATGAAAGTGTCGGTCACCTCAAGTATATGTATTCGTAAGAAAGCTCGTAGTCGTAGTCAAGTTATGTTATTAAGTAGTTTGTTAAGTAACACCGTGGACGACGGACGGGTCTTTAACCACTGTATGCCTGATCCACAGCCCGTAGGTGGCGTTTATTGTAAGACACTATAAATACCCTCTACCTCCCAAGGTAGAGGGTTGAAGCTTCAATACCATTTTTCTTTGTTTCACATAGTTCCCAACTCTCTTCCTTTTCTCTCTCTAGAACTTTCTCTCTCTAAACATTTGTATACGCCTCATGTGATTATTGTCTGATGTGTTTGTGAAATCCTATAACTTACACTAACATTCCGATGTGGGTTAAATTTCATGATGTTCCTCTTGCTATGTTCTCTGATGATGGTCTCAGTCTCCTTGCTACATTGATTGGTACTCCGAAAATGATAGATTCTTACACTAGTCAAATGTGCTTGGATTCCTGGGGCCGTAGTAGTTTTGCTAGGTGCTTGATTGAGGTTCGTGTGGATAAGGCTCTTCGAGAAAGCCTCACTGTTGAGATACCCTTACTAGATGGATCGGGTTCTTCTATTAAAAAGATCCAGGTTGAATATGAATGGAAACAGCCTAGGTATGATACGTGTAAACGGTTTTGTCATACGTTGCTTGACTGTCCTAAATCTGTTCCACCACCTACCCAGCCTAAACAAAGTGTTATTGATGGTTTCCAAGCTGTAAATAACAAGAATAAGGGTAGGAATGGTGGTCCAAGTGTTCCTGGTAAGGTAGGTTTTACTAAACTTGGTGTGGGGCCTAAGTTCCAATATCAACCTAAAGCGCCTCCCCCTAACCCCAATCAGGTGGATAATTCTAAGAAGAAAGCCACTGAAGTGGCTAGTACGAGTGGGACGACGATTGTTACATCTAACCCGTTTGATGCACTTAAAATGATCGATATTGATGAATGTGTTACTCCTACTGATGTAGTGGATTCTGGTTGTTCAATGGAAGCTAAGGAGGTTGGGGCTCTTAAGACCGGGAATGTATCACAAGAACCGCTTGTGAGTGATTTAATGGAAGCTAATAAGGTTGACGCTACCCCTATTGTTGAGAAAATTGGGGAGCTTGAAAAGCTTCTTATTGATGGGAAAGCTACTCTTGTTGATGATGCTGGTAATCCTATTAAAAAGGTTGATTATCTAGGTAATAAGGATTTTCCGTCTACTTCATCTATTAAGAGGGTTAACCCATTCTCTAAGGTGGGAGAGATTGTTTTCTCTGATAGTGATGATGAGGAGGTTGTGAATACGTTTGATGAGTCAATGAACCTCTTTGGTGGCGGTCAAGATCGTGAAGATGATTATGATGACTATGATTATGATGGCTATGCGGATCAGGTTTACGATCTTCCAATGAATTTGGATGCTTATTATGATGGGTATGGTATCAAGCTTCAAGGCCTTGGTAGGAAGTAATTTTATTTTCATAGGAGTCAAATGTTACCTTTGAGTAGTGGTTTGTTTTCTTATATAGAGAATAGGAAGTATCTTGTTATTTAAGCTTTCCGACTATGTAACGGGCTGAGATATGGGATTCACCCGTATCCTTTGTACTTAAACATTTTTTGGAGTAATATATTTACCGGGTCTTTGACCTTTTACCCAAAAAAATAAGCCGTAAAAACGTTTATTTATATTTTACGGTTTTCTAATGTTTTGTCAATAACAAACGTAAAATCATTTTAACGAAACAAATAAAATACGTAAATGGTTTGAGCCAATAATTTTCTAACACACTTACGTTTTCACATAAAACACTAAAACAAGTATAAGTGATTTTATGATTTAATAATACATATGTACAACAACTAGTGTTTACATATTGGGTAAATATATACATAACTAATATGAATTATAATGGGTAAAAACTACAACCCATGGAGCATATCCATAACCCATGGTATTGACCCATATCCATTTGACTAGATGCATTGCATCTATTAGATACATTGTATCTAATGAAATACCCATGGACCAACCCATAACCCATGACCCATGACCCATAACCAAAAAACCCATGGGCAAAAAGGAGCGTCCCACGGATCCTTGAGGTTACACTAGACGGATCCGTTAAGGGAGGGATCCGTGGAACAGTAGTTATTATTCCTCTATAAATAATGAGCCATTTCTTTCTTTTGGGTTTCCACTCCCACACATACTTTCCCCAAGTATTGTAACTCTCTAACCACTGATCCTAAGGTATCTTTCTATGTAGTTTTTCTTTTGTTTTTGTGTGATTCTCTAGGTTCCTCTTAAAGGCGATATCACCACTTCTTGAAGCCGAGCAAGCTCAAGTCCATGAGTTGCCATGCTTCGTCATCATGAAGACTACTGAGGTTCTTTTGTTGATACTTCTTTATTCCTCCATAGAAGAGTTGTATCCAAGGAATTAGTGAAGGATGCCGAAAGAGTCAAGACGTAAGCATTAGTGAAAGGTACTTAACGTCCATGTTAAAAGCATTAGTAAATAATGCTAAAAGAGCCAAGACGAAGGCATTAGTGAAAGGTGCCAAGCGTTCGTGTCAAGGTCATTAGTGAAAGATGTATAGGAGTCAAATCAAGTGGCATTAGTGAAGGGTGCCAAGGTCGTATAATCGATGAGGTGCATCGTTATACAAATAGTGATTGTTTGTTTCCAAGGATGTTGATATGCTTAATGGTGTTGTAATAAGGAGTGGGTCTCCTTTGGGTTTAGGTGTTGTGTAGTGTTGGGTTGTAGTTCCTTCATTGTAATGGAACTCGGTACTTAGCCTAGTATCGGATAAAGGGTAGGCGACGTTGTGGTAGGTGTGGTTCTCCTTGGTGAAAGAATCTGGTGGTTAGCCTAGTACCGAAAAAAGAGTGGGCGACGTTGTGAAGGCTTCTCCGCCATAAGGTGTTGGTGTCGTGTAGTGATTACGAAATCTCGAGTAGGAGACTCGGGGAGTGGAGTAGGGCAAGGAAGGTGTCCTTGTAGCCGAACCACTATAAATACTCGTGTCGTGGTTATGTGCTTCTTACTCTTTATCTTTCATTACACTTTTATATATCTATCTATCAACGTCCAACATACACATCTAAATAGATTGACATAAGTCGATCTAAATATTTTAAAACGAAGTTTTAATTGGTAAAACTATTCAACCCCCTTCTAGTTTTCCATAATTGGCATCAGAGCTTCGTTACCAAGTTTCTTAGAGTATGATGTATTTTAAAAAACTTGATACGATCCGTGTATGTTTGAAAACTACAAAGAAGGAAATCTTTTAAAACATTTTTTTTCTCTTTCATGTTGGATATTGATAGATTATTCTAACATATTCTCTTTAAGAAATCTTCATGTTAGGATCTTTCCAAAACCTTCATTTCTATTCAAAGAATAATGAAGTCAACTTTCAAAAAAGAATCTAAAAGTAATCACAACCTACTTATTCTAAGAACAACGGATTACTTTAAGAGCTCATGAAGTACTTTTGGTCTTATGTCTTCATAAACCAAAATCAAGAGCATAAAGGTATGTTTACTCTTCATTAGCTAGTTTATATCTACATAAATATGTTAATATTTTTTTAATTACTAGTCTTTCAAAAGTCTCCTTTCGCTACTTTCCCGACTTACTCATCATCAGGAATAGTATTCCTTTTGATCTCGTCAAACTAACGCCATTGTCACAAATGGATTCTCGATAATTAATTCATCAAATCCCGCTGACCAAACATTATTTATTTTATTTTTTAAACCCCAAAACTATTTTTGCTCCATAAAATATTTTATAACTTATAACAAAAATATTGCCAAACACTCTTTTTCTGTCTACAGTAGCCGGATCCCTCTAGTTGTACTAGCCGGATCCTTTATACAAGGGATCCGGAGGAACCGTGGGACAGAAACCAGCTATACGCTTTTCAAAACCAACTCTTCTCATTTTCCCTCTCCCCACAAAACACAAAAACGACCCAAGAGCTGGTTCATCTTCATAGGACTCCATATCCTCAAGTATTCTTCTCTAGCACATCATTGTAAGTAATTACACTAACATGTTCTAATTTTCATCATCCTCATCCTAGGGTTTATGGTTTCTCAATTTTAATCAATTAATTTAATTAGGTTTTCCAAAATGTATCATTAAAAAGGGCTTTCACATAACTAAGATTACATTGTGTTCACAACATTGTTAATACAAATCAAAACCATAAACCCATCTCAACAAATTTTGTCTAATTGGAATATTTGTGCTTCTAGGACCAACCATCCCTAAAGCCACTTGTAACACCCCGACCCGACAAGGGTAAAGATATCACAATACGGTTTCATATCAGAACTTTAATTACTATACAATAGCGGAAGCCTTACAAAAACTTGCAAAAGATAATATAAATAACTTAAATTTCAAAATAAATCTAAGATCTCTATGGTCAAGTCTTGCTCTCGTCTCTACTCTCAAACCCAGATCAGCTATCCCATAAGCTCATCTTGAATGCTAAATACCTGCCGCAGGAAAAGAAAAGTGCGGCTGAGCTTACAAAGCCCAGTGAACAGATATAACGAAACAAAAGCTAAAACAGAATAAATATACAAATACGAAATCAAAATGAAATAATGACGAAGGATCTTTAGAATTCTGTGGAAGCACAAATATACAGAAATCCCAAAACAACCACATAACAGTTTAGACATCACATAGCACATTAATGACACAAACACAAACACATCAGAACAACCAAACACATAACATACCAAGAATAACAAATTACGTATAAGCCAAACATAAAGTCTAAAAGCTAACGGAAACACTTTCTAGTAATTAAACATGGCATTCATACAAATCAATTAATCAACATTTAATACTCTTGATGCAATAGTATAACAGCGGAAATGGCAGACAAGTCATGGCAGACATAATAGCTAAACCAGTTCTCAGATCCAATCCTAACCTTAGCAGAGTTTTAACATGGCAGGTCATATATACAGACAGATAATTAACCTTCAAAACACTCAATTGTACACTAGCACATTCATCTCACAGATCAACGTATTCACGTAACGATAACAAATCATAATATCAGATATACGAATCATGTTTTAACGTATTAATCCTATCCTAACATGGCAACTAATAATCACTTAAACAAATACGTCATAAGCACATTCACTAACATATCATATCAGAATATCTTTCTTCAAAAGGTAACATCATAAAATAAATGGAGTAGCTAGCTCCCAGATTTTTGTGAAGACGCGTATTGCACACGACATCATTCACCAGATAACATATCAGATAACAGATCAGATCTAGGATGCATCCATACGCCCCTTCCTACATATTCACAAATATGCTTCACCATCCAGAGACGTGGCAGAACATCACTCTACTGCCCTAGAGTCATATCAGAGGTGCATCACTGATACGGACATGGAACCCCCATGACTAGTTAAATATTTGGTTATTATTAACCAACTTAAGTCAAACAGATTTTCAGATATGGCACAGATCATAGTCACACACAAGGTCACAGAAGCATATCAGATAGTTCATATCATAAGGTCCATATTCAGATACTCAGAAGTCATAAGTTCATATCATAGTGGCATATCATATATTCATAAACAGAAGTTCATAACCAGAGGTTCATAATCATAAGTTCATAATCCAATATAGCAGGGTTCAACAAATGTATATATCAAAGTCTTCCTAACATAAGTTCACATCAGATGTTGCATAGTTCACTAGAACATAAATTCAGATAAGTAACAGATCAAACATTTAGAAAGGGTTCATAGCAATGGCATTGGGAATCCTAATAAACATAAGAGTAATGAAAAGGAAGGAAAACATGAGGGACCTTTACTGAAAAGGTCAGAATATCTGTACGATAACACAAGTTTCTTAAAGTAAGACAGAATATCCGTACCTTAAAGCAAATGAAAGGAAAGCAAACGAATGTAGAAATACGAAGATGTAACGCCGCGTCTCCTCCAACGAATCTACACGGATTATGATTTATTTAATACTTATTAGTATAACGGATTAATTTCATTAATACTTTTAGAGTTGTCAGATTATTCTCATTTTTAATGACGGACGGAATTCCAACATTTTAGAGTATTAATCATTAATTAGCCAAGCTTATGGGTTACAAATGATAGATAGTAATCTTAAGGGTTTAATATGATAATTATCTTATTTGAGAACTTATATGATCATCATTCATAGTATAGGGTTTTACAAATGTCAAGAACGGATTTTAGGACTCTCTTTCGAAATAGTTTACACAACTATAACTTACATGAAATAACGAAATTACACACTTAGCTTTTAACCCTAATCAACTTCCTATTTATGTTCTAGGGTTTCCATACTTTTAATATTACTTAATACGCATTTAATTTACATGTTACTTCTTTTAATGATTTATACTTTGACCTAGAACGTATGAAAACTCAAACGGAAATTAACTTAACTCATGCATGTCCTTACGTAATTTATTTACACATGTTGACCCATAATTACTCAAAATTACATATTACACCCTTAACATCTTCAAGTATATGACCTAACCTTATATTATCAGATTTTACACTTTTAGCCCAAAGGTTTTAGAATTTACAAAACATACCCTTTAAGTTAAATACAATTCGAATGGCCCTCTAAATATCCAAAATTACACGTTTAACCCCCATACTTATTTTTATACGTTTTGTACCTTTATTTTACTGTTCACAAAAATAACCTTTAAGTTTCATAATTTACAAAACCAACCCAAAGCTTTTATGTAAAACCGAATAATGCACAATTCAAGTACAAGCCCTAAACCTAGGTTAAACCAATCATTAATTCCTCATTACTAATGTATTAATGACCCTTAATGATAACAAGAAAACCCTAGTTCATGCAAACCCTAACCGTCCTTTATAATTCTTTCCTTTTTCATACGCTTAATCGAACAATAAAACTCAAGACAATTCACACAAGCTTCGAATTCATAAATATGTATTTTATTCAGTTCTTAAAACATGTAATAGCTTCTGGAAAATCAAATCATGGTCTTAAAAATTATCATAAGCTCATTCGCTAGTTTATTTGTTTTTAGGGTTTTTAATCCAAAACAATTTCGTGTGACTTGTTAATTATGCATGGCCAATTTTTACAGGTTCTATATGACTTGTAGGACTGAATGTAACATTAGAAACATACCCTTGATGAGCTTTGGTCGTTAGAACAAAAGAAACCAAAAGTTCCTCTCGCCGAAACCCTAACTGACCTAAAAACTAAACACGATCTATCCAGCACCTTAGAGCCTCGAACTATATTTTTATCACCTTCTTTACCTTCAAGCTCATCCAAGAAAAATGGTCTTAAGCCTTGGGAACTGATTGTCGAATTTTGGAGGGTTTTGGGAGTCGGTTTGGGGTTAATCGGTTATTAGGGATTAATATGAACCGTATAATGGGTTTATATAGGATTTATAATTTTTCTTGCGGGCTTTATAATGTATTGGACTTAAAATAAATGGACTCTTAATTTCATAAATTTATATTGGGCATTTATTTAATTTTATTTCTTTATAAAACATATTAAATATATTCGGCCATAATGTAAAATACAAAAACTGGTTTTATAAAATTATAAACTATAAAATTAGCTTTTCAAAGTCTTTAGAATTTATTTGGATCATATGTAGTATTTCTTAATAATTTTCTGAATTTACATAGCTTATTTGGTACTTTTTAAATTAATTATTCATACTTTTTTGATTATGAGGGTATTTTGGTCTTTTTGTGAATTTTAGAAATTCAGGTATTACAATTCTTCCCCTCTAAAAGAAAATTTCGTCCTCGAAATTGAACAAGACGGAACAGAACAGAAAACGAATCGGATTTCGGAATTCCTAGGAATATAATGAACGTTAATATTATTTCGGAACAAATGAATTTCTTATCAGAATATTCAAACTCAAACTTATTCAGAAATTAATTCAATAGTCAAATACTTATAATAGATAATTATATACATATCAGAATAATGGCGGAGAACAGATGAGACGCAGAAAATCAAACGACAAATTCTAACTTATCCAGATATCTAATGATGAGGACATCATATGCATAGACGGAATAAATCCTATCGGCCTCAATAGTCGCAGAAATACGTGGAGACGTACAAGCTTAAGGCAGACATAACAATCTATAGGTTCGTACAGATCATAAAACTTCGGATTTCTAGCGTACATAACTTATACGAAACAGATACCGACGAAAATCTCACAATTTGGTACGGAATTTCAAACGAACATGAGAAGCACCAAATAACAGATACAAGTCAAAGTCTATACACACATCAACCACAGGCATTTCCCAGACGTCGTATACCTTCAATAAGTTCAGATTATATGATCTCGGTATTATTACGTTGATCAGGCGTCATAATACTTGCATCACATAACCAGTTCTTATTGTCACTATATTCAGTCTCGGGTCATGACAAAACACAAAACTAGCAACATAACAAAGCATACCACATAAAGATAATCATTCAGATAGCAGGTAACATACTATAACAAACCAGATCCACATGAGTATACCATCATGATGGCCATACTTCATCCAAGCGGTAATTAAACAACAACACTAAGAGAATAAATTGCAGACGAAACTTATGAGGACTAACGGAAACTTAACGAATCTAGCAGAAAGAAACAGCAGACAGGAACTATACCTCCAAAATTTGGTTTTATTTCCATTATCCCAACAAATTTTGCAGAATCGTCTTAAGATGAACTTCCAAAACAAAACTTAATGATCCAAGACTCAATCGTCTAAATGAAAACAAAAGAACCTAACTCAAAATCAACTGTCAGAAAATTCCCATAAAGAGGGTAACTAATCAGAAATGAAATTCCTATTCTCGTGTCGGATTGAACCTACTAGTAGCCGTAGACTCCAAATCCGAATCCACCTCGTATTCTTCCTCGGGTTCCTCTTTTTCCTCTTCTTCCTCGTGTTCCTCTTCTTCCTCGCTTATCCATCCGTTCTTGTTTCCTTCACGCTGTGGTAGTAAGCGACTAACAAAGTCACTTTTCCGCTTCCTCTCTTCCTCCTCCGGCACACGATCCACAAAAGCATACAGATCGCGACTCTCAGCCCGTCCTACTCCTTCATCCTCAATGAACTTGGGACACCTATCAGGATATCTAGTAGTGAAACCTTGGTTGTCAACAACCTTAGTTTCATACTCCTCCACCACCTTCCCGTCAATGGTCTTCAAGGTCAGCTTCTCCTCGATGGTGCAAGGCCACATATAGGCCGGAACTCTTATCCTCTTATTAGTCCGCTTCACTTTACCATACCTCTTGCAGCCCTTAGCAATGACAACGGCCCACCTCATCTTCTCCTTGGGTTGCCTAGCTGGTCCTTGATTACTCCTATCAGATGAACTAGGGCGACGGGGAATAACCATCTAAAAGAAATACCAACTATCAGCAAAACTTAAATACGATAGGGTACGCAAAGAAGTACGCAGAAAGGAAAATCCTAAATCTACCCACTTCTCACAGGTCATAGCCTAAGCTCTAAGGGTCCTAAAACCTAGAGCTCTGATACCATAAATTGTAACACCCCGACCCGACAAGGGTAAAGATATCACAATACGGTTTCATATCAGAACTTTAATTACTATACAATAGCGGAAGCCTTACAAAAACTTGCAAAAGATAATATAAATAACTTAAAATTCAAAATAAATCTAAGATCTCTATGGTCAAGTCTTGCTCTCGTCTCTACTCTCAAACCCAGATCAGCTATCCCATAAGCTCATCTTGAATGCTAAATACCTGCCGCAGGAAAAGAAAAGTGCGGCTGAGCTTACAAAGCCCAGTGAACAGATATAACGAAACAAAAGCTAAAACAAAATAAATATACAAATGCGAAATCAAAATGAAATAATGACGAAGGATCTTTAGAATTCTGTGGAAGCACAAATATACAGAAATCCCAAAACAACCACATAACAGTTTAGACATCACATAGCACATTAATGACACAAACACAAACACATCAGAACAACCAAACACATAACATACCAAGAATAACAAATTACGTATAAGCCAAACAGAAAGTCTAAAAGCTAACAGAAACACTTTCTAGTAATTAAACATGGCATTCATACAAATCAATTAATCAACATTTAATACTCTTGATGCAATAGTATAACAGCGGAAATGGCAGACAAGTCATGGCAGACATAATAGCTAAACCAGTTCTCAGATCCAATCCTAACCTTAGCAGAGTTTTAACATGGCAGGTCATATATACAGACAGATAATTAACCTTCAAAACACTCAATTGTACACTAGCACATTCATCTCACAGATCAACGTATTCACGTAACGATAACAAATCATAATATCAGATATACGAATCATGTTTTAACGTATTAATCCTATCCTAACATGGAAACTAATAATCACTTAAACAAATACGTCATAAGCACATTCACTAACATATCATATCAGAATATCTTTCTTCAAAAGGTAACATCAGAAAATAAATGGAGTAGCTAGCTCCCAGATTTTTGTGAAGACGCGTATTGCACATGACATCATTCACCAGATAACATATCAGATAACAGATCAGATCTAGGATGCATCCATACGCCCCTTCCTACATATTCACAAATATGCTTCACCATCCAGAGACGTGGCAGAACATCACTCTACTGCCCTAGAGTCATATCAGAGGTGCATCACTGATACGGACATGGAACCCCCATGACTTGTTAAATATTTGGTTATTATTAACCAACTTAAGTCAAACAGATTTTCAGATATGGCACAGATCATAGTCACACACAAGGTCACAGAAGCATATCAGATAGTTCATATCATAAGGTCCATATTCAGATACTCAGAAGTCATAAGTTCATATCATAGTGGCATATCATATATTCATAAACAGAAGTTCATAACCAGAGGTTCATAATCATAAGTTCATAATCCAATATAGCAGGGTTCAACAAATGTATATATCAAAGTCTTCCTAACATAAGTTCACATCAGATGTTGCATAGTTCACTAGAACATAAATTCAGATAAGTAACAGATCAAACATTTAGAAAGGGTTCATAGCAATGGCATTGGGAATCCTAATAAACATAAGAGTAATGACAAGGAAGGAAAACATGAGGGACCTTTACTGAAAAGGTCAGAATATCTGTACGATAACACAAGTGTCTTAAAGTAAGACAAAATATCCGTACCTTAAAGCAAATGAAAGGAAAGCAAACGAATGTAGAAATACGAAGATGTAACGCCGCGTCTCCTCCAACGAATCTACACGGATTATGATTTATTTAATACTTATTAGTATAACGGATTAATCTCATTAATACTTTTAGAGTTGTCAGATTATTCTCATTTTTAATGACGGACGGAATTCCAACATTTTAGAGTATTAATCATTAATTAGCCAAGCTTATGGGTTACAAATGATAGATAGTAATCTTAAGGGTTTAATATGATAATTATCTTATTTGAGAACTTATATGATCATCATTCATAGTATAGGGTTTTACAAATGTCAAGAACGGATTTTAGGACTCTCTTTCGAAATAGTTTACACAACTATAACTTACATGAAATAACGAAATTACACACTTAGCTTTTAACCCTAATCAACTTCCTATTTATGTTCTAGGGTTTCCATACTTTTAATATTACTTAATACGCATTTAATTTACATGTTACTTCTTTTAATGATTTATACTTTGACCTAGAACGTATGAAAACTCAAACGGAAATTAACTTAACTCATGCATGTCCTTACGTAATTTATTTACACATGTTGACCCATAATTACTCAAAATTACATATTACACCCTTAACATCTTTAAGTATATGACCTAACCTTATATTATCAGATTTTACACTTTTAGCCCAAAGGTTTTAGAATTTACAAAACATACCCTTTAAGTTAAATACAATTCGAATGGCCCTCTAAATATCCAAAATTACACGTTTAACCCCCATACTTATTTTTATACGTTTTGTACCTTTATTTTACTGTTCACAAAAATAACCTTTAAGTTTCATAATTTACAAAACCAACCCAAAGCTTTTATGTAAAACCGAATAATGCACAATTCAAGTACAAGCCCTAAACCTAGGTTAAACCAATCATTAATTCCTCATTACTACTGTATTAATGACCCTTAATGATAACAAGAAAACCCTAGTTCATGCAAACCCTAACCGTCCATTTATAATTCTTTCCTTTTTCATACGCTTAATCGAACAATAAAACTCAAGACAATTCACACAAGCTTCGAATTCATAAATATGTATTTTATTCAGGTCTTATAACATGTAATAGCTACTGGAAAAATCAAATCATGGTCTTAAAAATTATCATAAGCTCATTCGCTAGTTTATTTGTTTTTAGGGTTTTTAATCCAAAACAATTTCGTGTGACTTGTTAATTATGCATGGCCAATTTTTACAGGTTCTATATGACTTGTAGGACTGAATGTAACATTAAAAACATACCCTTGATGAGCTTTGGTCGTTAGAACAAAAGAAACCAAAAGTTCCTCTCGCCGAAACCCTAACTGACCTAAAAACTAAACACGATCGATCCAGCACCTTAGAGCCTCGAACTATATTTTTATCACCTTCTTTACCTTCAAGCTCGTCCAAGAAAAATGGTCTTAAGCCTTGGGAACTGATTGTCGAATTTTGGAGGGTTTTGGGAGTCGGTTTGGGGTTAATCAGTTATTAGGGATTAATATGAACCGTATAATGGGTTTATATAGGATTTATAATTTTTCTTGTGGGCTTTATAATGTATTGGACTTAAAATAAATGGACTCTTAATTTCATAAATTTATATTGGGCTTTTATTTAATTTTATTTCTTTATAAAACATATTAAATATATTCGGCCATAATGTAAAATACAAAAACTGATTTTATAAAATTATAAACTATAAAATTAGCTTTTCAAAGTCTTTAGAATTTATTTGGATCATATGTAGTATTTCTTAATAATTTTCTGAATTTACATAGCTTATTTGGTACTCTTTAAATTAATTATTCATACTTTTTTGATTATGAGGGTATTTTGGTCTTTTTGTGAGTTTTAGAAATTCAGGTATTACACCACTCAACAAGACCACCATGATACCGTCCATTACCTCACCCATTACTATCGGAAAGAGGGACTGTCAAAAACCGATCGGAAAGTCTTCAAAAGACTTGAAAAACGACTTATCCACGAAGGTCGTGTGGTCAAGGAATGTTTCCTTGAAGATACCGACATTGGTCAAGTCTTCTCGGCAATCAACTTTTATTGTCTTCTTGACATTGATGAACAAATTTGTCTGGTCTTCATCTTTGAATTCTACAAAAGCATTAGGATCATTTGAAACACCGATGATAACATCTCAATCGCCTTCATCATCAATAAATGAAGCTTCACTTTACCACTCAACACATTCGCTCAAATCCTTCGCATTCCTTGTGAAGGAATTTGTATGTACTCTCAAGATTGGGCAATATCTACTCAATATTTTGCTCTTGATCCCAAACTAATATACCATACTCCTCTTAATGAACCCGAAACCATTCGAGACACCATTTTCAAAATTAAAGCCGACCAATCCCGTCTCAACCGAAATAAAAAGCTCGTTCACCGTGATCCCTTTCAAATGGAACTCTTCGAAATGCACCTCATTTTTAGAAAATGGGAAGAAATTCTTAGGGAAAACGTCATTAGCTTAGTCGGTAACAAGGATAATCCAAATGCATGTCTCATGCAAATGATTTATTGCCTTATTCACCAAAAGCCATTTAATCTCGCCTATTACATGGTAAAGAGAATGGTCGGGGTATTCAAAGTTACCAACATGGTACTTCCATATGGTATACTCCTAACACGACTTTGTAAGTATGTTAGTGCATTGCAACCATCTCCTATCAACGATGATCATTTCCTTTCCGATCACGTTATGGTACCTCTTACAAAACAACCCCCTAAACGATTCATGGTCAATAGAAGAAAACCTAAAGCTCTCTCGGACTCCTCGGACAGAGAAGAAGAAGAAGAAGAAGAAGAAGAAGAAGAAGAAATAAATGTCAACCCCGAAGCTAACATCGAATTGGACCCCTTTGACTACTATCAACAACTTCCAACTCTTCCAAACGAGACCGCGGAATTCAAACAATTAAGGGGTATGATTCAAAACCTAGCTCACCACGTCATGAAGTCGGGAAAGAGGAAAAGAAAGGATTGATGAAAGAGACTATAGGATTATGATTGTTTTTAGACATTTGATTTGTGTATGAATGATTATGTTTTAGCACGCTTGTTTGTGTTATCTTGGATATTATCATTACTACTATTATCTATGATATGCTTTATGTGATAACATGTTTATGTCGCTGTTAAGCTTAATGGTTATTCGTGTATATTGTTTGGTGCAAAATATGCATTTGCTTCTGTGATGGTTTTGATCTGCAATTTCCGGATCCCTAGTATTAGCCTAGACGGATCCCTAGTATTAGCCTAGACGGATCCCTCCTCTGTGGGAACCGTAGGATCCGTGACAACAGATGAGCAATACAGATTCCCATACATCAAAACAGCTCACTAGATCACTTCACACTAGCCAAACATAAGACCTTAGAACCAAATAAGTCTTCCTCAAGCACTTGAAAGCTTCACACTCACCCATAGCTTACCTAGGATCTATTTCAAAGTACTTTTGATTTATCAACTCATCAAAACTCACCATATTTCCGCTTCAATACTCACACATTATTTCTCACATTTCAAAACACTTAGGTGGACATATTTATCAATTTTATGAAATTGTTTCTAGTCATCCTTATCTCAAAATGGGTCAAAAATGAGTTTTCAATTCTTTAATTTTTTTTGGATTTTTCAAACTCCATCTTAAGCTTACATCTGATCTCTAGAATCATTTATTATGACCTGACACCATCAAAATTCCTAGTGTCATCCTTGAACACCCATTGGTGATCATAAAGTCTCATTTTCCTTCCATAAAAGGCAATCATTAGCTACATCACTCATTACCCTTGATTATTCAAGTACCCTTCCATTTAAGACACTTAGATAGACTAAAACACTCAAGAAGGTATAGGCTTTAGACCTTACAAACATCATTGTTACTCTTTCCTATCTGCTGAGAGATGGATCCCTAGGATTAGCCTAGACGGATCCCTCATTGGAGGGAACCGTGGGATCCGTATGATAGATTCATGTCAACTCTAGCTAAAACAATAATTTCAGGCTCATCTTGCTAACTTGAACACTCCATCTCATCTTAATTAAGTTCCTAGGTCAGTACAATTATGAAGTTGACTCTTGTGGATGCTAATCATCACATTCCAAAGAATCTTAGTGGCTTAAGTCTTGAATGCACTTTCCAAATCCCTTGCCTTATAAACCACATTGTTTAGACTCCTAAAAGTCATCATCTTCATCCTCATTTTCAGCTTTTAGAAACCCTACAAACTTCTTTGAATCATCTCATCATGAGGAAAGCTCCTAGTGCTAACTCATCCGCCCAAGAACCACCCAAGAAACTTGCTCGTGTTGTACACGAAATTTCCTCAACCGAATCATCTCCGGTCAAATCCACAAATCCTAGGATTTCCCCAACTCAACCAATCAGACCAATCCCCAAGAGGATTGTTCCCACAAAAATATCATCACCAAACTCTACAATTCCCACTAAACCAAACACACCCTTTTCAACCCAACCAACATCATTGGTGCCTAGAGCCATACCATTTAACACCTCACAATCATCTCCACATTCCTACAACTTAGAGGATTTACCCCTAGGCCATCTCATAATCCACCATTACCGACACACTCTTCACTAGAGAAGATTGTACAACAAAACCAAGGTGTTGAATCAACACTTTCACCAATGTCCATTTCTCCATTTCCCTCTAATGGTCCATTTTGGATTATGAGGAGACATCAAAGTCAACCACCCGACCACATGGAAGTTGAAACTTCCCTACCTCCACCATCAACCATTGTTGAGCCACTACTTAATGTGCCTCCACCAATCCCTCCTTCATTTGAGGATATTCAACCCACTTCACTTGAACCTCCGCTTCAAGACGCTCAATCTTTACCACTATCTTTTCAAAACCATGACAAGGATTGATATCATTGTCAACATATTGAAAGGTTGATACATGAACTACGTGAAGAGCAACGTTTCATGTTTTATCACCTCCTCGAACGTTTCGATGAGGTCAATAAACCTAAACAACCATGAGCCTATGGATTAAAACGGTGTCCTAGTCTCGAACTTAACTTAGAGCGTTTAGGTATCTCATTTCATGTTTGATCATCCTTAAGCACGTGGTTGCTTTTTAAGTTTAGGTCACTCATTAGTATTAGAAGAATATGTATTACATGGCTAAATCATTCTCTTAGTTTTAGAGATTTGTTGATTATCTCTTATGTTTTATTGAATGATAGCTTATTTGCCATATTGCTTTGAGTATATGTTTGTTACTTGAATACATATCTTTCTTTGATGTTAACATTACTTGGTAATTAACCATTGCTGAAATCTGTTATCAGATTGACGGATCCCTGAGATTTGCCTAGACGAATCCCTATAAGAAGGGAACCGTGGGATCCGTGCAACAAAAGACCAATTTTCTACTAACTTGAGTCTTATTTGCAGGAAATTATGCACTATATACTTGTTTTCTAACCTTTATTTTGTAGATTTTCAAAATACACATGAAGACTTTGACACCCTAAGCTAGGGGGAGCTTTGTGTCAAACTATACATTGCAAAACCATTTGCAATATAATCCTCATATGGATTACATTTCGTTGCATCTCATTGCAAAGTTGCAATCTTCAAGGGGGAGCATTATCGTCACTAAGACGAAACCACTTGCAAACATATTTGCAATGCATTAGCTTAATAGTTTTTTTTACTTGACGCCCTCACGAAGAGATGGACTCGTCAAGGGGAAGTTATGACGAGAACTCTTCTCGCAACTTGCTCTCTATATTTTTCTTTTACATGTTTTTCTTAAAACATTGTGTTAGTTTCTTTTCGACGCCCTTTTTGTTTCGACAAAAAGGGGGAGAAGAGAGTAAAAACTCCAATTCAAACTTTTACGAATTTTAGTTTTTCCTTAAAATAATTTTATGTTTTGTCATCAACAAAAAAGGGGAGATTGTTAATACAAATAAGTTGTAAAAACGTTTATTTATATTTTACGGTCTTCTAATGTTTTGTCGATAACAAACGAAAAATCGTTTTAACGAAACAAATAATATACGTAAATGGTTTGAGCCAATAGTTTTCTAACACACTTACGTTTTCACATAAAACACTAAAACAAGTATAAGTATTTTTATGATTTAATAATACATATGTACAACAACTAGTGTTTACATATTGGGCAAATATATACATAACTAATATGTATTATAATGGGTAAAAACTACAACCCATGAAGCATATCCATAACCCATGGTATTGACCCATATCCATTTGACTAGATGCATTGCATCTATTAGATACATTGTATCTAAGGAAATACCCATGGACCAACCCATAACCCATGACCCATGACCCATAACCAAAAACCCATGGGCAAAGAGGAACGTCCCACGGATCACTAAGGTTACACTAGACGGATCCCTTAAGGGAGGGATCCGTGGGATCCGTGGAACAGTATTTGTTTTTCCTCTATAAATAGTGAGTCATTTCTTCCTTTTGGGTTGCCACTCCCACACATACTTTCCCCAAGTATTGTATCTCTCTAACCACTGATCCTAAGGGATCTTTCTATTTAGTTTGTCTTTTGTTTTTGTGTGATTCTCTAGGTTCCTCTTAAAGGCGAGATCACCACTTCTTGAAGTCGAGCAAGCTCAAGTCCATGAGTTGCCATGCTTCGTCATCATCAAGACTACTGAGGTTATCTTGTTGATACTTCTTTCTTCCTCCATAGAAGAGTTGTGTCCAAGGCATTAGTGAAGGATGCCGAAAGAGTCAAGACGTAAGCATTAGTGAAAGGTACTTAACGTCCATGTTAAAAGCATTAGTAAAGAATGCAAAAGGAGTCAAGACGAATGCATTAGTTAAAGGTGCCAAGCGTTCGTGTCAAGGGCATTAGTGAAAGATGTGTAGAAGTCAAATCAAGTGGCATTAGTAAAGGATGCCAAGGTCGTATAATCGATGAGGTGCATCATTATACAAATAGTGATTGTTTGTTTCCAAGGATGTTGATATCCTTAATGGTGTTGTAATAAGGAGTGGGTCTCCTTTGGGTTTAAGTGTTGTGTAGTGTTGGGTAGTAGTTCCTCCATTGTAATGGAACTCGGTACTTTGCCTAGTACCGAATAAAGGGTAGGCGTCGTTGTGGTAGGTGTGGTTCTCCTTGGTGAAAGAACCCGGTGGTTAGCCTAGTACCGTAAAAAGAGTAGACGACGTTGTGAAGGCTTCTCCGCCATAAGAAGTTGGTGTCGTGTAGTGATTACAAACTCTCGAGTAGGTGACTCGGGGAGTAGAGTAGCGCAAGGAAGGTGTCCTTGTAGCCGAACCACTATAAATACTCGTGTCGTGGTTATGTGCTTCTTACTCTTTATCTTTCATTACACTTTTATATATCTATCTATCAACGTCCAACATACACATCTAAATAGATTGACATAAGTCGATCTAAATATTTTAAAACAAATTTTTAATTGGTGAAACTATTCAACCCCCCTTCTAGTTTTCCACATCCCTTCCTTCGATAAAGGAGGCCTCAACATCGGTAGTTTAAAGGCTTTCAACCTTGCTCTTCTTCAAAAGTGGTGTTGGAAGATGTTCTCTTCTTCGAACACTCTTTGGGTTAATACCATTAAGGCGTTACATGGTCAAGATGGTGGTATGGATAATCAAGGTTGTAATTTTAATGATACTTGGTCTCAGATTGTTGGTACTTCTAATTTTCTGCACTCGAAAGATATCATCCCTCTTAATTCTTTTCGTTTCAAGGTGGGATGTGGCACCCGTATTCGTTTTTGGAAAGATATATGGATTGGTGATTCCCCTCTTCTTACTCGGTACAACAGACTTTGTAGATTAGATCAAGACAAAGACTGCTTAATCATTGATCGTATTGTTGATGGTCATTGGAACTGGAATTGGTCTAGGGCTGATATTGGCATCCCAAACACGGCTTATTTGAGAGACTTGTTGATAGAAATAAGTCAGGTTGATCTTAGTATGGACGACGACACGTGTACTTGGTCGTTGGCTGATGATAGCATATTTTCTGTAAGGAGTTCTCGCCGTCTTATTGATTCAAAACTCCTCTAGATTGCCGTCGACTTCATGGGATAGTATTCTTCCGCGTAAAGTAAATATTTTCTTATGGAGGTTATCTTTGGACCGTTTGCCTCATCGATTAAACCTTTCGTCTCGTGGTATCGATATTCCTACTATATCATGCTCATCTTGCAATGGTAATGTAGAATCTGCTGATCACATATTCTTTGAATGCGTTTTGGTTAAGGAGATATGGTCTCTTATCCGTAAATGGTGTGATCTCTCTTTTCCTCCATTTGCGTCTTATGTAGCTTGGAAAATCTGGATCTGCACGTGGCATGCTCCTAAGGTGAAGTCCCGACGTTTATATGTTATTTTTGCAGCTTTTTTCTGGTGGATATGGAGATATCGTAACAGCATCATCTTCTGTGCTCAACCGATGAAGAAAGGTGTACTCTTTGATAATATCCAAGCCTCTTCTTTCTCTTGGCTTTCTCACAGGGGCCGTATGTCGAGTAATTGGGTTGAATGGCTGAAAAATCCTTTGTTGCTCGCGGGTTCATAATGGTTGTTTATTGGTGTTTCAAGCTTTTGTTTTCTGTTCGGAACAGTAGCTTCTTTGTCTCTTTTTTCTTTTTTCCTCGGGCTTGTTTGGGTCTTCATAAAAAACACTCCGAAGTGAAAACCGGTGGCTTGGCCTCCGTGAGTGGGGATTTTTCTCTAGTCTCGGGTTTCCTGTAATTGGCTAGAGTTTTTTCATCCCTTTTGTAGGCCTCGCAGTTAAAGCCTCGGGTAGAGTCTAGTTCATGTAATTATCTAGTATGTACTTTTATTTTTGCTTCTAGCGCCTTGCTAGTAGCATTGTTCTTTATATATGTTTATCTCACTTTGTTGTTCAAAAAAAACTTGAACTTCTTCGCTTTTGGCCTTCGCGAGGTTTATGACGCCCATGCCCTTATTGGTGTCATTACCAATTTGTAATTAAGAATAAAAGGTTTAATACACATTGTTAAATCTTGTTGACACATAGCTACACTTTTGAGACCAATGATTAAAACTTCAAGACTAATATAATATTTGAGTTTGTTTGTCGAAAGTAAATATATGTAGGAAGATAGAGTTGTTCTTAAGGGTCATCTACATGACTTCAATTCACTACTCTTTTAGGATATGATGTACTAGATTTCTTTAGTGACCAACTATATAAATATACATAGTATCACAACTTATGATTATACATTAGTTACTAGCAAAAGATCAACAATTATGTTATTTGATGTAACAATATCCCACATGCAACTTATGGTAATATTAGTTATTGAATAAAATAGCTAGATAAGATGGTTAATTAAAAAGAACTGCAAACTAACCCAATCTTTGGGCAAGCAATAATATCAAGCTAAGGTGAGTGAGTGAATCCGAGTTCAAATCTCATTAGAATCACGTGTGCGTATTTGTAGTACAAAAAATTGGAATATGGTATCAGTCTATCAGAGTTCTAAAGCCTTTGCTTAGAGTCCGAGTTTTATAGGGTCCGTGTCTTGTCTATTACAGTAGTATCCAGTCATCAACGTTAGGGTTGAAAAAAATTAGAACAAGAGATAAATGTGTTAGAAAATGTAAGCGCAAGAGAGTTTGTGATTCTGATATCGAATGTTTTCTTGAAAGATGATCAACCACACACGCTGAGGGATGATGACTTCAGTGGTGTCTAGGCCGGTGATGTCTTGGGCCGTAGTAGTCTTCATGAATCTTTGGTAGCCAATGGTCATGATGGGAATTCTTGCTCACTACTCTAGAAGACAATTTCCTGTTCTTTACTGTGGTACCTACAGGAAATTCCTTGGTTTTTGCGAGCATTCCTCGATCTTGATTGTTTCCATCTGCTGGTGAAATCTGTAACAAATGAACGAGAGTTATGAACTATAAACCTATCAAGTTCCATTGAAAGGATCTTATATTTTCGCATATAATCCTATGATATGATTATTACGATACCGACCTTGATGATTTCTTGACTGCTGCTAGCTGACAAAGTGACTCTTCCCATCCTTGTACCTTCATAATATCAACAAAGAAAACATGTTATATATTACTATATAAGATATTTCTCGAGACGTAATCATTATCGATCCAGATACATATATGATCAGTAAGTCTAGTATATATAAAGTAATTCAAAACTCATTAGCAAAACAAAAAATATGCAATTTGCAATATATATTTTTGCTAATTTGTTGTACGTAAAAGTGGCCAAATATACATTTTAGCAAATGGTATACGAAATTATCCTTAGGATGTGAACATACCTTCGGCTTCATAACTATGGAGATATGACAGAAGAAACACAATGAATATGAGATGAGGCTTCATACTTTGTGATTCAAATTAAAGGTAATACGCTGCGAAATGCGATTGAACCTATTGACAGATTTTAGATAACCAATGTGAGTAACAATGGTAGATAAGAAGTCATCTTATATATACAGACAAACTTAACTTAGGGACATCTTTATGCTGCACCTTTATTTAATGAGTTGCACCTTTTGTGTTTCCATTAATTTGAATATTAAACGCGTTTGGGGTTTCAAATGAATAGGTTAATGTGAATATAGGGGACAAAGTGTCCCACAAAAAGGTTTCCATTATCTAAGACCTGTTATCAATAGTTTGTTACTTAGCACAAAGGTTCTCAATACCAAGAGTTCGGGTTTCTTTGCTCATTAATTTTCAAGATTTTAATCATAAAATCATAGAATAATGTGGTAGTCTATATCAGTGTGTTTTAATTCATACTGAAGATTTGTGTGTGATAAATTCTTTAAATGTTTTAAGGTTAAATATGATATCAGTTATGACTTTGTGATGCACAACTTATAGGTATTTATTTTACTAAAATAGACCTGTTACACATTGTATCATGAGCCAACTAGCCTGTTAAGCCCAATTTTATTAAAGCTAGCCCATTAAATAATTCTGTAACACAAGCCTAACAATCAAAGGTTCAATAAACATTGTTAAACCTTTTGTTGTTACGTAGCAAAACTTTTGAGACCAATGATTAGACTTTTCAAGACTAGTTACATACAATATTTGAGTTTGTTTGTATACTCAACTTTTAAGGGTCATCTACATGATTCCACTACTCTTTCAGGATATGATGTTCCCTTAGAGAGGTTTTCATATCAATTATAGATTTCTTTAATGACCACTTTTAAATATAACATACTATACACATACATGCCAGCTAGTTCTTGTCAACAAATGCTACCATTTTGTACATCTTTCTCACCAGAATAAGCTTTTTGTGCTTATTTGTCCCACGCCTAGCCTCTACTTGTGCAAAATCTTGACTACTTATCAAGATAACCGAAGGGTTGCATTAGATTCGCATATCAGAAAGCTCCTTAGCTTATTTGCTTTACATTTTGGTTGTGTTAATTTGTAACTTTGTATAGCTATTAGATAATATCACATACGTATTTGAGAAAATAATAAATCTAGTCTCATATGTTGGGATTTTAGAAGCTGTTAACCAGTAACCTCTACGAGTACGCAGCGGATATGGGATCTAGTTAATACAATTATGTTAACACGTAATTAATAAACACATAATTAATACAATATTAATTAATTAAAAGGTATAAAGAAAAGCTAACCTTGCTTGGCAATTGATCTCTAGTAACGGAACAAGTAACCAATACGAAACCTTAAGTATCTAAAATAGATACCTCGAAGAGTATCACACACAAACCCGATTAACGTATACGTTCGATAAAGACGCTAGTCGAGAACGTAATTAAAACCCAATCAACAAGTGATACAACTTGAATATCATGAACAAGAAAACCCCAAGAACACCTTCTATCTTTTCTGTCCGAGAACTAATTACTGCCCGAGATCAAAACTTAGTTCCATCCGATATCGGACAAAACTGTCCGATATTCCAAAACCACAAACTCTAAACTCACTTGGAATATTTTACAATTGCAAGGTTTAGAGACGTCAACATGCATGCATAAATATAACAACATATGTATGTATAAATATAACAACATATGTATGTATAAATATAACAACATATGCATGTATATACACGTTAATGCATGCATAAATAATAACATATGCTTTCTTTTCTGATTCGTCAAACACAGGAAGATATCAAGGAAAAGTGTTGTGTATGTTTAGGGTTATATTTATTGTCGTACATTGCATATCTTTGAGGTGAGGAATACGTTTTGTTTTATAACAAAACAAACGACCCTTCTCTACTTGGGTCTTGTCTTGGTTGACAAGTCACAAGCCCAAGTCTATCCTCCTCTATCCGATCAGTTAGAGTACATGGCCCAAGGCGTCTCTAAAACCGACCCAACTAAGAACTCAAACAAGTCCATGGATCGTCACAATGATCGGGTCAAATACATGCACATTGGGTAATATATTCAAGTATAAATATACGTTCGACACGTATACTCGTGTTTATCGTGTGTGCCCCCATCGGCTCACACACTTCTAGTCGTTTACGTGTGTTTATAACTCCCACAAACCAACAGCTCCCACTTGGGAGTTGGTGTGTCGAATGGCACACAAAACTAACGACGGAAACGCCTAGCAAACGCTCTCACTCGCTTTTTAACTAAAAGTGTCTGAGAGAATAGTTTCGTAAAAGTTTCTCAGTAGCATGGTCATTCAATGTCTTGCTCTAATCATCCTTTGTTATAGATACCGTTAAACCATGGATTATGGATCTTAAATCATTCCATATAGTTTAACCATTTAGAATCTCGTTATAGATTTTAATTCAGATATACCAAATGTAATCAAGAATCATCTTGTATTACCCTTTGGGTCCGGCCAGACAATTATCTGATTAAATCTGGAGAGGCGCCAAGGTATCTTTCTGCACATATCAAGTGGAGTAACAAATCCTTTATTGACTACAAGTGTTGTGGATGCTGCTTCACATCACTCCGAAATATAGCTTTTATAACTACCTTATTCAGATAGCGTTTTGCATATTGATAAGGTTTTAAAAGGTACCTTTTTGAGGGGTCATTTAAGCCCTTATTCGATCACTTTTGTATCCGTTATTGCTTAATATCGTTCCTTTTCACTTTTTAGGTCTCTTGAAGGCAAAATGCTGGAATGATGCTTATTTGGACGAAAAGGCGCGAATATACGAAGAAAATGGCCAAAGTCAAAATCGAGACACTCAAAGCTGCTGAAACATAAGGCGACGGCGTCACTGCATATCTGCGACGCCGTCGGGAAGGAATTTTGCGACGGGTCAGAGGCGAAATTGCATGTTTTCAAGGGACGACGTCAGGTTCTAAAGGAATAGGCCGTCGCTACTCAGACGGCCTAGATGCAGCCAAGACGGCGTCAGAGCTGAAGGGGACGGCGTCACAGTCATAAGGTGACGCCGTCGAAAGGTTTACGTGGCCAAGACGAAACCCTAATGACGGCGACACGACGGCGTCACGAAACATAAGGTGACGCCGTCGCAGATGTAATCTTATATATAGAATCCGAATTTTTCAGTTTTTGTGTGTAGTCTTTTGGAGTAAAAACCTAAACCGAACCAAGGCTTTCTTGTGCAGTATTTTAGGGTTCTAAACCCTATTATACATCAAGATAAGTATTTACTTCATTAATTTAATTATGTCTTTGATTATTTGTGTGTATGCTTGCATGTTCTCCATGTCCGGCTAATTTATTTGTGTGTTTGCTTAGGGAATATGAAACTTAATTATTGAATATTGATTGGTTGATACTTATCTTAGTTGACTAATGATCTAGAGTGCGCTAGATTATTCGTTGTGTACTTAATGCTTGACATTTCTTTGTGAACTTTAGAATATAATTATCTAGGTAATTGTAGGATAAAGTATTCAAGGACAACCGTAGAGTAGGCGTCTATAAATCACTAGAGGATTTGTAAACAAGACCCTTTGGTAATTTCAAAGAGTTAGGGAAACAAGCACGCCCTATAGCCTTAGAATCACAACGCAACTAGGAATAAGGACGTGACAAATCAACCATCAATAGGAGATAATTAAGGAGTAGTAAAACCTAAGTAAACACATCTTTAAACTATCATACGAGTACACATCAAATTAGACATAGACTATCACAACCTTAGCTTAGATAATTAGATAATAGTAGAGTAATCGGTAGCAATACCAACCCCCCAAATCCAATACCCGAGATTCGTACCTTTCCAATTTCTAAAAAAACATAAAAAGATAAAAAATAATCTTCCTCAACCTCAACCTTAGCGTAGTAACTTCTCACTAGCATTCCTATTCCCCTAGAGAACGATATCAATACCCGTGGCTTACCCTAATTACTACACTACAACGATTAGGTTCACTGCCTAGGGTGTTATAAAACTTGCTCGAAGAAAAGGAAGTTTCCTTGACCCCGAACGACGCGTGTAGCGTTATCAAGTTTTTGGCGCCGCTGCCGGGGAATAGAATAGCTAGTTAGTAGTCCACCTCGTTTAGGTTTCTTTGCTTGATTCCTATCAAGTAAACTTTTTTCTCATTTTTAGCTTTCTCTTAGTCTATCCCCCTTCTTCGTGACCTTTGTTCGTAACACCCATCACTTTTCACCATGGAAGGTGACAACCAACCACCACTCATCAACCCACCACCAAATGACCCGCCAAGAGCCCGTACTCTTGGTGAGTACTCGAGACCAAACCACCTAGGTTATAGGAACACCATTGAGCTTCCCGACCAAGCCCAAACTACGGCCCTGCGATCCGACACCATCCGGTTGGTGCAACACGGATGTGCATTCCATGGACTTCGTTCCGAAGATCCAAATCAGCATCTGAGGGATTTCCTCAAAATTGTCGATTCCATCGACCTTGATGCTACTACTCGGGAGACCACGCGCTTGCGTCTCTTCCAATTCTCTCTACGGGACCAAGCTAGTAATTGGCTTGAGCGACTTCCCGCCGGCTCCATCTCAAATTGGGATGATCTTACTTCTCGCTTCCTTGCTCAATTTTTCCCACCGGGGAGAACCACTAAGCTTAGGAATGACATCTTGATGTTCCAACAACGTCAAGGTGAATCTCTCTACGAAGCATGGACCCGATTCAAGGACTTACTTCATAAAGTCCCTCATCACGGCATTGATCTTTGGCTCCAAGTCCAAATCTTTTATGATCATGTCAACTTTCCCACTAAGCGATCCATTGACCAAGCGGCCGGTGGAAAACTTAGTGATCTCACCGCGGAAGAATCATGGGAAATAATAGAGGACCTTGCCCTCTATGACAACGAAAGTTGGGATGACCCCCGTGAACTTCCCAAAACCGTCAAGGCAATCTCCTTGCCTCCTCCCGACCGTAGGATGATCGAACTTGAAGATCAAGTCAAATTCCTCATGAGTTCCTACGAGAATCCTAAGTCCTCGCGCCATATAAACAAAGTTTCCTCTTCGTGCGAGCCGTTTTGTGATCCTCATAACACGTGCACTAGCACCCTATCCCCCGAACATGCTTCCGTTGAATACGCATCCTCGCGTAATAATGGAACGGGAGAAAGATTCCCTACAACACCCGGACCTAGGAATTTCAATGAAACCCGGGAGGCATGGAAAAACAAGCCCGACTTTTACTGGGGACAAACCAAAGAATTCACCTCCAATGATTTCTCGTGGCCCCCACCTAACGGTCCTAACCAACAGAGTATTGAAGGGATGTTGCAAAACATAGTTGCGTCCCAAGAAACCCAAATGGCTAAGCTCTCGGACCACTTTAACCATCAACAAGCCGAGATGGATAGGAAGATAGACAACCTGTTGAAAGCTATAAATAGTGATAGGAAGGTTAGTGCTATCTCGACTCCCGAGCCTCCAGGTGTAGAAATTAAGGATCCAAGCAAGCTTATTAAGCACGTCCAATTCGTCAATGCCATCGCCTTAGTGGAACCGGATGAAACAGATGACGAAGAAGACCAAACATTTGTTGAAGATGAAACACCCGAGGAAGAAGATGAAGTAGACAATGACTATTTCAACAAATTTCCTACGGAAGAGGAATTATCCCGCCACCCTCACTTAGTACGTGACCTCCGTCACATGTATGTTAGGAAAAGCCCTAGAATCAAGTTTGGGAACCCTTGGAATCTTAACATACCATGTTGCATAGGACACCTTTTTGTGGCAAAGGCTTACATTGATCGTAAATCCCCAATTAACATAATGACTAGCACCTATTACAATTGGATAATGAAGAAGCCTATCCCAACTAGGCAAGACCTCGATAATCCTAGTGATAAGTGTAATTTTCTTGGTAGAGTTAAGGGATTGCCCGTCTATGTAGGTAGTTTCACATTCCCTACGGACTTCATAATTGTGGAAGATATTAGCACGGCCATAGACCCTAGCTTGTCCCACGTTATTCTAGGAAAACCTTTCGTAGAAAGCACCGGGATGACCTATGACCCATCATTAGGAGTAGTGCGATTCAAGGATGAGACCGACGACGTAGCCTATCAAATGCCGTTTAAGATTGAGAAATTTTCATCACTCTCCAATGATGAAAAGGAACTTAAACTGTCGGTCTATTACAGGAATGATGAGGATAGGGAAAAAGGAGTAGATTATGTTATGGCTAAGCTTTTCGGGTTCTATAAAGATTGTTTGAATTTAGGACCGAAATATAGGACCGAGTGGGGAGAGGGTGAACTCTTAGAAAGGAGTATCATGGGACACTTCTACAACATGGAACCCCCCGATAGAGACCGTCAAGAGGGCGGTGATGCAAAAACGTAGGGGTAGGACTACGAGTCTAGCTACAAGACTCTTAAATAAAGAAAAGCGCTTCGTGGGAGGCAACCCATGCTTAATTGTTTGCTTGTTAGTGTCATATATCTTTTATTAATTGTTTGTCCTCATGTTTAAATTTGTAAAAATGCTTTATTTTGTTTTTAACCTCGTCTTAATTACATATAAAGGTATTTTACATAAAAGATAAGTGTAGGGAGGATTACACACGTTTTCATAAGAAACGTGAACATGAGAATAACAATTAATTAAAAGATATATATGTTTGTTTGTTCGAGTCAAATGCTTGTATCGAGTCATAATGGATGTTTTTGCAGAAGTTTTTCCAGATTCTAAAGATGCAAATTTTCCAGAATTTTTTCCAGAAAATCGCAGACCAGTTTTTGTCAGGATAACCTGACGGCGTCAGGATTGCAACCTGACGGCGTCAGGAAGGAATAAAAACATCAGCTTACTTTTTCTCGTTTTCTGAGCTACTTGTAAAATTTTGGAATTTTCCAGATCTTAACTTTCAAAACAAATTCTTAAACATCCATTCCACAAGCATTATATCCTAGTTTAAATCGAGTCTTATGTATATTATTACCGCCGATTTTACGCGAAGGTTTCGTTTGTTTTCTTCTAGTGTGCAGGTTTAGTTTGTCAAGAAGAAGTTACACAAGTTAAGAAGGAGCCTTTCACGCAAAAACTCTTCTTGGAAAAGATTTAACCACCACTTTTTACGGATCCTACCGAGCTAATCAGGGGAGTATTAGTTTCTTTCGTTTTTAATTACCTTCTATTATCATAACTTTGATACTTTCGGGGAACATTGGGGACAATGTTCAGTTTAAGTGTAGGGAGGGAAAATAAACGGGAACTTTGAAACTATGCTTATCCTTGACTATTTGCTTTGTCCAAGTGTATTTGTGTAATAAACCATGAGAAAATGTAGGTTAGGGTAATTTTAGCCAAATTTAAAATTTTTTCATGACGTATAAGAGTGGGCCATTAGTCTTAACAAAAGCGTCTCATGGATAGGAAGTTGCATGACTAGCACAAAAACCCTTACCACCTAAATTCCACCCAAAATGTGAGGATCGCCCTTAGATTAGTAGGAATTAAAGCATTCATCTTTAATGCTTAGAGTGTGAACCGGTAGTATATTAGATTCTAGAACTTGTTTTGTGATGCATTCCGAGATCGCTAGTGAGACTACACTTGTGTAGTTAGGAATAACTAAATGATAAGAGGCATTAGGATAACCCTTATTTAATACCTGTAATATAATTACTTCTTCCATATCGGTTGAGTAATTCCCCCACACCCTTTGCGCTGTACTCATCTTTAGTACACGATACCCCTAGTTAACCCCTCAGAGCCTATCCTTTTCGCGGTTCTCGTGATGTTTCGGTTTTTCCGGAATATCAATGAAGAGCATTGTTTACACCCCACCCCCAAATATACACCCAAATCGCCTTAGCCTACCTTTATTGCACTCACTTTTAGTGCAAATTTATGTTATCACCCAAAACCCTTAGTTCAATTATCTGGTTGCTTGCATGAGTTGCTAAGTCGAGTCATATCCTTTGTATACAGTTTTGGGATGATTGGGATTCATGGGAAAAGTTAAAGTTTATGAAATATAGGGAAGGGAACGTTAAATTCAAATTCCCTTTGTTTGCATAATAATGTACTCCAAGTGTTTTGATCTTTTCAATTCGGGTCAAATTAGTGTTAGAGTAATAAAAACTCAAGTGTAGGGATGTGTCTATAAATCCCTATCATTTTGATGTACCATAGAGGATGGTAGAGTAAAAGTGTATGCAAAAAAAAAAAAAAAAAAAAAAAAAAAAAAAAAAAAAAAAAAAAAAAAAAAAAAAAAAAAAAAAAAAAAAAAAAAAAAAAAAAAAAAACATACGGGCTACCATCCTACATCTATCTTTTAAATTATGTTTGTTTATTTTCGTTGCCTAGAGTTTTAGAGTGTCGAGTCTTGGCTTAGCAACACCATTCTTCGTATACTTGCAACATAGAGATTTTTGACTATCCACCACTATATAGCCTATCCCACCAAACCCTTATTTCCCTACCGTAAGCCTAACGTTACAACCCTTTAAAGACCTCTTTGATAGTCTTTCCTAGGTGCTTACGCCAAAGCGACGGAGGTTTGATCTATTCTCAAGCCTATGGTAATCTATGTACTAGGACCGGTTAATGAGTGTTTATCTTCCATTTCCGATTTGTTATATTTCATATATACACCCGAGAGAGATGTGAGTATCCAAACACCCCATGTGAGGTGCTAGTATGTAATTTCCGTGCTTGTTATGACTTTTGCGGGGCTTATATGTGTTGTGGACCGTTTTGAATGGATGCTTCATGACCCCTAACTTATAAATTAATTGGCCAAAAGCACATTTGCTTGAGGACAAGCAAATACCAAGTGTAGGGATATTTGATAAGGTTTTAAAAGGTACCTTTTTGAGGGGTCATTTAAGCCCTTATTCGATCACTTTTGTATCCGTTATTGCTTAATATCGTTCCTTTTCACTTTTTAGGTCTCTTGAAGGCAAAATGCTGGAATGATGCTTATTTGGACGAAAAGGCGCGAATATACGAAGAAAATGGCCAAAGTCAAAATCGAGACACTCAAAGCTGCTGAAACATAAGGCGACGGCGTCACTGCATATCTGCGACGCCGTCGGGAAGGAATTTTGCGACGGGTCAGAGGCGAAATTGCATGTTTTCAAGGGACGACGTCAGGTTCTAAAGGAATAGGCCGTCGCTACTCAGACGGCCTAGATGCAGCCAAGACGGCGTCAGAGCTGAAGGGGACGGCGTCACAGTCATAAGGTGACGCCGTCGAAAGGTTTACGTGGCCAAGACGAAACCCTAATGACGGCGACACGACGGCGTCACGAAACATAAGGTGACGCCGTCGCAGATGTAATCTTATATATAGAATCCGAATTTTTCAGTTTTTGTGTGTAGTCTTTTGGAGTAAAAACCTAAACCGAACCAAGGCTTTCTTGTGTAGTATTTTAGGGTTCTAAACCCTATTATACATCAAGATAAGTATTTACTTCATTAATTTAATTATGTCTTTGATTATTTGTGTGTATGCTTGCATGTTCTCCATGTCCGGCTAATTTATTTGTGTGTTTGCTTAGGGAATATGAAACTTAATTATTGAATATTGATTGGTTGATACTTATCTTAGTTGACTAATGATCTAGAGTGCGCTAGATTATTCGTTGTGTACTTAATGCTTGACATTTCTTTGTGAACTTTAGAATATAATTATCTAGGTAATTGTAGGATAAAGTATTCAAGGACAACCGTAGAGTAGGCGTCTATAAATCACTAGAGGATTTGTAAACAAGACCCTTTGGTAATTTCAAAGAGTTAGGGAAACAAGCACGCCCTATAGCCTTAGAATCACAACGCAACTAGGAATAAGGACGTGACAAATCAACCATCAATAGGAGATAATTAAGGAGTAGTAAAACCTAAGTAAACACATCTTTAAACTATCATACGAGTACACATCAAATTAGACATAGACTATCACAACCTTAGCTTAGATAATTAGATAATAGTAGAGTAATCGGTAGCAATACCAACCCCCCAAATCCAATACCCGAGATTCGTACCTTTCCAATTTCTAAAAAAACATAAAAAGATAAAAAATAATCTTCCTCAACCTCAACCTTAGCGTAGTAACTTCTCACTAGCATTCCTATTCCCCTAGAGAACGATATCAATACCCGTGGCTTACCCTAATTACTACACTACAACGATTAGGTTCACTGCCTAGGGTGTTATAAAACTTGCTCAAAGAAAAGGAAGTTTCCTTGACCCCGAACGACGCGTGTAGCGTTATCACATATACTTACAAAAAGTGATATCCACACATAACAGAACTTGCTTTTATCTCAAGTCTAAGGATGAAGATAACAAACCATTTTCAATATTTTACCTATGACAAGGATCCAAAAGTAAATGTTTGAAAGTTGGGGAATCCAATATGCATCTCTAGTGAATACATATGAGTTTGGTGGGAACAATCTGAATTCTCGTTAGAATTATAACCATCACTCACATTTGCCTTATCATAACAATATTCCCATATTGTTAACCGACAATTGACATATCTAGAATAATAAAATTATTCAAGGATTAAACATGCAAATATAGGATAACAATTATTATATGAATGAATAACAAATACCAAGTATCTTTATTCATCATAAAGTAAAAATTGTCTATCAATCCCAATTATCCAAATACTAAAACAGATATGCATGAAACTCATTTAGTAAGCTGAAGCCTAATGTTTCCAACATTATCAACCTTTCTTTTACAAGAAAAACTAAATAGTTATCTAAGTAAACTTTCCGAATACTTATTTCAAATATCACATATAGTGAGTGATTTGAAATATAAGATGAGTGTCTTATCTCATATGCTCATACTATTGCAAGAATTATAGTATGGAGATGTCGTCTTACCTTGCATGAGGTATTAGAAATCAACGACATACTGACAGTCATCTTTACAGTTTCTAAAAGTGTAAAGTATTCTCATTCATTAATGTGTAATGCAACAATGCTCTATGTTGAGCACAACTAGTTAGCAGATTTTTCATAAATGATAAAATCCTACTACAACTAGTATAAATAATCCTCTAGCATCATTTGTACTTATACAACACTATGCTTTATAATTCGTAAACATCTTTATTAACAATAATCTAAACTCTCTCAATTAGATATTGTTGTTGTCAACTCATTTTGTTCTTATACAAAAGCAACAACTAGTCTTATACACAATATAATATATAAATGATGAATCCTTAGTTAAAACAACATAAGGATTCCATCCATGTAATAAATTACTCCAAGTGAAATATATCATTTAAGACTTGCTCGAATGATATATTGCATTTGTGTCAGACTTAATTTTTTTTTTCATTTGTTTATTCCATATAAACATCTATTCCAAGGTTGTTTGTTTTATTCCCTAAATTTCAAGTAAAGTTTCATTCCAAGCTTAAGGATCAATATCTAGCTTAAATAGAATGATATCTTCAACATGTAAATTTTAAGGATAAACACAATGCTCCCACTCAATGTCAGATATACTCAAAAGATATCTTAATTCAATCAGAATCATATTGTAATTAAATTCAAGATCTCAGCTCTTAGATGCATGATACAATCCAAAATATGGATTGCTCAAATTTTGTATACTACATAAAGATAATATAGATTCATAACCCTTTTGATTACACACCGTCCTCGCAAAAGGTAATCATAAAGAAAGAGTTATAAAATCTAATTGTCATATTCAACATACAAATCACATGTGTGACAATTAAATATCTTTATATAATTAATGCGTGTATTATATAAGAAAATGTAATCATAGTCAATTGCTTAAGTATGATTAAAAACTTCTTATAAAATGCCATGCATTAATATGTATACAATTTTCGTCCTTGTGAGTCTTTCTTCAAAAGAAAACCATTCCAACCTCATAGGTTAACTGTTAGGCGAAATAACAATCAATCACAAAACTTGATTTCCCTTTTAAGGACTGCATCTTGTCATTCATAGTTCTAAAACATTTATCAGATTCAAGATGTGATAATGTATTTTAGTAGTTAGCTGATTTACAATAATCTTCTAACTTATATCCCTCAGCATTGATATAAAATATCACTCAAGTGATGAGGCATCCTTTCGGATTTATGAATGAGAGTAATCATTATACTTCGGTCAACATTTTCATGTTTAACCTTAGTATGACATTAATAAGTGGATTTTAGAAGGTTTAAGTATTTTGTTCTCAAAAACTTTGAGATATGTATATACTCCCACTTACTTTTGTAAGTAGAGACAATTCTCTAAATACTCAGTATTTAAGCAACAATAAATTGTTCCTTATGGAGAACCACAAAATACATTTTAAGTTCTCATCTCAAGATTTGTTAATAAAATGCTTCATAAGATTTTAACAAATTTAGAACTTAAATCAAGACATAATGGAATTTCTCCCAACAACTCAAATTAGGGTTTATAGAAAAACTCTAATTTAGTATCACTCTTTAACCAAAAGTTCTAGCAACAGTTTTGTGTTTCGTCAAGCTAGGAAGAACACCAAAACTACAATCTTCAAGCTAGGAAGTGTAGAAAAATCAAAAATCCAATAGGGTTTATGATTCAATTGGTTTGAGTGGTAAAACCTCAAATCCCTAATAAATTAGGATTTTCAGTTATGTGTTGTCTTGAATACCTTCTAGGTTTGAACTATATTGAGTGTATCCATGACACACGCAATTTCTAACCTTGATATGTTTTGGAGGTAGAGCAATTAAAGCTATCAGGAACCAAACTTTATGAATAAGGTTTGATCCAACTCATTAGACATACCATAATGAAGTGGTATCCTATAAGTTATTAGAATTGTGAAACTATATAAGAATTCTATAGATAACTTAATTTTCTTTGGACCAAATACTTGTCAATTGGGTCGAGCCAAATTGCATATAAAGTATTTACGAACCAAGTGCATGCAATAATGTATATTCATTGAACAATACAAGAACCTTATGTTCACGTGTTCACAAGAAGACAGAACTATTCAAGGATTATATGTTCATGTGTTAACAAGAAAACAAAACATTTCAATAATACATTATAAGTCTTTGAATAATTCAAAGGCCTTATGTTTATGTGTTAACTAGAAGACATAACACTTTTACTATACATACTTTATGTTATAAATCATTGACAATTCAAGGACTTTATAATTATGTCTTAACATGTAAGCATAATTATACTAACAAAAGTAATCATGAACGCAAACTGCTGAGTTCTATAGTAATTTCAAGTTAATTATATACTTCAAAATTATGATCATTATCATATAACCATAATTATATTGACTAAAACATGTAGTCAAATTTTGAAGTATCTTAACACTATATCATGACATTTGAATGTAGTAGGGCAACAAACATCTAGCGTGTTCAAGTCCTAGTAGAATCGTTATTAGAATGTAGTAGGGCAATAAACATCTCATGTGTTTAAGTCATAGTAGAATTCTTATTTAAGTCCTAGTAGAATTATTAGTTTCCTTACCTTGCGGTCAAGAGATACCAATAATGTTGTTGTTTCTTGCACACACTTTGAGATTTCTCCCACTTGTGAAAGGTACAACATCATATTATGAAAACAAACAACACGTGATTGATTGTTCAAACGATATGATAATGTCATAGATATCATAAGTAGTTTAGAACCATAACCTGTAATAAGGAATTGTGGATTATTATTCTATAGATAACAGTTCAGGAAGCGACAGCAGGAAGGCAACGTGTTATCTTATAAAATAAAATGCAATTTTCCTTTAAGCAACAGTTGTTCATATTCGGAAAGTAATGGATTATTTCAAAGCTAGTTTGAAATGATATGGGTGACTATCAAGGAATAAATCCCGTAGCTCCCACTGAAATTGACAACATTACATGAATGATATTTCAGTCATAAAATGCAACCTTCCACTGGATTTGTCAACATTGTAAGTGTTACATTTCCAGTAGAAAGCATATAGCAGTTTTATATACTTTCATATTCTCTTCAATTGCCTACGAGTAACATGTACTTAGGTATTGAGCAGAGTATATGAAGTTTTACTTATGTAGACAATGGACTAGCCATTCTTTTATTCAATTAACTTGAATATTTAGCATGCAATTCCTCCTTTATCGTCTACATAGCCTCAAGGGTAATTCGCACTTTAGGAATAATAAGAGTTCAAGAAGATTACCTAGCAAATATGAAAGTAATTTCTTTACTCTTTGCGGTTTAAACTCATGCATCATGACAAGTGCAGGATGTTATTTATTTTGGTAGCTCTAAACACAATGTTTCCATTTACACAAAATATTCTATCTTTCAATTAACTCTAGACCACGAAAGGGTAATGAAAGATCATAAACGAGTTTATCAATTTTGGAATCCTATCTTAGTTAGTCAACTAAGGAGAAAAGATAGGAATAAGTCTCACTCTTCTTACTAGGAAAAGAGACTAAGTTTGTCTTTCGAAAAAAAAAAACTTTGTTTACGAATTATGTTGCAATAACACAATTAACCAGAACATAAAAAGTTCAATTCTAGTATTTTCGATAATTACATTCTTAAAAGAATTAACTACCCAATTAATTACTAATTAAGACTAAGATCCATCTTGCAACCCCACTTAATTACCATAGGTCTGACCAGTGTGTAAAAAAATAGGACAAGAGGTAAGCGACGAGCGTTAATTGCAAAATGCAACTCTTAGATTTATGAGACAGTTTAAGGCATTAGTATCAAGTAATAATGTCAAAAGCATGTTTAATTCTCATCTTATGCCTCGGGTCCGAGGTCTGACCAGGTTAACTCGATATAAGTCGACCAAGTAAGAACGTGTAAAAATAACCAGAGGTCTGACCAGTGAGAAATAATTACCATGGGTTGGAAAGGCCCTTAGGTCTGACCAGAGAAGTCAATCCAAGTGCAGGTGTCCATAGTTGGGTGGCATAGACTTAATATTAACAAATAGGTATGCACATATAAATGTGGTAAAAGTCGTGTACAAAGAAGCATGCAAAACAACTTTGTAACACTAATTTTAAAAAACTTTGGTAATGACACTGTAGTGATCATCATGGTTCACGGTAGCTCCAATCGAACGCACAGGGAGGCAGAGGACCAGGTAAGCGCTGAAGCATAACCTTAGACATCCTTTCGGTGCGACTGTGCGCACCTCTTTAAACCCCCTTTTGAGTTTGTTCTAGTGGGTGAGCCGTATATCCCAAGTGTCCATAGCGTCTAGTTTTTAAATTCTTGAAAACGTGTTTCATATATTAGGTCACTTTATTTTACAAAAACAATTTTCCACGAATCAAATAGCAGGTCACAATGAGCATGGTATTTTGGCGTGTAAATAAAGACCAATATTAATGTTATGGTTACGATATGTATTATTCCATATTGCATACAATTAGGTGTCAAAACAAGTAATAATGCACATATAGGAATCACAAACATACAAGCATAAACATGAATATAAATAACCACATATTGTTCCGAGTCCTCTTGCTAGTCTTCCCCAAACGGGGAGCCATAAGACCGTCACTAGGATACAATACCTAGATCGCCCCATACATCACTTATAAAAGCAATTGAGTGGGTCTTGTGGCCGGAAAAACACATAAAAGCATGGCAATCCCAATTATCAAGTAATTACGCAATTTATGTATTTAAACCAATATGTAATTCTAATTATCATAATAATTCTAATTAACAATTAATAAATACAAATTAACTTTTAATTCTAATTAACAAGTAATTGTAATTTAACATGTAATTCTTTAATTAACAATTAATTTTAATTAACAAGGTAATTATAAATAACATGTAAATTAAATTCCAACTAACAAATTAATTCTAATTATCAATATAATTTTAATTTGTGTGTGACTAGTTATTATTTATTAAAAATTGACAAGTATTGCATGTAATTGTCAAAATTAAAATAAAATAAAATAACTAAACTAGGTTTCATGCAGCCCTTTTAAAACATGTTTATTAATATCAGAAACGTGTAACCCATAATCGCAAAAACGAGATGGCTCGTGATGCCACTGTTGGGATTTTAGAAGCTGTTAACCAGTAACCTCTACGAGTACGCAGCGGATATGGGATATAGTTAATACAATTATGTTAACACGTAATTAATAAACACATAATTAATACAATATTAATTAATTAAAAGGTATAAAGAAAAGCTAACCTTGCTTGGCAATTGATCTCTAGTAACGGAACAAGTAACCAATACGAAACCTTAAGTATCTAAAATAGATACCTCGAAGAGTATCACACACAAACCCGATTAACGTATACGTTCGATAAAGACGCTAGTCGAGAACGTAATTAAAACCCAATCAACAAGTGATACAACTTGAATATCATGAACAAGAAAACCCCAAGAACACCTTCTATCTTTTCTGTCCGAGAACTAATTACTGCCCGAGATCAAAACTTAGTTCCATCCGATATCGGACAAAACTGTCCGATATTCCAAAACCACAAACTCTAAACTCACTTGGAATATTTTACAATTGCAAGGTTTAGAGACGTCAACATGCATGCATAAATATAACAACATATGTATGTATAAATATAACAACATATGCATGTATATACACGTTAATGCATGCATAAATAATAACATATGCTTTCTTTTCTGATTCGTCAAACACAGGAAGATATCAAGGAAAAGTGTTGTGTATGTTTAGGGTTATATTTATTGTCGTACATTGCATATCTTTGAGGTGAGGAATACGTTTTGTTTTATAACAAAACAAACGACCCTTCTCTACTTGGGTCTTGTCTTGGTTGACAAGTCACAAGCCCAAGTCTATCCTCCTCTATCCGATCAGTTAGAGTACATGGCCCAAGGCGTCTCTAAAACCGACCCAACTAAGAACTCAAACAAGTCCATGGATCGTCACAATGATCGGGTCAAATACATGCACATTGGGTAATATATTCAAGTATAAATATACGTTCGACACGTATACTCGTGTTTATCGTGTGTGCCCCCATCGGCTCACACACTTCTAGTCGTTTACGTGTGTTTATAACTCCCACAAACCAACATCATATACGTCACATGTGAATATTTTAGCTTTCATTCATCCATTAAGATATTTTTTAGAAATAAAAGCAGGTTTTTCTATAAGGAAATTCGAAATGTACAAGTTATTTCTCCGACAAGAAAACAATTTATATGTCCTCTTGGAATTATATAGAAAAAACTGGACCACCTTAATAAGTTTAATTAAGTATAGAAATAGGACATGTTTTGTGAATTTTGTCGGGTCAAATGAAGCCTTAACAATCTGTATTTGGAACTCAGAAGTGACTTCAGCTTTATGATTAGTTAATCAATTTCAAAAGATTTTAGTCAAGAAAGTACAAAACATGAAATTTAATAAACTTGGAATCTATCAATTAGCTAGGATGCTCTACCAAGTTGCTAGAAACCAAAGAAAGAAACTACAAAGTGTGTAGTTACAAATCACAAGCAGTTTATTACGGAGTATAGTTTTAAGTCCATTTATTAGCAACGTAATTTCTGAAATATACTTCTGTCTTAGATAACTCGAAGAAATTAGAGCTTTCTTTTTTTTAGCTTCAATAGACCTTATCGTAAGTGTTAGATGCAACGACTGCTTTTAACCTAGTTCTTTTACAAAATTATTACTGATTCAAGAGTCGTTTTTAGTGTGGTATATTTATTTCCACTTGACAGGTTCACTTGTCGAACCCATCACATTCTTGCGTTATTATTCACATGGGTTGTTACCCTTTTGGCCTTACAAATCAATAGCATGATCTGGATTGTAATTGTCGAAAGGTGAACTTTGGTCTTGTATCAAGAGACCATGGTGTATGGATACTCATGGGTTGGTTATATGACCCTACGAGATCGACTTATTGACCACATGTCGTGTCATGTATAAGGCAAACTGAAAAAGATAGCTCATAGCTAGATGGCTTTCTCAATAGTGGGACATGTATGAATGTATCATTTAGTTTGGTGCTTTCTCATCTACTAGATGCTCAGTATTAAATCTTTATTGTCGGCTCGATATCAACTATATCAAGTTGCAAAGCCTAAACCACCAGCTTTATGATGTATGTTGTCTCTGCTAGAATAATTGTTCGATGGATACCCCTTATTTATTTGTTTCATAAACGGACGAAATTGCTAGATTACTGGTTTTAGTTAGATTTCATACTTACTTCAGATCAAATTTTCTGTTCTTTTAAATTGTCAAGAGACTAATTCAGCCCTGAGATTAATTACTAGCTCCTTGATCATTAGTGTTTCTCAAAAAAATTCTTCAATAAGTGCCTGGTACTACAAAAGTACCATAAAGTTGTCGTTACATCACATAGAAAATGTCATTAAAAGTTGAAAAGTGTTACTAAAGTTAAAAGAGAGTTGCCAAACGTGACAAAGAGTCACAACAATGTCCAAGTGCTTCACCTACACGTAAAATGTTTATATTACTGTACTAGTTTGTGTTCTTTTAGCATGCAATTTCACTGTGAGAAGACTTTTAGCTTGGGTGCCATTAATATAGGCTTTTTTTTTTTTTTTTTTTTTTTTTTTTTTTAAATAAAAGATTGCCCTGCTTATAAAAAAATAAAACCAGTATGGCACTATGTGTCTTTGGCCATCCTATGTTATAAATGTATATATCAATTTTATTAACAATTAATAAAAATCTAGTATCTGTAAGGAAATCAGCATATGTCTTTGCCATAATTGGTGTCAATGTGTATTGAAGCTGCTTTAAAATCAAGTGGTTGATTGTTCAAAGTCACGTTAAACAACCATGCTCGAGTACTTAACTGGAGTAGGTTGGGCGCGTAAGTTTTCCCGTTAAATTAAGTTTTTGAAAGGAGCTTATGCTGGACACTAGCATAACCATCACATTCCAAAACAAGATGACCATCTTGGTTTGTTAATTATGTGCGCAATGCCTGTTAATTAGCATGTGGATATGATGGACGTTGGTAATTAACTCTATCATTCCGTTATATCTTTATCCAGATATCGTTGCACATTTGTATCACAATGTTGTAAGTGGTAAACGATTGATATCCATATTCCATAATAACATAGTACAATATATAAGGTTACATAGACTATTTTAGAACCGGGCTTGAGCCCAATACATATACTCATGATTAATACGGGCTAACACTCCCTCACATTCGGATAGGGAGGACATCGGACGCTCAGACCGGTTCGAAACTCTTCAAACAGAGTCGATGGCAAGCCTTTAGTGAAAATGTCCGCATACTGATAGCGGGAAGGAACATGAAGTACCCGAACCTGACCAACAACAACTAAGTCTCGAAGAAAATGAATATCAATCTCAATGTTCTTCGTACGTTGATGATGAACCGGATTACAAGATAAATAAACAACACTAACATTATCAGAGTACATATAATCATGATTAATAGGGGCTAACAAATGTAACTTGCAAAGTCAAATAGGGGATAACATCGGCCACATTAATCATATGCATCACTAATGGATCATAGATTGAGTCTCATTATATTGAAATGCAATCTTTGCAAGCATCGTTTTACCAAACTGATTAGTACTAATTAATATTTCGAGACTATAAATTTGTGTGAGTATGCCGTTTGATAAAAGTATAAATTTATCTTGTTGGAAGTTATAAGATTGCAACATTAATATATGCTTTATCCTTGGTACCTAGTTTATGACATAACATTCATAATTACACCAAAATCGCAAACTTGCAGTTTATTTATACGTGTATAACCACGAAAACTCTGCAAGGCTTACATTGGATTATGATAATCAACATCATCATTTACTAATAATAAGCTAGTCTAAACTGTGTCTATGTACGGCATCATCTTCCGACATCTATCCATGAGCCTAACGAACTCGTAGCATTTCTACAATGTTCTTTTAACTTCTAATTGATACCATTTCGTTCCATTCCTTAATATGCAAAACTGATTATCACATGCTTCGAATAATATTCTTGTTTCAAACTCAGTTGTGAATCGGAGCCTTTTTCCTAGTTGGGGCATAATCCATCCCTGTGATGTCTATAACATCAGGATATTGCTCATTGATGACCTCCTTCTTCCAGTGTTTTGAATATTCTGTTGAGGAATTTGATGTCTCTTTCTTTCCCACTACTCCGTGAGTAACTGGCTTTGAGTCATGTTTACCGGCCTTGATGGTGTCTTGATGGTTTGTAGCTGATAAAGCAACTTTTCCCAGCCTAATACCTTCATTAAACCAAAGTAAAAATATATATTATTAAGGAACATAACCACTAAATATTTAAGTTTACAAAGACTCTTGATCGGTAATAACAGATATAATGGTAATAACAGATATAATCAAGATAAAAAGATTGACAAGTTGGTACGGCGAAAATTACCTTGAACTTCATAAGTTAGGAGACTTGAAAAAACCAAAAGGGTAATAAGATAAAGCTTCATACTTTTTGAAGTAAAATGTAGGCTACAGAGATTTGCAACTGATCGAACTTGAGTAACAAGTTTTTTTTGTCTATCTCTCTCTTGGATCACAGATAATGCAAGAAATGAACTGTGAATGTGTGTAAGATATTTGTTATCCTAGCTTTCATATATATACACAGCCTATAAGGGACCACATCAGGTTGATCACTAGCGGTGTTTTTTTCCTACTATATGGAATTTTCTTTATATTAGCTTGTAACTTTGTGATTTCATAAACAACATTTTTATTAGCCATATAATAACTGATAAGGATGGACTAACTCACAAAAGTGTCCACACAAAAATTAGAGTTTCCATACTTTGGAAGTTACATATTTGTCTTTTTGACAAGACAATAGTTTGAAGATGGATCTATAGCGAAAAAAAAGAGGGTTGTCCTTGGCTTTTAGGGTCATTTAAATAACTTCATAACCCTTTTTAAGTATGTTGTTCCCTTAAAGAGGTTTCCCAATATCCACTTTAGATTTCTTTTTTTGGCTCCACTACATTCTAGGTTTAGTTGCCATCTCTAGCTTTTTCACATATCCTTTTTGGGTAAAAGGGATGTTAATGATTTTTCACATATCCTTCATCAAGACAGAGCTTTGTATTATACTTCCAGCTTCATAGTCTCATTAATCTCTTCATAGCCAATGTGAGTGTATCTTTTTCATTAAAATCTAGCTTATGCGCTAACAGCTTATTAAGAGGATGTTTTTACACAAAAACTTAACATTTCATAAGTTAATATAAATATGAATGAATTTAACGAGCCCGAAAGCCCGAATTCATATATTCTCTTGCTTGATTTATGCCTTTATCTAATGTAATGCGACAATCATTTTAAAACGGAATAGATTATAATACATTTTTAAGAATGGTTTTCAAACGGTCAATAACAAGAATAGGGGTAAGAATGGTGCTCAAAATGTTCCGGGTAAAGGGGGATTTACTAAACCAGTTTTGGATAAGAATTTCCGTGATCAACCTAAAGTGCATCCTCCTGAACCCAAGAAGGTGGATCTCACTAAGAAAAAGGCTGCTGATGTGCCTAGTACGAGTGGAACGAAGGTTGCTACATCCAATATGCCCTTACTGATGACTTTGGTATTCTTACTAAGGAAGTGAATAAGGATGTGGATGCTGGTAGTCCAATGAAAGAAAAGAAGAATGAGTCTCCAAAGACTAGTAATACATTGCATGAAACGCTTGTAAGTGATTCAATGGAAGCTAAAAATGTTGGTCCTACCCCATTTGTTGAGAAAAATGGGGAGTTTGAAAAGTTTCTTATTGATGGGAAAGTTACCATTGTTGATGATGATGGTAAGCCTGTTAAAAAAGTTGATCATCCAGTTAATAAAAAGGAGTTTTCGTCTACTTCTTCTACTAAGAGGGTTAACACATTCTCTAAGGTTAGAGAGATTGTTGATTCCAATAGTGATGAAGAGGATGTTGTGAACACTTTTGATGAGTCAGTGAACCTATTTGGTGGTTGTCATGATCGTGAAGATGATTATGATGACTATGATTATGATGACTATGCGGATCAGGTCTACGATCTTCCTGGGAATTTGGATGCTCTTTATGACACGTATGGTATCAAGCTCCAAGGCCTTGGTAGTAAGTAATTTTGTTTTCATAAGAGTCTAATGTTATCTTTGGAGTAGTGGTTTATTTTCTTATTTCGATAATAGAAAGTATCTTGTTATGTAAGCTTTCCGCCTATGTAACGGGCTCAGATATGTTATTCACCCATATCCATTATACTTAAACGTTTTTTGAAGTAATACATTTACCGGGTCTTTGACATTTTACTAAAAAAAAAGATTATCATACATTTTTCGGTCAAAGTTGGTCCTTATATATATACTCGATTACCTACTCACGTATATTTAATCCTAGGGACATGATTAAAGAATAATGTATGTGGTCCTATATATGATTTGAGCCCAGATATATACAGGACAATCAACATTTCTTTTTAGATTAATGATTGTACCACTCGTGTACTTAATTAAAATAATTGGTGGATATTCCACTTAATTAGAAAATCAGTTGATTAAGCTAAACCGTACAAATAGAGGTGAAAAAAAAAACCGGTTAACCGAATCGGACCCGAAAACAAACCGAAAAACCAAGCCGGTCAAAACCGGTTTTGACCATAACCGGTCCGGTTTTATCCTAACCGCCGGTTAGGAACCGGTTTCCCATTTTGAAAAAACCACCGGTTTGGAGACCGGTTTTTATTAACCGAAAAACCAAACCGGTTCGGTTAACCAGTTTTAGCGGGAGGAGCGGGTTTTTTCGAATTTTTTTGAATTTGAAAATTTGAAAGAGGAGCGGGAAGGAGCCGGGGGGGGGGGGGGGGGGGGGGGCGGATATTATTTAATAATGTTCAAAAATTACCATTTTGCCATAGAAATGTTAGTATAAATAGATGTGTTGTGTATTTGGTTAATTACCACTTTCAAGCAATCAAAAAACACTCAAAAAAATCAAAACCGAAAGTATTTCACTAATGGCAAGTTCAAACACCAACAACACCACCAACACCGAAGCTGGTTCAACAAGTGCTGCGACGATTGTCCGCACTTTACCATGCAACCGTGTAAAAGATCCATGGGAAAACTTCAACTACGTCCTAATGTCGGATGAAAAAAAAGGCTCAATGTAAACTTTGCTTGAGTACTCCCTCCGTCCCAAATTTATTGTCCCCTTTTGACTTTTTCGGTCTTTCTTTTACAACTTTGACCTTAAGTATTTTTGTTTGTGTTATATAATACTTGATGCAAAATATAAGAATGGATTGAGTTTTAAATGTATTTTTCATTGGTATAATTTTCATCAACTATTGTATAATACAAACAAAAATATTTAAGGTCAAAGTTGAAAAGAAAAGACCGAAAAAGTCAAACGGGGACAATAATTTTGGGACGGAGGTAGTATATTGTATGTCGGTTCCAACTCAACATTAAGGGCTCATATCAAACAAAAGTATTGCAAGGCACTCAAATCGGTTCCGGAAGCCGGTCAATCATCCATGGCTCGAGACGGGACTATTTTTGCATACGATCATGATTTACTCCGTCAACAATTTGCCGGTTTGGTGATTCAACGTGGTTTGCCGTTCAACCACTTTGACGACCCTTTGACGACGACGGTGTTCCAGAATTATATGCAACCACAATATAATCATGTAAGTCGTATGACTCTAAAACGCGATGCTATGAAAATGTGGAAAACGACTAAACAAGATTTAAAAAATGCTTTTTTAAATTTAGATACTTCTATTAATTTAACAACCGATGTTTGGTCCGCTCCTCATAATTTGCCATTTTCGTACCTTTGTGTTACTGCACATTGGGTTGATCCCGAAAGTTGGCAAATGATGAAGCGAGTTGTAGCATTTGAAGACTTTCCGGTTCCTCACTCCGGAGATGCTTTATACCAATTGTTGAGAAAAGTGTTTCATAAATTTCACTTGACAGAAAAAAAATTTTCAATAATGTTGGATAATGCTAGTAACAACACAAATGCAATGCGTCGACTAAAAATGGAATACGAGCCACCTTGTAATGGTGATTTTTTTCATAGTCGATGTGTTGCACACATCATTAACTTGGCCGTGCAAACGGGATTAAAAGATGAGAATTTGAGTCAAATGAAAGAAAGTTTTAAAAGAATGTTTCATGATATTTTTAAAAAGGGTAATAAAAGATATAATGCATACATTCGGTTGTGTGAAAATGCGGGGAAACCTTGGTTGCAGCCTAATTGGGATATTGAAACAAGATGGAACTCCACTTATCTTATGTTCATAAGTGGTTTAAAACAAAAGTTGACTTTGCAATATTTTCATGACAAATTGTCGGAAAAGGGTAAGTGTGCTCCATTTAATGCCGATCATTGGGATACTATTGAAAAACTAACCCGATTACTTGAAGTTTTTTACAACGCAACAAAAAAATTGTCGGGAGTTTATTATCCAACGGCTCTTTTGGTACTCGAGCAACTATACTTGATGTCTTCACAAATTTCCGCATTTGAATTTCATGGTGGTGTTTATACAAGCATGGTTTCCGGGATGAAAGATAAGCATTTGAAATATTTTGAAACTTTGCCACCGTTAATTACTTGTGCGGCCGCATTAAATCCATGTTATAATTTAAGCGGGGTAGAGTTGCTTATCAACTCGATTGTGACTGATTTGGGTTGTTTCGCGTCAAACCTGAACTTTGCTGATGATGCAAAAGAGTCCTTTGGCCATTCTTTTAAAAGTTTGTGGGACTATTATTTTAAAGAATATGGTAACCCACCTCCTACTGTGACTGAGTCTTCTTCATCATCATCAAGGGGTTTTAGAGGGAATCCGATACTTACTTTGCATAAAAAGATAAGAGATAATCCCAACAAACGGTCAAAAAGTGATCGTTTCGCGAACATTGAATATGAAAGATATACCATAACCAATTTTATCTCACATATTCCGCCCGAACAAGTTGAAAACTTTGATGTGTTGGCGTTTTGGGAAGCAAAGGAAACAATGTTTCCCGTTCTATCCCGAATGGCTCGTGATGTACTAAGTGTACAAGCTACTTCGGTAGCTTCTGAATCCGCTTTTTCAACAAGTGGAAGGGTTTTATCAAATCTGAGAACAAGACTCACACCGGCTTCTTTGGAGATGTGTATGGGTTTGAAAGATCACTTGGACGCAATGAAGCGAGTGCAAGATAAAGCTAATCTTGAAAATGTCATAGACTTCGAGGAGGAGATCTACGAGGAAGAGGCACAAGCTGGTGAAATCGAGATGCTTTCCGATGTAGAAATAAGACAAGATGCGGCTGCTCAAGAAGCTAGGGGATCCGATGAAGACTATTAGGACTTTTATGTTTGCGTATTATGTTTTAAGTTTATGTATTTCCTTTGATGTATTTCCTTTAAGTTTATGTATTTTCTTTCAGTTTATGTATTTCCGACGTAATAAATAAAAGTTGAAGTTTATTCAGTGTAAGTTTGTATAAATTAGGAAAAACGAAAAAAAAAAAAATTGTTTCATACTGGTTAACCGGTTAAAAACCGGTCCCAAACCGGTTACATATTTTTAAAATTTCAAAAGTTCAACTTGGCGGCAACTTTTTTTCAAAATTTAAACCGGTTTACCCGTTCCCAAACCGGTTTAACCGGTTATATATTTTTTAAATTTTGAATTTTTTAGTCGGCGGCAAAAAAATTTTAAATATTCCAACCGGTTAACCGGTTATAAACCGCTTAAAAACCGGTCCGAAACCGGTTAAAACAGGTCCGAATTTTTAAAATTTAAAATTTCAAAACCTGAATTTTTTTGAGCGGGAAGGCGGGTAAATTTGATTTTTTTTTATATTTACAAGTTTGCCATTGTAAGACTAGTATAAATAAATAAATTGTGTTTTTATTTCTTTGCAACTTTTATACAATTAAAAATACACTCTAAAAAATAAAAATTGAAAGCATTTCACTAATGGCTGATGCTGATCCTGCACCACCTCCGTCACCCCCGCCACCGGTGATTGTTCATTTTTTACCGGTAGACGTGCACCAAATGTTTGGGCTCACTTCAACTACGTCGAAATGTCGGATGGCATGCGAAAGGCTCAATGTAAGCATTGTTTATGTTTCTTCAAACCCACTTCCAACATGGCGTTGAGGGTTCACACACAGAAGAATTGCCGCCATGCACCTGCAGTTGATGCCTGATTCGAGACCTCGAGTCGACGTTAAGTAGCTTATCAAGTTATCGATGTTTTATGTTTATGTTATTATGTGTAATGTTTTAAGTTTATATGTAATGTGTGATGTATCATACTATCATGTATTCTCCGTTTTATTAAATAAAAGTTCTAGTTTATTAATACACGAAACAAGAAAAAGATGACAAACGACGACGAAAAACGAAAAAAAAAAAAAAAATACTAGAACCGGTCTAGACCGGTCCCAAACCGTACCCAAACCGGTTTCGACCGGTTGGGTTTTTTCCTCTTCACAGCCGGTTCGGAACCGAACCGGTTAACCGCCCCGACCGATTTTTTTTTTTGGTTGACCCAAACCGGTTCGAGTTTGACCAGTCGTCAAATCGAACCGGTTAACCGAAATGTGCACCTCTACCTACAAACTGTATACAAATTATATGAGTTGAAAGTTGAAACTATGTTCAGAATTGAATATCGGTCACCAGTAATTCAATTCCTCTAAAGCTAAACTATGTTCATGATATCTCCAATGTTTACTAGTCGATTTGATTCTTTTTTATTTTGAACAGCAATATATTAAGAACAAAACTAACAAGAAGCTCAATAATTACTCGATTAGATTCAACCGTACCAATAACAATTAACTCTATAGCTCTATATTTCATACTCCTAATTACCACGTGATCATCTTCTTTCATACTGAACATAATTTTAATATAATTAATCAGAGCGCAAAAGTCGAATGAGAGCATATAACTAGTAATAAATGTTTGTTTTTGAGTAACAAACGTTTTGTGACCTTATAGTCAAATAATATACATCACACGAACTTGGTTAAAGCTTTCTCTTTTAAAAATTTGATGTGCATGGCTACTTTAAGTTTATTTGCACCAAGCACAATTTGAATTTGTGACCTCTTACATATTAGTTACGATAGTTGCATGCCCCTTTGGTTACCAATTACTCACCCAACCGTTGGTTACTTGATCATCTTCTGGCAAGGATGTTAAACTAAGAGGAAGCTAGTAGCGATAAATAACGAAAAAAAATGAGGTGAAATTAGCGTCCAAGTGTGGGGGGCCAAGGAGCAGGTGGTATGGGACATGAAGGGTGTGTTTGTTTGATTAAGATGTTTTGCATCTGAATCTGACTATCACATCTTACTAGTAAAAGATGGCTATAATGTCTGAATCTGAATTAAAAAGTGTTGTTTGTTTTTTTATAATTGTCTGAATGGTTTTAATTTTCTCTTTTTTAAGTATATATATTAAATTATTGTAAATACGATTAATAAGTATATATTGTAAACTCGAAACAAAACATTTTTATCATATATTTAACACAATTATAAATTATTAAATAAATTATGTTAATAAATATCCAAAATTTAGCATAATAAAAACTATTACATAAATCGTCTTAAAATAAAACATAAGCTTAACGCAATAAAACAGCAATTAAGTAACTTAACTAGTATCAAATAATTTAAAACTTAGCTTTGCATAATTTGAAGATGAATGGTTTGAAGGGTTTTGAAGATGAATGTGTTGAAGGGGTGTTAATAAGAGGTAGTAAGATCTTTTCGTCACCTCTTACTGAGTTAGACATATTAGCTCTTACCATGTCTGACTGGTGATGAAAAAACAAACAAGTAAAACGTCTACCCACCTCTTACTGGTAAGAGTAAGAGGGCTAGTAAGACTTTAAAAAAAAAAAAAAAAAAAAAAAAAAAAAAAAAAAAAAACACATACCCGAAGATTAAATGACAATGGATGCTAAACGGTCCAATGTCTGCCTGTGGATTGTTTAAAGCGAACTTTCTATCTTTTCTTTAGCAAAAAATCATATAATATTATCAAAAAATAATTTGGGTAATATTTATAAGGATCGAGAATCTCTCAAGTTAGGGTGTGTTTGTTTCATTAAGATGTTTTGGGTCTGAATCTGACTACCACATCTTACTGGTAAGAGGTGGTTAGAAAATCTAAATCTGAACGAAATAATGTTGTTTGTTTTTGTATAAGTGTCTGAATGATTTTAAGTGCTCGTTTTTGCAATTTGTTTATTAAACCAACGCAATGCGATAATAAATAACTTATGTAAGACTTTTTTTTTAAAAACAAACACACCCTTAGTATGAATATTACTGGTCATGTTTCTCATAAGGAAAACTGTGGGGTTTATTGCAGGACATGGTATTTCTTCTGTTTGTGAAATAACATGACCGGTCATGTTAATACTAACCTGAGGGAATCTCTATCCTATTTATAATATCTCTCAAACCTGTTTAGACTCGAGCTCACAATTACTTATGTGTAGGGTCGGACATACTTGAGGCATATGTAGGTACATAGGGTATGTTTGGCGCAATAGGCTGGGGCTGGGGCTGGGGCTTGGGCTGGGGCTAGGGCTTTTATTATAAGCCGAAGTTGAAATTTGTATTTTTGTAAACTTGTTTGGCAAATGGGGTGGGGCTGGGGCTTATTATTGCAAAATTACTAAAAAAGATATAATTAAATGAGTTTTATGGTATATGTTAGATATTTTGTGGGTAAATATGTAATTTATGGTTCATAAGCCCCGGGCTAAAGTTTTTAGCCCCTTTTTTGGGGCTAAAGTTTTAAGCCCCTTCAGGGGCTTATGATTTCATAAGCCCGCATGACAAACGAGACTTATTTTATAAGCAGACTTATTTTAGAAGCCCAAGCCCCATAAGCCCCTCATAAGCCCGCTGCCAAACACAGCCATACCCTTAAAGCGATATCGGTAATGTAAAATGTAGGTTTTTGAGATAGAATTTTGTAAACTTTAATACGAAGCGCACACCATTTGCCGTGTTTTACAAAATGTGCATACTTTTTAACAATTTTTTGTGTCCGTCACCACTTACTTTGTTAAATAAACAACTTAATTAATGGCTTAATGTCTTTGATGATAAATTTTTTCTGATTTACATGTATACAAGTTAAGAAGCCGATGACGTGGTAAAGAGAAAAAGACGAGGCACTTGACAAGTCACATCCGCTGTTGAGGTTTTAGCGAACAAATAAACACAAGAATGAATGATGTCCCTATCATATGTTAGTATCCTATTTTTCTACGTAATTTTGAATATGAAACAACCAAAATTGTTTATCTAAATATTTACAAGAACTTTTATATATTGATGTCGGTAGCAAGTAGCAACTAATACTATAACACAACCGGGATCTATGTCAGGCAAGAAGAGTAGAAGACTTGTGATTTTGTTTGCTAGTTTCTGGATTAGGTTTCGTCTAGATAAGTCTTTAAAAGAATATATGAGGCATGACTAAAGGGTTTTTTTCTCCAAGAAAATGTGTTGATCAATATTCAATTGCCACACAATTCTCCCGGTTTGATGGGATCTTTTAAGTTGTATTGGTCTTATCACTCCCTACTCTCCACCGTAACAGAATGTTTCCACTATATCTCATGCCCAATTGAACCAACAACTATTTGCTTGAAGAACATCTAATACCGTTAGGTTGTAAGCTTTCGATTACCATATTTACGTAATAAAAATCTGAACTGTTGCAATTTAAATGTAGAGTATGATCCGGTGATTATCATTTTGACAGATGTATTGGTGGATGACTTGCATAATAATACTTATTCAAAGTCTATATCTTAACTGAATTATGAATGGTAAAACTTATGATGTATCTTATAATGTGTATAGATATAGATATAAATAGTATGTTAGAGAAGTTAGAAGTTATTAACTCATTATCTTTGAACAAGACCCGGCCCCCTCGCATTCGTTTATTCTTTACTCACATGGGATGTTTTCTTTTGCCCTACATAACCAAGGATCGATTGTGATTGTCAAAGCCTCAAAGGGTGGAAACTCTGCCCTTGTACGAAATGATCGACCATTGCTCATGGATACTGATGGGTATGGTTAGGTAACATGTCCCCTCTAGACCACAATGTGTGGCTCCAGCTCTTTCAAGATCTTTTATGTCTTGTTTACATGGACTTAATTACTTGCAAAGTGTCTTGTTCTGTTTAAGTAAAACTTGTATTACAAAGATAATTTGAGATGACATTTGAACTACCAAAGGTTGACTGTTAAGATTTATATTGTCTAATTAGTGATGTATATCCAGAAACATAAGTTATGCCAGTCGCATGCATAAACCATACCACTAATGGTGTAACATATTTTAGGTCACACATATTGTTTTAACGAGAATTTTTAGCCGCTCTTTGTTGCGGACGAAATTTTTTTACATGAAAAAATTATGTTATTTGAAAATCTCACTTAAATCAGTTTTAAGTACAAAAGTACCATAAAGTTGTCACACACAGAGAAAATGTCCTTAAATGTTGAAAAGTGTTACTAAACCCAAAAGAGCTAGAGTTGCCAAACGTGACAAAGAGTCACAACAATGTCAAGTTCTTCACCTACACGTAAAATCTTTATATTACTGTACTAGTTTGTGTTCTTTTAGCATGCAATTTCACTGTGAGATGACTTTTCGCTTGGGTGACATTAATACTTTTTTTTTTTTTTTTTTTTTTTTTTTTTTTTTTTTTTTAAGATTGCCCTGCTTATAAAAAATAGAGTAAATTACATAAATGGCCCATGTGGTTTGCGAAGTTTCACCTACCGTCCCTCAAACTTAAAAGTTGCATATATCGTCCCTATCGCCTCCAAAGAATAACATGAATGGTCCTTTTGTTGGACGGCCGTCTATTGCGCCGTTAAACGTCATCCACGTGATAAACACGTGAGGGTAAAATCGTCTTTTTCTCTTAGTAGTTGACTTATACTTAATTATTTTTCATTCTCAATAAACTCACATCACTCTATTCTCACATTTAATTTTCCCTCTTCTCTCTCCAATACTGTTGGGTTTAGTCCCAGATAGATCTTATGAGCCTAGAAAGAGTATAGCTATCATGTGTAATCACAAGACAACTATGGAGAACCTTTGCAAGAATTGTATTCACGCGAAAAATAAATACAATACTCAAGAAGACAATAAACACCAATAACTTGATCCTCTATGGATCTATATTAATTAACTATTATTGTTATTGAAACACACACATAAAACCCTAGCCGCTAGTTTCTTTTATAGTACAAAAAACCCTAACTTTGCAGCTTGCTAATCACGTAAAAGATATGCACTATCTATTCCTATTTTAACTCATGCATATCATAACTAATAAACTAATAAAGCGGAAACTACATATCCGCAGAAACAAAACAACTATCAAAGGAAACTGCACTATCCGCAGAAACCTCACTATCAGCAGAAACTATTCTACTATCAGCAGGAACCTTATCAGCAGGAACCCACTTTTACATAATTCCTAACAATCCTCCCCTAAACTTGAATTTGACTCTGTTAACTTCAAGTTTCCAGATAGATCTTCACCATGCAAGAGGATTGAGTAAACCAGCAACTGAAACCAGAGTAAGCACCAGCAGAACATCTAGAACCACTAGATACATCAATGAAGTCCAAGATCCCATCAGCAACTCCTAGAACAGCAGCATCAGGAACCAGCAGCATCAGTAACCAGAGTAGTTTTGATAAGACTTTACCAAGTAGCTACTCACTCTTGAGCTAGCTGGTTATTGAGTAGAATCATGACATCACCCTGGTGAACCAGTTACCAGTCCAACACTTAGAACGTGAATCAATGGTGTGTTGGAATACCCTAATGGTTTTTGGCAAACCATCACAGCCATCAACGGAGTTGACTTGTCTTTACCTGAAGCCGTTTAACTCAGGACTAGTCATGGTGTTCCACTGCCTTTATCACAAGCCATGAAGTTGTGGGCTAGCCAACTCTTCATCTATGAGGACATGGTGAGTTGAGCACCATACAACTTATTGGCAAGTTGTCAACCATCCAACATATTTGACATCTCTTTACCAGAGCCGTTTGTTCATGGAGTAGCCAATGTTTGGTGTGTGAGACCAGGGTACATTGATAACCCTCTGATTTTTAGTAAATCAGCAACTATCAACAGATTTGAGAATACTTACTAGAGCTGTACCCCCTTAGTAAGTTGATTTGCAGTTTCCAAAACACGTCAAGTTTACTCACACAAGCTAGCCACTTGTGAATGACTAACCGTAAGAAACTTAAAACGGCTCAGACACTGATCAATGATAGATGAGAAGTTGTGTAGTATGTTGGTAACTCAAACGTGTTAGGTTTGAGCACCGAGATCGTTCCGAACGAGGGTTGAATGGAATTTCCAACTCACGTCTCAATAATCGGGATTTGAATAAGAGAAGGGGATAATATGATATATTCTAAACTACGGGATAAGGAAAGCATAAGGAACTAAAATCTATGGGAAATCCTATAGAATTAAGGCAAACTACTCAAATCTACACTAAAACGCAAATACGGGATTAAGAACGAAACGCGAATAAAAAGCAACTACGTCTAATCTAACTCCTAAAAATAACCTAAAATTACTTTTACTCTAAAAATGATATTAGAAAACTATTTATGAATTAAAACTAATTTTTAGGAAATTTCTGGATTTTATAATAATTAAAAACTAATTATCAACTTTAAAAATAAGACTAATTATCTAAAAATTATGAAAGAGAGAGGAAAAATATGGAATTACTTTTCAAAAATCTAAAATATCACTAAAGACTTTTCAAAACTATTTTTCTAATTTTCTGATTAATTTCCTATTTTCTATGAATTTAATACTATTTAAATCTAATTTAAATTGTTAAAAAATACCAAATAAAAGAGAAAAATAAGGAAAAATATGTTTTATGCTTTTTATATTTATCTTAATCTATTAAAATTGAAAAATTAATTTTTGGAACTTTTTCTTAATTAATTGCAATAAAAGCTATTTTAAAATGATTAAAAACTGTTTTTATTTAAGAAAAATACCAAACAGTGTCTAAAAATTATGAAAAATTCAGGGAAATCCTAAAATAATATTCTGAAGCTATAAAAAATATAAAAACAAGGGCTTATGTGGAAGAATATAGAGCTGATGTGCAACTGATATGGAAATAAGCTAAGGTAGATAAGCTAATAAGCTCTAAACAGCACCAAACTACTACAGAAGCTGAAATATCCTATAACTACCCTAAAGCAACCATAAGCAACTACTCCTAACCTCTGATAAGCATATTACAAAGTATTTGAGCTAACTGCTACATCAGAAAATCAGTGACCTGGCCCCTAAGTTCTAGCTACTGCAACTGCTTATTCAATAAGCTAATGAGAAAACTAAAAATGTGGTCTTCAAGACCACCCAGCAAACTGCAAATGGACCAAGAATGAGACCCTAACTAGCTAAAATAAAGGCTGTGCAGCTGCTGCAAGTTCTGCACAAAATGGGTTTTCAAACAGTTTTGACTTTTTAAAACAATGACTAGGTTGACTTTAATGAGATTCAAGATCAAATGCAGGACTGATATGGATGAATAATGCTGTATGACAGTTATAGCAAGCTAGATTATCCAATCTTACACCTATATGACAGATCTCAGCCACTGATTCTAACAATATTGAGCTCAAGAACAGTTTTTATAAAATGTTGACTTAGAATGAAACAAGCACAAAACAAGGATAGATATTGATTCAACTCACTATAACAATCCTCAAGCTACTGATCTAATCTAATTTATAACCTCTAAAACAGTTATAAACTCTAATCCAAACACTCCTTCAAGTTCACAAAATGTAATTTAACATGATGACTTCTACTAGTATTACCCACAAATGAATTCAGAAACTCAAGAACCACTTAAAACTCAGCTATAAAATGATTTTAGAACAGAGATTAATCCAAAAACATTTTGACTAAAATGTTTGACTTTGTTTGACTATATTGAAAAACTGAAATTTAGAACAAGATTTGAGAAACTTCAAAATTCACAGAAGCTTAGATAAGCTTCTGTGAGTCTTAACAACTAACAACACAAGCTTTGAAATCAGATTAACAATCAAGATAGCAATGGCAGAAATTCATGTAACAACTGAAAAGTAAACTTGCATTAATCAAAAGAGTGCTCACAACTTGAAAATGAAATTACAACTACTATAAGATTAAAGAGTAATGACAGAAATAAAATGGTCAAAATCTCTCTAAAGCTTAAGAGATTGGACGAATTTCAATGTGAGCCAAGAGGGGTATATATAGCTGAGATGAGCCTTGGGATCCTTTCAGAAGAGCCTAGAAGCAATTTGCAGCCACAAGTTCAATCCTTGTCACTTGCACCAATCAGATTGCACCATTTCATCCATTGAGGTGTTTCGGCCACTAATAGAGTGCCATTTGTCCACGTGGCAGATATATCTGACAAGTCAGCTGGGTCTAGAAGGATAGATAGATTCTAGTACGAGGTTTATGTTTAGGTGTGGGTAAATGGTGGTGAAAAGGGGTGCGTTTGGCTGGGGAAGACAGGGAATGTGATAAAGGGTTGTTTGGGGCGCGTTTGGTTATTTAATATTATTTCAAAATGTTTGACCGGGTCATTTGCGTTGACCTGGGTTAAATGAGCGGGTAAATGGGTGGATTCGGGTCAAGGGTTAGGTAAATGGATAGAGTGTTATTAATAAGTGGTCGGGTATGGTGTTGGGCTAGGACAATAATTGGGCCGAGAGTTAGTGGATATTGGATTATGGGTTTGTTGGACTAGGATTGTTACCATTTCATGTACCAAGGACCAAACATGTACAAGCTGAATTTCAAAGGACCAAAGGTGTAAATTCTGAAAATCTCCTCCAAGGACTGCACTTATCATTCTTCAATAGACCAAGGACTGAAATTGCAACTTTTGAAACATGAGGGTGTTTTCTGTCATTTGCTGAAAGTTCAGGGACTATTTCTGACATTTCTTCAAACTTTGATCAAATCTTCACAAATCATCCTCAGAGATTAGAAATCTTCATAAATGCATAATTCTGACCTTCCGGCTCAGCTTAAGCTCTCTTAATCTCTCGTGCTCGGATTTACGTCTGATTTGGATCCTTTTTGCGTGTTTTTACATATCCATACCTGCACAAGCACAAACTCAAGAAAACCACAAATATTAGCAATAAACGGCTCTTTCTTGGTTATTTTGGGTCAGTTTTGATAACAAAAAGGTATGTGTTTTAGCACATACCAAAATACCCCAGACGAAACCATTGCCGTGTCCTCACGCAATGCAATCAACTCACCCTTCTAAAACCAAGGATTTCAATCTCTTTCTACTAAACCATTGATATGTCCAAACCGTCAAGTTATCTCACACAAGCTAGCCACTTGTGAATGACTAACCGTAAGAAACTTAAAACAGTTTAGACAAACCAATTAGAGAAGAAGTAGTCAAGATTCCTCAAAAGAGATTAAGAAACCCCTAATTCTAAAAACGCCCCGTTTACCTTTTAATTCACATGTATAGATATTACGATTAAGCACATTCCGATTATGAATGACGGTTAGTTGAACTTTCATGTCGATCAATAACTCCAACATTTTTTAAACGACACGTTAGGATCACGGAGTAGAAAACACAACACAGCGTGAAGTGACCATACGGATAGAATACATCGTCCCTGATTTTTCACAAGTCCCAAACTAAGCATAAAATCGAAATCATTGTTACATATGACTCTAGATGCTAACACTAACCATGGAAGTTACTTGTGTAAATACCTTTTGTTCCCATTTTCCTATTTTCCTCTAGATTTTTTATTTTTGTGAGAAATGAATTTCTTCAAATTTCTCGTTTCTATAACTATTATTCCGATAAAGATACAAAGCTAAGTCGATAATTAGTTGTCCACCTTCTCTCAAGAACCATTGTTCTAAAAATGAGGTCCACATCAAGGAATTTTTATTCACTTATACTTTTGACTTTTCTCATAATTTTTCATCATCATTTTTCATTTTTTATTTTTTTTTTTTTTTATATATATATTGCACTTTTACTTTTATTTATATGAGCTGTGAACCACGGAGCTTCACGGGGTAATTCCAAGACTATAGGCTTCATGAAATGAGGATCCCGGCTGGCTAGGCTAAGACCTCACTCAATCCCGGCTAAAGATCCAAGGGTCCGATCTCGACACCGCAGCTCACAACTTTACTTATTACTTTATCACTTAGCACTGATTACTCATTTATTTATTACGGATCCTTGATGTGTACCCAATTTTTAAAACAAAGATTCTTTTAAGAAGATAAAGAACTAACTATCGCCAAAAACTCAACATCTCTAATTATTATTAGACAGATATGGGGTGAAACAATTTTGTGGGAACAAAAAGCCATAAGTACCTTCAATGGGCTCTAAAGAGAACCAACTACTCCACGCTTAGCATCTAAACTCATAAGTAACTCTATCATTTCTCGATCTCCGCAAATTTAAAATCCCAAATAATGAGATCCGCATATGCATAGCCGATAATTTTTAGATTACCTATGGTTAAGGGAACAAGCTAGGGCTCAACACGCCCGGTCAAGTCAGAATTCCATTCCTACTCTCACCAGCGGAAAGTCAACAAGGTGTCAAAACATATATTAACTTAGCAAATGCTTCGTCTAATGAAATCAAGTCATGCATATTTAAAATCACTCAGGGAAACTTGCAAAATCTTGGCCTTGTGAGCTAGAATTCGCATTTTATAGCTTCTTGTCTAAGAGACTAGCAAAACTTTTCAATCAAAAAGACTTAACAAAAGCTTACAAAAATTTTTAAAATTTTCACATTTTTGCACAATTTTTCATTTTCTAAGGAAAAACGGGGTTGCGAGAGAAACACAACAGAAATAAGCAAGTGCGGTCAAATCAAATCGAAGATTACCCTACCCCAGACTAGAACGAAACATTGTCCTCAATGTTTAAAGCAAGGGTATCACGAAAATCTAAAAGCCGTTTATTAAGTATGCTAGAAGATAAACGTTAGTCGATAAGATTAGGATATCGGATTTCCATCAGCATCGATCATGAAACTCGAGTGGAGAAATGACAAACTTCGAGCACGAGAGTCTTCATATCGGGAACATCCTACACAACATCACAAACAACCAAACACGAGAAATCGAAGAGGCAGACCCCTTCGCGTCACTTATTAGAAAATAGAAAGAAGATAGAGAAGGATAAGCATGGGGTGCCTCCCACGAAGCGCTACTGTTTTTTATCACCGAGTCGCTAGCCTGACTCGTCCCCGAATTCATTTGTCCTTGGGGAAGAAAGTGGTAGAGATACCAGGGTCAAAAACGGTGTCCTCATTCCTGAAAGAATGAGACTGGGCGGAATGGGTGGAAAAGAAAAGGTCGGGCATCAGCACATAAGGTATATCATGAAAGAATGATCCATCATCCGGCGGTTTTGCGGGTGGACGAAGGAATGACGGATCACAATGAGAAAACTCCAAGAAAGACGGGAGCTCATAGTAAGGAGGTGAAAGCTTAACAATGAAGGCATCCAAGAGAGGATCCTTTTCTCGAAAAACGGTTTAAGCAAGAAGCTTATCAATGGATATCCCGGGTGTGACACCCTAGGCAAATCCCACATCGGCTGTGGCCTGGAGAGATGCTGGGCTCATAAGATAACATTCGTCTTACAATGACACAACGCGTTTTGTGGTCTACTGCGGGTGGAGTTCTTAGGAACTGGCAGTTAAGCGTGCTCATGTGAGAGTAGTACTAGCTTGGGTGACCTGCCGGGAAGTCTTCAAATGAGGCCACAAAAACAAAGCCGTGAGCCTACGGGCAAAGCGGACAATATTGTGGTCAGATAAGGCGGGGTGTTACACCGGGTTTAAAAATTTTGTCTTCACATAAAGGCTCAACGGGATAAGTGATGGTGGACTCATAGAGAGGAGAGTCAAGAGAACCATCAAGAACAACCATATCCCCCTCGGGATTATGCATAACATCCTCAATACCCGGTGGTATCAAGTCATCGATAGCATCCTCAATGATCGGGTCATTTGTCGGAGTATCAGAAATCTCGTTCAAAACTTTGCTCATATCAATATCGAAATAGAATCGCTCAAGAATCGGAGGATAAACATCAATAGTGGGATTGCCACTAATTTCTTCATCAAATCGGAAAGTCTCAAGCTCGGGAGAGAAATCACTATCTTTAACGGAGATAGGAGGTGAACTCGAATTATTGTTAAGGGCTTCAATTTTGGAAATGAGAAGATAAACATTCGACAATGTTTCTCTTAATGCTTCATCCTCGATCTCAATATCATCAGGCTCAATCTCTTCTTCTTCTGGCTCGGGCTCAGAAGGTAAATCGTCGACAAAATCGATGTCTCCATAAGAATTATCGGAATCAGAGAACATCTCAACATGATCGTTTGAAATATCAAGAGAAGGCTCATCACAAATATCAACAACCCCAGACTCTCTTGGGATTGGGATAAGGATCTCAACATTAATCTCTTCCGTTTCCGGAATAGTACTAAGATGCTCATCCCCCATTATGAGAGAATCAACGGGTGCAATAATGTCTGTAACAATAGAATCATCGACTTCTTCCATAAGAACGTCACTTCTCTCAACCGGCGTGAGTGAAGGGGAAGAGTCGGAAATGAAAGGTTCAGAAACGGGAGTGGGTTCAGCCGACAAACTATCATAATATTCTTTCATTTGAATAGAATCCTCATCATCATCGAAAACGAAAGTCTTGCAATGTTGGACTGTTGTAGTATTGTAGACATCGTCATCGGAGGCTTGACAATCATAAAAAGGGTGGGGGCCACCACAATAATCACAACTTTTGGAAACGGTATCAACGGGCTCTGGTTTTTCCTTCATGCATCGAATATCATTGGTAAGCTCAGCCATCTTAACCGGTTTATTTCTTGATGTCGGAACTTTTGATTTGTTCTCGATGATCGTCAATTTATCCCTTGGGGTACGATACAAGATATTGCCACCGGCGGCTGTATTAAGTGAATCTTGATTGGTTTGCGTTAAAGCATTGTAGAATATATCGATCTGGAGTAATTCCGAAAAACCATGATGTGGGCATTTTCGTAGGAGATCTTTGAATCTATTCCATGCCTCACCAAAACTTTCATCAAAATGCTGCTGGAAGTTTGTAATTTCGTTCTTAAGGTCTATCGTTTCGATTTACAAATTTTGCAACGAGATCTTCCCAAGCAGTGATCGATCGAGGGGGTTCTTTATCGAGCCAATTCCGGGCTGCCCCCTCAAAAGAAAATGAGAATAACATCAACTTAATTGTGTCATGAGGGACATCCTTATATTTTATAGTCGAAATTAGATTATCAAAACATCGGATGTGAGCATAGGGATCGTCCCTCTCAAAACCATAGAATGGTTTTGACATAACTAGTTCAATTAAACCGGTTTGTATCTCGAAATTTTCGGAAAAAATCTCCGGTACAACGATAGCATCTTCGTAACCCTCGGTGGGTTCTTGGAGCAATTCTGACATCGTACGCGTGTCCCCCATTAGAATTAAACATATAGAGGGATAAGAGAAAAGAATTATCGGTTTAGAACATAAAGAAGAATATTTTTGGGTTTTTAAAACAAATTTTGAAAAGGAAAATCTTTTTGGTTTTTTTATAAAAGGGATATGTACAAATATCAACGATAACTTCACGAGGCAGGATCTTCAAATGCACACGATTCGAGACGGAATACGAAAACTCACTACAAGCCCTCCCCGGCAGCGGCGCCAAAAATTGATTTGCAGTTTCCAAAACACGTCAAGTTTACTCACACAAGCTAGCCACTTGTGAATGACTAACCGTAAGAAACTTAAAACGGCTCAGACACTGATCAATGATAGATGAGAAGTTGTGTAGTATGTTGGTAACTCAAACGTGTTAGGTTTGAGCACCGAGATCGTTCCGAACGAGGGTTGAATGGAATTTCCAACTCACGTCTCAATAATCGGGATTTGAATAAGAGAAGGGGATAATATGATATATTCTAAACTACGGGATAAGGAAAGCATAAGGAACTAAAATCTATGGGAAATCCTATAGAATTAAGGCAAACTACTCAAATCTACACTAAAACGCAAATACGGGATTAAGAACGAAACGCGAATAAAAAGCAACTACGTCTAATCTAACTCCTAAAATTACTTTTACTCTAAAAATGATATTAGAAAACTATTTATGAATTAAAACTAATTTTTAGGAAATTTCTGGATTTTATAATAATTAAAAACTAATTATCAACTTTAAAAATAAGACTAATTATCTAAAAATTATGAAAGAGAGAGGAAAAATATGGAATTACTTTTCAAAAATCTAAAATATCACTAAAGACTTTTCAAAACTATTTTTGTAATTTTCTGATTAATTTCCTATTTTCTATGAATTTAATACTATTTAAATCTAATTTAAATTGTTAAAAAATACCAAATAAAAGAGAAAAATAATGAAAAATATGTTTTATGCTTTTTATATTTATCTTAATCTATTAAAATTGAAAAATTAATTTTTGGAACTGATAAGGTTTTAAAAGGTACCATTTTGAGGGGTCATTTAAGTCCTTATTTGATCACTTTTGTATCCGTTATTGCTTAATATCGTTCCTTTTCACTTTTTAGGTCTCGTGAAGGCAAAATGCTGGAATGGCACTTATTTGGACGAAAAGGCGCGAATATATGAAGAAAATGGCCAAAGTCGTAATCGAGACACTCACAGTCGCTGAATGAAGAAGGCGACGGTGTCAGGTGCTATTTGCGACGCCGTCCCAGAATTATTGTGACGGGTCAGAACTCAAAACTCGTGTTTTCAAGAGACGGCGTCTAGTTGTGAAAGAGTAGGCCGTCGCTACTCAGACGGCCTAGATGCGATCCAGAAGACGTCAGAAGCTGAAGAGGACGGCGTCACGGACATAAGGTGACGCCGTCGCAAGGTTAACGTGGCCAAGACGAAACCCTAATGGCGGCGACACGACGGCGTCACTAAACATAAGGTGACGCCGTCGCAATTGTAATCTTATATATAGAATCCGAATTTTTCAGTCTTTGTGTGGAGAGTCTTTGGAGTAAAAACCTAAAACCGAACCTAAGGTGTCTTGTACAGTATTTTAGGGTTTTTAACCCTATCTTACACCAAGATAAGTCTTTGCTTCATTAATTCAATTATGTCTTTGATTATTTGTGTGTATGCTTGCATGTTCTCCATGTCCGGCTAATTTATTTGTGTGTTTGCTTAGGAAGTATGAAACTTAATTATTAAATATTGATTGGTTGTTTCTTATCTTAGTTGATTAATGATCTAGTAATGCGATAGGTCATTCGTTGTGTACTTAATGCTTGATTCATCTTTGTGAACCTTAGAGTATGATTACCTGAGTGATTGTAGGCTAAACCATCCGAAGAGCGCCTTAGAGTAGGAGTCTATAATCTCTAAGTGGATTTGTAGACAAGACCCTTTGGTAAGTTCAAAGAGTTAGGGAGAAACGCATACCCTACAACTTTAGAAACACAACGCAACTAGGAATAAGACGTGACACTCAACCATCAATAGGAGATAATTAAGGAGTAATACAAACTAAGTAAACACATCTTTAAACTATCATACGAGCACACATTAATTAGACATAGACTCTCAAAACCTTAGTTTAGATAATTAGATAATAGTAGAGTAATCAGTAGAAATACCAACCCCCCAAATCCAATACCCGAGATTCGTACCTTTCCATTTTCCATAAAATATAAAAAGATAAAAAATAATCTTCCTCAACCTTAACCTTAGCGTAGTAACTCCCTACTAGCATTCCTATTCCCCTAGAGAACGATATCAATACCCGTGGCTTACCCTAATTACTACACTACAACGATTAGGTTCACTGCCTAGGGTGTTATAAAACTTGCTCGAAGAAAAGGAAGTTTCCTTGACCCCGAACGACGCGTGTAGCGTTATCAAGTTTTTGGCGCCGCTGCCGGGGAATAGAATAGCTAGTTAGTAGTCCACCTCGTTTAGGTTTCTTTGCTTGATTCCTATCAAGTAAACTTTTTTCTCATTTTTAGATTTCTCTTAGTCTATCCCCCTTCTTCGTAACCTTTGTTCGTAACCTCATCACTTTTCATCATGGAAGGTGATAACCCACTACCATTCATCAACCCACCACCAAATGACCCGCCAAGAGCCCATACTCTTGGTGAATACTCGAGACCAAGCCACCTAGGCTATAGGAACACCATTGAGCTTCCTGACCAAGCCCAAACTACGGCCCTGCGATCCGACACCATCCGGTTGGTGCAAAACGGATGTGCATTCCATGGACTTCGTTCTGAAGATCCAAATCAGCATCTGAGGGATTTCCTCAAAATCGTCGATTCCATCGATCTTGATGCTACTACTCGGGAGACCACGCGCCTGCGTCTCTTCCAATTCTCTCTACGGGACCAAGCTAGTAATTGGCTTGAGCGACTTCCCGCTGGCTCCATCTCAAGTTGGGATGATCTTACTTCTCGCTTCCTTGCTCAATTTTTCCCACCGGGGAGAACCACTAAGCTTAGGAATGACATCTTGATGTTCCAACAACGTCAAGGTGAATCTCTCTACGAAGCATGGACCCGATTCAAGGACTTACTTCATAAAGTCCCTCATCACGGCATTGATCTTTGGCTCCAAGTCCAAATCTTTTATGATCATGTCAACTTTCCCACTAAGCGATCCATTGACCAAGCGGCCGGTGGAAAACTTAGTGATCTCACCGCAGAAGAATCATGGGAAATAATAGAGGACCTCGCCCTCTATGACAACGAAAGTTGGGATGACCCCCGTGAGCTGCCCAAAACCGTCAAGGCAATCTCCTTGCCTCCTCCCGACCGTAGGATGATCGAACTTGAAGATCAAGTTAAATTCCTCATGAGTTCCTACAAAAATCCTAAGTCCTCACGACAAGTGAATCAAATCACTCTACCTTGTGAGTTATGCAGTGGTCCCCATGACACTCGTGATTGCACAAGGCTCTCCGAACAAGCTTTTGCGGACTACGCCTCCATACGTACCGACGGAGCGGGAGAGAAGTGGTACACTTTCAAACCCGAACAAAACAACTTAGGAAACTCATACAACCCCTCATGGAGAAATCACCCTAATCTTAAGTGGAACCAAAACTCAAGCACAACCCAAAGCTCATCTAGTTCGCCTAATAGGTTCAATTCTTCTAATACTGGGAACCCCACTGATCTCGAGGCAATTGCATCTAGATTTTTGTCATCCCAAGAAACTCGATTGAATAAGCTTGAAGCCGATTTTAAGCAAAAACAGAGCGAGATGACAACCAAGCTTGATGCCCTCTTGAAAGCCTTCAATGAGCGGGAAGTTGGAGCACTCCCAAGTGATACCATTAAGAACCCAAAAGTGAATTCGATTGCATCGACTTCACATTCCAGTTCACCATGGGAAAGTGCACATCCATGTCCCTCTCACCCAACGGTTCATTCAGTAAATGCTATCAAAAAGGGTTCCAAGTCATCCAAGAAATACCAAGGCCCGGCACCTTTGGTAAAGCCTACTCTTGAGAAACCCGTCAACCAAGAATCCAAACCTAGTTTAGAGGAGGAGTACAAGGAACTCCATCAAGAAAAACCGATCCTTGAAGTCTTAGCTCATGCACCTTATTATAATGCTTTAAAAGAAAAATATGAGTTAGAACTTAGGCTTGGAAAACATGGGTCCGCCTTTGTGCGAAACAACTTACCTAAGAAGTTAGATGATCCCGGGCTATTCACTCTTCCGTGTAGACTTGGAACTTCCAAGCCACTCGATGCTTTAGCCGATTTAGGATCATGCATCAATCTCGTTCCGTTGTCCCTTCATAGAAGCCTCAACCTAGGTAAAATTGAACCAACGGAAACTATCTTAGGATTAGCGGACGGTAGTATAGCACGTCCGGTTGGAATAATAAAGGACATGGTAGTACATGTAGGAGAGTTGACTCTTTTGGCCGACTTTCATGTACTCGACATGAATAAGGACCCGACATGCCCATTACTAGTTGGAAGAGGATTTTTAGCTACCGCTAGTGCCATCATTGATTGTAAGATGTCCAAAATAGTGGTAGGAGAGGGGAGTGCTAGATCCGTTTACGATGTTAAAAAACATACATACTATAAGGATGAGGAAATCCCACAAGAGATAGGGTTGGATAGAGAGCCTTCTCGATATGAACCTTGGATTGAGAAGAACATCATAGGCCCCCAAAGACCTTTTTACCTAGATAAGGCCTTTGCTAGTGCAGCAACTTTCCAAGAACAAGAATTGGCAAGGGATATAGAAGTGAACCCGTTCGAGGACGCCTTAGTATTTAGGAAGATGACCGAGTTCCTAGGAAGCTTGCCCGTTAACCTTGTCATGAATAAGTGGATAGTTGAGAAATCCGAACACATGTGGAATTGGAATAAACCGCCTAGTGATGGTAATGGAAGGTGGCACATTAGGATACAAATCTATGATCCCGATGGTGAGATGTTTGAAAAGGCATATTTAACCGAACGTACTACTAGGAACTTGAATGATAAGTTTGATCCTTACGACATTGTTGAGGATAGACTTACGTATATCGGTACATAGGAGCACGACTATGAGTCTAGCTACAAGACTCTTTAATAAAGAAAAGCGCTTCGTGGGAGGCAACCCATGCTTAATTGTTTGCTTGTTAGTGTCATATATCTTTTATTAATTGTTTATCCTCATGTTTAAATTTGTAAAAATGCTTTATTTTGTTTTTAACTTCGTCTTAATTACATATAAAGGTATTTTACATAAGGGATAAGTGTAGGGAGGATTACACACGTTTTCAAAAGAAACGTAAACATGAGAATAACAATTAAATAAAAGATATATATGTTTGTTTGTTCGAGTCAAATGCTTGTATCGAGTCATAATGAATGTTTTGCAGAAATTTTTCCAGATTCTAAAGATGTAAATTTTCCAGAATTTTTTCCAGAAAATCGCAGACCAGTTTTTGTCAGGATAACCTGACGGCGTCAGGAAGGAGTAAAAACATCAGATTACTTTTTCTCGTTTTCTGAGCTACTTATAAATTTTTGGAATTTTCCAGGTCTTAATTTTCTTAGAAATTCTGTAAACATCCATTCCACAAGCATTATATCCTAGTTTAAATCGAGTCTTATATATATTATTACCGCCGATTTTACGTGAAGGTTTCGTTTGTTTTCTTCAAGTGTGCAGGTTTAGTTTGTCAAGAAGAAGTTACATAAGATTGGAAGGAGCTTTTCACGCAATAATTCTTCTTGAAAAGAATTTAACCACCACTTTACACGGATCCTACCGAGCTAATCAGGGGAGTATTAGTTTCTTTCGTTTTTAATTACCTTCTTTTATCATAACTTTGATACTTTCGGGGAACATTGGGGACAATGTTCAGTTTAAGTGTAGGGAGGGAAAATAAAACGGGAACTTTGAAACTATGCTTATCCTTGACTATTTGCTTTGTCTAATTGTAATTGTGTAATAAACCATGAGAAAATGTTGGTTAGGGTAATTTTGGCACCAAATTTAAAATTTTTCATGACATATAGGAGTGGGCCATTAGTCTTAACAAAAGCGTCTCACGGACAGGAAGTTATATGACTAGCACAAAAACCCTTTACCACCCAAATTCCACCCAAAATGTGAGGATCGCCCTTAGATTAGTAGGAATTAAAGCATTCATCTTTAATGCTTAGAGTGTGAACCGGTAGTATATTAGATTCTAGAACTTGTTTTGTGATGCATTCCGAGATCGCAAGTGAGGCTACACTTGTGTAGTTAGGAATAACTAAATGATAAGAGGCATTAGGATAACCCTTGTTTGATACCTGTAATATAATTACTTCTTCCACATCGGTTGAGTAATTCCCCCACACCCTTTGCGTTGTACTCATCTTTAGTACACGATACCCCTAGTTAACCCCTCAGAGCCTATCCTTTTCGCGGTTCTCGTGATGTTTCGGTTTTTCCGGAATATCAATGAAGATCATTGTTTACACCCCACCCCCAAATATACACCCAAATCGCCTTAGCCTATCCCTTATGCACTCACTTTTAGTGCAATTGTTTGTTATCACCTTAAACCCTTAGTTCAATTATCTAGTTGCTTGCATAAGTTGCTAAGTCGAGTCATATCCTTTGTATACAGTTTTGGGATGATTGGGATTCATGGGAAAAGTTAAAGTTTATGAAATGACGGGAAGGGAACGTTAAATTCAAATTCCCTTTGTTTGCGTAATAATGTACCCCAAGTGTTTTGATCTTTTCAAATCGGGTCAAATTAGTATTAGAGTAATAAAAACTCAAGTGTAGGGATATGCTTATAAATCCCTAGTATTTTGATGTTATCTTAGAGGATGGTAGAGTAAAAGTGTATGAAAAAAAAAAAAAAAAAAAAAAATAGAAAAAAAAAAAAAGAAAAAAAAAATATAGTGATAAAAAAAAAAAAAAAACAATATACGGGCTACCATCCTACATTTATCTTTAAATTTATGTTTATTTATTTCAGTTATCTATAGTTTAGAGTGTCGAGTCTTGGCTTAGCAACGCCATTCTTCATATGCAGTAACATAGAGATTTTTGACTTGCCACCACTAAATAGCCTATCCCACCAAACCCTTATTTCCCTACCGTAAGCCTAACGTTACAACCCTTTAAAAGACCTCTTTGATAGTCTTTCCTAGGTGCTTACGCCAAAGCGATGGAGGTTTGATCTATTCTCAAGCCTATGGTAATCTATGTACTAGGACCGGTTAATGAGTGTTTATCTTCCATTTCCTATATTGTTATATTTCATTTATACACCTGAGAGAGATGTGAGTATCCAAAACACCCCATGTGAGGTGCTAGTATGTAATTTCCGTGCTTGTTATGACTTTTGCGGGGCTTATATGTGTTGTGGACCGTTTTGAATTAATGCTGAATGACCCCTAACTTATAAATTAATTGGCTAAAAGCACATTTGCTTGAGGACAAGCAAATAACAAGTGTAGGGATATTTGATAAGGTTTTAAAAGGTACCATTTTGAGGGGTCATTTAAGTCCTTATTTGATCACTTTTGTATCCGTTATTGCTTAATATCGTTCCTTTTCACTTTTTAGGTCTCGTGAAGGCAAAATGCTGGAATGGCACTTATTTGGACGAAAAGGCGCGAATATATGAAGAAAATGGCCAAAGTCGTAATCGAGACACTCACAGTCGCTGAATGAAGAAGGCGACGGCGTCAGGTGCTATTTGCGACGCCATCCCAGAATTATTGTGACGGGTCAGAACTCAAAACTCATGTTTTCAAGAGACGGCGTCTAGTTGTGAAAGAGTAGGTCGTCGCTACTCAGACGGCCTAGATGCGATCCAGACGACGTCAGAAGCTGAAGAGGACGGCGTCACGGACATAAGGTGACGCCGTCGCAAGGTTAACGTGGCCAAGACGAAACCCTAATGGCGGCGACACGACGGCGTCACTAAACATAAGGTGACGCCGTCGCAATTGTAATCTTATATATAGAATCCGAATTTTTCAGTCTTTGTGTGGAGAGTCTTTGGAGTAAAAACCTAAAACCGAACCTAAGGTGTCTTGTACAGTATTTTAGGGTTTTTAACCCTATCTTACACCAAGATAAGTCTTTGCTTCATTAATTCAATTATGTCTTTGATTATTTGTGTGTATGCTTGCATGTTCTCCATGTCCGGCTAATTTATTTGTGTGTTTGCTTAGGAAGTATGAAACTTAATTATTAAATATTGATTGGTTGTTTCTTATCTTAGTTGATTAATGATCTAGTAATGCGATAGGTCATTCGTTGTGTACTTAATGCTTGATTCATCTTTGTGAACCTTAGAGTATGATTACCTGAGTGATTGTAGGCTAAACCATCCGAAGAGCGCCTTAGAGTAGGAGTCTATAATCTCTAAGTGGATTTGTAGACAAGACCCTTTGGTAAGTTCAAAGAGTTAGGGAGAAACGCATACCCTACAACTTTAGAAACACAACGCAACTAGGAATAAGACGTGACACTCAACCATCAATAGGAGATAATTAAGGAGTAATACAAACTAAGTAAACACATATTTAAACTATCATACGAGCACACATTAATTAGACATAGACTCCCACAACCTTAGTTTAGATAATTAGATAATAGTAGAGTAATCGGTAGAAATACCAACCCCCCAAATCCAATACCCGAGATTCGTACCTTTCCATTTTCCATAAAATATAAAAAGATAAAAAATAATCTTCCTCAACCTTAACCTTAGCGTAGTAACTCCCTACTAGCATTCCTATTCCCCTAGAGAACGATATCAATACCCGTGGCTTACCCTAATTACTACACTACAACGATTAGGTTCACTGCCTAGGGTGTTATAAAACTTGCTCGAAGAAAAAGAAGTTTCCTTGACCCCGAACGACGCGTGTAGCGTTATCAGGAACTTTTTCTTAATTAATTGCAATAAAAGCTATTTTAAAATGGTTAAAAACTGTTTTTATTTAAGAAAAATACCAAACAGTGTCTAAAAATTATGAAAAATTCAGGGAAATCCTAAAATAATATTCTGAAGCTATAAAAAATATAAAAACAAGGGCTTATGTGGAAGAATATAGAGCTGATGTGCAACTGATATGGAAATAAGCTAAGGTAGATAAGCTAATAAGCTCTAAACAGCACCAAACTACTACAGAAGCTGAAATATCCTATAACTACCCTAAAGAAACCATAAGCAACTACTCCTAACCTCTGATAAGCAGATTACAAAGTATTTGAGCTAACTGCTACATCAGAAAATCAGTGACCTGGCCCCTAAGTTCTAGCTACTGCAACTGCTTATTCAATAAGCTAATGAGAAAACTAAAAATGTGGTCTTCAAGACCACCCAACAAACTGCAAATGGACCAAGAATGAGACCCTAACTAGCTAAAATAAAGGCTGTGCAGCTGCTGCAAGTTCTGCACAAAATGGGTTTTCAAACAGTTTTGACTTTTTAAAACAATGACTAGGTTGACTTTAATGAGATTCAAGATCAAATGCAGGACTGATATGGATGAATAATGCTGTATGATAGTTATAGCAAGCTAGATTATCCAATCTTACACCTATATGACAGATCTCAGCCACTGATTCTAACAATATTGAGCTCAAGAACAGTTTTTATAAAATGTTGACTTAGAATGAAACAAGCACAAAACAAGGACAGATATTGATTTAACTCACTATAACAATCCTCAAGCTACTGATCTAATCTAATTTATAACCTCTAAAACAGTTATAAACTCTAATCCAAACACTCCTTCAAGTTCACAAAATGTAATTTAACATGATGACTTCTACTAGTATTACCCACAAATGAATTCAGAAACTCAAGAACCACTTAAAACTCAGCTATAAAATAATTTTAGAACAGAGATTAATCCAAAAACATTTTGACTAAAATGTTTGACTTTGTTTGACTATATTGAAAAACTGAAATTTAGAACAAGATTTGAGAAACTTCAAAATTCACAGAAGCTTAGATAAGCTTCTGTGAGTCTTAACAACTAACAACACAAGCTTTGAAATCAGATTAACAATCAAGATAGCAATGGCAGAAATTCATGTAACAACTGAAAAGTAAACTTGCATTAATCAAAAGAGTGCTCACAACTTGAAAATGAAATTACAACTACTATAAGATTAAAGAGTAATGACAGAAATAAAATGGTCAAAATCTCTCTAAAGCTTAAGAGATTGGACGAATTGCAATGTGAGCCAAGAGGGGTATATATAGCTGAGATGAGCCTTGGGATCCTTTCAGAAGAGCCTAGAAGCAATTTGCAGCCACAAGTTCAATCCTTGTCACTTGCACCAATCAGATTGCACCATTTCATCCATTGAGGTGTTTCGGCCACTAATAGAGTGCCATTTGTCCACGTGGCAGATATATCTGACAAGTCAGCTGGGTCTAGAAGGATAGATAGATTCTAGTACGAGGTTTATGTTTGGGTGTGGGTAAATGGTAGTGAAAAGGGGTGCGTTTGGCTGGGGAAGACAGGGAATGTGATAAAGGGTTGTTTGGGGCGTGTTTGGTTATTTAATATTATTTCAAAATGTTTGACCGGGTCATTTGCGTTGACCTGGGTTAAATGAGCGGGTAAATGGGTGGATTCGGGTCAAGGGTTGGGTAAATGGATAGAGTGTTATTAATAAGTGGTTGGGTATGGTGTTGGGCTAGGACAATAATTGGGCCGAGAGTTAGTGGATATTGGATTATGGGTTTGTTGGACTAGGATTGTTACCATTTCATGTACCAAGGACCAAACATGTACAAGCTGAATTTCAAAGGACCAAAGGTGTAAATTCTGAAAATCTCCTCCAAGGACTGAACTTATCATTCTTCAATAGACCAAGGACTGAAATTGGAACTTTTGAAACATGAGGGTGTTTTCTGTCATTTGCTGAAAGTTCAGGGACTATTTCTGACATTTCTTCAAACTTTGATCAAATCTTCACAAATCATCCTCAGAGATTAGAAATCTTCATAAATGCATAATTTTGACCTTCCGGCTCAGCTTAAGCTCTCTTAATCTCTCGTGCTCGGATTTACGTCTGATTTGGATCCTTTTTGCGTGTTTTTACATATCCATACCTGCACAAGCACAAACTCAAGAAAACCACAAATATTAGCAATAAACGGCTCTTTCTTGGTTATTTTGGGTCAGTTTTGATAACAAAAAGGTATGTGTTTTAGCACATACCATAAGTTAACCCTTTGTCACTAAGGACATAGTGAGTTAAAACCATATATGAAACCCAAGTGTACAACATGATCCTCAAAGATGAAAATTAGAAAATATACAAGATATATACAAGGTTTTTTTTTTTTTTTTTTTTTTTTTTTTTTTTTTTTTTTTTTTTTTTTTTAACACCAAAAGAAAAGATAATAAATGAAACATGTACAAAAGAAAGAAACTATACAAATAACAACATACCACCTATCAATTTGAAGAATCAACATAAGCAGCAATTAACTTATCCTTTAACCTTTTGATCAGCTGCTCTGCATTAGTCATGTCATTCCCAACTGGAGCAGTAGAGAAAGCCAACTTTTTCTTCAACATTTGTTCCAACATTGATGCAGACAAAGGATAATCTTGATCTCAAAACATGTAAAGATAGACCCCAGACCAAGTCTGCACCACATGAATACTAGAGAGTGGATAGAAAGTCCAACTAAAAACCTTCCACTGAGGTTGACCTTCCCAAATCTTAAAGCCAGCACCATCTTGATATTTGGAATCAAATAACACCTGAAGATCACCCAATAAAAACAAACCAGCCCCTAGTGCAGGATGAGATTCAAAGTGTTTTGAGACCATACCATAAAGAGCAATCAGATCCTGTCTATCTAGAAAATTTAGGATCTCAGAAAGAAAAGTAAAGTGCCTAACAGACTCATCCTTGCAATAAACTGAATTACAATCTCCCAAACCACCAAGACCTGTAGAAGTGAGTTTCCAATTCACCAATGGAGACCAATCTACCAACTCCTCATCTGAATCATCCTCCTCAAAGTCCTTTATAAAAGAGCTGTCAGTGGCATGAAGATCAAAGGAACTCCCCTTCTTTCTTGTTAGACTCTTCTGTCTTCTTCCAGAAGAAGGAGAAGAAGTATCACTAACACGTGTAGCCTCAGGGGTAACCATAGCTTCCTTTGCAGGTGAGACAACTGGTGGATCTTGGGGAATAGACACATTCTCTGTCTTATTAGCAGAAAGATCCTTCTCCTCATGATGTGGAACATCCTCAGCAGAAACTGATGCAGGTATGTCAGAAGAAATCTTGGAAGTGCTATCAGAAGGAATGGTTGAAGGCATATCAGCTAATGTCTCCTCAGAAGGAATGGATGCAGTTGCAAAAGTATCAGTTGTCTTCAATCTCTTAGAAGTAGGACCTTCTAGTAGAGATGGAGAGCATTTCACTTGACGATAAGGACTAAGACCATCCTTCTCCAATCTTGAAAAAATTATGTTATACTCCTTAATCAACCGATCATCTGGTAAGGATTTCACATACCGCATAGACCATCCAGTATTGTAGACAGCTGAACTTGTGTTCTTTACAAATTCTCTCATATGTTGCCTTTGTTCAGCTTGAGATAGAGGCTTGTCCTTTTTTGCTTTAGCCTTCCTTTCTGCATCTGCCTTTTTCCTTCGATTCACCAAAGCCATGATATCATCAACATAATTCTCTTGATCAAAGGCACCTCCTAAAATGGATTGGGCAAGAAGTGGATTGTTAGATACACCATCAGCCTGTTGATTCCAAGTGTCATCAGTGAATCTCATAGCAAGATCATCCAATGCTTTCTTCCTTTGTGGTGTGACCTCATGAACTGTGGAAGACAGACTTTGAAACTCTGCATCAAAAGTAGTTTGAGTCTGAGCAGCTATCTCCTCATCACGTTGGGAAATCTTATGAAGTTTCAAAAGTCTAGCATGTTCAGCCTTAAAGTCCTCAGAATCCATATCCTCTTCAACTACTTGACCCTTTCCCTTATCAATCTGAGAAGCAGGCATGGGTTCATCCTCAACAGTAGCATCCAATATATCAGAGGGAATAGACTGAGAAGCTTCAGAAGCAACTGTAGACTGATCAGCAGGATCTAAAAACTCCGTTTCCTCACCTTTCTTCTCAGTAGCAACAACCTCTGGAGGAATATCAACCTTATCAGCAACACCAAAAGGTTCAGAGGAATCCACTACTTTTGGCTTAAGAGTCATTTGACTGAGATAGTTCCTCTTTCTTCTTTGTCTCCGCTGAAACACTTGTACTTCTGGATGCTTTGGAAGTTGAGTCTCTCCTAGGGACACAGATGCTAGAACATGAAGGGCCTCAAGATCAATATTAACCCTCTCATGACCCTGTTTCTCCTCATTATCAGACACCACAAATCTACTCCTCCTCCTATCCAGCCTCACCTCCAAATCTGTCACCCTCTTTAATAACTTCACCATAGCACCACCCAAAGTGTGCTTAGTCTCTTTAAGCTCTTCCCTATATTCCTTGAGCTGGAGCTCCAAATCATCAACCTTTTTAACACACCTGCGGATCAAACTAGACATATTCATTAGCCTATTAGGAAACTCAGCTCCACCAGCACTTATACCTGTGGTTTGAGGAGCTTCATTGGTCCTAGGAGGAGACACATGAAAATCAGCACCAAAAGTGGTGTCTTCCTCAAAATAATGTCTAGGTGGACTAGGAGGTTGAACAAAAGGCTGAGTAGGATTAACCTCATTCTCAACAGGAGTTTGTTCCTGTGATGTAGAGGCAACCACTGGCTCCTCATGAGCAATAGACCTTGGTGAAAGTGGGGCATCATGTGGAGGTGAAGGTGGAGGTTGTGGGTCATCAGTGGCAACTGATGCAGAGGCATCAGCAGCAACATTGACACTAGGCAACATAGTGGGTAGCAAGGGTCTATGTTCTCCAGCATACTTAGTTTTCATTGTAGCAAACAGCTTAGCAGTTAATTTGGTAATGACCCTTGAAGTTTTGTTAGAGGTTTCAATGCTTAATATCATTTGTAAAAATCTAGGATACATTAGAAACTTATGTTTGGTATCCTTTATATTCTTAAGCATTTCCTCAAAAATATATCTTGAAAAATTATACTGTTTACCATGGGCCAAACATATTATAGCATTTGCAATTGAACTGGAGAACTGATCCCAACCACCCGATTTGGGACTAAAGCACTGAAGCAGGGTATGGACTAAAAACCTCCACTTAGGGCAAAACTTATTCTTGTACCAGATGATTTTCCCATCATAGGGATACCCTAATGTAGGACCTTACTTTTATCAACCTTATCACAAACCCACTTAACAAACACAAGTATCACCACGTGAAACCACGTTCAACCCAAACACAAACATAAAGCGTACAAGATGAAGAAGAAAAGATAAAGATGTTGGTGACTTGATGTTTATACAAACCGTGTATGTGAAGAGAAAAGATAAACACAATAAAGATGATGTTTATTGCAAAGGAAGAACACACACACACACTTTCAAGCATACCCCTCAAATGAGACTTTGAGGGGTATTTATACTCTAAATACAAGATGCCCTAAAAGGCTTTCCATGGGCTCGTTTGAGCTTGGGTTGGATTACATCATACATAAGGCTAGCTTAACTTAACTTATAACCAATTAGCTTAGCCCAAGTCCACCGAGCCCGTTGACTATTCTAATAAGATATCTAACACACGTTACAAAGTTCCTAAACGTGAATGACCATCACTTCTAATAAAACTATTAAGGCTAACACCTAAGCTGGTTAAGCCAGTAATAAGTGCTTTTCTATCATTCTCAAAGAGACCACCGGCATCATCAAATTGCAAATGAGTCCTAATAAGGGACTCAGTAATCACATACTCTCTTCCATCAATGGTTGCCACAATCTCCTTGGTAGAACCAATGAGAGATCGCTCATGATCAGTGGCCCAAAATTGTTTGACAAGAGAGTCATAAACAATTGATGGAGAGTGAGTAAGAGCATACCTGATCTTGGAGCGCAAGAGAAAATCAATCATAGAGTCATATATGTCGCTCCCTTTGGTGTAATCCATAAATGCAATTTTGTTGTGGTCGACTTTGTAATCAAGAGACGCCATTGATGAAAGGATTGAAGATGAGCAGGATTCAAAAGCAAAGGGAATTGTGTAACTTGGTTGTGGGATACTACTGATTGACTATTTAGAAAAGTTTCCCAAAATAGCCGTTTAAATTGACACAAGATCCGGAACAAATCTTTGACCAATTTTGACTTTAAATGAATCCCAAATTAAATCCCCAAATTTTATCAAAACCAGCAGCAATGAAAAGTCAACTAGCGGAAACCAAGTAGTCAAACGGCAGAAACCAATTAACTTTTGTCCGTAGTAACAATTCAAAGCTATCAGCAGAGTCCATAGCCCATCAGCAGAAACAATCACAAAATCAGCAGCAATAAAAAGGGAATCAAATCAAATCTTTGACCCATAACAGTGCCTTAACTGTCTCCAATCAGAACTTTTAGCGATACAAATTCCAACCATCAATATTTACCATAACTTTTACTAACCTAAGATTCCAAAGAGCATATAAAACCAACCCCTTACAGCAGCAACCATACAAACAAAACACATAACCCTAAGCACCAAAATCAAACAGATAACCATGAGCAATTCTCCTAACCACCCAATTGAACTATCATCATCTGATAGTGAACCAAACTGGCTGAACTACTTCCCTCCTGGAGCTTCCAATAATATCACCTACATCTCAAGAGAGCCTCCCACCAGATCACCATTTTACTACATTACTTCAGAAGAAGATCTTCCCAATCCTCCTCCACAGAATGAGGTTGAAGTGTCCAGTGCATAGCTCAATGCCATGAATGAGAAAACTGATGATGAGGTGAATGACCCAACCTACAGGCCACGCAACTACGTGCCACTCACTGTTGTTCCTCTTGGTGTTCTTCCCCCAGGACCTTCAATTCCAAACCCCCAACCATCCTCATCCAACCCCACCAAGAGAACCACTGTGATGGGGCTTGCTGCAGCCCCAGTATGGGAATGGATGGACATGCGGGGAAAAGAGCATCATAGGATGCCAGAGTGGGGAAACAAAAGGCCAGAGAGGAGTCCTTGAAGAGTGAAGCCATGGTCTGAAGGAGTGTTGGGTCTGAGGGAATGTTGGGTCTTTCTTGTTATGTTCGGTATCTGTACTGATGTCACTGCATCTCTTAATGCAGTTGTTTTTAATGAATAAAAGCTTTTATCCTTTGTCTTTTTGTTATCTGTTTCCACTGATTGTTTGTTTGATACTTGATCTGCAAGATGGTTAGTAGAATACAAAACATACACAAAAATATATACAGATATATACATAATAATACATTAAAAATATACAACATAAAGACCTCCCCTTAAACTAGAATCCTCCCCTTAGGCACAATCCTCCCCTCAAACACAACAATCAGGGGTTGATCATGCCTATATGTACAACCAAAAATTGAAATCTGGGACCATCAAAAGCTTTTGTTAACAAATCAACAACATTTTCATCTGTAGGAATTTTAACCACTTGAATATGGTGTTTTTCATTAGCATCTCTGATAAAGTGGTGTCTAATTTCTATGTGCTTTGTTCTTTGATAAAAAAAAGGATTTTTAACAATGCATATTGTACTTTGGTTGTCTATAAAGATTTTAGTGTTCATAAAATTGAACCACCCATAATCCAATAATTGGTTTTGAATCCAAAGTACCTGACCACAACAACTAGCAGCAACAACATATTCAGCTTCAGTAGAAGATGTAGCCACAATGGTCTGCTTCTTGCATTGCCAAGAAATTAATCTCCTTCCCAAGAACTGACAACCCCTAGTAGTAGATTTGCGATCAAAATTAGCATCAACATAATCACTATCACTATAAGCTTCCAACTGAAATGGAGATTCTATAGGATACCAAAGACCCAATTTGGGTTGGCCTTTGAGATACTTGAAAATCTTCTTGACTGCAGTCAAATGGAAAGTCAAAGGTATGACCTGATGCCTAGAACAAGCACTGACTACAAATATTATGTCAGGCCTAGAGGTATTCAAATACATGAGAGAACCAATCATTGATCTGTAGAGATGAACATTAACAGTAGGATCTGGTTCGTTAATTGACTTAGCCTTAGGAGCTTCATAGGGAGTAGTAGCAGTCCTAACAAGTTCCATGTCAAACTTCTTGAGGATGTCATGCACATACTTCTCTTGATGAATGAAAATGCCATCTGATTTTTGCTGCACTTGAAGGCCCAAAAAGAAAGTAAGCTCACCCATGGCACTCATCTCAAACTCACTTTTCATCAACTCCTCAAATTCCCTGCACCAATCTTCTTTGGTAGAACCAAAGATGATGTCATCCACATACACTTGCACAAGAATAATATCCTTAGAGCTCTTTTTGAGAAAGAGAGTCTTATAAATAGCACCTCTCCTGTATCCATGTTTCAGCAGGAATGAAGAGAGACTAGCATACTAGGCTCTAGGTGCCTGATGAGTTCCATAGAGTGCTTTAACCACTTTGTAGACCATATCTGGATTATGAGGATCTACAAACCCCTTTGGCTGAGTGACATACACTTCTTCCTTAATTTCACCATATAAAAAAGCACTTTTCACATCCATCTGATAAACCATGAATCCCATGTAGGAGGCAAATGCCAAGAAGAGTCTGAGGGCCTCTACTCTTGAAACAGGAGCAAAAATGTAACGCCCCGACCCGACAAGGGTAAAGGAATCACAAGTAATGGTGTCATATCAAAGCAAACATAAATATCCAAAAGAAGTCTTAACATAAATATTGAAATAATTCAAGTCAAAATGACTTCAATACATAGGTCCCAGCAGAAAAATAAACTCCAAATGAAATATCTGAAATATAAAGTCTTAAATGGCATCATAAGATCAAAGCTAAATATCTCTAAGGTAAGTCCACTCAGCACTCATCCCAAAGCAAAACCCAGCTCCAATGCTTAGATACCTGCCGCGGAAGAAAAGAAATGCGGCTGAGCTTCAAAAACCCAGTGAACAGATATACAAGCAAAACGAATACGAAACGAAAACGATTACGAAATAAAGTGAAAGAAAGATAGAAAAATCATAATCATTTCAAATTATAAATCAGAATAATAGAATAAGTTTATAGCTAACTACCTCGAGCCCAGACACATATGCCATAGCATAATCATATTCATATTCATATTCATAATCACATAAGGCAACATTTGTAGGGGAGACCTACCAGAGTTATGAAGGACGTGCATGCACGCAACATCAATCATCAGATAACATACAACATATAACATATAATATATAACATATAACAGATCTAGGATGTACCCATACGCCCCACAAACATATATTGATAATATAATATAACTTGAGCTCATAACAGATAACAGATAAGGGACGTGGTAGAACTTCACTCTACTACCCTAGAGTCATGTCAGAAGTGCATCACTGACACGGAAATGGAACCCCCATGACTAGTTATTATTTGGCTCGGGTGTCAAACTATCTTAGGTCAAATTAGAATGTCAAAACTGACATAGATCATACTTTATCAAAGATTAAATCATGTTTTCAAAGTCAAAGTTTTCATATCATATAGTTCAAAATCAAATGTTTTATGATTCAAAATCAAAGTTCAGATAAGCAACAACTCAAATAAACAAAATAAGGTTCATAGCAAAGGCTTAGAAAATCCTAATATAAAAGCTAACGAAAAGAAAACGTTATATGGAACCTTTACTGAAAATGTCAGAATATCTGTACCTTATTCCAAAACAAATGATCGAAAAGCAGAAATACGGAAAGCAAAGGATTACTTCTTCTTCACAGAACATATACACATTAACGGTCGTACATGTTATTTATGATTCCATAATCGTCGAAATGATCTTTTAATATTTGGTGTTCATACTTAATGTATTTAATGATCTTAATACTTTAGGGTTTATAATTAAATGAGACTTAAGTGTTTTATAAACAATATCGTAGATTAAGGTTCATTATGTCATTTATTAAAGTTTAGGGTTAAATGTGAAAATAGTTTAAACGTCATAACTCACACATGAAATAACGAATTAACACACACTTAGTTTCAAACCCTAATCGACTCTCATTTATGTTCTAGGGTTTTCTCATTCTTTTAATATCATATTAATGTGCATTTACTTTATGTGTTACGTCAATAAAGGACTCATTACTCTTGTTATTTACTCAACACGTTCATGTCTTAATCATATGTTACTCATATATATGTTATACGTCAACTTTTATATCCATGCACGTTTACACATTAAACTAGGGTTTAGGTTTCACATGATCTTACTTACTAAACACACTTTCAAAACTCTTATATGGTTCGGTTCAAACCTAGGGTTTCAACTACAACACTTTACGCAAGTCCTAGCTCATCTAAGTACTTTACATATTCAAGTTATCATGTTTTTATACCTTAGCCGAATTATATACATGGTTCGGTTCACATGCATGTGGTTCGGTCCTTATATACTCGACATATTCATGATCCGATTCAATAATACTTATTACGTAACAAGCTCTTTAATAATTATAAGGTTTAAATTATTATGGTTTGTCTTTGTTTGGTTCACACGGCTCGGTCACAAAAAGAAAACACAAGACTCAACTAAACGAAACAAGTTACAATATATATACATAAGGAGTAACGAACGAAGACTAATAAACATGTTATACCTTAGCTTGCTTGAAAACAAAGCTCTCGACACCAATGTGTAAGGTTTGGCCGAATAGGAGAAAAAGAAAAGAAGAGGCAACAAAACTAGGGTTTCAATTTCTTGTAAATGCATTATATTTATAGTGGTATCATTTTTTAGTTTATGGCTTGAGGAGGGGGTTGGGTCTCGGCCTAGTCCAACCGAACGCAACAAAACCCACGGCCCAATGGTCTTCGGCCCTTGAGTCCACACGACACAAAACAAACACGGCCCAAGTTATTTACGCGAGACGTTAAATCTTCGTCGTACCAAAATCGATCACGTACACATTTTAGTTAGGTTTTAATTATTCGTAAGTTAAGTTTTAAATTTCGTTAAATGATTATAAACGTATTTTACGTATTTTATAATTTTCGATTCCAAGGGTATTTTAGTCTTTAATCATGTTTTTGATTTTTCAGGTTTTACAAAAAACCTCATCATAATCAATACCCTCTTCTTTTCTGTGACCTTGAGCAACCAACCTAGCCTTATTTTTAACCGAAATTCCCCTTGCATCCCTTTTACATTTTAGAATCCACTTAGTGCCAATAGCATACTTACCAGGCGGAAACTGAACAAGTTCCCACACATTTTGATTCAAAAATTGTTAAATCTCCTCTTGCATTGCAGCTACCCAATCTTTATCTCCCAGTGCCTGTGCAACACTAGTAGGTTCAACCTGAGATAGGAAACAAGAAAAGAGATAATGATGATAGTCTATATGATTGTTCCTATGTTGATCCTGAATGTAGCTGATAAAAGCAGATTCACCAAAGTTTGTCTTCTTGACCATGCTTCTAGTTTGCACAGAAGAAGTAGGATCACCAATGATTAGGGATTGTGGATGAACTGTGTTAATTCTCTTAGTGACATTTGGACTAACATCCATTTAAGTGGCCAGATTAGTAAGAGTAGGACCAAAGTCATCATCATAAGAAGAAGAGCTAAAAATGCATGTTCTTGACATGTGATGAATGCCATCTATTCAGAGCTGGAATGGTGTGAATTGGCTAAGTCAGATGGACTTGGAAATCTGGTAGGGGTGTCGACAAAACCTAAACTGTCAGCAGATGGAGTATTTGAGGTAACAACAGGAACAACTTCACTATCAGAGGAAACCGGAACACAACTAGCAGCATCAATATTAGCAGCAACTGACCCATTATCAGGAGGATCAGCCACAATACCAGCAGGAACAAGTATAGTACCAGCAGCATCAAAGTTCCTATGGGCTTCAATAATAGCCTGCCTTAAGAGTTCCTCTGTATCTTTGGAGAATTCATAACCAAACTTTTCAGCATCATCCTTTGTTGCATGCTCTTGGCGTTGAAGCTTCACCAGCTCTTCTGCATATCCTAGATCACTTGAAATAACATCGGAAGCAGCTGAGTCCTTGGAACCTAAAAAATGGTTAGTAGGAAAGGATGAAACAAGTATAAGTTGTTCATCACACTCTGGATCTGACTCATCATCTGAGGAACACGCAATGCTAGTTTGAGCCTCTTGTGGTTCTGCAGAAAGGTTAGATTTATAACGAGTGTAACCTAAATGCTCAGTTAAATAGTCAAGATCAAAGTACCATTCTTGACCGGCTCCCTGAACATTTGGCTTATCATCCATAAACCTCAGATTCAGTGTCTCTTCAACCCTCTTTGTGGAGATGTTATATACCCTGTAGGCTTTACTATGAGCTGAATAGCCTACTACAAATCCCTCATCAGCTTTCCCATCAAACTTGCCCAAATGATCACTAGTGTTAAGAATGGTGACATGACAACCAAAAGGCTTAAGGTGGCTAATTATAGGAATCTTGCCAGACAGAAGTTCATAAGGTGTCCTTTTGTGAGGATTAGTTATCAACACCCTGTTCAAAACATAACAAGCAGTGCTAACTGCTTCAGTCCAGAACATGGTAGGTAACTTAGAATCAGCAAGCATAGATCTTGCTGCTTCAATCAGGGTTCTGTTTTTCCTTTCAGCAACTCCATTTTGTTGTGAAGTCCTGGCAGTGCTATAATCCCTTTTTATCCCCTTTGTAGCACAGAGCTCTATCAATTTGGCATTCTTGAACTCTGTCCCATTATCACACCTAACGGCTTTAACCTTCTTGTTTAACTGATTCTCTACTAGGGCAATAAAATTTTGAAGAATCTGGAATGTTTCATCTTTAGTCCCCAAAAAGAATGCCCATCAATACCTACTATAATCATCAGTAACCACCAAACAATAGTACTTGTGATCAATGCTTCTGATAGATGTAGGACCAAAAAGATCCATATGTAGAAGCTGCAAAGGCTCAATAATATTGCTGACTGAAGTAATGGACTTATAGGAAGCCTTGTGTTGCTTTCCCTTGTTGCAAGCCACACAGTTGTGCTCATTAGTAAAGACCTTGGAAGGAAGGCCATTAACTAACCCAAGTTTAGCTAGCTTGTTGATTGTTTTGAAATTCACATGAGCCATCCTTCTATGCCATTTGTTAGATTCATCCAAGGATGCTTTTGCCACCAAACAAGCTAAGTCACCTACAGGCTGAACTTCACTGAGATTGAATGTATATAGATTTTGTTTCCTTGGCACCTTCAGAACAATTTCACTGTCATCAGGTATCTGGAAATCTTTTGAGAGAACAAGACATTCAGTATCAGTGAACACACTTAGTTTTTCTTGTTTCAAATTTGGGACACAGAAAATAGATTGAAGTTTCTCAATGCTTCCACATAATACATATTCTCAAAGTCCAGCTGGGCAGTTCTAATAGTTCCATTCCCTGTTATTTTACCATCTCCTCCTCCAAAAGTAACAGTACCTCCTTGAATGGATACAAAATCATGGAGTCTGTCTATGTTCCCTGTCATACTCCTAGAACAACCACTATCAACAATGCCTAAATCTTTGTTAGAAAGAGGATCATCCTACAAGATAAAAGATATACAACAACATTAATATACATGGAGACCCAAGTCATCACTGACTTGGGCCTGCCTTGTAGATCACATTAGAAAAACCTGCAGATGGATGAGATCCACTATTGTTCTTGGAACCCCTCATAAAAGATGGTCGATTGCGTGTCCAAGAGCAACCTACTGAGGGCTTAACAGCAGTATCCCACCTTGACCCCTTTTATGCAAAAGGTCATTATTAACAGGCCTGGAATCATTTTGAAAATAAGCACTAGTAGGTCTATATAATGGCCTATTAACATTTCTTCTCCAACTAGATGAAGATGACTTGTCAGAAGCAACTGGGTTACCAGCAGTAACTGGTCTACCAGCAGCAACTGGTCTACCAGCAGAATAGATTCTGCTGGTCCTCACATGTGTTCCAGAGGGAACAAACAGAGGAATGTTGGTCACATCATTCCATACAGATCTATATCTCTGTTGATTAGTACACACATTCATTTGCTTCTCATAAAAATCACAATCTTTGATAAGATGAAATGCACTACCACAAACAAAACATAATTTCTTCTTAAAATGCTTGTTCAAAACAGGAATAGTCTTATCACAAACAGAATTATTCAAACCACAACCAAAATCAAAATTGTTTTTAACAAAATCAACAGAACAAGAAATCTTTCTAAAAGAAGATGTCTTTGAAGAAGATTCATTAACAGCAACTCTTGGGGCTTGATAAACTGGAAAAGGCTTGGGAGAGGCAGACTCTTCACTTGAACCATAACTAGCATAGTCTCTAGACTGGGTCTCTGAAGTCCTATCATTGGAAGAACAAGAAGAAAATCATTAGTTTCACTGCCAGTGTTAGATAAGTCATCAGACTTTGGGCCATAGGTCATATGTGGTTCATCCAAGTCTGAATCTGGGTTAGGTGGTCTAACTATACCATTAATTGAGGAAGGCACCGAATGCATTTCACCTTGTTTAAGAAATTTAGAAGATTTATATTTTTCTTCCTCTTCCTCAGGGACAGGATTAAAAACACTATTGTAATTAGGGTCATATATCTCATCAGAGTCAATGTAATCCGTGAAGCCCAACCCCTTTTTGGTTTTTACTGACATAGTACTTGACCTTAATTTGTCTAGGTTTTTAGCTTGTTCTTGCCACTGTTTATGTCTAGCCACCTCTGCTTCTAAATCAGTCTTTAAACTATCTTTTTTAGTAATAACTTTAGCATATTCCTTTTCATTAAACTTTAGCACATTAGTGGTGTTTTCCAAATCTCTTTCTAAAACTTTAATTTTCTCTTCAAGAGCCAATTGATTTTGTTGGTACTAGGCCTTTTGTTTTTCTAAAGCTTTAACAGTTTTCTTGTAGGCCTGGACCTAAATAAAATATTCTCTATATTTATCATTGACATCATCAAGTTCACTTTTGAGAGCATCATATTTAGTATTACACCCAAATATACAATTTTGTACCTGAGAAGTGATGCCCATCATAGCAAACTCTCCAGCAGTATCAGCAACCAGTCCAACCTGAGGCTTTTCATCCTCACCATCATTCACATGATCATCCCAGTCAACCCTGTTCTCCAGTGACAACAAAGCTTTAGGCTTCACCTCCTTAGCTTCCTTGAGCTTGTATGCATTATACCTTCTTCTGTCACCTCCCTTCTTGTCTGGATATTCTCTAGCAAAGTGACCAAGTTGGTTGCATTCAAAGCACCTGATCTTCTTCCTGTCAAACCTGGCTGATTCTCTTCCCTTGTTGCCAAACTTCCTCCCAAATCCCTGCTCAAACCTGTTGACCTTCACAGCAAGCATGGCCATCTGCCATTTGAGGTCCATCTCCTCCAAATCCCATTTATCCACTTGCTCAAAATCTTCATAGACCAACTGCTGTTGGTCTTCAGTTTCAGCAACAAAAGAGTAGAGCACATCTTCCATCACAGAGTTAGACTTTGATCTTATTGTAGAGGAATTATGTGTTCTTGATGCTGCTGATGAAGAAGTGGGACTCTCAGCATAAGACACCATTGTGTTAGCACTTGTAGCACCAACAAAGGCTGAGTGTGTTAGAGTTGGAGAATAAGAAGAGTGACCCTTGATATCAATTTCAAGAGATCTCAGCTTATTATATAAGTCATCAAAGCTGATATAATCAAGGCCTCCCTTTGCCTTGAGAGTGAGAGAAACCTGCCTCCAGGAAGAAGGTAAAGTACGAAGGAACTTGAGATTGCATTTCGCATTGTCAGGTTTAGATTTCATCTGATTAAGCTGGCTGAGGATTTTCTGAAACCTGCCATATCCCTTATGAATCCCCTCTTCTTCAGAGATTGAAAATTCCTGAAAGTTTTGCTTGAGCATAGACTTCCTCATTTTCTTGGACTCATCGTTTCCTCAAAACCTTGCTTTTATTCCTCTCCAGATCTCTCTTGCATCATCCAGATGATAAAAGTAGCTCATGTGCTCATCTGGAAGAGCTTGAAGCAAGGTAGTCCTCGCCTTGGTCTCCCTTTGAAGAGAAATCTGTTCAGCACTTTTTGTGGGTGGAAGTATTATCAAATTTCCATCAGCATCTCTTCCAGTAGCCTTCTTACTGTTGCCCTTTAGAACAATATTCCAGAGATTGACATCCATGTTGGAGATATAATTTTCCATCTTCATGGCCCATATGTCATATTCATCCTTCTTTAGGTATGGAAATTTGGCATTGGTGTTGGACATGGTGGTGACTACTTGCTGAATAGTGGACTGGGTGTTTGTTTGCTTAGGTTGTTCATCATTTTCTGAATTTGAATGTTTTGATGATGGCATTGTTAAGGTTTTGAAGAAAAAAACTGTCTTCTTAGAAAGATTCTCACGAGGCTCTGATACCACTACATGCATCACTTGAGGGGAAGCGTCTACGAGTTGCACAAGACCCCTATTAGAAAAAGGGGAAGAAGATTCATAGTGTGCAACTTATTATTGTGATGACATATTTTTAGCATTGTTTCTTCATACAAGTTATTTTGTAATACCAAGAAACTGGAACTTAACCTAGTCAAATTCCAGTTTAGGGGAAGATTGTTGGGAATTGCGGATTTGAAGATTACAAAACCACAAGCAAGAATGAAGAACGAAGAAACAACGAGGGCTTTTATGTAATATTTAGTAGCTTTACTAGTAAGCTAATATTAGGGTTTAATGTAACCTCCCTCTCCTATATAAAGAGGGTAGGCGTCTAGGGTTTAGGCATCCCTTTCGATTATCCCTTTCATTTCAATTCATAGCAGAAATCTCCTAATGAGAGTCTAGACACACGATTATAGCGTGTGTATATTAGTAGTTGTAGTAGTTTCTTTGTTTTTATTAATAAAAAAAACCTTATTAGTAATGTTGATTGTGTTATTCTATTCCGCTGTGCATCCAATCAATCAATGTTACTTATAGCCTAGTTGAGTCCGGATCTTGGATTCTACAAATACCATCTACTCACCAAAACTATTCATCTTCAATCTCAAACCCTAATTTAATCAAGATTGATCTTATGCACAATTGTGTTATCTGTGTGAAATATACGTGACGACGATAAAAATGACGCATTCGTGGATTATGATCGTATTTATGGTAAGCTACTTTTGTGTTTTTGTTTTATATCAATTTAGATCATGAAAAATGTTGTTAACAATGTTTAAGGAGATTTTCCTATGAAAACCCTAATTAATAATGTGTTTTTATTATGTTTTTTTCTGCCAAGGACCCTAACTTTTTTAGTCTAAAGATTAATTATGGAGGGATGTTTTCAGAGTCACCAGGAAGGAAATATGTTAATGGTAGGTTTAGCTTTGTTGATAACCTATATGAGGATATGTTTTCTGTGATTGAGTTGAATGAGATGGTTACGTTGTTAGGTTATGAAGGGGATAAGATAATTTACTACTAATATTTGATTCCTGATCTTGATTTAGACCATGGGATTAGAGCTTTAGGTAGTGACCAAGATGTGCATAAACTTTGTAGGTATGTATTGTTAGGTCATAGGTTGTCGAATGTGTACATTGAACATGATGAAACAACAGTAGACACTTATAATCGTTCACCATTTAAGATGTGTACCATTACTGAAATAAAAAATGAGGAAGTTTTTGCTAAGAAGTTAAGTTTAAAATGGATAGGGGTTAATAATGTGGGTGAAAGTATTGTTGCTAAGGAAATGGGTCGAAGTGAGTTAACAAAAGATTTTTACTCTGCTTTGTACAACGAAAACTTTGATCCTTTCCCTGATTTAGATGATGCTGAGGTAGTTGCTAAGGCTACAGAGGTTGAGCAGACATCACACACTAATGAAGTAGGAGAAGTAGTAGAAGACAGTGTCCGCAGTGAAAGTGAGGAAGATATTGATGATGAGGAAGACAGTGATTACATTGTTGATGAAGTTAATGAAATCAATGAAGTAGAAGTAGACATGGAAAACTTCCATGCTAATGTAGATGTGAATGAAGAGTTCATGGGCAGTGGGAGAAAGAAATGTGTTACTTTTGAAGAACATGTTGATGTGGAAGTATTAGACAATGATGAATTTGAAAGTGGGGAGAAAAGGCTAGGAAAAGAAAGTTAAGAGAGTTAAGGAAACAAAGGGTAAGAATGTAGTTGGCGGGAGTAACCAAACATACTTCCTTGTAGGGCAGAGTATTGGAACTGCAAAAGAGGCTATGGGGATGATTAATCTCCATTCAATTGAAACAAGGAGGCAAATTGAGTTGAAAAAGAATGAAAAGGTAAGAATTAGAGCAAAATGTTTTGGTACCATTCCAATACTTGGATCTGATAATGCTGGTGGTTCAGTTGGGCCAAGTAAAAAAGTTGGATCTCCTAATGTTGGTTGTTTAGTTGGGCCTGCTATGCAAGTGATAAGGTTTTAAAAGGTACCTTTTTGAGGGGTCATTTAAGCCCTTATTCGATCACTTTTGTATCCGTTATTGCTTAATATCGTTCCTTTTCACTTTTTAGGTCTCTTGAAGGCAAAATGCTGGAATGATGCTTATTTGGACGAAAAGGCGCGAATATACGAAGAAAATGGCCAAAGTCAAAATCGAGACACTCAAAGCTGCTGAAACATAAGGCGACGGCGTCACTGCATATCTGCGACGCCATCGGTAAGGCATTTTGCGACGGCTCAGAGGCAAAATTACATGTTTTCAAGGGACGACGTCAGGTTCTAAAGGAATAGGCCGTCACTACTCAGACGGCCTAGATGCAGCCAAGACGGCGTCAGAGCTGAAGGGGACGGCGTTACAATCATAAGGTGACGCCGTCGCAAGGTTTACGTGGCCAAGACGAAACCCTAATGACGGCGACACGACGGCGTCACGAAACATAAGGTGACGCCGTCGCAGATGTAATCTTATATATAGAATCCGAATTTTTCAGTTTTTGTGGGTAGTCTTTTGGAGTAAAAACCTAAAACCGAACCAAGGCTTTCTTGTGCAGTATTTTAGGGTTCTAAACCCTATTATACATCAAGATAAGTATTTACTTCATTAATTTAATTATGTCTTTGATTATTTGTGTGTATGCTTGCATGTTCTCCATGTCCGGCTAATTTATTTGTGTGTTTGCTTAGGGAATATGAAACTTAATTATTGAATATTGATTGGTTGATACTTATCTTAGTTGACTAATGATCTAGAGTGCGCTAGATTATTCGTTGTGTACTTAATGCTTGACATTTCTTTGTGAACTTTAGAATATAATTATCTAGGTAATTGTAGGATAAAGTATTCAAGGACAACCGTAGAGTAGGCGTCTATAAATCACTAGAGGATTTGTAAACAAGACCCTTTGGTAATTTCAAAGAGTTAGGGAAACAAGCACGCCCTATAGCCTTAGAATCACAACGCAACTAGGAATAAGGACGTGACAAATCAACCATCAATAGGAGATAATTAAGGAGTAGTAAAACCTAAGTAAACAAATCTTTAAACTATCATACGAGTACACATCAAATTAGACATAGACTATCACAACCTTAGCTTAGATAATTAGATAATAGTAGAGTAATCGGTAGCAATACCAACCCCCCAAATCCAATACCCGAGATTCGTACCTTTCCAATTTCTAAAAAAACATAAAAAGATAAAAAATAATCTTCCTCAACCTCAACCTTAGCGTAGTAACTTCTCACTAGCATTCCTATTCCCCTAGAGAACGATATCAATACCCGTGGCTTACCCTAATTACTACACTACAACGATTAGGTTCACTGCCTAGGGTGTTATAAAACTTGCTCGAAGAAAAGGAAGTTTCCTTGACCCCGAACGACGCGTGTAGCGTTATCAGCAAGGTTGTTCAGTTGGTCCTGGTGGTAAGGTTGGCCCAACTCAAGTTAGATGGACAAAGTCAATGATTAGTTCAGAATCTCCCATAAAGGATAAGATGACAAAATCAAATATAAGGGCAACTACTTCTCCTATAAAGGCAAAGGGCATTTATGGTGGTAAAGCTAACAAAAAACCAACAGATGACAATAAATGCCCATGGATTTTACAAATATCAAAATGCAAGGATGATACATGGTCTGTGAGAACATACAAACCTGAACATAGGTGTTTGCAAACCAAAAGAGTTAAAGCTTGTACAACTAATTTCTTAGCAAAAGATATCATGCGTCAAATTGAATCAAACCCAGGTATACCTATTAAAGCTGTTCAATCCCAAAGTCTGCAGAAGTTTAAACTTGAAATATCTAGGATGAAAGCATTTAGAGCCAGGGCAAAAGCTATTAACCAATTAAGAGGAGACCATACTCAACAATATGAAAATTTGAGGAATTATGTATTGGAGCTGAAGGCTAATAATCCCAACACTACTGTCAAAATTTAGTATGAAAGAGAACCAAATACAGAAGTAAACACAAGGGGTTTTTAGAGATTTTACATATGTCTGGGTGCAACAAAAGAAGGATTTAGGGCTGGTATAATGGAATTATTAGGATTGGATGGTGCCTTTATGAAAGGACCATTTCTTGGTCAGTTTTTGACTACTGTAAGTGTGGATTCAAACAATGGGATGTACCCATTGGCATATGGTATTGTTGAAACTGAAAACTCAGTCTCTTGGACTTGGTTTCTAGAACAGTTGGCAGAAGATTTAGATCTGATAGCCAATTCAAATTTTACTTTCGTTAGTGATAGGCAGAAGGTTTATACTAATGAGTTGTCTTAATCCTTTATATTGTTAACACCAAAAACTATTATACTAATGAATTGTCTTGTAACAAAGGGGATAATTCCAGCAATTGCCAAACTATTTCCAGCAGCTGAGCATAGGGTTTGTCTAAAAGACATACATGAGAATATGAAGCTGAGATGGAGTGGTAAAGCATTCAAAGACCTTCTATGGAAGTGTGCTACTGCTACCACAGTACCACATTTTACTCATGCTATGGATGAACTGAAAGCATTCAATAAAAAGGCTTATGAATGGCTATGCAAGATTCCTCCACATCACTGGAGCAGAAGTCATTTTTTAGGTATTTATATTGCTTAACAAGTCCTATTATTTGACTTAAATATTGAAAAAAGTAGTAATATATAATTACATATTCAATTTAACAGGAAGGGCTAAATCAGATGTCTTATTGAATAATATGTGTGAGGTCTTCAATGGTAAACTTGTAGAAGGAAGGGATATGCCAATCACTAGTGCATTAGAGTGTGTTAGGGAGTATTTAATGAGGAGAATTAAGATTGTTAATACCATCATAGATAAGACTGAAGGACCTCTAACCCCCACTGCTACTAAAATCCTTAAGGGTATATCTGATGAAGCTGCTGATTATATTGCTTCTTGGAATGGAGGTGATAAGTACAAAGTTAGTGGACCATGGTTTGATCAGTGTGTAGTGAATGTGACCCAGAGAACATGCACTTGTAGGTATTGGGAATTAACTGGCATACCTTGCAAGCATGCAGTAGCTGTTAATTGGGACATGACACAGAATAATATGAATCCTAGTCTAATAGAATAGTGGGTGCACCCTTGTTAAAGACTTGACACATGCATGCATATGTACTCAAATACCATTGGTCCAATTAATGGTCCAACAATGTGGCCTAAGTGTCAAATCCAAACAATAATTCTTCCACCAACATATCATCACAACCAGGCAGACCAAACAAGAAAAGAAAGAAATCTGCTACAGAAAAGATGGATATGGTTAAGGATGGTAAGCTATCAAGAGGCATGAAGATTGTTACTTGTGATTTTTGCAAGCAGACAGGACATAACAAAAGAACCTACAAGATTCAAGGTGGTAAAAAAGCAACAAAAAAAGTAAAGTTAATGTTGAGAGTGTTGCTGCAAGTGCTGTTCCAACTCAAAGTCAAGCTCCAAGTCAAAGTCAAGCTGCAACTCAAGTTACTGCAACTCAAGCTTCTGGGAAGGTTAAAAAGACTACAAGTCAGGTTGCTGGGATGGGAAAGAAGACTGCAAGTGAACCTGCTGGGAAGGTTAAGAAGACTGCAAGTGAAACTCCAAGTTAGACTGCAAGTGAACTTACTGTTAAGGGTAAGAAGAAGACTGTGAAAAAGAAATCTTTTTTATGAAGGCTGCAAGTAAAAAAAACTCTTGGTTTGGTCAAGAAAACACTTGTCAATGTGTTATCTAGTATGATGGTGCTACAAAACTTAATTTCATTTTGGTTACTTGTTATATTGGTTAGAATTTTTATTTGCAGTAATATGTTATGTATGGCCAGTGGTTCCTAGAATTGTACTTGTTATGACAGTGGTTCCTTTTTACTTTTTAATGGACAATTATGTATGGTGTAACACTCTCAAAATTTGGTACAACGGAAGACTTAATCAAGCTTTCGAGGTGTTACTGGATTGGTACACAACACAAGCATAAGAAAACAAGATAGCATAAAATGTTTCACAAACCAATCCTATATTTAGTTATCTGGTTGCATTTATTCAAAATATTAAAAGTAATGCCCTAAAGAAATCATAAGGTAGGTCCACAATTATTATCAGCGTTTTAGAATGATCCTCCAACCATGCCCCTTCTGCCAAGCCTCCAAGAAACAAGCAATCCAAGCATCATCTAAGTTACCTGAGAAAATATGCTAAAAAGGTCAGCTAACGTCAGTGAGTTCATAAGTCTAATCATAAATTCAGTAGTGGACCTTATAGAGTTTATTTGCTATGTGAGAATAAGGCATATATACAATAAACATTCCAATCACATTCCAACAATAATCCTTCCAATAACGCAAATGAGATCTCACCAGGGCCCCAAGCGACTCTAGCCAGGAACCACGGCCATAGCAAAGCATAATTGAATGCTACCCTGGTCTAGGTCGAAAGTAGATATCTGTTCTTAGATAGGTACTGATGCTATAGCAAAGGATTGCTACCCTAGCCTAAGTCAACATCTACCACATATTTATCCTTTGCTAGTCAACACATAAGCAAATCAATAAGTAGTGTCAGGTCCAAGAAAATAGTTGCATGCTTTCTCACCACAATTTAAGTAAAACACAATTAAAAAGTGGGGCTATGAAACTCACCTCGATCAAGCAAAGCAAAAATAACCAATAGCAGAAAGCAGATAAGCAGCTAACACAGCTCGGCAACTACTGACTCGGCACGACCTATTAATATAGATCCATCTTTAATACATTTTCCAATTTCCAATATTTTCTATCCCAAATGTATTGCATTTCTATTTCCCAAAATATCTCGTTCTCAATTTAGTTATAAGCGTTTGGTATCATCGTGTGAGGTGTCCACTCGATAAGACTCAAATGAATGCACTATATTACAGACAATGCACAACACAACAATTCAACGAAATATCTATGTGATAAGCTTTATAGTTTAATAAGTTTCAAAATAAATCGTTATGACTTATCGAATTCGTCAACTCGATAAACACAACCATTTATTTATTTCACTTATTATTCCAAAAACTAGTCACAACCTAACGAGTCATAAGGATAAGTTGTTCATTAATAGATTTGTCCGACTTACATAACGGGCTCTTATTGGATTCGTCAACCCAATAAGTTCGTTGTCTACGTGGGTTAAATATATTAATGTCAAGTCATCCGTAACCTACGCATATTCCAAAATGATCATTAAATACTCATTAATGGCATATTTAGGCAAACGTGCCCTCGAAACATTAATAACTTGTTATTATAAAACCTTTTCATTTTAAGTTGTTAGTTCCCTTTTAAATATCGAATAACAAGTTGTATCTTGTTATTAAATACTTAATACAAGAACTTATTAATAGTTTTATTTTCTAGTTTATATATACATATGTTTATATATATCGTGTTAAGTTTCCAATTTATGTTTCGACTTATTATCCGTCTCGAGTTCACAAGTCTGAGTCATGACTCTCAGGATTTTATATGTCATATTGTCCAATAATAAATATAATTCCATGTTACGGCGTTGTCGGGGTCAACCGAGACTAAAAAGTCACGGTAACACCGACGTTGCACAAAGTTCACATATATAATATATGAAGTCCAAATAAAAATTCTCGCTCGTTACCGGCCCTAAACCTACGGCTCGACAACTTAAACACACTTTCAATCAATCTCCATATAAACTCATCATCAATCCCGATATCAACTCAACATCAAACTTTAACCAAAACCAATGCCGAGACCCTAATGGTCTCGGCTTAACCGCGATTAAACTAGACGAACCAAACGGACCCTAATGGTCCTTGGCTCCATCTCGGCTTCAACCATGACGACCACACACCGGACTTGTTGGTCCTGGTCATCTCCAAGAACAACAACAACCACAATAATCAATACCGAAACAAACAAAACCCGAACCCCTTGGGTCCTTGGTGTTCTCGGTTCCAACCCAACACAACCAAACCGAACCCTAGTGGTCGCGGTAGGTTTCCAACGCCATCAACCTCCATTCCAAATATCAAATCCGTAACAAATATACACAAACATAAAAATAAAATGCACACGACACGACACGACACGACACACACGATACCAACTAATTTTATTTTCATTTTTATTCATTTAAAACTTGTTTCATCTCGTTTTTCCCACTTAACCCGAACCAAACAAATCGAACGTAACCCGGGGGTCGCCAAACGTTTATCTCACCTTCTTTCTTCACGATCTAAGCTTGAAACGTCAAAACATGAAAAATAGGCCCGTTTGGGGGTTGTTTGGGTGGCGGTAGTGAGGAGTTAGGGCGCGTGGTATAGGTAGAAAGGTAGAGGAGAAAAAGATAAACGTTCTAATGGTGGTGGTGATGGCTCACGCGCGGCGACTGGTGATGGCAGCGGCGGTGGGTATAGGCTAGAGAGAAAAAGTATGTTGGTGCTAGGGTTTTGGTGTGAGGAGGGAGATGAAAGAAAATGGGTAGGGAGGGTTTTTATATATTTATTTTGGGATTAGTGGTGTAATTTATTTGAATTTGGGGTGGGGAGGGGGGGGGGGGGACGCCAGCTAGCACAAAACAACGGGGATCGGACCAACGTCGTTATTTTTATTAACTTTCCCGATTTTCCACTTAACGGCTCGTAAATTTTATTAATCATGACCGAAAACTTTTATAATATGCTCCATCGATCTTAACTGTATCTTTTCGTAAATTTCGATTATAAACACGTCTATTTCCACTTAACGAGTTCAATGTTACTATTTCTCACGTTTTTAGCTTTTTATTGTGCCGACTCGAGTAGTGCCTAACGTAACGGATCACGATTCATATCATAACTCATTCAATAACATAATCATTCACGAAATCAAAATAACGATACCAAGTCAAATCATCATAATTCCAAAATAGTTCCTAGAGGCCTTTTACTAGTTTTAACTAACGTAATGCGGTACTTAAAATGGCTCTCTAATTTTTCAGTTGTCACATATGGCTATTGTGGTTAACATGGGTCATTGTGGTTAAAAAGTGTTATTTGCAGTTATTTCTATTGTGCATTGTGGCTAAATGTTATTGGTATTGTGGCATTCAGTTATTGCTATTGTGCATTGTGGATAAATGGGTCAATTTTAACATTTTTTTAATTGCTTTTGACTTTTAAATGGGTCAGTTTCAGTTGCTAGTTTACCACAACAACACAAGCACAACTAAAACCAAACGTAACCACTGCATAACATTTTTTGGGTTGCTTTTGATTCCAAAATGGGTCACTTTTGACCTTTTTGGTTGCTTTTGCTTGACTTTCAATGTTTCACTTTCAGTGGGTACAACCAAAATCACACACTAACAATGCATAACAAAAGTACATATATCCATAACATAGTGTTCCATTACATACTTAAATCCATAACATAGCTTTTCCATTACAAAACACAATATTGACTACAAAAGTCAATATATCCATTACATGATACCTAAACCCTAACAACTTATGTGAACAGTTTGAACCAACCAAACACTAGAACGGATAACCATGTAATAACCACCACTTTTTTCATTCTTTGACGATTAGCTTTAGCTTCCAACAATCCTACTTCGAGCATGTTTCTTGCCCTCAAAAGTCCAGGTATGGTGTTTACAGCATGCGCACACATTGGGGGATCATACCAATCAATGAATGGGGGAAGTGGATCCCTGAAAAACAATCAATCAAAAGTACCATTGATTAGGGCTCAAAGCAAAAGCAATTGGAACCCTAATTTAAGATTGGGACACTTCCATTTATAGGACAACTGTAAAATCGTCTTTCAGTGTTTATATCCTCCAAGATGTGCGAATAATTGACCTTCTACCACAAGAACAGTTAACCAATGTTGTTGTTATTCAAGAAAAATAAGAGAAAGAAAAAAAAGATGAAACTGATGGTTTATTGGGGTGGATGGTATACTTTATTGGGAAAGAAAACCATATTTAGTATAGAGTCAACTACTAGGAGAAAAAAACCATTTTACCCTCACGTGTTTATCACGTGGATGACTGTACACAGGTTTCTAATGATATTTCCAGGCTCGATTTAACAACAAGATTTACAAGAAGTTGATTCTTCATTATCTACAACATAACATGGGTTACATTGTAATATGAGACACAACTTCTTGTAAATCTTATTGTTAAATCGATCCTGGAAATATCATTAGAAACCTGTGTACAGTGGTATCAGAGCCTCGGTTCTGATGCCTGGTCGAAGTAGATGCAGAGACATGGTCAAATCACTCTCAACAAGAAGTTATTGAAAAGGAAAAACCCTCCCAATACGCCACGATGGGGAAAACTAAAAAAAATACTTATCCCCTGAAGGAAAGCAGTTATTAAGGGATAAAGTGGAGGAAGTTGTGTCCTACAATTCCTCAAAGGCGCAAACAACTTGCAAACAAATAGGAGAAGGCAGTGGTTTATCCAAAAAAGAGAGACGTGCGCGTTGTTTTATTTGCAAAACACGTGGACACGTTTACTGGAAGTGCACGGATAAGAAGATTAAAACCATGAATCAGGAACCAAGCGTTATGAAGCCAATGACATGAGAAGTACAAGAAAAACTCAAATATGGGACGGATAAGGTACACGTTACCACGGACTATATGGTTGAGGGTTCGGATCAAGGAAGTTGGAATGACATTTGGTTCGTTAGTAATGCTTACAAAAGGCACATGAGTCTCACAAGGACTTTATTCAAACGAATGCTAAACATATTCAAGATGGAAGGTACTGAAGAACAAGAAAAGAAATTTATCTTTTCTTATGGTGTCGGTGAGGCTACTGTAGAAACGAAGGAGGGAAGTCTGGTGATACCCAATGTACTCTACACAACGGAGATTACATTGAATGTTCTAAGCATCGACCAGTTAGAAGATCAGGGCTTTATTGTGACATATGGTAACGGCACATGTAGCTTGAAGTACATGTTTGATAATGGAAAAAGGCCATTGGAAGTGCAAGATGTTGGCATGATTGCAGAAGATGGAGAAAGCATGGTGTCGAGCCATAACAGATTTCTAGATGAGTATTTTCAGTCCATAGATCCAAAAGATGAGTGCTTGTTGATCAAAGGCATGGAGGATCTCAAGATGGACAAGGAAGATGTTCAAGATTACATTGATGATGAGTACTTGAGTTTAAATGGGACGTCATACTCCATGAAGGTAAACACTTTCCCTAGGTTTTTGTCTTTCTTAGACTTAATTAAGATTGACAAGTTAGTATATAGAAATTGGGAAGTGTTGGGAAAGAAATTCAAGGAATTGTTAGAATGGTTCTACCTAGGTTATTTGGGACAAGATGTGTTAGGAGATTTGCCACCGGTTATTGGGGTGACAAAGGTAGATTTTTTGGGTTTATATAAGTTTATGTATAGTTTGGGTGGTTACATGAATGTTACATTCAACAACAAATGGAACAATGTTGCAAAATTATTGGGTTTGGCACAAGATAACGAGCAAGAAGTCAAGGAATGTTATAGGGAATATATAGCATTGGTGAAAATATACTATGAGGAAGCACAAAGATCCAAGCAGGAAAAGCCAAGGGATGAAATGGTTGGGAAAAGCAGTGAGACTTCTTTTGTAAAAGAACCATTAGGTTTTGTAGGGATAAGTGCTGAAGTAGATGGTGCACATGAAGAATCTCCAAGGAAGAGATGCAAGACTGCTCAAAGTGATGTCCTGATGGATAACAACATGGAAGATACAACAAATGAAGAAAAGGAAGAAAGCACATCAAGTAGTGGTGATTTCATTATCATCACTTGAAGAACAAGAACCAAGAAGCATGTAAACTTTAATATTCAAGCATTAGGAAGGAGATGTAGCATTATTAATGTCTTGGAATGTTAAATGAACAAGTTATTTTATGTTTATGTCGTATGGGTCAATAAAGGCAAAGTAATGGGTTGGGTTGAAACTTGACCCAAACAACGCCTCTTAGTTAGTTTGTTACTTTTTCTGTTAGGCAGTTAGGATTGTGGCAGTTAGAAACGGTTACACATGAAACGACACAATGGTTGACTTCCATAATCATGTCGTTTCATAAACTATATATATGATAGATCGAGTCATATGTAAACATTAAGTCCCAACCTTTCATTATCAAACAGTGTGTTTATATTATTTCAGTTTCTACACGTATTGTTTCAGTCTCACATACACACAAACAATGGTTAATTACAAGTACGTTATACAAAGGAATTGGCTCGAGTTTAGGCCTGTGAATAGATACCAACAATGACGTTTAACGGCGCAATATACGGCCGTCCAACAAAAGGACCATTCATGTTATTCTTTGGAGGCGATAGGGACGATATATTGATAAGGTTTTAAAAGGTACCTTTTTGAGGGTCGTTTAAGCCCTTATTTGATCACTTTTGTATCCGTTATTGCTTAATATCGTTCCTTTTCACTTTTTAGGTCTCTTGAAGGCAAAATGCTGGAATGACACTTATTTGGACGAAAAGGCGCGAATATACGAAGAAAATGGCCAAAGTCAAGAATCGAGACACTCCAGCTGCTGAAAAGATAAGGTGACGGCGTCACTGCTTAATTGCGACGCCGTCGGAGGATTTTGTGACGGCTCAGTAGCCAAATTTCTCTTTTACACTTGACGGCGTCATAAAGCCGACGGCATCACAACCACAAGGTGACGCCGTCACAAGCTGATCAAGTCACAGCATGCGCGCGAAGTAGTTGATATTGTTTTGGCCATAACTTTTGCATACGAACTCGGATTTAGGTGATTCAAAAGCCCACGCGACCGGAACGAGGAAATCTACAATTTTCTGAAAAAATGGTCGTGACGCCGTCACTCTATAAGTGTGACACCGTCACCCTTTGCCGACAGAAAATCTGCCTATAAATATAACATTATAACTTCACTTTTTGTAAGCCCTAAACCCTAAGTCCGATTCCAGGGTTTAGGTAGGTGTTTTTCCAGCAACTTAAAGGGTTTCAAACACTCTATAAACATCGTGTAATGGTTTGTTTGTTAATCCAATCCTATGGTATGTCTTCAATTATCATAATTGTTGCTTGCTCTTCATTAATTATGCTTGGCTAATTCACCTTGTGTTTGCTTATGATTGTATGAAACTTGTATATAATTAATTAGATCTTATTGATTTCTTAGTGATGCTTGTGTCTATCTTCATCATTAGGGGTGTGACAATTTCAATATGTCTAATTGGTTTAGTTTATAATTCTTGCACCCTACTGTCTCTTGTTTGATTGGTTGTCTCTTATCTTAATTGTAATTAGCTTAGGAGTGCGACTAGGCTATCGTTGTGTTTAATACTTGATAAATCTTTGATAGTTTATGAATGACTTGGTGGATTTCGTTTACTAAACCAAAGATAACCTTAAAGTTAGTTTATGAATGAATTAGTGGATTTTGTTTACTACACTTAAAGGTGACTTTAAAAGAGTTAGGGAAAGCACACCTTACGACCTTAGAAAACACAACGCGTTAAGAATAAGGACGTGACAATTCAACCATCAATAGGATGTGACAATTCAGTAGGTAGAATTAGATAGCTAGCAAGGAGTAATACATCATAAGTAGATACGCTTCACGTTCCTGGTAGACCCCTATGTTAGTTAGTATCTTTTGAAATAGTTGACTAGCAACTAATTCCACCCTCCCCTCCAAAACCGAGATTCATAAAATATAAAAATACAAAAATAATCATCCCTCACCTTTAGACTTAAATCGACATACACTTCAGCCTAACGACACTATTCCCCTAGAGAACGATATCAATACCCGTGGCTTACCCCTAATACTACACTACAACGATTAGGTTCACTGCCTAGGGTGTTGAAAAACTTGCTCGATGAAAAGGAAGTTCCTTTGACCCCGAACGACGCGTGTAGCATTATCAAGTTTTTGGCGCCGCTGCCGGGGAATAGTTATTGTTTAGGCTTGATTTATATCTCGTTTACGTCTACTCACAAGATTCCTATCAAGTGAGATTTTTTTTTCTTTTTATTAGCTTCCTTGTAGTCTATCCCCCTTCTTTGTGCCTTTGTTCGTAAAACTTGTCCATTGACTCTTCCGTTCACCATTATGGAGAACGCGAATCCACTATATCCGCGATTAGGTTTTTTCATAAGAAATTATGATATTACTAAAGCGGATTATTCAAGATGGTGGGAAGAAAGTAACCAAGTCCATAAACCTTTTGAGGATTTCACCATTCCATCAAGCCCACAAAATACCTCATCTAGTGAAACCTATGCTTCGTTTGAGCCTTCACCTAGGATAGACTTTCGTGAACAACCTCCGTGTTTAGAAACTATTTTTAGTGAGGCCCTTAGGAGAACTGACCAAATTTATGAAAACATTATGGTAAGCAACCAAGCATTAAACCATAAGTTGGATCAATTACTAGAATTGGTTTCATCACGACCTAAGGAAATATTACATGACGAGCAAATAGATGATGTAGATGTGATTGAGGATGAAGTGAAAAGTCTAGACCCACAAGGTACCCCACAAGCCCTACCATCATTTAAGGCATACACACCGCACGTGACTTACCCGGAAGTAGTAGAAGAGACTTTAGGAATCCCAATGGAGGTAGAACATTTGAACCGAACGCAACTGGAGAATATAGGTTTGAATACTTGTAGTCTCAGTCTTACTCTTAGTTCTAGGGAATTTCCTAGTGTTGATGAACCGGAACCTCAATCTTTACTTCCATCCTTAGATAAACGAGGAACCGACCCACCCATCAACCAATTTAGTCCGGGTAGTTTTAGGATGAAGGAAGCCATTCACACACCCCCTTCACCTCACGTGGCATATTTCCACCCTAAGGGTGTGTATCGCTACTATCACCCGCACTTAAACTCAAGTGTAGGGAAAACTTCCCCTTTATCTGTTAAATAAGGGTAGAGTCAGGCTCGTGACTCGAACAAAAACAAGCGCTTCTTGGGAGGCAACCCATGTGTATTTGTTTTTCATTTTCATTATGTGTTGTAGATCTTTTATTAATTGTTTATTCTCATGTTTGAATTTGTAAAAATGCTTTATTTTGTCTTTAACCTCGTCTTAATTACATATAAAGGTATTTTACATAAGGGATAAGTGTAGGGAGGATTACACACGTTTTCAAAAGAAACGTGAACATGAGAATTACAATTATTTAAAAGATATATATGTGTGTTTGTTAGAGTCAAATGCTTGTATCGAGTCATAATGGATGTTTTTGCAGAAATTTTTCCAGATTCTAAAGATATAAATTTTCCAGAATTTTTTCCAGAAAATCGCAGACCAGTTTCTGTCAGGATAACCTGACGGCGTCAGGATCACAACCTGACAGCGTCAGGAGGAGTAGAAACTGCTTACTACTTTTTCTCGTTTTCTGTGCTACTTATAAATTTTTTGAAATTTCAAGGTCTTAATTTTCTAGAAAATCTGCAAACATCCATTCCACAAGCATTATATCCTATTTAAGTCTGGAATTACATCTTGTTGTGATTTTTCTTTGTTCGGTTTGATGCGTTGGGTTGTTTGTTTTCTTCAAGTGTGCAGGTTTAATTTATCAAGAAGAAGTTACATAAGATTGAGGAGCTTTTCACGCATAAATTCTTCTTGGAAAGGATTTAACCACTACTTCACACATGGATCCTACCGAGCTAATCAGGGGAGTACTAGTTTCTTTCGTTTTTAATTATCTTCCATTATCATAACTTTGATACTTTCGGGGAACATTGGGGACAATGTTTATTTTAAGTGTAGGGAGGGAAAATAAAACGGGAACTTTGAAACTATGCTTATCCTTGATTATTTGCTTTGTCCAATTGCATTTGTGTAATAAACCATGAGAAAATATCGGTTAAGGTAATTTTGGCACCAAATTTAAAATTTTTCATGACATATAGGAGTGGGCCATTAGTCTTAACAAAAGCGTCTCATGGATAGGAAGTTATATGACTAGCACAAAAACCCTTTACCACCCAAATTCCACCCAAAATGTGAGGATCGCCCTTAGATTAGTAGGAATTAAAGCATTCATCTTCAATGTTTAGAGTGTGAACCGGTAGTATATTAGACTCTAGAACTTGTTTTGTGATGCATTCCGAGATTGCAAGTGAGGCTACACTTGTGTAGTTAGGAATAACTAAATGATAAGAGGCATTAGGATAACCCTTGTTTGATACCCGTAATATAATTACTTCTTCCACATCGGTTGAGTAATTCCCCCATACCCTTTGCGTTATACTCATCTTTAGTACACGATACCCCTAGTTAACCCCTCAGAGCCTATCCTTTTCGCGGTTCTCGTGATGTTTCGGTTTTTCCGGAATATCAATGAAGAGCATTGTTTACACCCCACCCCCAAATATACACCCAAATCGCCTTAGCCTACCCCTTATGCACTCACTTTTAGTGCAAATGTTTGTTATCACCCTAGACCCTTAGTTCAATTATCTAGTTTCTTGCATAAGTTGCTAAGTCGAGTCATATCCTTTGTATACAGTTTTGGGACGATTGGGATTCATGGGAAAAGTTAAAGTTTATGAAATAAAGGGAAGGGAACGTTAAAAATTCAAATTTCCTTTGTTTGTGTAATAATGTACCCCAAGTGTTTTGATCTTTTCAAATCGGGTCAAATTAGTGTTAGAGTAATAAAAACTTAAGTGTAGGGATATACCTATAAATCCCTAGTATGTTGATGTTATCGTAGAGGATGGTAGAGTAAAAGTGTATAAAAAAAAAAAAAAAAAAAAAAAAAAAAAAAAAAAAAGAAAAAAAAAATTATATAGAGTAAAATATATATATATATATATATATATATATATATATATATATATATATATATATATATATATATATATATATATATATATATACGGGCTACCACCCTACATCTATCCTTTAAAGTTATGTTTGTTTATTTCCGTTACCTAGAGTTTTAGAGTGTCGAGTCTTGGCTTAGCAACGCCATTCTTCATATGCATTTAACATAGAGATTTTTGACTTGCCACCACTAAATAGCCTATCCCACCAAACCCTTGTTTCCCTACCGTAAGCCTAACATTACAACCCTTTAAAAGACCTCTTTGATAGTCTTTCCTAGGTGCTTACGCCAAAGCGATGGAGGTTTGATCTATTCTCAAGCCTATGGTAATCTATGTACTAGGACCGGTTAATGAATGTTTATCTTTCATTTCCAATTTGTTATATTTCATATACACCCGAGAGAGATGTGAGTATCCAAACACCCCATGTGAGGTGCTAGTATGTAATTTCCGTGCTTGTTATGACTTTTGCGGGGCTTATATGTGTTGTGGACTGTTTTAAACCAATGCTTCATGACCCCTAACTTATAAATTAATTGGCTAAAAGCACATTTGCTTGAGGACAAGCAAATACCAAGTGTAGGGATATTTGATAAGGTTTTAAAAGGTACCTTTTTGTGGGGTCGTTTAAGCCCTTATTTGATCACTTTTGTATCCGTTATTGCTTAATATCGTTCCTTTTCACTTTTTAGGTCTCTTGAAGGCAAAATGCTGGAATGACACTTATTTGGACGAAAAGGCGCGAATATACGAAGAAAATGGCCAAAGTCAAGAATCGAGACACTCCAGCTGCTGAAAAGATAAGGTGACGGCGTCACTGCTTAATTGCGACGCCGTCGGAGGATTTTGTGACGGCTCGGTAGCCAAATTTCTCTTTTACACTTGACAGCGTCATAAAGCCGACGGCGTCACAACCACAAGGTGACGCCGTCACAAGCTGATCAAGTCACAGCATGCGCGCGAAGTAGTTGATATTGTTTTGGCCATAACTTTTGCATACGAACTCGGATTTAGGTGATTCAAAAGCCCACGCGACCGGAACGAGGAAATCTACAATTTGCTGAAAAAATGGTCGTGACGCCGTCACTCTATAAGTGTGACGCCGTCACCCTTTGCCGACAGAAAATCTGCCTATAAATATAACATTATAACTTCATTTTTTGTAAGCCCTAAACCCTAAGTCTGATTCCAGGGTTTAGGTAGGTGTTTTTCCAGCAACTTAAAGGGTTTCAAACACTCTATAAACATCGTGTAATGGTTTGTTTGTTAATCCAATCCTATGGTATGTCTTCAATTATCATAATTTTTGCTTGCTCTTTATTAATTATGCTTGGCTAATTCACCTTGTGTTTGCTTATGATTGTATGAAACTTGTATATAATTAATTAGATCTTATTGATTTCTTAGTGATGCTTGTGTCTATCTTCATCATTAGGGGTGTGACAATTTCAATATGTCTAATTGGTTTAGTTTATAATTCTTGCACCCTACTGTCTCTTGTTTGATTGGTTGTCTCTTATCTTAATTGTAATTAGCTTAGGAGTGCGACTAGGCTATCGTTGTGTTTAATACTTGATAAATCTTTGATAGTTTATAAATGACTTGGTGGATTTCGTTTACTAAACCAAAGATAACCTTAAAGTTAGTTTATGAATGAATTAGTGGATTTTGTTTACTACACTTAAAGGTGACTTTAAAAGAGTTAGGGAAAGCACACCTTACGACCTTAGAAAACACAACGCGTTAAGAATAAGGACGTGACAATTCAACCATCAATAGGACGTGACAATTCAGTAGGTAGAATTAGATAGCTAGCAAGGAGTAATACATCATAAGTAGATACGCTTCACGTTCCTGGTAGACCCCTAAGTTAGTTAGTATGTTTTGAAATAGTTGACTAGCAACTAATTCCACCCTCCCCTCCAAAACCGAGATTCATAAAATATAAAAATACAAAAATAATCATCCCTCACCTTTAGACTTAAATCGACATACACTTCAGCCTAACGACACTATTCCCCTAGAGAACGATATCAATACCCGTGGCTTACCCCTAATACTACACTACAACGATTAGGTTCACTGCCTAGGGTGTTGAAAAACTTGCTCGACGAAAAGGAAGTTCCTTTGACCCCGAACGACGCGTGTAGCGTTATCATATATGAAACTTTTAAGTTTGAGGGACGGTAGGTTAAATTTTTGACAAACCACAAGGATCATTTATGTAATTTACTCTAAAAAAAACTAGTATGGCACTATGTGTCCTTGTCCATCCTATGTTATATATGTAGATATCAATTATATTAATCATTAATCAATTGTAGTATCTGTAAGGAAGTCAGCATATGTCTTTGGATAACCGGTGTCAATGTGTAGTGAAGCTGCATTAAAATCACGTGGTTGATTGTTCAAAGTCACGTTAAACGACCATTGCTCGAGTAGTTAACTGGAGTAGGTTGGGTGTATAAGTTTTCCCGTTACATTAAGTTTCTGAAAGGACCTTATGCTGGCCGGACACGTAGCATAACCATCACATTCCAAAACAAGTTGACCGCCTTGGTTTGTGAATTATGTACGCGATGCCTGTGAATTAGCATGTGGATATGATGGACGTTGGTAATTAACTCTATCATTCCGTTATATCTTTATCCAGATATCGTTGTACATTTGTATCAAAATGTAACCTGCATAACTCCTTATTCATCAAATTATTGGTTCATTCATTGCGCTTTCATTGATTACACACTGATTACTGGTCAATCTATTAATCTGGTTATCAATTGGTCTACTTAATTGATCAATCTGGTTGGTGTTAATATCTTTTTTCTCAATTGTGGGGCTCGAGCATTATTAAAAACAATTACTCCACTTTCGATTACTTGATCGCATCAGTTTCATTTTGAACGACTTTACATATTTATTGGTACGATTATATTTGCTTGTGATCTTACCGATTATATTCGTTTATTCGTTTATTGATTTACCGATTGAATTATATTAATATTTGCTTGTGATCTTTCAATACCGATTGGTTACTATCATCATGGTGGGAGGTTAGTTTCTTAAGCTTTAACGGTTAAAACCCTAACTTTTTAGTTAGGGTTTTCATTCTTTTTCATTGGTTCTGCTTGCATGCGTGGTATTGGGTTGTCTTTGGTTATTGTTGCACGTGGGTTATAGAGAGATGAATAAGGGGTTTCTTAACAACGAGAGTACTGCCGATACTTGTGGAGAATCGAGTGTTATTCCATGTGTGTCCGAGGTTAACAAAAGTAATACTACTACTGTTAATTCGTTAGATGGTGATATGCCTACTATAGCACCTAATGGTGCAGATGGGGCTGATAACGTGAATAAGGTTAAGGATAAGGTTGTTTTGGATAATTTGGAGCAAAGCCATGATACACCTGCTTCTGATTCGGCCTCTAATGTTTCAAAACAGCCTAATGTGGAGCAATTGATTGCTAATGCGCATCAGAAAAAAAAATTGGGTAAAGGGGAGTAATCCTGCACCCTGGTAAATATATTAACCAAATAAACGTTTAAATACAATGGATATGAGTGAAGTCCCATATCTCAGCCCGTTACATAGGCATAAAGCTTACATAACAAGATACTTCTTATTCTCTAAACAAGAAAACAAACCACTACTCAAATGATAACATATGACACAACAAAATAAAATTACTTCCTAGGACCTTGAAACTTTGTGCCATACATGGCATTAAAGGAATCCAAATTCCCTGGAAGATCCCGAACCTGTTTCGCATAGTCGTCGAAGTCATAGTCATCATATTCATCTTCAAACTCGTGGCCACCACCAAAAATATTAACAGACTCATCAAATGGGTTAGCAACAACCTCATCTTCAGAATCAGACACCACAATCTCTCCCACTTTAGAAAAAGGGTTGACTCTGTTAGTAGAAGAGGTAGACGGAATAGGTTGACCATCATCATCCACAAGAGTAGCTTTCCCATCAATAATTAGCTTTTCAAGCTTACCAATTTTCTCAGCTATGGGAGTAGAACCAACATCCATTGATCCCATTGAATCACTCACAAGCTTGGCAGCAGAAGAATTCCCATTCTCCGGAGGCTTAGACGCCTCACCAAGGTCCTTCCCCCGATAGCCATCAATACCTGCTTCCTTAGTAGTACCAGAAGACTTCCCAGTCTTCACCGTTTTAGTAGAAGAATCAGCCACAATACTTGGGATGCCCGAGTCATCTTCCACCTCAAGAGTCCCAAAAGAGTTTGACGTAGTAATTGGTGTATCTTTAGCAATACCACTAGCAGCTGCCGGTGTCTTCGTCTTTGCAACATATACCTGCTTCCTAGGTGCAAATCTAGGACCCTTACCCATATTAATACCACCAGTCATCTTCGTACCTTTAGGTTTGGCTTTCCGATTCTGCACCACCTTAAAACCATCATCAGGTTCATCCACATTAGAGGTGGGGGGAACATCATTATTCTCCATAATGCTCTTAGGACAACAAGCAGTATCATGCCCAAACACTTTACATTCCGAATAGTGTGGCGGCTTCCATTCATATTCCACCTTTATACTTGCCGTAGTAAAACCACTATCATCCTTGTTAGGGATCACCATAGTCACCACATGTTTAAGCTCAAAATCAGATGATAATTCCACAAGAGCACGTGCAAAACTAATACGACCCCATGAATCAACACACATGGAACTTGTAAAAGCATCTAACATAATCGGCTTACCCACTTGAGTAGCAATTAAGCTCAACCCATCTTCTGAATATGCAAGTAATGGAACATTATGCAATTTAATCCAAACGGGAACTCTAGTTACCTCACTTTTAGACAATAGCACATCAGGAGTCCATCTAGTGAGAATGAGAGGAGAATTGCGAATAATCCAAGGGCCCCGTTGAAGAACATTCTCAGCACCCTCTTTAGAATCGAATTTAAAGAGGAAAACACCATCATCATTCTTCATTAGTTTCTGAAAACCAAACTTACCCCACGTGTTGGAGACGTAGTTCTTAACCAAATGAAAAGCAACATTCTTGCCAACAAAGAAGCCAACAAGTGTATTTTCATACCGGTTGAATACACCCTCCATAGCAGCCTTCGGAAGCACCGTATCATGATTATCGATGCGCGTCTCATTCACCAAGGCACGAAAATTAACTTTCCTAGAGACACGTTCCGGGTTTAACACATTAGCAAATGACCTCACTTCGTTAGTTACACTACCAATCACGTTAGGACCTGAAGTAGAAGCATTCACGATACCAACCTTAGGAGTTGATTTACCCAATCCCGTAGCAGAATCAACATTCGTATCATCTTTGGAAGCATTACAAACCTCACTTGCATCAGCATTAACATTGCCACCTAACTTATCCATAGAATCCTTATAATTATTTAAGATCGATGCAATGTTCTCCTCACCATGGTTCGATACATTACCAGCAGCATTACCCACAAGTTTCACATTCGCACTAGATGATGTGAAAAAACCGTTATTCATATTCACATCACCAATTCCACTCAATGATTTGCTAACAGATTGCACCCCTTTAGGAGCACTATCATTGTTCAAAAAACCCTTTTCCATCTCTCTTAACCCACGAACAAGACACTAACAATGATTGAAAACCACAAATAACAAAAAACAGCATGTAGCAACCCACAATAATCGAACAAGAAAACCCTAACTAGAACAGTTAGGGTTTTAATCAAACGCACCTTAAAACCTAACCACCAGCCATCGTTGCAAGATATATGAAAATCAAATTATAACAATTAATATAAGATGATTCACACGTAACAAATTAAAGCATGGAATGCTCACCGACCCACAATAATACCACCGACCAATTGATAAATAATAATGCCACCGACCCACGATCAAAAAAGTATGAGGTAAATATTATGAATCACCAATCAGGCCTAGAATTCAATTGTAGGTACCATGCACAAACGACAAGAAAAATTAATGCATTAATATTCAAAGATCAAATAAGAATTGATTGATCGGCCGTTTTGTGTTTTTGTCGCCAAAGAGAGAATCGCTTAGGGTTTTGATGAGAATTGATATTCTTCTCACACACAAGCTTGAGATGTTTGAACATGCGCATCAGAAATTTGATGAAGCAATGAATAAAATTGACAGTGATATTGCTAAGATGGCTTCATCTTCCGATGTGAACAATTCGAGTGGGATTGGGCTTCAATCTAATTCGAATGGTACTAATGTTTATTCAGCAAATACTCCTCCGTCGAGTTTTGATGTCGCTATGCAATCCCAGATGTATGGTACTAATCATGGTGTTACTTTTGATCCTAATGCACCCAAGGTTGTTACTACTTGTGGTAATGGAGTTAAGCCGGTCTCTTACGCGGGTGTTGCTTCTAATGAATCCCAGAAACATGTGTCTAATTTTCGGAGGTTAGAATGCAGCAAAAAGAAGGATGATGTTGACCTTTCAGTCCCAATGAAAGTGGTGGAAGAGGTGAACATGAGGTTTGAGAATACTCTCTACGGATACTTCCTTGGTCAACGCCTTGCTTTTCCTGTTGTTGACTATTATGTTCGCAATACATGGGCGAAGTATGGTTTACAAAAGGTTATGATGAACGCTAAGGGATTCTTCTTCTTCAAGTTTAATTCGAAAAAAGGCGTCGATGATGTTCTTGATAATGGTCCTTGGTTGATTCGTAATGTTCCTATTATTCTTAAACCGTGGACATTGAACACCAACTTGCTTAAAGAGGATTTGACTAACATTCTGGTGTGGGTTAAATTCCATGATGTTCCTTTAGCTATGTTTTCTGATGACGGGCTTAGTCTTCTTGCTACATTGATTGGTACGCCCAAAAGGTTAGATGCTTTTACTAGTCAAATGTGCAAAGAATCTTGGGGCCGTAGTAGTTTTGCTAGGTGTATGATTGAAGTGAAATCGGATGAGGTTCTTAGGGACAGCCTCACTGTCGAGATTCCTTTACTTGATGGTACGGGTTCGACTATTGAGAAGATCCGTGTTGAATATGAATGGAAACCGCCTAGATGTGAGAAATGTCGGGTATTTGGACATACTTTGCTGGATTGTCCTAAGGTTGTGATTCCGACTGCTCAACCTCATGTGAACGTAAGTGATGGTTTTCAGACTGTTAACAAAAAGAAGAAGGGACAGCAAGGTGGGCCGAATCCGGGTCGAGGAGGTTCTACTAAATCTGTGGTGGGCAAGCATTTTGAATATCGGCCCAAAAAGCCTCCTCCTGAACCCAAGAAAGTAAATGTCAGTAAGAAGATGGCTTCTGATGTGGCTAGTATGAGTGGAACCAGGATCACTACATCTAATCAGTTTGATGCTCTTAATATGGACGATACCGATGTGGATACTGGTCGTACAATGGAGGTTAATGAGGATGAGTTGACTAAGACTGGTTATACATCACATGTACCGCTTGTGAGTGATTCAATGGAAACAATGGATGTTGGTTCTACGCCCATAGTTGAGAAAATTGGTAAGCTTGAAAAGCTAATTATTGATGGGAAATATACTCTTGTGGATGATGATGGTCAACCTATTCCGTCTACCTCTTCTACTAAGAGAGTTAACCCTTTTTCTAAAGTGGGAGAGATTGAGGTGTCTGATTCTGAAGATGAGGTTGTTGCTAACCCATTTGATGAGTCTGCTAATATATTTGGTGGTGGCCAAGAGTTTGAAGATGAGTATGATGACTATGACTTCGATGACTATGCGAAACAGGTTCGTGATCTACCAGGGAATTTGGATGCCTTTAATGCCATGTATGGCACAAAGTTTCAAGGTCCTAGGAAGTAATTTTATTTCGTTGTGTCATATGTTATCTTTTGAGTAGTGGTTTGTTTTCTTGTTTTGAAACTAGGAAGTATCTTGTTATGTAAGCTTTATGCTTATGTAATGGACTGAGATATGGGATTTCACTCATATCCATTGTACTTAAACGTTTATTTGGTTAATATATTTACCAGGGTGCAGGATTACTCCCCTTTACCCAAAAAAAAAAAAAAAAAATGTAACCTGCATAGTCAAATAGGGGATAACATCGACCACTTTGATCATATGCAATTATGCATCACCAATGAATCATAGAATATTGCTTCTCATTGAAATGAATCTTTGCAAGCATCGTTTTACCAAACTGATTAGTACTAATTATACATAATTTGAGACTATAAATTTGTGTGAATATGTTGTTTGATAAAAGTATAAATTTAGCTTGTTGTAAGTTATAATATTGCAAAATTAATATATGCTTTATCCTTGGTACCGAGTTTATGACATAACATTCATAATTAGAACAAAATCGCAAACTTGTAGTTTATTTATACTTGTATGACCACTAAAACTCTACAAGGCTTACATGGATTATGATAATCAACATCATCATTTACTAATAATAAGCTAGTCTAAATTGTGTCTATGTACGGCATCATCTTCCGACATCTATCCATGAGACTAACCAACTCGTTTTAACTTCTAATTGATAGCATTTCATTACATTCCTTAATATGCAAAACTGATTATCACATGCTTCGAATAATATTCTTGTTTCAAACTCAGTTGTGAATCGGAGCCTTTTTCCTAGTTGGGGTATAATCCATCCCTGCAATGTCTATAACATCAGGATATTGCTCATTAATGACCTCCTTCTTCCAGTGTTTTGAATATTTGGGTGACGAATGGGATTTTTCTTCCTTTCCTGCAAGTCCATGAATAACTGGCTTTGAGTCATGTTTACCGACCTTGATGGTGTCTTGATGGTTTGTAGCTGATAGAGCAACTTTTCCCAGCCTAATACCTTCATAATTAAAACAAAGTAAAATTATATATTATTAAGGAAGATAATCCACTAAATATTTAAGTTTACAAAGACTCTTGATCTGTAATTACGGATATAATCAAGAAAGAAAGATTGACAAGTTGGTACGGCGAAAATTACCTTGAACTTCATAAGTTAAGAGATTCGACAAAACCAAAAGGATCATCAGATAAAGCTTCATACTTTTTGAAGTAAAATGTAGGCTACAAAGAATTGCAACAAAATTTGAGTAACAAGTTTTTTTGTGTATCTCTCTCTTGTATCACAAATAATGCAAGAAATGAACTGCGAATGTGTATAAGATATGTGTTATCCTAGCTTTCATATATATACACAGCCTATAAGGGACCACATCAGGTTGATCACTAGCACTGTTTATTTCCTACTATATGGAGTAATTTCTTTATATTTGCTATGTAACTTTGTGATTTCATAAACAACATTTTTATTAGCCACCTAATAGTTGATAAGGATGGGACTAACTTACAAAAGTGTCCACACAAAAATTTGAGTTTCCATACTTTGGAAGTTACACATATGTCTTTTTGACAAGACAAATAGTAAGAAGATGGATCTACAGTGAGAAAAAGAGGGTTGTCCTTGGCTTTTAGGGTCATTTAAAATAATTTCATAACCCTTTTTAAGTATGATGTTCCCTTAAAGAGGTTTCCAATGTCCACATTAGATTTCTTTTTGGCTCCACACAGATTCTAGGTTTAGTTGCCATCTCTAGCTTTTTCACATATCCTTCATCAAGACAGAACTTTGTATATATGCTTCCTAGTCTCATTAATCTCTTCATAGTCAATGCGAGTGTATCTTTATCATCAAAATCTTATTGGCTAACAACTTAGTAAGAGGTATTTACACAAAAACTTAACATTTCATAAGTTAATATAAATATGAATGAATTTAACGAGCCCAAAAGCCCGAATTCATATCTTCTCCTGCTTGATTTATGCCTATATCTAATGTAATGTAATGCGACAATCATTTTAAAATGGAATAGATTATCATACATTTTTCGGTCAAAGTTGGTCCTAATATACTCGATTACCTACTCACGTATATCACTTAATTAGAAAATCAGTTGCTTAAGGTTTAACCTACAACAATTACTAGTCGATTAGATTCTTTTTTATTTGAACAGCAATATATTATGAACAAAACTAACAAGTAGCAAGCAATAATTACTCGATTAGATTCAACCAATAACTATTAACTCTATAGCTCTATAGTTCATACTCCTAATTACCACATGATCATCTTCTTTCATAGTGAACATATATAATTTTAATATAATTAATCAGAGCGCAAAAGTCGAATGAGCATATAACTAGTACTAAATGTTTCTTTTGAGTAACAACGTTTTGGGACCACTTTAACAACGTTTTGTGACCACTTTAAGTTTATTTGCACCAATGAACACTTTTGATAAGTCAATGAACCTATTTGGTGATAGTCATGATCGTGATGATGATTATGATGACTATGCGGATCAGGTCTACGATCTTCCAGGAAATTTGGATTCTTATTATGACACGTATGGTATCAAGCTCTAAGGCCTTGGTAGGAAGTAATTTTGTTTTCATAGGCGTCTAATGTTATCTTTTGAGTAGTGGTTTATTTTCTTGTATAGAGAATAGGAAGTATCTTGTTATGTAAGCTTTCCGCCTATGTAACGGGCTGAGATATGGGATTCACCCATATCCTTTGTACTTAAACGTTTTTTGGAGTAATATATTTACCGAGTCTTTGACCTTTTACCCAAAAAAAAAGTTTATTTGCACCAAGCATAATTTGAATTTGTGACCTCTTACATTTTAGTTAAGATGGTCGCAAGCCCATTTGCTTACCAATTACTCACCCAACCATTGGTTACTTGATCATCTTCTGGCCAGATAAACTAAGAGGAAGCTAGTAGCAATAAATAACGAAAAAAATGAGGTGAAATTAGCGTCCAAGTGTGGGGGGGCCAAGGAGCAGGTGGTATGGGACATGAAGATTAAATGCGACAGAGAGACAATGGATGTTAAAATCTGCCATTTTTTTCTATCTTTTCTGTAGTAAAAATCATATAATATGATTAAAAAATAATTTGGGTAATATTTAATTTATAATATCTCCCAAACCTGTTTTGACTTGAGGTCACAATTACTTATGTGCGGGGTCGGACATACTTGAGGTATATGTAGGTACGTACCCTTTAAGCGATATCGGTAAATTAAAGTTGTAAACTATAATACGAAGCGCACACCTTTTGCCTTGTTTTAAAAAATGTGCATACATCTTAACAAATTTGTGTGTCTGTCACCACTTACTTTGCTAAATAAACAACTAATTAAGTGGTCTAATGTCTTTGATGATAAATTTTATCTGATTTAAATGTATACAAGTTAAGAAGCCGATGACGTGGTAACGAGACAAAGACGAGGCACTTGACAAGTCACATCCGCTGTTGAGGTTTTAGCGAACAAATAAACACAAGAATGAATGATGTCCCTATCATATGTTAGTATCCTATTATTCTACCTATTTTTGAATATGAAACAGCCAAAATTGTTTATTTAAATATTTACAAGAACTTTAATATATTGATGTGGGTAGCAAGAAGAGTAGAAGACTTATGATTTTGTTTGCTAGCTTTGGATTAGGTTTCGTCTAGATAAATCTTTAAAAGAATATATGAGGCATGACTTATAAAGAGTTATTTTCTCCAAGAAAATGTGTTGCAATATTCAATTGCCACACAATTCTCCCGGTTTGATGGGATCTTTTATGCTGTATTGTTGTTTTCATTCCCTACTCTCCACCGTAAGAGAATGTCTCCACTATATATCTCATTAAGAGTAGTCAAAGAGCTTTTGACCCGCGGGAGTATTTCAAAACGGAGACTGGATGGAAATACAATTTAATGAGAAGATATACATTGACAACTTCCGGACACTCATGCAACCAACAACTATTTGTTTGAAGAACATCTGACATCATATGAATACCGTTAGGTTATTATAAGCTTTCGATTACCGAATTAATGTAACAAAAATTGAAGTGTTGCAATTCAAATGTAGAGTATGATCCGGTGATTATCTTTTGGCAGATGTATTGGTGGATGACTTGCATAATAATACTTATTCAAAGTCTATCTTAACTGAATTATGAATGGTAAAACTTATGATGTATCTTATGATGTGTATAGATATACGCTCAAATAGTATGCATGTTAGAAAATTTAGAAGTTATCACCTCATTATCTTTGAACAAGACCCGGCCCCCTCGCATTCGTTTATTCTTTACTCACATGGGATGTTACCTTTTGCCCTACATAACCAAGGATCGATTGTGATCGTCAAAGCCTCAAAGGGTGGAAACTCTGCCCTTGTACGAAATGATCGACCATGGCTCATGGATACTGATGGGCATGGTTAGGTAACATGTCCTCTCTCTAGACCACAATGTGTGACTCCAGCTCTTTCAAGATCTTTTATGTCTTGTATACACGGACTTGATTACTTGCAAAGTGTCTTGTTCTGTGTAAGTTAAACTTGAATCACAAAGATAATTTGAGATGATATCTCAACTATTTATATTGTCTAATTGAGTAAGGATCAAATAAGAAATAGGAGGAATTGCATATATATCCTTCCAAAGACTAAAAATTGCGTATATATCCAACTTAAAATTAAATTTGCATATATATCCTTCTTAAACACAAAAATTGTCATATATATCCAAATAGTTATTTAATTTATTTTTAAAACTGAAAAATACATGATAGTTGTGAATTTAAATATAAAATGACCATTATACCCTTGAGTTTATGATAAATCTATATGCCCATCATATTTTCCCATCTCAACCCACGTATTTCTGCAAATCTAAACTATAAATTGACTGGGTAAATCATTGTATTAACTTTTTTACATGATGTTTTTATGATTTCATCTATTGTTCTTGCTTTTACATTATCGTATGTTTCCCATTCTTGATTTATAATTCCTTCCAACCAACTAAATCCTTCTGCATAAGCCCACCCAACCTACAATAATTTACTACCCACTGATATTTGCTTGAATGAATTAAAAAATAGGTTATATAGGAGTCCACTTTAAACATCTTGTAATATTGTTTGATGTTTTATCAAACAATAATACTTGAATGAATTAGAAATAAAGGCTTAAGGATATATGCTTGAATGAATTAAGACTGAAACGCTGGAAAAAATTGAGACAACTTCTTCGTGTGAAATAAATTAGAACATATGATCTGATGTGATTCCAAGAAATAATTAAGGATATGATCTTTATTGAAAATGATGTTGGCCTTTTTTCTTTTTTTTTTTAAAGAATTGTTAAAAGATATATATGTAATTATAAGAAATGATAAGAATAAGGGTAAAATGATAATTTTGTATTTAAATTATAATTATCAAGCATTAATGGGTTTTAAATATGTATAAAATAATAATTTGGATATATATGACAATTTTTGTGTTTAGGAAGGATATATCCGCAATTATAAATTTAAGTTGGATATATATGCAATTATCAACCTTTGGAGGGATATATACGCAATTGTCCCTAAGAAATAAAAGTAAAATGAGAAGGATGAGAATTAACCACAGGCGCACATTTAAGATGCACCTACAAAAAGAGATGCATCTCCCATGAAATTCTCCTTCTACATTTGAAATGTGTGGATAAAAACATTTCTCATTCTTCTTATTTTTATTTTTCTTCTTACTGAACTCATTCCCTTGTCTTATTAGTGATGTATATCAAGAAACATAATATGCCAGTCGCATGCATAATCCATACCACTAATGGTGTAACATGTTTTAGGTCACGCATATTGTTTTAACGAGAATTTTTTACCCGCTCTTTGTTGCGGATGAAAATTTTACATGAAAATAGTTTACGTTAAATTGGTTTTAGTTTTTACTTGCAAAGTATTTTAGACATATATAAATAACTTCTAAGTAATACTAAATAGTAAATTACTAAGCAAATACATAATAAGCTAATTTTAAAAAAGAAAGCAAAAAAGCTTACTAATATAGTTATACATGAAATTAATTACTAGAAAAAGTTAAAACATGAGAAAAAAGTATTAAATTTTAAACTTAAAGACAATTTTCTTAAAGTAAGGCAATTAATGGGGACTATCTATGTAACATTTCATGTTCCATTTCTTCTTTCTTTGGCTTTGTTTTAGTGCCTGCACATGTTGAGTGGTTTTGGTTTTGTTGCTTTCCTGAGAACCTGTTTTTGTAAAAAAAAATTCCTACTACATGGTCGGTGACTTATAATACCGTTTCCGTCTTGGTGGTCGGTACGATGGAAATTAAGCTGGGGTCGGTGTCACTCATGGGTTTACTATTACCTAAACTGGCCGTATATGTTGTGGGTTTGGCTCTTTTATTGAGTTGGTATAGGTTAAACGGCTGAGTTCCTCTTGTGTTTAGCAATTCCAGTGACGTTTCTTCACCTACTGGAAATTTGGTAGGTGGATATCGTAGGTGGTTTCGTAGATAATGTGTTTGTTGTAGCTTTAGTGGGTTGCGTTCTGAGTTGTTGAGATGGTTGTGTGTAGATTGCATGTGTTTACTTGTGATTTTTCTATTTTGCATGTCGTTTGTTTTTGTGTGATTTTGTTTAGGTACCTAAAGTGACGGCTTAAAATTTTTTTTCTTTCTGTTTATGTACTTGCATGAGTTGGTTAATATGTTTTCATGTTTAAGATGCATGCCTGGACGTTTGTCTGGCAGTTTTGGTAGTGTTATGGTGTTTGCTTAGTCTCATGTTATTTTGGTGTTATGGAAGTTATGGATGGTTCTATCTTTGCTTACTGGAGGTGTTCCTCTGCAGTCGTTTTTTGTTTGTTTACGTTTCGGGGTTTTAGCGATGGTTTCCCCCCCCCCCCATTTTTTTTCTTTTTTCCATGCATTTATGTTTATTAGGCTTACTCTTTTAATCAACTATGTTAAGGTCGTTATTATGAGAACCAAAAGTGAGGCGTGAAAAAAGGTTGCTGCTTGTAGTAGTCCTATTGAAAATGTGGCGATGGACGAGTGTGTTAGGAGGACATCATTGGCTGAAGCGGGTCAGCCGGAACCTTATATTAACGCTGATAGTGGTTTCGAAGACGGTTTAGTGGGTGTCGAGAGACAGCCTCAGCCAGACGGTGTTGTTAAGAGGAAAGTTGGCGAAGGATATGATGATAGTTTATCTCACTTAGCGGTAAGGAAGGACCAGAGGCTTCATTTGGGAGCACATTCCTCCTTTTTGGTCAATGAAGGTTTGAATGGTGATGCCAGGTGTTGTAATTTGGGCGCTGGCCAACCGGTTTGGGTGCCTGTTGGTGCCTCTGATATTCCATTAGTTCACCATATGCCTGAACGGTATGAAGGTATGTTAGTCTATGCGTTTGTGCTTCACCATGTGTATTATTGTGATCAAATGTTTTTACGATATTGTTTCTCCCTTGCCAATCCATTTATCAACATGCTGTTAATTGCAGGCGGCTAGCGCTTCCCTGTTGACTTAGATTTTCGGTTGGGAGTTGCCTTTTGTAAAGTAGCTGAAGCTGGTTCTTCTTCTGATGGTTCTGTTATTGTCATTCCTATAACTGAGACACGTGTTCAGGGTGTTGATCTAAAGGATTTGGAAGGCGAATTGTTGTTCTTGTGTTTTATCGCTGGGGGGTTGGCGGATTGTTGTTCCCGAATCGTGGCAAGGCAGTCATGTCAAATGCCTGGCTGCAGCCATGTTGGTCGCTTGCTATCGCTACTGTATACATGTATCTGAGGTTTTGAAATAGTATTCAGGCCACTGTTTGTTGGCTAGAGACTCTGTCGTGCACACAAATTTTGGTCTTCTCCCTTTTTATAGGCGATGATGATTATATGATGACCATAGCGCATACATCTTCTTTGCGCGCATCGTGGCAGGGCAGTCATATCCAATGTATGGCTGCAGCCATGTTTGTAGCCTTGTATCGCTATTGCGTGCGCATATCTGAGCCTGGTTTGCTGTCAACATCCACGTGTTTATGTGCCTTATGACGTGTTAGCGAAAGTGTGGATTACATGCTAAACAAAGGTACGTTCGCACGATATTCGGTGTGTGTGTTTAACATGTATGTATTGCTGTTACTTTATGCTACATCGGGAAGCATGAATAATGAACATAAAGGGTTTGAAACCACATAATGTTAGTTCACAATTACTGTCTGTGTGTCGCTATATCGGCAGGTTCTGATTCTGATATAGCAACAAGACTACTTGGAACGCCAATATTTTCATATTCTGTATACGCTTATATGACCTTTCAGGCTCATAGGTTACTGCATTGCCGTAAGTAGGGAGCGATTGGAATCGTCCATACGTTTACAGTCGGTTGGAGTACAACCTTATGCAACTGAATTGCCGTGTCATCAATTGGAATCTTTCCACCCGGTAGAATATTGCAAGCTTCATTTGCTAATATTGATATGAGATGTTTAAGGTACCGGCCTGTTCTGAACTTCCGCTTGAATTCCTTTCGTTGTCACAACGGTCTAGCAATACGTTTGGTGCAGACTTTTGCACAAAGATTGTTGAAATAGCAAAAGGGATTCGAGGGGGCGATCAGACAGGTCTCGCTATCCTGAACATCGCGTCTGAACATTAGCGACTGACGTTTGAAAGGTACTCCCGAGTGGAAAGAGCCCACTCGATGAGGCAATAATATTCACGTGCGAAAGCAAACAAACCTTTGGGCAGTACAACCTGTGCGAGTACATGTTTCAAGAATCGGGTCATCGTTTTGACGTTCGTAGGCATGCCTCCTTTTATATTCCTATTATTTGGATTTGTATAACAATGCATACAAATGGTTATTGTTACATGTAACGCATTGCATGCGTCGGTTAGTATGTTTTCGTGTTTAAGATGCATGGCGGGATGCTTTTGGCCAGCATCGTGCCAGGGTAGTTAAGTCAAATGCATGACTGCAACCATGTTGGTCGGTTGCTATCGCTACTTTATACATATATCTGAGGATTCGAAATAGCCTTCTGGCCACTCTTTGCTGGCTGGAGACGGTATCGTGCCTACTAATTTTAGTGTTCTCCCTTTCTACAGGCGATGATGATAATATGCTGAACATAGCGCATACATTTTCTTTGCGAGCATCGTGGGGGCAGTCATATCGAGTCTATGGCTGCAGCCATATTGGTAGCCTGGTATCGCTATTGTATACGCATATCTGAGCCTCATTTGGTGTCAACATCCACGTGTTTCTGTAACTTACTACGCGTTAGCGAAACCATGGATTAAGTCCTAACCAAACGTACGTTCGCACAGTATTTGGTGTGTGTATTTAACAGGTATGTATTGCTGTTACTTTATGCTAGATCGGGAAGCATGAATAATGAACATAAAAGGTTTCACACCAAATAATGTCAGCTGACAACTACTGTCTGTGTATCGCTGTATCGGCAGGTTCTAATTCTAATACTGCACTGACACTATTTGGAATGCCAATATTCTCATATTTTGTATACGCTTATATGACCTTTCAGGATCGTAGGCACTACATTGTCGTTAGCTGCGAGTGATTGGAATTTTCCCTACGTTTGCAGTCGGTAGGAGTAGAATGTTATCCAACTGAATTGTCGTGTCACTGATTGGGATCTTTCCACCCGGTAGAATATTGCAAGCTTCATTTGCTAATATTGATATGAGATGTTTAAGATATTGCCCTGTTCTAATTCACCCCTCGAAACCCTTTTGTTCTCACAACGGTCTGGCAATACGTCTGGTACAGACCTTTGCACAACAACCGTTGGAATAGCAAAAGGAATTCAATGGGGTGACTAGACGGCTCTCGGTATCCTGAACATCGCGTCTCAACATTAGAGACTGACGCTTGAAATGTACTCCCGACTGGAAAGAGTCCACTTAATGACGCAACAATATTCAGGTACGAAACTTAAGAAACCTTAGGGTAGTAAAACCTGTACGGGTGCATGTTTCAAGAACTGGGTCATGTTTTTGACATACGTAGGCATGTCTCCTTTTATATATCTCTCATTTGGATTTGTACAACATTGCATACAAATGGTTATCGTTACATGTAACGCATTGGTATTGCTGTCTGTTTCAGATCAAATAAAAGCATACGCAGCAACCCCATGATTGGCACGTGAGAACAGCGAGAAAACTAGCAGGTTCATAGTGCGGATGTGAAAGAAACTTTAAGATTCCAGCAAAAAAGTAATTAGGGCTGACATAGAAATTAAGTGTGCATAAGTTGTATAGTATTACCATGAATGGTTTTGTATTGTAATTAATCAACAATAATTGTAGACTGTCATCACATAATATTTAACACCTAAATGATTGCTTAGTGACGAAATATAAGTTAAGTCCTCATGAGTTGTATACTACTACCGACGTTAGTATCCTACTGTTATTTAAAAAGTACATTTCTTACTTTCTTAACACTACTGTTGATGTTCAAACAAACCAAGAAATGACACAGTCTCGCAAAAATTAGCACAACGTATCCAAAACGCAGAAAAAAATTTAAAATACGTCCGCCGCAATGCGGCGGGGGCTTTTGTACCTCGTTTCACTTAAGGATGGTTTGTAGAGCGACTGTTTATGGATTTTTTTTTTACACAAACAATCATCAAATTTAACTTAGGAACTGTTTTTTAATCATGGTTAAACCTCTACTATGATTGTTATATTTTTTTCAGAATTTTTAACGCATATAAACCGCATGGACTATTTTTGCTTTTTTTTCCCCCCTTCAAGTGTAAGTGTTTATTGAACGGTAAAACACTTCCGAATTTTGTTTAATTGTTCATTGACCAGTATAAATGTCCATGTCCATGAGTGCTAATGTGTATTGTTTTATAACTATGAGGAATTTTCATTTGCATACCTTTATTTTGGTGCTTACCAATGGACGAATCTTCACCATTCATTTATTTTGATCTAATGGTGGGGATTAACCTAAAATTTAATATGTTTAACCTTAATTATCCCAACTATATAAAACCTGTTCTTTTTTTTTGTTCATTCGCTTCATTTTTTTTCACACAGTTACTGTGTGTTTTCCTCCCAACCCGCTCTCATCATTTCCCTCCAAAAGTAGTTATTCCAATCAACTATTACCGTTTGATCATCATCAGTTGGATCACCATCACCATTTCGATCATCATTTCATCATCACCTCCTGATCATTTCATTACTTTTTTATGTCTTTTTTTGATTTGAATGAACCGTCTGTTTCAGAAGTTGATTTGATTGATGTTGTTGTTGTTGATAATGTTCTTGATCGGTTGTTAATTATGTGGATCAAGTTGTTAACATTCCTTCTTATTAAGTTGCACACCAAGTGTTTGATGAAATGTGTGAGTGAAAAATGTTTGATAATCTTGTTATCTGCTCATGTAATTTTGCTTATTAATTAAGTTGTTAGTTGAATTTTTGTTTTTAACTGCATTTGAATGCTGTTTTTATGTCTGATTGTTGTTTTAAATCTGCTATGTATCGTACGTATAGTATCACCAGTGATATTTGACGTTGAACTGTATATGTGTATTATCACTTGTAAAATTTTGTTTATTTGATACTTTTAGTTTATGTTTGAGATTGTGAGTAGCATTAGGTTTTAGTATGATATCATTTTGGGATAGGTGAATTGATGAAAATTTGATGCATGAAAGGTGTTTGACAAAATGCCTAAGAGAGGGATGCACAAGTTGAGAAGCAATCACATGTTCTTGTTTTGTCCATCATTTCATATATAACCAAATCAAATATATTTATTTGAATAAACAAGCTTTAGTGAATTAATCAAAGTGCACTGTAGTTATTGTAAATGAGTAATCATATCCTATGTTGCATTAGTTGATGATTATTTTCATTTTTCTGAATGGCGTCCTTTTGAATTATTTTAGTGCGTTTTGTATTTTGTTTTCTCCATCACTCTATATCTTAGGTGATGCAAATTTGATATACTGTTTGATAATTGCGCAGTGACCTAGAGCTTAAGCCACAAGGACTACTTACCTTAACAATCGTGAAGGCAAATAATTTGAAAAACATGGAAATGATTGGGAAGTCTGATCCTTATATGATTGCATATATTCGGCCACTTGAAAAGTTCAAAAGAAAGGTTGTTGATTACAACTTAAACCCTGTTTGGAATCATGTAATTCGGTTAATTGCATAAGATAAAAAGACCCAGTGTGTTGTACTTGAGGTTATGCTTTTCTCCTTTTCTCTTTTCTTTATTGTTGGTTTCTCAGTTGTATCACAAGTGATATCACAGGTGATATCAAATGTGATATCACCACTGATATCACATGTGTGTCAGCTTTATTTTATTTTGTTGAATCAGTTGTGGTAATGGAGGATCTTATGATACCATAGGCGATATCAAAGTTGTTTCAGCTTCTTCAATATGTTTTGTGGAGCTGTTGTGCTTTTTTGAACCACAGCTACAGTTGTTGTTGATTCTTTCATTTGATTGAGCCATTTTTTTTGAAAATTGCAATCACAAATAGTTTGGTGATATCGTCTCTTTTTATGCCACATACAAAACAAACAAGTATACTTTTTTAATTTGTAATATCTCCTGTGAGATTTCATTGTTTTTTGTATATTTTGTATATATTATCACCTGAGATATTTCTCTTTCCAGGTACATGATGGTTTTTGTGCCTTTTACTGCAATTGACAATCACACGAGATGTGTTACTGTTGGTCTGCTTAAGAATGAAACTACTGAATCTTGTGTATGGTTACTCCAAGCATTCAAGAAAGCTTTTGTGCGTTATCTGAATATCATTGTAACTGGTCAAGATGGTGCTATGCGAAAAGCAATTGCAGCTGAGCTTCCTGGTTCCAAGCCCCGTCTTTGTCATAAATTAGAATTTATGTATCTCTTGTGATAAATAGTTGGAATTAAATTTTATGAGGTCTTTGTGAGTTTTTACTTGTTTTTATAGTTTTCTTCATGAAGTCAATGGTATTTTTATATGACTTTTCATTAATATCACTTGTGATACTCTAATAAAATTACCAAAAGAAGTTATATTCAGATAAATCAAAAACATTATTTACAACTGAATAGAAATTGCCATTGTTAACAATTTAAGTAGCAAGAGAAATTACAATTTAAGTAGCAAAAGAAAATTACTAATTGATGCTTTGTCTTTTTATTTTTTTACAACTTTCTTCTTGCCATCTTTATGAGCATCCCCTCCTTTTGTCTTCTTCCCACTTCATTCTTTTTAGTTTGCAGCTTCTTCTTTTTCTTTTTCTGCAATTGTCTTTGCTATCTTACATGCAGTCTCTGTTGTCAGTTCAACAGTTACTATTGGTGGTATTGGTGGTTGTAGATTCTGTTATATCACTGGTGATATCACAGATGTTTCTTTCAGAAATTGTTGGTGGTGTATCTATTTTTATTTTTGATCTTCGTTTTTTCTAAGCTTAAAGGTCTAGCAGTGGATTTTGTTAATTTGCTTGGTATTGTTAGTGTTGTCGGTGATGATGTTGTTTCTTTGTTTACTTCTTTAGTTTGCCTTGGTTGTTTTTTCGCGAAGGTCTTTTTCCTTTCACCATCAGCCCCTGCTTTTTTGCTTCTTGATAGTTCTCAGTTTTATATTCAAATCTGCATAAAATATATACCATGTTAGTGTATGAATAGTTCATTATTTTTTAATATCATATGTGATATATAAACTGAATAAGTATACGTCATCAAATATCATAGGTGATATACTACCAACAAGCAATCATTACAACTGTTGTATAACAGGTGATATACTACCAATAAGCAATCATTAAAAATGTTGTATCACATGTGATATACTACAAATAAGCAATCGTTGCAACTGTTGTATCACAGATGATATACTAACAATAAGCAATCACTGGAACTGTTTTATTATAAGTGATATACTACAAACTAATACTAGAGTCAAATACCGATTTTAAACATATCGAAGCATGCCCAATCTATCCATTATGCACATACATCTACCACAAATCTAACAAAAGCATGTTACAGTCACAATATTTATTTTAGCCTGTTAAGTCTCTTGTATTATCAAAATAATCACCTAACTTTCACAACAATCCCTCAATAAACTACTAAAATCTACAAAAACAGCAAAGTGTTTGTACTATAGAATAAATATTTGTGTTTTTAGGGATACCATTATAACATTTTACTGAAAGTATACATACGCATTCTACTGAATGTGTATGTATCACTGGTGATATAACACATAAGCTAAATGTTAAATCAAGTATGCCACATATATTCAGGGGTTTATCACAGTTAATTCTTCTAAAAGAGACATGCTTATACGTTACAATATATCTTTAATTTTATGATATCTGGAGATGGAGTCAAAAATTTGATTGACGACAGAACAACATTTACTCACAGTAAATATTATATCATCAAAACTTTTAACAAAAAAACGTTTAACTATGATTACAATACAATAACAATAAAAAATCAAAAGTGATACTATACATGACATATAATAAATCTTAACAAGTAAACAAAAAAACCTATCAAATAAACAAAAATTTCACAAGTGATAATACAAATATCATTAGTGATAATACATATGTACAGTTCAACTTCAAATATCACTGGTGATACTACACGTATGATACTTTTCACTCACACATTTCATCAAACACTTGGTGTGCATTCATGTATACAAAGTGTTTTACTCAGAAACTCAACCAAATTTAAACACTACAAAATACAACCAAAAGTATGTCACAATCACAATAAAAATCACACCAAAACAAATTTATTTTTCTGTATTTTATAACAACATTAATCAATTTATTTTAACATATCCTCAATAAAACTCAAACAAGTACATAATCATCACATGCATCACACAGTATCACATCAAAAATCAACAAAAATCTTCATAAATAGCAATAATATTCATAAATATTTACAAAATCACTAGAGATTCTAATAAAACATCTAAATAATTAGTCGGAAGCACCATACCTTCATCTCGAGACTCAGTAGGTTCATTTTTAACCCTTTTTTTTTGTGGATCTGCTTATGCACTCGATGATTCTTCCATTTTTGTATTTTATCTTTGATTTTAACGGTTAAAAGCGGTTGATTTTGAATTTTTATGACATTTTTTTTTATTTTGGTTAGAGAGAGAAAGTGCATATTTTGTTGATAGGGGAATTTGGGAAAGTGAAAGGTCTGGGGTGGGATTGGTGGGACAAGTTTGCTGAATTGGCAAGAGTGGTCTCTCCGTGTTTTTTATTATTAAAAGATGTTTTTTTGATCCAATGGCCCAGATACATCCATTAGTATGTAGTGGATTGTTAGTATCTAAAATAAATCGCCTCTTATAACTATATATATTAAAAGATGTCTTTGAAAATAATAAGTATCAGTTTTAAAGTTTAAATAGTACTAACTTTAAGACGAATGTGTAAAATTTTGTAACTTACAATGATACGTAATTTTAATTCGTGACATATAAAAACTCAATTTAATTTTGTTAAATGTAATTTTAAGAATAACCAAAGACTAGAAAAATAAGTTATCTTATAACATATTTAAGTAGCGTATTTTTTGAAAAATAAGTATAATCTCTTCACAATCTCATGTGCCAAACATAGCCTTACTTATAAGTCGCGATCTAATAGATATTTTCAAAACCATGAAATACCTAAAAAGTGACACGGAATTAACACGTGTCTATATTTATATTCCCACCTACAAAGGAAATAACAAAAAATCCAACGCCACATATTTTTTCTCATTTTTATTAGCATTTCATTCTTTATTAGCAATTATCTTTCTTTCGGCTCTCATCTAATTTCTTCAACTATCAATCTAGTTTATTTAAATTAAGATTTGGTTTTTCCAAAAACCTACTCGTATAATTTCTCCAATTTAAGATCCAGTTTCTTTAATTTTCTGGATCGGATTCTTCAACTTGACATCTTCGATACGAATATGTTTTCCCATGATGGAGTTTTTAGAAAATAAATTGCACTATTTTTTAAATGGGTCGGGTTAGGGTTGATATATATAAATTCACTAATCCTAACCCTTTATTATGAACAAAACAAGAATTGTCACATAATTATATCAACTTTTATATTATTTATGTAACAAAGAAATATGCAATGATCCTATTTACGTGTATTTTTAGTTTATTATGAACAAAACAAGAATTGTCACTTAATTATTACTACCTCCGTCTCATATTAAGTGTCCAGTATGATTTTTTTAAGTCTTTTTTCTTTAACTTTAACCTTAAATATATTTGTTTATGTTATATAACACTTAATGAAAATTATATAAATGAAAATATATTTAAAAACTTAATCCATTCATATATCTTGCATCAAATATTATATAACACGGACAAAAATATTTAAAGTCAAAGTTGAATAAAAAAGACTTAAAAAAGTCATAGTGGACACTTAATGTGGGACGGAGGGAGTATTAACTTTTATACTATTTAGGGTAAATTGTAAACATGGTTCTTAAAGTAGCTTAAATGCGCAAAAAATACACCGAGACAAAAAGTATTTTAAAAACGACATTAATTTTTCATATTTTTGCAAAAAAAGTCATCGAGACCCACTGTTCACTAACTTTCGTTAGTTTTCCTCGTTAAGTGCCACGTCACTGAGGGTATTATCGTCATTTCACTCATTTCAATGGCTAAATTTACAAATGAAGACTTAACTTCCAAAACACTATTTATCATCTTCTCCATTTAATTTTCTATTAAATTTCTATTGAATTTATATTTAACTTTAAACAATTATCAAGAACATTAAGATGAAATCCAAATTTTTCAGAATTTTAACACCTAAAAAACACAATGCGAGATGATGTTTCATTAGAAGATATCCATAAAAAAACCAACAAAACCCGAACACTAGTCGCCGAAAAAAAAAAACGAGCTCGCCGAAAAAAAGACTTCACTTAATTACTCACCAATAACATCTCAGTCTTTAATCCCATCAAGAATGATTTACATTATTATTGTAATAATAATGTATGCATTAGAAAATAGGCTTTTGGACGGTTTTTAAATTATTGGATTCATTTGTCCAAATTGTGACATCTAGTTTCTGCTAAAAAATATCTCATATGATGTGTTAGCTTTAGATGCTTAAATAGTTATCCGATTGCTACTACTTACATTGTTATCCGATTGCTACTACTTAAATAATAACTTAACTCTTAAATTGTGACATCTAGTTTCTTCCTAGATTGTTATCCGATTGCTACTACTTAAGGGTGTTAGTGGCGCTTTTAAACCTGGTGTTCTCACACCTAGTATGTTATATAATCTAACTCGCCTTAAAAAAGGCACATTTTTGGGGTTATAAAAAACCTTTTATATATCATAAACCCACTCATTTAAGCTTAATAAAACATTTGTTTATGCTTATCTAATACATATATGCTTCTAAGCCTATTATATAAGCTTATACAAACACTCCATTAAAGGATCGATTCACTGATATTATCTATATATACTATAGCGCCTACACCGGCCACGTTAACATTATAATAAGTCGGAAATTCTTGGCCTGTGAATGGGCTAACTTTGGTGCATTAAACTGCCCAGCAGCTGGCCGTCACCTTCTCATTCGTTGTCTTTGATAATATACATAGAAGTTCTTATCTGAATCAACCAACGCATGAGACTTTCTTCCACGCAAACCACTGTCAAAGTTAGTTGTTTTAAAGTTCTCACCAGCTGTTGTGTGTTTATATATGTTATTTCATACTTTTTTGCTAGCTTTTATTTTTTGGTGCGAGTTGTTTTTGCATGTGTTGTACTGACTGCGTTATTTGTTGATATGATGTTAATATGTGCTCACTGATTTCTATACGTGTGACCATGAATCTTGCCTGTTGTTTTTCAAAGGTTGTTGTTTGTGTTATATATTGTTTTGTTTATTTTGTTTCTAGTACATATATGCTTATAAGCCTATAATATAAGCTTAGACAAATAGCCCGTTAAAGGATCGATACACTGATATTATGACCCATATCACAAATAAAATAACGTGATCTATTTTAGATTTTTAGGCATCAAACAGGTCCCAACAAGAAAACTCTGAAATGGGCCTGTTGGGTTTATATGGCGTTAAGTATTGGGTTTCATTTCATTTTTGCATTAATCTTGGGCCATATAGGATTAAACTTGATTAGTAGTTGGATGACAGGAAACTGACAGGAAAAATATATTTGGCCCGGTATCGCGATATTTGAAAATAAATATCGAAAATGAAAATTATGATCGTTTGTTAGATAAAATGGAATATTGGAATTGTTTTGTTACTTTGCATAAAGGAACCAGAAATTATTCCATTGTAAACTGAGTGAACGGAAACTCTTATATTACGGGTATGTTGAGAGCGTAACTAGTTATGATAACAGTAATACCTAATATCAACGAAACATCTTCAAGGCAACGGGAATACGTACTCACATTCAGTAATATTTGTATTCATATTCTTATTCTTGTAAACATACTTGTGTGATAGTGGATCAATAATGAACGAGGAGATTTAAAATACTAAGTTCACATAGGATAAAGAGAAAATCAGAGCTTAGTCATATGATTTTGAGTCTAAAAAAATATAAGGCACATGTGGTAGACACTAAAGCCAACAATTATAATGTGCAATTCTATGGTACTATTTCAGAAGATAACAAAAGTTGGTTTAAAAAAAAAGAAAAGATTAAGGGTGCAGAATGCACTTTTCTAAAAGTTGTGGTTCAGGGTTCTTTAGATCTCCCCTCGTGCGGCTCACACGCTGACCATTCTGTTTGTTCCTTGCTTTTTAATTCCATTCCTCGTGCACTTTTATATCGTTTTCTTCTTCAACCTTTGACCATAATTTGCTAGAATTGAAAACTATATACAATTTGCAAGATAAATATTCTCACAATTTCAGCTCTTGTGAAAGATGTATAAGAAACATAATTTGGCCTTGTTCATTATTCGCAAACACGATATGTTTAGTATTTGTTAACAGTAGTGGTGTGATTGCATGTAACGTAAGGAAAATGTTATGATTTCAAATTATGTCCTGATCATGTTTCTTTAATCATGTTGTTACACAATTTATCAATGTGATGGTGACGACGTCAACTTAGGTGATTTATACCTAAGGGTTAAATTTCTCTTCCGAATTTGTTCCACATATGCTCTAGTGATGTAATAACCTCCGAAGGCTCCACATTTAACAAGTTTATCAAATATAAAGGGATCTAAACCAAGCATAGGTAATTTGCAGGAAGAACCATAAGAATTATAACATAAATTAATCTGAACACTGAAATGATAGTTATCGATAATATTCCAAAAGATAATGTTTTCTAGATCTAAAATTATCTGTTGCAATTTGAGCAATAAGTGCAAAGAAAAAATTCTTGTCAAAGTTGCCATTATCGTCAGTTGAAGACTTCTTTTTTCACTTTTATCTTTGTCAACAAACTTTGTAATCAGACGTCATTATGCTATGGCAATCAAAGTTCTTTCTTCTTTTGGTGTTACTCCTTATAATGATGCTACTCTTGAGGACCTAAATGCTAAACACCCTTTCAAATCTGCTACTTCTTTGCTGCATGTACCTATTGATTATCATCACATTATTGCATCTCCTGCTGTGGTTCTAGGTATGATTAAGAGTTCCCTCGTGGTACATCTTGTGGACGGGATGGTTTGCGTGCCCATCACCTTTTGATTGTTTACGTGTTGTTGCTTAGCTATTTTTGATGAGCTAGTTGCTTCTATCACCTATGTGGTGGATCTTTTTCTTGATGGTAAATGTCACAGGATGTTGGGTGAGTATATTGGTAGTGCTCTTGGGTACTGTTTGAAGGCGTTTGGTTTCCAAGGTTAGTGCATCTATGATTGACAATTCTTTGGATGGTTATTTAAATGATCTACAACTAAGAGTTAAGGTATCAGGGTTGGGGTATTTGGAGGAAGGGAGGCTATACTCCATGCTGTGAATCAGCTGATTGAAGACCATAGATATGATGTGGGTCTTTCAATGTTGTTGATGGATTTAAAAAATGCCTTCTATTTGTTGAATCGTGAGTTTATGCTACAAGACGTTCGCCTTCGTTGTCCTGCTATTTTACGTTGGGTAAAATTTTGTTACTCAAGCCCAACTAGATTATATTATGATGAATACACCTTATGGTCGGACTAAGGTGTGCAACAAAGTGATCCTCTTGGACCCTTGCTTTTTGCCTTAGTGCTACATCATTTGATATGCAAGATTAGAGACTCCTCTAGCCTTTCCCTTCAAGCTTGGTATCTGGATGATAACACTATTATTAGAGATTATTATGATGGATGGACCTCAATGCGGTTTGCACCTCAACGTTGATAAAACAGAGATTTTTTGGCCAAAAGCAGGCTTGCAGGTGTTTTCCCTCATGATATTTCCCGACCCTTGCGTGGTGTTAAATTACTGGGTGTGCCAACTAGTGTGGACTTTGATTTTAGTAGGAAGCTTGATATGAGGAGAGTTGCCAAAACCATTAAGCTTATGGGTGTTGTTGCTGAGATTAATAACCCTCAGTGTGAGTTGTTGCTCATTCGTGCTTGTATGATTATATCCAAACTATATTTTGCTATGTGCATATGCCCTCCTTGGGGCTTTGAGCGTGCTCAGAGTTCTTTTGATACGGTACTTCGTTATGCTCTGGAGCGTATTTTCACTGCTTCTGGACCTAGTTTTGGTGAATGGCAATGGAGACTTGCCACTTTACCCTTTGCGTTTAGGGGGCTTTGTGTTTACTTTGTAGTTAATGTCGTGAACTATGCATGCCTTGTGTCTAGACTCCAATCTATTAGCTTGCAGGCTAAGCTACTCTGACATTCTGGTATTGTAACTTCTAGGTCTTCCTTTGATGTTGTCTTGTGTGCTGTTAATGCCAAAATGTAGTTTGACCTTTTGAGTAACCCAAGTGAGATCGTTGCCCCCAAACTCATGATAAAACCGACATAAATATATTTTTCACGTGTTACTAAAACGGTAAATCCACTTTTTCCCTATCTTCTCGACATATGGCGTTATAGAAATCTCAAATAGAGGACTACACTTTGGGCTGACTTATGGTGTGGTTCCGATCTTTGGTTTGGGACAGACTATGAATGTTAAGACCGACCGATGTGTGTTATGCTATCGGTTATGTGTTCCCCTATTTTTTGTTCAGATGTCGTGCTCAGCTTTTTCAGGGGTCTTTACTGGAGATATTTATGAAGACCATGATGTATCGTGCACTGGTATTATTGGTATTAAACATCGGCATAACGTGGCGCGCGATACCCTTGTTAACATATGTTCTCGGTCGGCGTTTTAATCTCATAAAGAAGTTGATATCAGCCTTGGTAGAGGGAAGGACAAACCTTTATGTCCAGGTGATATGTTGCTCTACTTGTGAGACGGAGTGCTTGATGTATGTGTTAATCTGAAAGGGTCATCGTCATTGACGCAAAATTGTATGGTTGATTTTGTGCCTGGTCGTGCAATGATTGAGGCTGCACAACGTAAACACGTCAAGTATAATGATAAGTGCGTGGATATTGGATATGGGTTTATTCCTTTTTCATTATCTTCTTTTGGGGAGCTTCAGAAGGATACAGTGACCTTACTGAAGTAGATCCGAAAGTTCTCTTTGCCTAATGATATTGGGTACATGTTATTATTCATATCTTTAATAGGATTAGCTTTGCAATAGCTAGAGGAGTGGAGGTCCATATAGTATCTCGGCTTACCACTAATTTTTTGTAAATCCTATAAATTTTTAATAAAGTAATTTTTTATAAATAAATAAAAAATAACAATAATAACAATAATAATAATAATTTTATCGGAAAATGACATACGTTTGCTTTACTTTTATTGTTGTTTGTGGAAAATTTGGCTATTCTTCCTACATGAAGTTTGGATTAATAACTTAGTTTTAGGATGTAATTATTAGTGTTTCGATACTTTAGCCTCGAGCTTTGCCATTAAGCTTGCGTGGTAGAATTAGACAATTGCCTAGTTAGCCGAAATGTGGTATGTAAGCTTATGTTCTATTTATCAGAGAATAAATAGGCTCAAGGCCGGTTTGTGGGTTTACGGCATCTAGGGTTTTGCCATTAGAAATAATGGTGAATAATAAAGTTATACCTATGGGTTTCATTGTCTTACATGGTTTCAGAGCGGGTCTGATCCTCAGACCTAGGTGGCTAAGTTGAGCCGCCTCCCCTAAACCACCCGTCATACCCTAACTAATTGAACCCTAAAACTTTTACCAAAACACATATCCATCTTGCTACTATTTTGCTGCCGTCTTTTTTTTTTTACATCTGACATTCATAACCAATCACACATCCAACTATTTCATTATAGTATTATACATCTTCATTACATAAAGCAAGCAACCTCTATTATGGATCCTTATTTTGTCTTACATCGAAGAAAAGATTGGTCAAGATGAAAAGTTTTCATGGGCTCATTACTAGAAAATGCTTAACGTGTATAAGGAATTAAGGATTTAATGTTTATGTTTTTGTTTTATTTAAAAAAAAAATTATATTTGTTTTATTGTTTGTTTTTGTGTTATGTCGAATCCAGGGTATCAATTCCCGAGACGACTTTTGTTGGTGTCGAATCCAGGGTATCAATTCCCGAGACGACTTTTGTTGGTGTCGAATCCAGGGTTCTTATTCCCGAGACGACTGTTTGGGATACTTTGGGTTATCCCGTTTTATTTTGGTTATTGTTTTATTTTGTTTTTTTTTTAAGTTTCCTACTCCAGTTCGAGCTTTCGCGATTTCGTCGCTCGAACTGAGGGGGAGTATTAGAGAATAAATAGACCCAAGCCCGGTTTGTGGGTTTAGGGCATCTAGAGTTTTGCCATTATAAATAATGGTGAATAATAAAGTTATACCTACGGGTTTCATTGTCTTACACTATTATGGTTTTAGGGTTTTACCATGTATCATTATCGTGAATAGTCAATCAATAAACTTGATAACTCGCAGAGTTGTCATCATTCAATAGTTTCGACCTAGTTGTTATGCACAAAATTATACAAGAGAGTTAGCACGTAAAAGTCAATGGCTTGATGTGTGATTATACATTCCATCTTTAGGGTGGTGCAGTATTTTGTTTGAAACCCTAAATGATATAATTTGTAACCTCAAGATTAACACAAGTATGACACTTAAAATTACTACCGTTACTGTCTAGAAGACTGGACTTTAAGTTCAAATCCCACATGCGACAACTTTAGGGCCAACTTTTGTGTGTCAATTCTCTCAACACAAATGTTCTTGTAGGGTCAGGAAAGGGAGGACTTTCGTAGAAATAGGTTATAGGTTTATTCCCAACTCCCTAAGCTGAACATTGATTGGGGTTGGTGCTTGGGGAAGGGTCAATTGACACCAAATGGTGTATGGAGTTGGGTCTCCACCGATTTAAATCTTTTCAGAGACTCTTTAGGAGACTGAACATTTGTATACAAGACTAAGACAAGTCTAACATATGTATCCCATGATTCAATGCACACAAAGTTGGACACAAAAAACAAGTTAAGGAGGAACATGGAAAGTGAGGAATATTTGGCCAGTCCAAGAAAGATGGTTTTTTTTAATTTTGGACAAATTGGATATATGAATGAATGAAAGAGCCAGAAATGACTCAGGTCATTGGATCCTCCTTGCACGTGATTTTTCATTACTTGATCACATGAGGGTTGGCACACCAAGCTTTATTTTTCATTTTAAAGTGTTCTAGAGATTACGTATTGTCCATCATCATTAAGATTGGCGATGATCGATAATGGCCATACATCTGTTAAGCTTACATAACTAGTTTCCTGGGCGGATTCCATGACTTTCTCAAAATCGTTAAAGATCTCTTTTGATAGGGTTGTTTAAACGACAATTTGAATTCCATCACTACTTGAGTAGGAATGCAAAAACCTAATTATCATTACTTTCCTTTTACATTACAAGATATAACAGTTTGTGCACTCATAAATAAGCGATCACACAAACGAATAACCAAAACACAATATAAAGAAAACTGAAACACAACACAACACACAGTTAACGTGATTCGACTCCTCTAGTTAGTTCCACCAACAACTTCAATATAATTAATTGGATTACAAGAATGGACACTTCGACTCAACACTCTTGAATACCCTCATCACACACTCTCAAAGGATAGATGCAACCATGGAGCCGCACTCGACATTGTTGATCATTCCGAGACTCACACACCGGATGGAGGAGACTCTCACAAGACTCTCATGAGCCCTCTCTTTTTTCTCTCCTCACAAAACTATACATATAGCTAATGATCCATATTTATAAGAAAACAATAACTTGTTCATCAACCTAACTTGGTCCCTAATCAACTACTATTGAAATAGACACCAGATAACTATTTTAAAAATGTGAATCGATTATCATTACTGCATACATGATAGGTGCTTCAAGGTGTAAAGGAAGGACTAGTTATGTACACTAAGCTTTTACTGCATCTCACTAGATGGTGTTAACAACATATATGACATGCTCTTAATTATTCTATTTATAACTTGTGTAGATAATAATTTCAAATAAAGATAATGTGTTATATTTGATCACAATTCTCGTTTCAGATTTAGGTCCTATAAGTTGGCATGTCATTCATCTTATGCTAGTTTTGGTGTTAAGCACAATATGAGCGTTTGTTTTGCCTTTTTGGGCTGAGGAGTGAGACTCACCCACATCCATTGTACTTGGAAGTATAATGGTTTGATTCATCTTCCTTAACACATGGGACATTATTAAATCAAAGTGAATATAAGATCTGTATGGCATAAATGATAAATCATAGTGAATATATTGGTCCTGAGTAAGTTAAGAAGAAAGTGTGCCTCAAAATAAGCAAAATTAGGCCAATGTTAATTAGGTAGGTGCCGTGGTTTCTTCCCCTAACTAATGCCTATTGAGTTGTTCTTGTCTCTCAAAAGCCTTAAAACATTATTAAAGCACGATTTTTCATTATGGAGTTGTTGTAAGCGTTGTTGCCATGTTTGTTTCCATCCAAACTGGATTTCCTCCTACATGTCTTTGAGAAGAAAAAAAAATAACATCTACTTTTTATTTTAGCAAAAATTTGAATGTATATTAAATAAAATCTAAACATATCAGAGTGCATACAAATATACAATCCAAGGAAGTCGCGCAAGAGGCCTTCTCAATTAACATAGAAACTGAATTCCTAACCATTTGTGGGACACCAAATTGCATATATAGTAGAATTTTGCTAATATCTATCCATAAATAATACTCACTCCGTCCCAAAATTATTGTCCACTATTGACTTTTTTAGTCTTTCTACTTCAACTTTGACCATAATTATTTTTGTTTGTGTTATATAATACTTGATGAAAAATATATGAATGTATTGGGTTTTAAATGTGTTTTTCATTAGTATAATTTTCATCAAGTATTATATAACACAAATAAATATATTAATGGTCAAAGTTGAACAAAAAAGATCGGTCAAAGTCAAACTGAACAATAAAAATGGGACGGAGGGAGTATAATTTTTTCGTTTCTTATAATTTGTTTGAGCTCTTTTAATCTGCTAAAAGTGATTTTTTTTTTTTTTTTTTTTTTTTTTTTTTTTTTAACCATGGTTTCCGACCTTTTGATCGACTTATCCACATGGTTTGAACCCATCGCCACACCGACTCCAACGTGATTTCTTTTAGGCTAGTCGCAGTCGAGTGAATCAAATCGGTTGGGCATAAAAAAAACTCACCCTCGACCGATGTCAATATCGGGCATGAGGGATGCGGAGGTCGGTTGCCACATTCAGGCGAAGTGGTTTTTTTGGGGGCATCGGGCTAAATTTTGACCGACCTTTAATGCCACTATTTCCAAGCTTTTTTACCTGTTTGGGCTAAAAAAAAAAAAAAAAAAAAAAAAAAAAAAAAAAAAAAAAAACAACTTTTTTTTAAACAATTTTACCGCTTTATAAATACCAACTTCACCTCAAACACAATTCACCACTCACCATTTCTCATCTATATTCATTTGAATCTAATTCTCATCCAAGTTCAAAATGTCAAAGAAAAATACCCCACAATCAAAAAACCGACGATCACGACTACCCCCAAATTCCCCGAATATGAATTTCTCGCCGGAAAACAACTTCGAGTTAACCGGCATAACACCACAACAAAATCGGCCTATTCGCTTTCGTCCACAACGTTTTTATTATCAATCACAACTAGCCCAACCAAATCAAAACCAAAACCCGTTTTATGTTAACCGTCCTTTTGTCCCACCGCAACGTCCTTACACCGATTACCGGCAAGAACCTAGTGGGTCGTCGTACCATCCAAACATGGACTTCATTTTGGATGAATGAAGTCCTTACACCGATTACCGATAAATGAAGTCCATGTTTGGATGGTACGACGACCCACTAGGTTCTTGCCGGTAATTGGTGTAAGGACGTTGCGGTGGGACAAAAGGACGGTTAACATAAAACGGGTTTTCGTTTTGATTTGGTTGGGCTAGTTGTGATTGATAATAAAAACTTTGTGGACGAAAGCGAATAGGCCGATTTTGTTGTGGTGTTATGCCGGTTAACTCGAAGTTGTTTTCCGGTGAGAAATTCATATTCGGGGAATTTGGGGGTAGTCGTGATCGTCGGTTTTTTGATTGTGGGGTATTTTTCTTTGACATTTTGAACTTGGATGAGAATTAGATTCAAATGAATATAGATGAGAAATGGTGAGTGGTGAATTGTGTTTGAGGTGAAGTTGGTATTTATAAAGCGGTAAAATTGTTAATTTTTTTTTTTTTTTTTTTTTTTTATTTTTTATTTTTTTTTAGCCCAAACAGGTAAAAAAGCTTGGAAATAGTGGCATTAAAGGTCGGTCAAAATTTAGCCCGATGCCCCCAAAAAAACCACTTCGCCTGATGTGGCAACCGACCTCCGCATCCCTCATGCCCGATATTGACATCGGTCGAGGGTGAGTTTTTTTTTATGCCCAACCGATTTGATTCACTCGACTGCGACTAGCCTAAAAGAAATCACGTTGGAGTCGGTGTGGCGATGGGTTCAAACCATGTGGATAAGTCGATCAAAAGGTCGGAAACCATGGTTAAAAAAAAAAAAAAAAAAAAAAAAAAAAACTTTTTTTTAAACAATTTTACCGCTTTATAAATACCAACTTCACCTCAAACACAATTCACCACTCACCATTTCTCATCTATATTCATTTGAATCTAATTCTCATCCAAGTTCAAAATGTCAAAGAAAAATAATACAAATATCGTCATTAAACGTTATTTATATTTTTTATCTTTGCCTAAGTTTTGTTAACGACAAAAGTAAATTTAATTTATAAAAGCTTAAAGCTTGTCAAGTTTATTAGATATTAAAACAAGCTTTCTCAAACAATATATTCATCACTCAAGCATTTACATTTATGATTAGTAACATCTTGATATGACTCTAATCATTATGTATGTTAGTAGTTTGTAGAATGTGTTAGGTTCTTAAACCCAAACACTAATTAAGCATTTGCATATTTCTATAAATAGTAATACAACATTTGACATCATGTATTACATCATGGAAATCATTGGAAGATTCCATTAGATATTTTGTGAAGATTTGTACTCTTCATATCTTGCACAATCTCACTTAGATAGAGTTGACTTTAGGCAAGATTTGATATCTTGACTGTCAGACTGGCGGTACCAAATTGGTACACGGGCAGAACCCTTTTAAGGGGTCCGCGGTCCGTGGACGCTCCTGTCCAATTTGGCTATAAATAGCAATGCCAAGCCAAGTAGTTTCTCATCCCTTTCTAACATACTCTCATACATATCTTCTCTCTAACCTTTCTAACTCAGTTTCATATCATATTAGTGATCTCTTTTGTAGCAAAGAAGATCAAGTCATATTCAAGCTTCAACGAGAAGTTGGAAGTCTTGTTTATTTAGTGTTGTATGATCTAGTGTTGATCCATACTTCATTGTTGTATCAAACCATCATAATCTTGTGAGTGTGAGTGGTTAGTATTTTAGTCCTCAAAATACATTGTGTGTGGGAGTAGTTGTACCCTTGGAAAGAACTCGACATCTAGCTTAGTGTCGGAAATAGTGTAAACGAAGTGTAAAGGTTTTCTCCGCCGGTGAAAGGAGCTTGTTGACTAGTGAAGTTAAACTCTCGAGTGTGAGACTCGGGGAGTGGAGTAGGGCAAGGAAAAAGAGTCCTTGTAGGCCGAACCACTATAAACAACTTGTTGTGGTTTGATCATTTCTTTCCTTATTTACTTATTACATATTGCTTGCATATTTCATTAACATACTCAAGATCAATATCAATTGATCTTTCAATAAGTTTTAAAACAAAGTTTTTAATCGGTAAACTATTCAACCCCCCTTCTAGTTTTCTACAATTGGTACCAGAGCCTTGTTGCTCAAGAATTTCTAAAATAACTTGTATTTTATAAACTTGAAACGATCCATGGATTCTGAAAACTTTAAAGAAGGGCAATCTATGCAAAGACCACCACTCTTTGAAACCAATGGATTTATCTATTGGAAAAACCGTTTTGAAACATATGTAAAATCAAAAGATATAGATCTTTGGTTTATTATTGTTAAAGGAGATTTTAGTTCTACAACAAAGGATATTTCCGTTGATGAACAAAAGAAATTAGTTGCTAAAAATAATGAAGCCAAAATGATGCTTTATAATGCTTTACCTAAAAAAGAATATGAAAGAATTTTTATGTGTGAAACCGCCAAAGATATTTGGGAATCTTTAATTGTTACACATCAAGGAAATTCACAAGTCAAGGATAACAAAATTGATCTTCTTGTTCAACAATATGAACAATTTGTTATCCCTGAAGATGAAACCATTGATTGTGGCTTTGCTCGTTTTAACACTATCATTACATCACTTAAAGCACTTGATGAATCTTTTCGTAGTAAGAACTTTGTCAGGAAATTTCTTAGAGCACTCCATCCCAAATGGAGAGCTAAAGTGACCGCTATTGAAGAATCAAAAGATCTCTCAATAATGTCACTAGACGAGCTAATTGGCAACCTCAAAGTTCACGAAATGATAATGGAGAAAGATTCGGAGATCATCAAAGGAAGAAAGGAGAAGATCAAATCCGTTGCTCTTAAAGCAAAGGCGGAATCAAGCGATGATGGTGAATCTTGTTCCGATAGTGAAGATGAGGAGTATGCCATGGCCGTTAGAGATTTCAAGAAGTTCTTTAGAAGAAGAGGAAAGTTTGTAAGACAACCTCGAGAAGAAAAGAAGCCATTCCGAAAAGATCGGGATGATAAGAAGATTAAAGGTGAAAGAAAGTGTTTTAGATGTGGTGATACAAGTCATCTCATAGGAGAATGTCCCAAGCCACCTAAAAGCAAAACTCAACGAGCTTTTGTAAGTGGTGCTTGGAGTGATAGTGAAGACGATGAAGAATCAAGCAAGGAAGAGATCGCTCTAATGGCACATGAGTCAAATGAGGTACTTTCCTACTCTTCTTATTCTTCTATAGATGATGACACCTTGCAAAAACAATATAATCAATTATGTGAGCTAAGTCTAAAAATCATAACTAAAAATAAGTTTCTAAAAACTAAAAAGGAGTTTTTGGAAAATGAGGTATATGAGTTAAAAGAAAAAGCAAAACGACTTGAAAAAGGAAAAGCAAATGACGATGATTGTAAATCATGTCAAGAGCTTAATCTTGAAATAGAAAAACTAAAGCTCACACAAGAAGTTTTAATAGAAAATAATTCTAAGTTTAAAAGGTTTAACAAAAACATCGCTATTGCCGATGAGATAGTTAAAATCCATAAAACACCAGGAGACATGAATGGGCTAGGGTTTAATGAAGTATTAATTCCAAAGAGTCAAAACAAAACGGCCGAAAAAGACGAACATTCTGTCAAAGTTGCTGCTGTACAGCACGGACCAGACGGAACCAAAATAAGGGTTCCGTCCGTTGTGCAAAATGGTACCGCGGGTACTTCAGCAGAACAGAATGTTCGCAATACGGACCGTACTGAATTTGTTAAAGTAACAAAGAAAACAAATGATAATGTTAAACTTAAACCAGCCATTATATCAGGAGTAGGACTTGTTAAAAATGAATTTAGATCAAAAACTACTCAACAACGATATAAAACTTCTTTTGCCAAACGCCCCTTTCCTAAGAGCAACCACAACGTTCAACCTAACTACCAACACAACGGTTGGAATCAAAACTTTCCTAGACCATATCAAACTCCAGATTACATGCCATGGAACCCTTATCCATCATTTCCATACATGAATCAAATAAATAGTATGTTTAACCCAAACGGACCCATGAGATATTGGGGACCAAATGTTTGAGTTATTCGCTTCTTAGGTATGCTTGAAAGTTGGATTGGAACCTGATGAATGGATAAAAGATAGTGGATGCTCACGACACATGACGGGCAACAAAAGTCTCTTCTCATCATACCAAGAGTACGACGGAGGTAATGTCACTTTCGGTAGCAATCTCAAAAGCAAAATCATTGGCAAAGGTACGATTGCTCATAACTCTCTAACTATTGAAAATGTTGCTCATGTGGATAGGTTAGGTTTTAATCTACTTAGTATTAGCCAACTATGTGATAAAAAGTATAAAGTACTATTTGATGAAAATGGTAGTAAAATACTAAAAGATGGTATCACCATAGCTAAAGGAGTTAGGAAAAATAACATATACGTCATGAAAATAGATAAAACATATAATGACAAACTTTGCCTAACAACATTAGACGATAGCTCATCTCTTTGGCATAGACGCTTAGGTCACGCTAATATGAGACTTATACAAAACCTATCTTCAAAAGAGTTGGTTAGAAATTTACCAAAACTAAAATATGACCAACACTTTTGTGACGCTTGCAAAATTGGTAAACAAACACATAGTAGTCACAAATCTAAAAATATGGTGTCCACATATAAGTGTCTAGAATTATTACATATGGACTTGTTTGGACCATCCGCTATAAGAAGCTATGGAGGCAACTTATACACTTTGGTCATAGTAGATGATTACTCAAGGTTTACTTGGACGTTATTTTTGAAAACCAAAAATGAAGCTTTTGATAAATTTGAAATACTTAGCAAGAAAATTCAAAACCTTCTAGGTGTCAAAATTGTGTCGATCCGAACGGATCATGGTCGTGAATTTGACAACGAAACCCAATTTGGAAACTTTTGTGATACAAATGGTATAACACATAACTTTTCCGCTCCACGAACACCTCAATCAAATGGAGTAGTAGAACGTAAAAATAGAACAATTCAAGAAATGAGTAGAACAATGCTTAATGAACAAAACATTCCTCAAAAGTTTTGGTGTAACGCCGTTGACACTTCTACATATATTTTAAATAGAGTCCTAATACGTCCTTTCCTAAACAAAACACCATATGAACTTTATAAAGGTAAAAAGCCAACATTAGGATATTTTAAAGTCTTTGGTTGTAAATGTTTTATTCTTAATACTAAGGATTATCTCACCAAGTTTGACCCAAAGTCTTATGAAGGTGTATTTCTTGGTTACTCTCAAACTAGTAAAGCTTACATTGTCCTTAATAAAGAAACAATGATAGTCGAGGAATCGTTGAACATAACATTTGACGAAAGTCCACCTCCCTCTAAGACATCACCTTTGGTAGATGATGACTTAGTTGAAAGTCAAATAATAGAAAGTCAAATTAATAATAACAAGGAAGATGAACCATCAAATAAGGAAATTGTCAACATCAAAGAGTCTAAAAGTCATCCATTAGAAAAGGTCATAGGACAACTTAATCAAAGAACCTTAAGGTCACAAGCTCAAAATCAAAGTAATCATTTTTGTTTTGTTTCCACCATTGAACCAAAAACCATAAATGAAGCAATAAAAGATGAATCATGGGTAATTGCCATGCAAGAAGAATTAAATCAATTCGTTAGAAATGATGTTTGGAAACTAGTTCCAAAACCCAAAGATCAAACTATAATTGGAACAAAATGGGTCTTTCGAAACAAAATGGACGAAAATGGTGTAGTATCTAGAAACAAAGCTAGGCTTGTTGCACAAGGTTATAATCAACAAGAAGGAATTGACTATGATGAAACTTATGCACCGGTAGCTAGACTTGAATCTATTAGAATATTACTTGCTTATGCATGCGCTTATGACTTTAAATTATTTCAAATGGATGTTAAAAGTGCTTTCCTTAATGGGTTTATTAACGAAGAAGTGTATGTTGCTCAACCTCCCGGTTTTACCGACTTTGAGAAACCACATCATGTCTTCAAACTCAAGAAAGCATTATATGGCCTTAAACAAGCACCTAAAGCTTGGTACGACCGTCTTAAGACTTTTCTTGTTGATAACAAATATACTATGGGATTAGTAGATAATACCCTTTTTACTAAGAAAAAGGAATCACAAATTATTATTGTTCAAATTTACGTTGATGACATTATATTCGGATCAACTTGTCAAGAACTATGTAATGATTTCTCTAAAATCATGCATGACGAGTTTGAAATGAGTATGATGGGTGAGTTAAACTTCTTTCTAGGACTTCAAATTAAACAACTAGAAGATGGTATTTTCTTTAACCAATCTAAATATATAAAAGACATGCTTAAGAAATTTGGTCTTGAAGATTCCAAACCAACTAAAACACCCATGTCCTCGGACACTAAACTCACCAAGGACGAAGAAGGTGAATCCGTAGATAACACTAAATATAGAGGAATGATTGGTAGCCTACTCTATCTTACGGCTAGTAGACCCGACATTATGTTTAGTGTTTGTCTATGTGCTCGCTTTCAAGAAAACCCAAAGGCATCACACTTAGAAGCATTAAAAAGGATTTTTAGATATATTAAGGGAACAACGTGTTTAGGATTATGGTATCCCAAAGGAACGGGTATAGAAACCATAGTGTATGCCGACTCGGATCATGCCGGTGATTATGTCGATAGAAAAAGTACAAGTGGTATTTGTACTTTTGTTGGACATTGTCTCACCTCATGGTTTGCAAAGAAGCAAACGGCTTTAGCCATCTCTACTACTGAAGCCGAATACGTCTCAGCCGGAAAAGCATGTCAACAAGCTCTTTGGATGAAGCAAGCTCTCGTAGACTACGGAATTCATCTCAACGACATTGTGATACTTTGCGACAACAAGGGAGCCATCGATCTCAGCAAAAATCCCGTTCAACATGCTCGTACAAAGCACATTGAAATCCGTCATCACTTTCTTCGCGACAATGTTCAAAAAGGAAACATTTCAATCGAGAAAGTATCCTCCGAAGACAACATTGCCGACATCTTTACTAAACCTCTTAAACGAGAACCCTTTAATCTTCTTAGACTTGGTTTAGGGTTAATGGAACCAAACATGTAGGATAAACATAGCCTAAAACATTAGAATAGTTAAACCAAAACATTTTTATCTTATATCTGCTACTGTAGCCACGGCACCAAACGACAACACGGACGGAACCAAAAATTTGGTACCGTCTGGTCCGTGGTGTCTACAGAAGCAAAACTGCTATATACATAACATCCTCTTCCTCACAACCCACTTTACCAAAACGTGTAAAACTCAAACCAAGCTCATTATTGTCATCTTCCCACTCACTAATCACTGAAGATAACATCATTGTAAGTATCCTAACTACATTTCATCTCCTAATTCTGAGTCTAGGATTCTTATTTATGCACAAAACTATCACAAATCATTACATGGGGTTTGATGTATGCTTTTATACCAAATATGAATTCAATTGGCAAATTGCATAACTAGTCATTCAAATTAGGTACTACATTATCATATTGCATAAACAAATCATGTTTCCCACTAATTGATAGATAATAAATATAAGACCTTAATCAAACAACCAAACACCCCATGTCAAAAGTTTTGAAAAGCTTCTCACTTGTAGGAAAACATTTTTCATTGCTAATACAAATAGAAACGTTAGAATTTTCATCACTTGCATGCTCTTGAATACTAAAGGTATTGCATAACTAATATGCACTCCCGAGTATATTCAAATGTAGCCACATTGAATTAGGAGCATTTGGGTTATCTCATGGTATTTTCCAAACACTCCACTAAAACCATTTTGTGCATAAAATGAGTCGAGATAACCGCAACTCCAAATTGTTTTCATATAGGCACACACTAGAATCAAAAACATTAAAATTTATTTTAATTTTTTTTTAACATGTTAATTCTTGTCCTTAGGAATAACCATGGTAGCCGCAAGATTCTATGATCACAAAGACACTCTTAACTACATTCCCAAACACCACAAAACTAAAGGACTCACCAAGGAACAAGTAGAAATATTTAGGGGTCTAGAATCAAGGTATTTCCACGAGGGTAGAACCATTCACCCATCCTTCCTTGAGCACACTAATCTTCGTGAAGAACTAGCCGCCATTCAATTCGATTGTCTTCTTGACATTGATGAACCAATTTGTCCTAGGTTCGTGTTAGAATTCTATGCTAGTGTGACCGGTTTTAGTGATGAAGATGATGATGAATTTTGTCTTAGCTTTAGAATCAACCAAAATGACTACACCATCACCTTAAGTGAATTTTCTAGAGTACTAGGAATTCCCAACCGAGGAACTTGTGTCTACACGGATAAGTGGTCACTCACCGCCCTTGATGCAATCAACGACCGCTCTTCTCCCTATCTAACCCGTTTGGCCGATAAGGATGTCATCCGTGAACACCTTTTTAACCCAAAAACCGATACAACCTGAGTAACCCGAAAGGGAAAGGAGGTAGACCGAGATCCATATGGAATGGAGCTAAATGAACTTAAGCACGAATTTAAGAAATGGGAGGAGTTACTTAGAGCAAACGTCATTAGCACCATAGGGAATAGGGATCACATAAACGCTTGTCTTTGCCACATGCTTTACAACTTGTCCACCCGACAACCATTCAACTTAGCCTACTACATAGCTAGGAGAATGATTGATATTCCAACTCAAGGATCCGTTGCTCTTCCATACGGGATGCTTCTCACCCGTCTCTATAGAAACTTCGCTCCAATTCCACCAACCCCAAAAGGGATGCACCTTCACTATGAACTCATCCCTCATATCTTTGTACCTTTGAGTGATGCTCGAGTTGCTAAGACTAAAGGCAAGAGAGCTAAACCTCCAACTCCTTCATCATCATCATCAAATAGCTCCGAGGATGGTCTTCCAAGCTCTCATCTTCCACCTCAAGAGTATTACGCATCTCTTCCCGAGATTGAGAATGAATCAGCAGAATTCAAACAAACTAAGGGAATGTTCAAGTGCCTTGGTAGGATGATGAACAAGATTTACAAGAAGTTGGACAAATAAGGGTACTTTAAGGAGTGTTTGGAACAATGCATTATCGTTAATGTTTGATACTATTTAGTTGTTTTTATTATGTAGGATGATAATATAACTTGAAACAATGGTGTATGCTAACAATCTCATGCAGGGGGATAGCACAAGTATGCTATCAAATTTTACCCATTTTCACTATATTGTGGAAATCAATAAGCCTTGCTCAAAATCTATGCTCCACTATGTTTACATATGTGTTATTTACTTTTCCTAACTAGAAATGTTTAGTATAACAGCTTTTGAGAAAAATTTCAAGTTTCGGAAATTTCCCCGACACCTAAAAACGTACTCTGTCCATATTTTGGCACTCCACGGATCAGACGGCACCATAATTTTGGTACCGTCCTTTATGTAGTTTGGTACCGCCATACCTGTACAGGCGGACCAGACGGCACCCTTTTTTGGGTACCGTCCGTGTATGATTTTGGTGCCGTGGATCTTCCAGGTAATTTTCTGAATTTCGACTCTTTCGTGATTCCAAATTATCTTCCATCACTTAGAAATCAATCTTAACTAGTTTATACTGTTATTAGAACTAGTATTATTCACTAAGGTATATAAGAAATCCATTTCCCACCAAAATTCAAAAATTTGAAAAATCCACCCAAGGAGCCCTTTGGCATAAAGGAAGGAACCAAATTTTTGGTACCTTCAAATCCGTGGGTAATCTGAATATTAGGAAATTCCACTCACTAGAACACATTTATTGCATATCTTTTCTTCTTCACTCCATCTTCTTTGTATGGATTGACTTGGGTGATATGACTAGCATTCAACCCACTTCCAAATCATTAGGAACCTCATCTCTTCAATGGTTCAACATCAAATCAAACCATTTCTCAACAATTTCTTACCTCTATAAATTGAAAGGCTTTACCATGATCATCCTCACACCTTCTTCATTCTCACTATTATCTAGCAAATCAAAACCCAAGTTAAAAATGACTAAATCATCACCAAAACCTTGCAAGAAAACCGCTAGAATGAGCGTAAGGCCTTGTTGTTTTGTTCATCTTAGCTCATCATCTGAATCTTCACCACTCACCATCTCATCTCCCATTAGAGATGATACACATCTTACTTTAGCTACACCCACTTCATCACACATTGTGATCACCACTCCACCACCAACAAAAACACCTACTTCACCTCCACCGGCACCCATCCAAACATCCAAAACACCCTCACCACCTTCACCAAGGTCTCCCACTCTCACTCCCATAGAGTTATTCTCAACTCCACCAACATCACCAAATCCTTTCCTAGAGGACTTGGAAGACTTGCCTCCTAGGCCAAGTCATCCACCACCATTGCCATCCTTTGGCACCATTGAGCGAATCGCTCATGAGTCACCTCGGTCATCCATTGACCCAAACGCCCCATTAGGGCCAAAACCTCTCCTTTTCCACCCCATTCACAAGGACATTCATGGTCCTTTATACGGGGATCATCCACTTCCATCATCAATATCCCCTCATATTGAGGACATTCCGGAGTGCATGTGGGATGACAATCCCACTAGAGAGGAGATTCAAGCCGAACTCCACAACCTCCACCAATTCAAAGGCATGGTGGATTCTCACTTAAGTGAGACAATGCAAATGCAAAGTGCTTTGCTTGCATCCATCATGACCACTCCAAACATCCCCAACACCACCAACACATCCACCATTCCACCACCACAACCTCCCCAAACTTTCTACCCTCCAAGGCATGGTTGCTCAACTTGTGAGCAAACGGGTCAAACCGTGGAACGGACCCGGATTATGGTCCATGACTTCCACGAAGAAATGAGGTTCATCCTCAACCACATTCTTGAGCGTCTAAACGCTCTTTCCCATCCACCATCACTTTAGGATGGTTTTTAGAATAGTCTTTATTTTCTTTGCTTTCTTAGGATAATTTTTATTTTCTTGTACTAGAAACACATCATTGTGTTCTCTTTTCATGATCCTTATTCATGAAAAATTTTAACTAATGAATGTTGTTTATTACATTGTTGGTGTCATTACATAGTGTTTGAAAATGCTTGTGAATGATCATTATTACTAACAATTTTTTTTTGTAGCATTATTTTCACAATCCATGTATCTTCCCATTAAAGCACCCAATTTAGGGGGAGCTTTGAACAAGGGGGAGATAATAGCTCGGGCTCATTACATTCCGCATAGCCTCTTCTTTTTGTTGAGACAAAAAGGGGGAGAAAATATAGAACTTTGAAATTATTTATATTTGACTTTTCTGAAAAAGTCAAACTGCATACTTTGACTTTCTGAAAAAGTCAACATCATGCATCAACTAGTGAATTCTTTGACTTTCATAAAAAGTCAAATTTCATACACTTGCATTATCATTTTTTCTTTTCAAGTTCTAAAACTAATATTTTTATAACTCTTGTACAAACTTTGTTGCTTTTATAAAAATAAAATTTATATTTTGTCCTCAACAAAAAGGGGGAGATTGTTAATACAAATATCGTCATTAAACGTTATTTATATTTTTGATCTTTGCCTAAGTTTTGTTAACGACAAAAGTAAATTTAATTTATAAAAGCTTAAAGCTTGTCAAGTTTATTAGATATTAAAACAAGCTTTCTCAAACAATATATTCATCACTCAAGCATTTACATTTATGATTAGTAACATCTTGATATGACTCTAATCATTATGTATGTTAGTAGTTTGTAGAATGTGTTAGGTTCTTAAAACCAAACACTACTTAAGCATTTGCATATTTCTATAAATAGTAATACAACATTTGACATCATGTATTACATCATGGAAATCATTGGAAGATTCCATTAGATATTTTGTGAAGATTTGTACTCTTCATATCTTGCACAATCTCACTTAGATAGAGTTGACTTTAGGCAAGATTTGATATCTTGACTGTCAGACTGGCGGTACCAAATTGGTACACGGGCGGAACCCTTTTAAGGGGTCCGCGGTCCGTGGACGCTCCTGTCCAATTTGGCTATAAATAGCAATGCCAAGCCAAGTAGTTTCTCATCCCTTTCTAACATACTCTCATACATATCTTCTCTCTAACCTTTCTAACTCAGTTTCATATCATATTAGTGATCTCTTTTGTAGCAAAGAAGACCAAGTCATATTCAAGCTTCAACGAGAAGTTGGAAGTCTTGTTTATTTAGTGTTGTATGATCTAGTGTTGATCCATACTTCATTGTTGTATCAAACCATCATAATCTTGTGAGTGTGAGTGGTTAGTATTTTAGTCCTCAAAATACATTGTGTGTGGGAGTAGTTGTACCCTTGGAAAGAACTCGACATCTAGCTTAGTGTCGGAAATAGTGTAAGCGAAGTGTAAAGGTTTTCTCCGCCGGTGAAAGGAGCTTGTTGACTAGTGAAGTTAAACTCTCGAGTGTGAGACTCGGGGAGTGGAGTAGGGCAAGGAAAAAGAGTCCTTGTAGGCCGAACCACTATAAACAACTTGTTGTGGTTTGATCATTTCTTTCCATATTTACTTATTACATATTGCTTGCATATTTCATTAACATACTCAAGATCAATATCAATTGATCTTTCAATAAGTTTCAAAACAAAGTTTTTAATCGGTAAACTATTCAACCCCCCTTCTAGTTTTCTACACTAATCTTGACATGAATTTGGAAGATTATTTGCCGGAGTATAATACACAAAACTACCAAAGTCAAAATGCTTCGATGGGCCAAGGTTCGGGTCACGGTTCGCACCACGGTTCGTTCCATGATTTCATTCCCGTTGAAGATTCTGATGATGAAAAAACCGCTTCCGCTAAAGAAATGTCCCCCATCAAACCAAAGCAGCCATCAAGGCGTGCTTCAAAGGCCAAGGACAAAGGCAAGAAGCCCGAAACAAGCAAGGGAAAAGCCAAGAAGCACGTTGAAGCATGGACAAAGGCGGAAGAGGTCGTGCTTTGTAAAGCTTGTGTTTATGTGTCGGAAAACTCGGCGAGAGGAAACGCCCTGAACCGCTTCAAGTTTTGGGAGTTAGTGATAGACTACTTTAAAAAAGAAACTAGCTCAGACCGAACCTATGACTCCATCACTACCAAATGGAAGAGTAGGATTCGTAATAGGGTTGGTAATTATTGTGCTATCATGGAGAATATCAAGAATAACCATGGAAGCGGTGAAAATGATATAGACGACACTTCAAAAGCTCTTAGAGAATACCGTATGACGTACGGTCATGATTTCACTTTGGAGGAGTGTTGGGAGGTTTTAAAGGGTCATGCTGCTTGGAAGGACACTGAGATGCCGACTTTCCAAACAAATAGTCGGAAGAAAACAAAGGGTTCTACCACGACCTCTGGTTCAACCCAAGCTCGTGATCCTTTCGATATCCAAGATGTTGATAATTCTGATGAGGAAGGGACTAGAGAATCACGACCGGTTGGTCGTGACAAAGCAAGGAAGAAACCATCCTCCTCCTCTCATGATGATGATGTTCCATTAGAATCATTTGTAAAATTGTTGGCCAAAACTTTCTTCAAGACCAAGAAGCCGTCGAAAGGGGAGAAAGGTAAGAATAAGGAGGGTTTAGAAGATACTTGGTTACGGTTGAGGGAAAAAGAGTTGGAGATGAAAAAAGAGAAACTTGAGCTCATGAGGCTATCAAAACGGGAGTCCGACATAATCTTCTACAACACCCCAATCGACCAACTTTGACCGGACGACAACTACAAGAATTGATGAAAGTCAAAGCAACAATCAAGGCACGCTACAATTTAGATTATTAGTTTAAGTATTGTAATGTTTATTTTAATTTCGTATTGTAATGTTTTTTTTTTTTTAATTTCGTATTATAATATTTTTTTTAATTTTAATGAATTTAAATTTAATGTTTAAAATGTTTGAATTAAAAAAAAAAAACAAAAAAAAAAAAACAACTTGGGTCATCGACAATGGCATCCGGGTCATGTCTGGTCGCTGGAGAGAGAAAGCTGACGTGACGCTGGTGACCTGGGTCATCTCCGGTCACGATTGGACTAGCTTTAGTAACACTATATATATTTGCTCTTCAGTTCCTGAATTTTAATTGAAGAACCCTCACATCAAGCATGTCATGCATAGGTCACCGCAATAGCAATGAGCGGACGTGATGGGTTCAGTTATATTCATGTGTCATTTTAATCATGGTTTTATGCAATTTACTTTTCTCATGTTGGGTGTAAGACATGTCAGTGTGAACCGCTAGAGTGTCGGACACCCCTTATCTTTGCATAGATACACAACTACGGGAAAGTGAATAGGGGTGAATAACAATTACACAAAGAACTAACGAGTCTCCCTTTTATTGGATTAGTTTAAAGTAAGGTAATCTACAATTACATTAGGCATTTAGTAACCATAGAACCCACTAGCTATCCCTCGGTCGATTGCCTTTACACACTTTGATTCAGGCTTCATTGCTATTGCTTGACGATGACAATCAAGCTCTCCACAAAATAGCAATACAGCACCTAAGCTGTTATATATCTTAGTCCTAGCTATATCTAATTACAGATTAGTTTACCTACACAGCTAGCTCCAACCCATTTTCATCAAGAAATGTTAATTTAGTGTGTGTAGGAGAGAGACTGATTGCAGCTATTTCAAGGAGAGAAGAGCATATATGGTTAGTTTAGGGTTAGAGAGAGCTCTTAAGCCAAGGTGATGAGATAATTTTTTATTTATTAAAATAAGAAGTTTAAGAAACCAAGCCAATATTGGGAGACATGGGGAACAACACCCACGTTCCCCCTATCATACTTTACTCTATTAATTTGAGGAGTATTAATTAGTTTAACTAATTTCCATATCAAATTCTAGGGGTTTGCTATCCATCAAAAATCTTTTTCTTTTAATATAGAGAAGATGGTACTTACCACCCGGTTAAACTAAATTGGTTTTTTCTAACTTATGCGATAGCGTCATGTGTTACGAATAGTTAATAAACTGAAATTTCCAAATTTAGATATTACTTGATAATAATGATTTCTTATTTATTTTTTTATTTTTTTTGTGATTGTCAAGTTTACATGTGTTATGTTTAGAAACAACTTTAATTTAAGAAATACTATACTTGTGATAATTTGAAATTTTCTAACAAGTACCATCGTGACACAAGTTAGAAAAACTCAACTAATTTACACTCAATTTGGTAAATATGTTTGATACTATTCAATCTTCTCACATTTGCATGAAAAAAAAAAAAAAAAAAAACAAAAAAAAAACAAAAAAAAAAAAAAACAAAAAAACAAAAAAACTTTATTTAATGCAAAATTTTGGTGTATAATAATGGCCTTGACCAAGAACTCACAATTTGAATTAGAATTAACTAAGCTAGATAAATACATATGTTTATTTGCTTCTAAGATTAAAACACATGTAGCACTAGCTACGTATCACAAATGCTCCACTTGACGATATATATATTGTTTATCAACCCAAGAAATATATAAATACATATGCACTCCCTTTGTTTCGCTTGTGATCATCCATAAATACACTCATCCTCACATCACTGTTTCTCTCGATCATCTCTATCTTCCTATAACTATTCGAAGAGCTGTAGTTTTTGTGATCATGGTATATTGTATAAAGTTGATCAAATTATGTTCTCAATTCTCGAAAACTTTACCTGAATTATATGTCTCCATCTCTCCCTTTTCATTCACATATATATTTTATAGAAGTTCTGAATTATATTGTATGTTTGCAGGGAAATCGAAAGCCAGCATGGTTAGAAGCTCTCTATGTTCAAAAATTCTTCGAGACGTGTTCAATTCATGAGAACGCAAAGAAGAACGAGAAGAATATTTGTTGTATTGATTGTTGCATCAGTATTTGTCCACATTGTTACCATTCTCATAGATTCCATAGGCTCCTTCAAGTTCGCCGTTATGTATACAATGACGTCGTAAGACTCGAAGACCTAGAAAGGCTCATTGACTGCTCAAATGTTCAGGTAAAGTAAAAAAAAAAAAAAAAAAGGATGAAAAATGAAATTCCTAGACTTTTAACCTACAAAGCGCTTAGTGCATATTGATGAAAATATTTTTATTTAGCATAATTTAATCTAAGAGTTACTAACTTTCAGCCCACAATTCTATCAGGCTTATACCATTAATAGTGCAAAAGTGGTTTTTCTCAAGAAGAGACCTCAAAACAGGCATTTTAAGCATTCCGGAAACTATTGTACTTCATGTGATAGGACGCTCCAAGAACCATTCATCCATTGCTCCCTAGGATGCAAGGTAATTCAATTATTCATTTCATCTATCTAGATTATAAACATGCACGGATTCCATAATTTTATACTATCAAACTCATATAATGAATTGTGTCATCGTTTTTATATTCTCTTCGCGAAGAGGGTTTTGAATATACTATTCTCATGAAAGAAGTGAATTATGGATTTAGGACATAATTATGATTAATTGATTTTAGAGTATCTAATTATTGTGTAATCAAAGTATCGATAACTAGTCATGTTTATGAGTGTTTGTTTCAGAAAAGCTACATCTTAGTAAGCGACTTTTAAATTTAAGTTTATTTCGGTTGCAGTTAATTACTTTAAAAAAATTCTATGATCAAATTGTATCTTCTATTCGGGATGGAGGGAGCAACAATTTTACGTACTAAACACATATATATGATTATCTTTTATCAATTTAATAAAATATCTCAAGAACTTTGTCCAAATGACTTTAGTTTGTTACGGTCAGTACTTATTGAGGATTCTGATCCAAGTGGTTGTGGCATCGTTGGTTGAGACTTAAAATAATGACATGATAAGTGTATTGTCTATGTGTGTTCATATTTAGAGCTTAACAATAAAATTCTAGCCTTAATTCAGAAAGGTTGCATCAAACAATTTGGACTTGGGGTATGTATAAGATCCATTGTATTGTCATGTAATGTAATACCAACGTACTTTCACAAGTGTCTAGTCTATATTATATATGTATACTACAACTAATTGAACTTGTGAAATGTGTTTTAACTAGTGAAAATCCATTTGACTTAAAGTGCACAAAATGGGATTTCAGGATTTATATAATTTTGATACAAACATTTTTACTATATGATTATGATGCATAAAACACAATACTGGCAACATTTCAATAATTAGACGGCAAGGTATGTTCCATAAAACTACAATCCTGTGAAAATATGCTGATATAGCATGTCATTATCCATGTTTTTATGGAATGCAAGTACTAAATTTGCCAAAGATAAATAAATTTCTTGTCCAAGTTTGTTCATATTAGTTCACGCAAGTGGAGTACGTCTAAAACTTAATACACTTTAATTTGGTCATATTCCAGGTGGATTTTGCTCTCAAACATTACCAAGACCTCACACCATTTCTAAGGGTATGTAATTCCTTACAACTTGGTCCGGATTTCTTCATTCCAAATGACAATGGAGACGATGACATGACAAATGAGACACCTCATTCAACCATCGTTGATTATGATGACCCAATGACCTCATGCTCAGACTCGGGCTCATCAAGCTCGGAAAATATGAGCATGATGTGCACTGAGTTTGTTAGGAAGAAGAGAAGTGGATTATATTATTGTGGAAGATCATCTAATAAGGTTCATTCTGATGAGGATATGGCTTCAAGCATGAGTAGAAGAAAAGGTATTCCACAAAGATCACCTATGTGTTAAGACATGAAATTAGTCAAGAGATTAAATAAAATAATTTTCTTTTCCTTTTTTGGAAGACCATTTTAGTGCAAGTGTTTTGTTATCTTTACAATAAATTTAGATGTTTTATGTTCTAGTAATTAAATAATTACATGGTCGGAGGGGTTTTTGTCTTAATCACATCACGTGATTCCCAATTCCATGCAATGGTTATGTATATTTTTTTTTTAAATTCAATTCTCCCGTATTTTGATGATTGTTAATTTGTTATGATTATAATAATGTAACATTGTATGAATTCGTGAGCCTTCTTGTTCTATTAGTAATATTTTATCCATCATACATAATAAACTTTTTGTTACTTTTCGTGATGTTAAAAATATTACTGTAGAAGTTTACTACTTGCGGCCTACTTCTTACAGTATAACGGACTCGAAATGGGACAATAGTACTTTGGAACTCGGGTTTTAATCCTAGTTTCAATGCGCTCGGCATTCCAAGATGTTATTTCAGTTAAGCAATGTTAGGAAACAAACGAGGTTTGAATTCCCAATCCTTATCAAATTGTCTTGTTCATGCTAGATATTAATGAAACTCTTTATAACAAACAAGTAGCAATATGAAACAATCGGAAGTAAAAGTGCAAGATGTACACCAAAACCCACTTCTTGAACTCTTGGCTTTAGGATTATTTCAGCAAGAAGAGCTTCTTAGAAACTAAAATGTTTTGATTTTTGAAGTACTTTAAAATCACAATTGCACAGTTTTTGCTAGCTTAGGTTCACAATTATATTACTCCAGTAATTAAGTAAATACATAATTGGATTTGGGCTGAACCCGAAAGCCCGATACATTTTGCCCACTTCGATCACCATCTGGCCCGCCTTTATTGTAAGTGCAAATCACATTTCAGCATCCATATATAGTCGATACATCACTATTTGAGTATTTTATGTTATGAGCTAGATTTTCAGTATTTGTACTTCTGTTTCTTGTTCTTTCAAAGTTCAGCGTGTACTGGCATTAAAAATCTTATAAGATATGATTTTGCTAGGTTAAGATCTTCCCTCATGAGGTAAGGGATTGTGGCATATATATGTAGTTTAGAATATATGTGAGTTTATGTCTAAAAATTTTATAAAGATTATAGATTATATAGAAGATGGCCCTAATAATACAGCACCAAGCTAGTTTAGTTACAAGGAAATAAAATACAGTACTAGATTGGTAGACACGAAGTCGAAATGTGACTTATTGATTTATTTCTATAATATCTTAACAAACTTCTAGCTATAAGAAATAGCTGAATGACAATGGTAGAATTCGATGTTGTAGTGTGAGTAATGTCGTTTGTATGATTTTTGCAAACATTATTGAAACGTATCAAACTTTATTTGTTGATGTCTTTTGAACATATTGATTGACTTGCTACTACTATAAATGAATATTTGTCAATAAAAGAAGAAGTCCTGCATGTAACTTTCACAGAATATCACTTTGTAGTAGCAAATCAGCAACTGATCAAAAATTGACATTTTGTAAGAACAATTGTATAAGTGATCCGTTCTCATAAACTAAAATCTGAATTGACCAAAAATAACTTGCTAATTCGATAATAATAAGTTCTATTACATAAACATTACACATCATAATTTAGAAACACACCCAACTGAGTTACTACTACAGATCGAGTACAGAATAGCCTGACACTTTATGCTATTTGGAAAGGACCAACGAACTACATACATTGAACCATATTCTAGGCACAGTATATGATTATGCGGTAAGGCTAGCGCGACACATATGATAGTAACGTGACGTTTGTTTCTTCGCAGCCATAAGTGTTACAATAAGCTTGCAACGTTAATAGGATTACTGTCCCAATGCTGATAATGAACGCGACAATTTTCCATGAACGTTCTACGAAAACACCAATAGCCTTTAAAATCAGTAGCAACCAACTTGCGAGTTTCTTCAAGAGAAAATTTGCCTTCATGCTCGGCCTACGCTCATAAACTTTGTTAGCTTCTTCTATCATTCTCGTTAACTCGGATTTCTCTTTCTTTTTCTTTTCCATGCTTAGTATAGAGCTGCTCATCCCAGCGAACAGTTTGACAACTTCGTCATCATTCAAGTCGCCTCTAATGATGTCCTCTTTTCGAAGAAGCTTGACGTCACTCCTATTTTTTATAAGCCCACACATTAAGCTCACGTATTCAGTAAGTGGGAATTCATCGGACTTGGCCACTGACATTTCGTAAGCAACCAAATTTCGTAGCACAACCTCTAAGTCCTTATTCAAAGTAAGAGATGGTAGTACAAATTTCTCACTGTCAATGTATATATTCTTAATACCTTGGTCGGAGTTAAGGCGGCAAAACCTTATTCCAGCTCTCTGGTGATATTCGGAAGCTGAAGGGATGGGTGTTTTACTTTGGGAGAAGGTTTCTAGAGCTATGAGTGTTTGGTTAAATTTTTCAGCAATCTCATCCATTGGAATTTGATTTGTGAAATCTGAAACCTTGGTTAAAGCACCAGCCACGCGCACCATTGCTGTCTTTGTGACTGGTACTCGTACAGGTATATGTATTATTTGGGGTACTGGTGGTAAAGGGGCTTTCTTTATGATTGACTGATACGTATAATCGAGTAGATGTTTTGCGTTAGTTGGAGCTACTGATTCTTCACACAGACCAAGTGGCGAATGGGTCAAACTAAAAGCTCGAAATTTTGAAGGTGAAAAGATATTGTGTAAATCAGTTGAAGTGCCAGATGATGGTTGCATCAAAGCCTCATCGATTTCTTTTAATACCTCAAAAGGTATTTGGTTCTCCATCATCAGTATATCTTGTAGAGACGGAAAATGGAATATTCCATCGTTACTGTTACCAATTACTTCAAGCAAAAAAACACCATCGATAGCGAAGACCCAAGCCAAGGAATCATCGTCATCTTGCAGAGACATGTCATAGCATGCACGGACGAGAGGGACAAGTTCCCGAATTTTCTCAATGACAACCTTGAAATCATTTATTTGGCGATCTTGTAGTACACTTTGAACAACAGTAAGTTTCTTCTGCTCCATTCTTTTATAGGGCTGGGGCCGAAAATGATGATTTGGCCCCAAACCTATTTGTTGTGGTTCATAGGCTTCCGGTTTTTCTGCGGCTAACTTTTCCGGGACTTGAAATATGGAAGGCTTAGGGATTGACTTAAAGGGGATGGTCAGCTGATGTTTTAAAATTTTACTAATTTCATCAACCCATTTTTGCTTTCTTGGGTCTGAAATTAATGACTCGTCTATTAAAGCCATGTGATGATGATCAAAGGTTTTCTTTAGTGGTACTTAGAAATTTGGATGCACAAAAGATGTGACTGCCATGAGGTTTATATACACGTACATATTAGTAAATCTAGACTAGATATTGTGGAACTTGTCATTAAAATAATTAATTCGTTTAATAAATAAGCAATTTATGCACGTTTATTTTGCATTGCTACTATATTTTACACACAACATTATTACAACAATGCAAGTATCTAGAAGATAAGAAGATAGATTAAATCTCCATAAGTTGAGGGTAACTAACAATCACTCATCCCGTTGTGTTTACGATTTTTTAGATAGTATTGGCTGTTTAAGTTAATGAGATGTAACAGTCAAGTAATTTCATAATTGTATGTATCGGTTGTACAACATACTTTAGGCATGCCCAGGGAAATACCGATAGCTGTGATCAGTTCTGACCCGAACAGTACCAAGAACCATAAAATTAGGAATCTGGATACTGATAACTAGACCGTGGTATTAAAATTTTGTTCCACTTCTTGTCGGTCTTGGTTCAGTTCCTCAGTCTCTTACGTTCCTTAGTTATGCTGGAGAGACCTAACATACTTTCTATTTGTCCTCATGTTTCTATTTTTTGGTTATGATTTCAGACAATTAGAAACTTAATTGGCGATTTTGCCCAACATATACAAATGAAAATACAACACATTAGGTGGTATGGATCAAAATTATCATTCACCTTTCACCGTACACGTACACATGCTGTCAAAATTTTTATGTGTTAAAAATCCATGCGGTTCAAGAATTGATGGTTTAATTGACGTTAAGTTTACCTACAATGGAGAACTCCAGAAACAGCAATAGTTAAATGATTATCCATGTAACACGTACATGTACCGTAACTTTTTATTTTTTATCCCTAAAATGATGAGTTTGAAAAGTATGTCATAAGTGTGGAGCGAAGATTTAATAATGTGAAAAGCTGAAATTTTTCTCAAGCTAACAAAATAATATAACTAAAATTTTTAAATAACAAAATAATGTAACTAAAATTTTTAAATGATAGGTTATAGTTCGAAACTTAAAACTTCGAGAAGAAAAACACATTGACAACTAATAAAAATATTAGATGAAAATCTTGTGTAAGAAACGGTATCAAATTTTTCTTAATTCTTTTGTCATATAAATGTTGGGGGTAATTTGTCTTTAGTTGGGTTATAGACTCAAAATAATAAGATAAATAGCAAAGCGATTGGACATGTTGGAAAGGGCAAAAACCTCGAAGCTCACCATCTTCGTCCTTGATCGAGCGTGGATATGCAAACTCAATGTTTAACTTGGAGATGTCTTTCTAATGCATTAATCAACAATGTGTGTTACAATTTCAGAAACTAAATTTGTAGACACAACACGATCACATCATCTTTTGTCTAGTTTCGTACTTGAAAATATCCTAGTTACAAGGGGAAAAAAAACATACACGATATAATTCCACAAAACCCTAATCGAATTGCGAGATTGAAAGCTGCAATAATCAAGGAAAAAGGAGGGATTCTTAGTTCATGTTTCTGTGGTGATATTTGTTTTGAGTTGGGTTCGAGTTACTACTTCGTGTAAGGTAAAATCTTTACTTGATTATGACTTAGCTATGCGTGATACATGAAAGGCGATTGGTCAAGTTGTGTATATTGGTAGGTTTATGAAGCGTTAATCTGGTGTTGTTTCACTTATGCCTTGGTTTTCAATAATAAGATATATGATTTTTTTTCTTTCTGATTCACTATAGACTAATGCATGCTCTCTTATGACATTTAAAAACTTAGTGGCTCTTGGTTTATTTAATGGGCAATGGTAACACATACATAATTAGCTAGAGAAAGATGATTTTTTTTTACTCCCCACATTGTTGTGACCCGAAGAGTTTAATTGGAGAGGAAAATAATTACGACTTGTTGTTGCTTTTGGTTTTTGTTGTAAAGTGAACATGCTATTAGTTTCTATTTTATCACACAATCCATTAAAGGTCTATAAAAGTATTAATGTCATTATTATGGTAATTTTATTGTAATTTCAAAACTTGATTTACTTATGAGAAATGAGAAGTGAGAACTCTATAAATATTAAATGTGTATGATCAAATTAGCATTTATATTGTTAATGGATCCATAAAATTTAAACAACAACAAATACTTAATTTATATTCAAATGATCTAGTGTTTAAAGTGTTAGCTTTGTATCAAGAGATTTATCAACACCGACTAGGCACTACATGATACTCAACCAATCGCATAGGACTATTACCTTTTAAACTATGATTTAAAGTGGGATAAAGTTGTGATTGTAGGAAACCTTGTTTATACAAATGAACTTTATTTCCAAGCATTTTTCAGGTGAGTTGTCACGTGCTTTTAAATTGGGCGTTGCACTTTTATTCGAAGTACTATCATGCGACTTGTTTAAATGATCGTTATTTGCTACGTGTTTTGAGTGTTTGATAATATGTGAAAGTTGAGTAAATTGTTATATTTAAAATGTTAAGATATATAAATATTGAATTGTGAAATATGAATTGTTGGAACCACTAAACCGAACGGGTATAAATAAGAATTGTCGAAACTGTTGAACCGAACCGGTAAAAATATGAATTGTTGGAACCGTTGAACAGAATGGGTAAAAATATGAGTTGTTGAAACCATTGAACCGAACGAAAATATAAATAACGGGTATATGATGTATCGCGGTATAAGTTGAATCGTTAGTTTATTTTTAAATTGTTGATAATTGAATCAGTTAAGTATATGTTGGAACTGAATAGCACTTATGTGAATTTAACAAATTGCATGATCCTTTTACAAGTTCGTTATTATTGAAAAGTATTTGGATTATATAATTTGTTTTGTACATGAAAACCATGAATTCTCACTAGGCCTTTGGCTGACCCAAAACTCTTTCAAAATTTTTGCAACCCAGATGAGCTGCTTAAGAATCAAGATATTATTTGATACTGAGTAAGAGTAGATGCTTTCGCTGATATAAGTTAAATTAGAGGGTTTAATGCTCCAAAAAGGTGGGGTGTTAGAGCTGTTGGTTTAAGTGAATTAAGTTTTAGGAACCTAGTCATAAGCCTAGACTAAGTATTTAAGTTGCGAAAATGTTCACTATTTAGTGCCTTCAAGGCTCATTAATGATAAGGTGTAATAGTTGTATGTTGACATGAATTAGATATCTTTATATAGATATATAACCACATTGAAGTTTTGTCTTAATATATGTCTAGTAATAATTAAATGCGTTGGCCTCATTAATATCTTATCGACTTCAATTAATATGGGACAGAGAAATGGAAGGAAAGGGTGGTGGTGGTTTGAAGCTAAATCCAGGAAAGAACCAAGATGTGCATGTTACCAAATGGGAACTAAGTAACGAGACCATAAGGATTATGTTAGAACACATGCCCACTATTCTGGCTAAAAGTCAAGAAAACTTCAAGAAGACAGAAGAAGCTAGGAAAGCTGCAAAAGAGGATGAGAAAAAGGAAAATGAAGTACTGAGAGGATGAGAAAAGCAATGGAAGATAAGAGAGCTGCAGAGGAGCAGGAAAGGAAAAGAAAGGCCGAACAAGATAGGAAAAACGAAAAAGATGCTGAGAGATTAAGTAATGAAGAAGCTGAAAGACAGAGAAATAAAGAAGCTCAGAGAGACGGATGTAGCTACAAGTCCTTCTTAAAATGCAAACCGACCGAATTTCATGGAGATAGCGACCATGTGATTGTCACCAACTGGTTAAAGGATATAGAGGACATCTTTAAAATTAATAAATTCTAGTGTTGCAAAAAACGGCCTAGGCGGACGATTAATCAGCGATTAATCGCTAGGCGGGGATTAACCGCCTCGATTTTCACTAATCGGCCTTATTAATCGGTTTGGTCAAAAATGGGTCAACAAAACGATTAATCGGCTAAAAATCGGCCAAATCGGGCAAAAATCGGATAAATCGGTCAAATCGGTTACGTATAGAAATCGGACAAATGAGGCATAAATCGGCCAAATCGGTAAAAAAATAGGCTAGATCGGCCAAATCGGGCATATAGTTTCAATATTCTATAATTTTATATATAAAAAGTCCAATCCGATTAATCCCCGCCTAACCGATTAATGGCTAGGCGGTACCCGTCCGCCCGGCTACCTCCTAGCGATTTTTGCAACCTTGGTAAATGCTCACGTGGACAAGGGTGAAATTCCCATTTGCTTAAAGGAGAAGCGCGACATTGGTGGAATATGATCAAGATCGCTCGTGACAATGAAGTTGTGAGTGCTATGACATGGGAACAATTTGAATAATTGGCCATGAAAAATTATTGTCCCCAAGGATTGATGGATAAGCTTGAGGAGAAATTCTTGAAGCTACAACAGAATGATATGACAATCCCGATATACACGACAAAGTTTAATGAAAAGGCAAGATTTGCAAAATACCAGATAACTACTGAGGAAAGAAGAATCAAACGATACATATGGGGTTTACGAGCCTGGATCATGGGTCCAGTTCAACAAGCAAGACCCTCAACTTTCCAAGAAGCTGTGGAACTTGCCTTGATGGTTGAGAAAGAGAATAATCTTTAACTAGAAGAAGGAGGAGACAACAGAATAAAGAGAGAGAATCGTGATGATGACATGAAAAGGATCAAAATAAGTGGTGAGAAAATGGAGAATGCAAGAGAGTATAAACCATGTACGATATGCAAAAAGACATATGGGGGAAATGTTCGCATGAGGATTGTCGTAATTATGGGAAACTGGGACATGCAACAAAGGACTGTAAAGCTGATTGGGTTTGTTTTAGATATAAGAAACCGAGACACAAGATCGTTGATTGTCCTGAATGGAATCCTCTTGATCCACAAGAGAAAGCGGGTTATAGTGGTAACCAAGTGGAGTACAAAGATACTCAACCACTGAAGACAACGGGAATACTTTTTCAACTGACTGCTGAGAATGCTCGGGACACTCCGCATAAGAAATAAGATAATAAATAAGCAAGTGACGCCTAGTAGTACCTTTTCAATTATTTTAGGATTATGCATTTTGATGCATTCGAATAATTAAGTTTGGTTTATTTTGATGAAACCTTCACTTCTATGCTTGCTGCAAACATTTTTGATAATATTTGAACTTTTAGTTGCATAATAAAGCTTAAAAAATTGAATAAACTTGATGTTATGACAAGGTACCTGTGTCTTCTTTAGTTTAAATTTTGAGGACGATTTTTTTAGGAGGAAAGAGATGTAAAACCCGAAAATTTTATGAGAATTTGTGGTTTCTTTAACTTTTAAGACTAAACGTAAATTAGATAAAAAACTAAGGGTGGTATTTTGATATCTCAAAATAAATTGAGTTAATTATGCTATGTGCTTTTCGAATTTTGAAGTAAAATGTGGGTTGTAATGGTCATCTAGATGTGCGGTACCAAACTCTCAAATAAGTCGGTATATTCACGAGATTTTTGGGACCAAGTGACTTCTTCAATAACACACGTAGAACTACCAAACATGTTAAGGAAAAACCCACAAAACCCTAGTCGAATAGTGAGATTGAAGGCTGCAACAATCAAGGAAAAAGGAAGGATTCTTAGTTCATGTTTCTATGGTGATATTTGTTTTGAGATGGGTTCAAGTTACTACTTCGTTTAAGGTAATATCTTTACTTGATTGTGACTTAACTGTGCGTGATACATGATAGGCGATTGGTCAAATTGTGTATATTGGTAGGTATATAAAGCGTTAATTTGGTGTCGTTTCAATTATGCCTTGGTTTTCAATAATAAGATATATGGTTTTTTTCCTGGTTCACTATAGACTAATGCATGCTCTCTTATGACATTTTTTAAAGCTTATTATTATGCATGGTTTGGTCATGAATGTTGAATAAGGTATGCATGCATGGAAGTGAATGTTGATTAAGGAACACTGATAACGCTACACGCGTCGTTCGGGGTCAAGGAAACTTCCTTTTCTTCGAGCAAGTTTTATAACACCCTAGGCAGTGAACCTAATCGTTGTAGTGTAGTAATTAGGGTAAGCCACGGGTATTGATATCGTTCTCTAGGGGAATAGGAATGCTAGTGAGAAGTTACTACGCTAAGGTTGAGGTTGAGGAAGATTATTTTTTTATCTTTTTATGTTTTTTTAGAAAATGAAAAGGTACGAATCTCGGGTATTAGATTTGGGGGGTTGGTATTTCTACCGATTACTCTACTATTATCTAATTATCTAAGCTAAGGTTGTGATAGTCTATGTCTAATTGATGTGTACTCGTATGATAGTTTAAAGATGTGTTTACTTAGGTTTTACTACTCCTTAATTATCTCCTATTGATGGTTGATTTGTCACGTCCTTATTCCTAGTTGCGTTGTGATTCTAAGGCTATAGGGCGTGCTTATTTCCCTAACTCTTTGAAATTACCAAAGGGTCTTGTTTACAAATCCTCTAGTGATTTATAGACGCCTACTCTACGGTTGTCCTTGAATACTTTATCCTACAATTACCTAGATAATTATATTCTAAAGTTCACAAAGAAATGTCAAGCATTAAGTACACAACGAATAATCTAGCGCACTCTAGATCATTAGTCAACTAAGATAAGTATCAACCAATCAATATTCAATAATTAAGTTTCATATTCCCTAAGCAAACACACAAATAAATTAGCCGGACATGGAGAACATGCAAGCATATACACAAATAATCAAAGACATAATTAAATTAATGAAGTAAATACTTATCTTGATGTATAATAGGGTTTAGAACCCTAAAATACTGCACAAGAAAGCCTTGGTTCGGTTTTAGGTTTTTACTCCAAAAGACTACACACAAAAACTGAAAAATTCGGATTCTATATATAAGATTACATCTGCGACGGCGTCACCTTATGTTTCGTGACGCCGTCGTGTCGCCGTCATTAGGGTTTCGTCTTGGCCACGTAAACCTTGCGACGGCGTCACCTTATGACTGTGACGCCGTCCCCTTCAGCTCTGACGCCGTCTTGGCTGCATCTAGGCCGTCTGAGTAGCGACGGCCTATTCCTTTAGAACCTGACGTCGTCCCTTGAAAACATGCAATTTTTCTTCTGAGCCGTCGCAAAATTCCTTCCCGACGGCGTCGCAGATATGCAGTGACGCCGTCGCCTTATGTTTCAGCAGCTTTGAGTGTCTCGATTCTGACTTTGGCCATTTTCTTCGTATATTCGCGCCTTTTCGTCCAAATAAGCATCATTCCAGCATTTTGCCTTCAAGAGACCTAAAAAGTGAAAAGGAACGATATTAAGCAATAACGGATACAAAAGTGATCGAATAAGGGCTTAAATGACCCCTCAAAAAGGTACCTTTTAAAACCTTATCAAATATCCCTACACTTGGTATTTGCTTGTCCTCAAGCAAATGTGCTTTTAGCCAATTAATTTATAAGTTAGGGGTCATGAAGCATCCATTCAAAACGGTCCACAACACATATAAGCCCCGCAAAAGTCATAACAAGCACGGAAATTACATACTAGCACCTCACATGGGGTGTTTGGATACTCACATCTCTCTCGGGTGTATATAAGAAATATAACAAATCGGAAATGGAAGATAAACACTCATTAACCGGTCCTAGTACATAGATTACCATAGGCTTGAGAATAGATCAAACCTCCATCGCTTTGGCGTAAGCACCTAGGAAAGACTATCAAAGAGGTCTTTAAAGGGTTGTAACGTTAGGCTTACGGTAGGGAAATAAGGGTTTGGTGGGATAGGCTATATATTGGTGGATAGTCAAAAATCTCTATGTTGCAAGTATACGAAGAATGGCGTTGCTAAGCCAAGACTCGACACTCTAAAACTCTAGGCAACGAAAATAAACAAAACATAATTTAAAAGATAGATGTAGGATGGTAGCCCGTATGGTTTTTTTTTTTTTTTTTTTTTTTTTATAATTTTTTTTTTCGAAATTTTTTTTTTTTTTTTTTTTTTTTTTTTTTTTTTTTTTTTTTTTTGCATACACTTTTACTCTACCATCCTCTACGGTACATCAAAATGATAGGGATTTATAGACACATCCCTACACTTGAGTTTTTATTACTCTAACACTAATTTGACCCGAATTGAAAAGATCAAAACACTTGGAGTACATTATTATGCAAACAAAGGGAATTTGAGTTTAACGTTCTCTTTCCTATGTTTCATAAACTTTAACTTTTCCCATGAATCCCAATCATCCCAAAACTGTATACAAGGGATATGACTCGACTTAGCAACTCATGCAAGCAACCAGATAATTGAACTAAGGGTTTTGGGTGATAACATAAATTTGCACTAAAAGTGAGTGCAATAAAGGTAGGCTAAGGCGATTTGGGTGTATATTTGGGGGTGGGGTGTAAACAATGCTCTTCATTGATATTCCGGAAAAACCGAAACATCACGAGAACCGCGAAAAGGATAGGCTCTGAGGGGTTAACTAGGGGTATCGTGTACTAAAGATGAGTACAACGCAAAGGGTATGGGGGAATTACTCAACCGATATGGAAGAAGTAATTATATTACAGGTATCAAACAAGGGTTTATCCTAATGCCTCTTATCATTTAGTTATTCCTAACTACACAAGTGTAGTCTCACTAGCGATCTCGGAATGCATCACAAAACAAGTTCTAGAATCTAATATACTACCGGTTCACACTCTAAGCATTAAAGATGAATGCTTTAATTCCTACTAATCTAAGGGCGATCCTCACATTTTGGGTGGAATTTAGGTGGTAAAGGGTTTTTGTGCTAGTCATGCAACTTCCTATCCATGAGACGCTTTTGTTAAGACTAATGGCCCACTCTTATACGTCATGAAAAAATTTTAAATTTGGCTAAAATTACCCTAACCTACATTTTCTCATGGTTTATTACACAAATACACTTGGACAAAGCAAACAATCAAGGATAAGCATAGTTTCAAAGTTCCCGTTTATTTTCCCTCCCTACACTTAAACTGAACATTGTCCCCAATGTTCCCCGAAAGTATCAAAGTTATGATAATAGAAGGTAATTAAAAACGAAAGAAACTAATACTCCCCTGATTAGCTCGGTAGGATCCGTAAAAAGTGGTGGTTAAATCTTTTCCAAGAAGAGTTTTTGCGTGAAAGGCTCCTTCCAAACTTGTGTAACTTCTTCTTGATAAACTAAACCTGCACACTAGAAGAAAACAAACGAAACCTTCGCGTAAAATCGGCGGTAATAATATACATAAGACTCGATTTAAACTAGGATATAATGCTTGTGGAATGGATGTTTACAGAATTTGTTTTGAAAGTTAAGATCTGGAAAATTCCAAAATTTTACAAGTAGCTCAGAAAACGAGAAAAAGTAAGCTGATGTTTTTATTCCTTCCTGACGCCGTCAGGTTGCAATCCTGACGCCGTCAGGTTATCCTGACAAAAACTGGTCTGCGATTTTCTGGAAAAAATTCTGGAAAATTTACATCTTTAGAATCTGGAAAAACTTCTGCAAAAACATCCATTATGACTCGATACAAGCATTTGACTCGAACAAACAAACATATATATCTTTTAGTTAATTGTTATTCTCATGTTCACGTTTCTTATGAAAACGTGTGTAATCCTCCCTACACTTATCCTTTATGTAAAATACCTTTATATGTAATTAAGACGAGGTTAAAAACAAAATAAAGCATTTTTACAATTTCAAACATGAGGACAAACAATTAATAAAAGATATATGACACTAACAAGCAAACAATTAAGCATGGGTTGCCTCCCACGAAGCGCTTTTCTTTATTTAAGAGTCTTGTAGCTAGACTCGTAGTCCTACCCCTACGTTGCCTCGTGCACGCTCGCGTGCTCATACCTAAGCCACTCCAACTCTCTTTCATTCTTTTTATAATCATCTCCTAATTCAAGGCATTTTTTGTAATACCGTTTTGTTTTCTCATATGGGTACCTAAGCCCACTTTGCTTATCTCTTTCACTAAGTAATGAAATAGGGGTCATTCTATTACAAGCCTTAATGTCCCTATGTTTAAATCTAGGATGAGCGCGTGGCATTTGATAGACAAAATCTTCGACCTCATCAGAGAAAGTGATTAGACCGTCAATCATTCGTTCATTCAACCTAGTCAAATTCTTGAAAGGTTTCCCAAAAATTACTTGAGTGAGGTCCTTGTCGATAAATTCTCCCAGGTTTTCTAAGACCATGAATTCTACCAAGTAGGCAAAACTTCCAACGAACACGTGCAAATGAGTGACTGCTTTAACAACATTGTTCCCATGATAGGTTAACTCATTGACCTTGATTTTATTGTATAGATCCTTTGAGATTAAGTTTAAAGGCAAGAATGAATTCAAATAAGCATCGAACCCTTCTAGTCCTATTTTGCATGGGAATTGTATGTTAAATGGGCCATCTTTCTCAATCCTACATCTAGGGTCAAAGTATTGGGAGGGATCTTCCTTAATTTCAAAGCTATCCTTATTGATGACCTCTCCGCCATCAAGTTCTTCATCATGATCAGATTCCTCATCAGAATCTGAGTAATAGAAAGGACTTTGTTGTCGCCAATTCACCTCGTTATGCCCTGGGTGGTTATCAAAATGGTGAGTGGGTGAAGGGTTTTGTGGGATTATGTTCTCAACCTCGGGATTGGGAATGGGTAGGGTGAAGAATCTTCGGTGGAAGATACGGATCATGGTGAGTAATGGTTTTTTTTTTTTTTTTTTTTTTTTTTTTTTTTTACGAACGAATGTCACGAAGAAGGGGGATAGACTAAGAGAAAGCTAAAAAAAAAAAAAAAAAAAAAATGAGAAAAATTTACTTGATAGGAATCAAGCAAAGAAACCTAAACGAGGTGGACTACTAACTAGCTATTCTATTCCCCGGCAGCGGCGCCAAAAACTTGATAACGCTACACGCGTCGTTCGGGGTCAAGGAAACTTCCTTTTCTTCGAGCAAGTTTTATAACACCCTAGGCAGTGAACCTAATCGTTGTAGTGTAGTAATTAGGGTAAGCCACGGGTATTGATATCGTTCTCTAGGGGAATAGGAATGCTAGTGAGAAGTTACTACGCTAAGGTTGAGGTTGAGGAAGATTATTTTTTTATCTTTTTATGTTTTTTTAGAAAATGAAAAGGTACGAATCTCGGGTATTGGATTTGGGGGGTTGGTATTTCTACCGATTACTCTACTATTATCTAATTATCTAAGCTAAGGTTGTGATAGTCTATGTCTAATTGATGTGTACTCGTATGATAGTTTAAAGATGTGTTTACTTAGGTTTTACTACTCCTTAATTATCTCCTATTGATGGTTGATTTGTCACGTCCTTATTCCTAGTTGCGTTGTGATTCTAAGGCTATAGGGCGTGCTTATTTCCCTAACTCTTTGAAATTAACAAAGGGTCTTGTTTACAAATCCTCTAGTGATTTATAGACGCCTACTCTACGGTTGTCCTTGAATACTTTATCCTACAATTACCTAGATAATTATATTCTAAAGTTCACAAAGAGATGTCAAGCATTAAGTACACAACGAATAATCTAGCGCACTCTAGATCATTAGTCAACTAAGATAAGTATCAACCAATCAATATTCAATAATTAAGTTTCATATTCCCTAAGCAAACACACAAATAAATTAGCCGGACATGGAGAACATGCAAGCATACACACAAATAATCAAAGACATAATTAAATTAATGAAGTAAATACTTATCTTGATGTATAATAGGGTTTAGAACCCTAAAATACTGCACAAGAAAGCCTTGGTTCGGTTTTAGGTTTTTACTCCAAAAGACTACACACAAAAACTGAAAAATTCGGATTCTATATATAAGATTACATCTGCGACGGCGTCACCTTATGTTTCGTGACGCCGTCGTGTCGCCGTCATTAGGGTTTCGTCTTGGCCACGTAAACCTTGCGACGGCGTCACCTTATGACTGTGACGCCGTCCCCTTCAGCTCTGACGCTGTCTTGGCTGCATCTAGGCCGTCTGAGTAGCGACGGCCTATTCCTTTAGAACCTGACGTCGTCCCTTGAAAACATGCAATTTTTCTTCTGAGCCGTCGCAAAATTCCTTCCCGACGGCGTCGCAGATATGCAGTGACGCCGTCGCCTTATGTTTCAGCAGCTTTGAGTGTCTCGATTCTGACTTTGGCCATTTTCTTCGTATATTCGCGCCTTTTCGTCCAAATAAGCATCATTCCAGCATTTTGCCTTCAAGAGACCTAAAAAGTGAAAAGGAACGATATTAAGCAATAACGGATACAAAAGTGATCGAATAAGGGCTTAAATGACCCCTCAAAAAGGTACCTTTTAAAACCTTATCAAACACACAGGAAGAAAGAAAATTGTATGTAAATTGGTTGATGGGGTCTTGTGAGCTAAGTTGTAGTTTATTGGATAAATGAGTAAACACTTAGTGGCTCTCGGTTTATTTAACGGGCAATGTTAACACATCCAAAATTAGCTAAAGAAAGATGTTTTTTTTTTTTTTTTTTTTTTTTTTTTTTTTTTTTTTTTTTTCAAATTGTTGTGACCTGAAGTGTTTAATTGAAGAGGAAAATAATTATGAATTATTGTGCTTTTGGTTTCTGGTGTAAAGTGAACATGCTATTAGTTTATATTTTATCACATAATCCATTAAAGGTCTACAAAACTATTAATGTCATTATTAAGGTATTTTTTTTGAAATTTCAAAACTTTAATTATTTGCTTATGAGAAATGAGAAGTGAGAATTGTATTCCAGGCATTTTTCAGGTGAGTTTTCACGTGCTTTTAAATTGGGTTGCACTTTTATTTGAAGTACTATCATGCAACTTGTTTAAATGATCGTTTTTTGCTACGCGTTTTGAGTGTTTGATAATATATAAAAGTTTAGTAAATTGCTATATTTAAAAAGTTGAGATATATAAATGTTGAATTGTGAATTGTGAATCTTGAAATATAAATTGTTAGAACCATTGAACCTAATGGTTATAAATAAGAATTGATGGAACCGTTGAACCGAACGGCTAAAAATATGAATTGTTGGAACCGTTGAACCGAACGGAAATATAAATAATTGGTATATGTTGTATCGTGGTATAAGTTGAATCATTGGTTTATACTTAAATTGTTGATAATTAAATCGATTAAGTATATGTTGTAACTGAATAGCACTTACGTCAATTTAACAAATTGTACGATCGTTTTACAAGTTTGTTATTATTGAAAAGTGTTTGTATTATATAATTTGTTTTGTACATGAAAACCATGATTCTCACTAGGCTTTTGGCCGACCCAAAACTCTTTTAAAAATTTTGTGACCCAGATGAGTTGCTTAGGAATCAAGATATTATTTGAGACTGAGTAAGAGTAAACGTTTCTGCTGATATAAAGTAAATTAGAGGGTTTAATGTTCTGAAAAGGCGGGGTGTTACAACAGTGCACAACAGAATCGATATCTCTTAACCTAAAAACAAAAAAAAGTTAGATTGGAATTATGTACACTTAAAATAACTCAAATAACAACAAAGTAATCAATAACTAACAAAACAAATCAAGAAGACTCAAACTCTGAATTACGGTTTGATACAGTAAACCCTAATTTTGAAGAGACTTAATCAATACCCAGATCTAGAAAATCTTAACCAATAACAACTGATGAACACTCGTTAATCGCCCTCAACAACACTTAACTGAAAACCCCCAATTTTTAGAAAAACCCTAAAAATTGAAATTATTAATTGATCTTCAATTGATACCAAAATCGATTAATTCAACCACTAATCGAATGATTAACACAACGATCTAGTAAGACGTTTGAAATCCTAATTTTTAAAAAACCGATTTACGATAAAAAACTTGGTATCAAAGACAACATGTCTCTGAAACCATGTTAAATTTATACAAAGCTATGATCAAATTACCAAGAACACCAAGATTTTATACAACCAACCTCCGTTTTTAATTTTATTCACAACATCAGTCATCCACTTCAAATGTAGAAACTGGTTTTGAAATCAAACTTAAACAGAAAACAGAAACAAAATTACAGCTAAGAAATCAATCTCACTTTTAGAGAGAGAGAGAGAGAATTTACACACATAAAATTAACACAAAACTGATTACAATATGAGATAATGAGATCTTATATAGCTAGGTTTGGTAATCCAGCTTGTAGTCACTTTAAGTCCTCCATCTTTCAGCCCGGATACATCTTAGCCCTTGTTCTTTGAATCTTTTGTCAAACACAACTTGCATAATAAAATAAAGAAGAAACAACTATACAATGCTGACATAATAAGCTCTTAGCTTATATTTCTAGCAGTATTGCATAATTCGAACAACAATTTTTCACTATTATGGAAACATGGCATTTTGGGCACACTTTTTTCATTTAACTCTTTTTTATCGCATTATTTCATAAACTCGGAAGAAAGTTCACCAATATATTTCCAAACCGTTAATAAAAAAAGTTGCAATCTTTTTAGGTAAAAAATCAACTATTATACAATAACCACTTAAATTTGTATCTCTAGCTCATCTAAGCTCATTGCTGAGTACATCCGATGCTAGCTCTTGCTAAAGCCATTAAAAATTTAAGTTATCAACTTTAAACACACAAACACAACCATTCAACAGCATAAACTTTTATATAACAATGGCCGCCTAGAAAAGAATCATTGTTTTTTAGAACGGTGACTATATGCAAAGTTAATTTCATGAACTTTTTGCAGATGTTAGAGAGATAGCATAGGTGTACGTGGATAGAAAGAGGAGTAGAAGGCCGATATTCGGGTTTGCTCATTCTTTCGGGTTGGAATTGTAGTAAAGGATACCGTTTATATATATTTTATATTACAATATCAAGCATAAAATTACCATACGATTTAAAGTAAATATACGAAGAACTTGAGTAAATTCTAAATAGAAACTATCAACAAAGAAGACTGAGTCTTGTGTTAAAGAAGATTCCCTTAAAACAACTCACCTTTACTATTTCAACGAAGTCTCTTCCCAGGGTACGATGGCCGAAGCAGTGTGTACTGCACTTGCCTAAAACGTTTCCTAGAACTATTGTGAGTAGGTTGTTAAAGAAAGAAAGGCGTGAAGTTTTTTTGTGTCTTGGAATGGTTGGGAATGCATTGAATTTATACAAAGTCATGTTGTAGCATATGTTGTGATGTTGCAATCAATTATGTTAATGACTCATTATTTTATTATTATGAAGTTATTGAAACAAGTTATAACAACCCATCGAATTTGAATTTTCATATTTCAAACACAAGTCACAACAAAACTTTAACCATTTTCCAAACCTCAAGATCCATTCCAATTATCTTTTTTGAGACTCGATATCTTATTCAAACTAACTCCGTTTTACACATAAAAGCTTGATATGAAGCTCTCACAAAGGACTGCTTAACCATATAAGGCCTTAATCATAATAATTCTATTTACTAATAATTTTCTATGTATAAAGTTAGTAAAAACTCATTTTTTTACTCAATGGGTCGAAATCTGACTATCACATCTTACTGATAAGAGGTGGTTATCAAGCCTGAATCTGAATAAAATAATATTGTTGATAAGGATTTAAAACGTACACTTTAAAGAGGTAATTTACGCCCTTAATCGACCACTTTTATATCCGTTACTGCTTAATTTCGTTCCTTTTCACTTTTTAGGTCTCTTGGAAGCAAAATGCTGGAATGAAGCACATTTGGACGAAAAGGAGCGAATACATGAAGAAAATGGCAAAGTCAAGATCGAAGCCTGATGAGTGTCTAAATACTCATCATTTTTGTACTGTTAGAATGCCAAAAACATCTGAAAACACTCAGAAATGCATCAAAATATCATAAACAAGTGTTTTATGTATTTTAAATGCAAAAATATCAAAATCTGGTGAAAAACGTATCAAGTTTGCATAATTGGCAGTTTTAGTCCCCCAATTTACAAAAGTTGTCAAAATCAGTCCCTGGTAATTCAAAAACTTGTAAAAAGTCATTTAAGGTCCATGAGATTCAAAAGTTGTCAAAACAAACCCTTTAAAGTTTAAAATTTACAAAATGACAATTTTAGTCCTTAAACTTTGAAAAATGTCAAAATCAGTCCTTGGTGAGTTTAAAAATAGAAATTATTCAAACTACACCTTGTACTATTTAATTGTGGCATAATTGGTCCTTTATGATAAGTTTAGAGAAAAATTACAAGTTTGGTCCCTGGAGTTTGAAAAGTGTTAAAAATGGTCCTTGGAAATTCAAAAATGGAAAATAATCAACCTTGGTCCTTGTACTATTCATTTATGGCAGGTTTGGTCCTTGTATGAACTTTGGAAGATTGGCAAGATTGGTCCTTCAACTTTGGCAGAATTACATTTTTGGTCCTTGTGTGTTTAACTAAACCAAACGGATCCTCCTTAATTATTAAACCCAAGTCCAAATCCAATCCACTAAACCTTTGGCCCAACCCCAAGCCCAATCCACCCCCGTTATTAATAACCCGGTCAAATAAGGTCAAACACCCAAGAAACCCGCCTTCCCTGTTCACTCCCCTCTCCCATCTCTGCAAACCCAAAACCAGGTGGTTTTCACCACCACCTGGCCACCACCTTTCCACCTCACCATCTTTCCAGCTAACCCCCCTCCTATCATTAGCCCACAACTGCATTTAATGCATCCCCACCATCAAACACTTCATCCTCACCTCACAACCCCTGTTTTGCTTTCCAACTCAACCCCAGCCCCATACCTACTATCTAAATTGTCTCCTCCACCTCACATAACATCCCAAACTTCTTTAATTGCTAAAACCTAACCGTTCCAGTCAAAAAGACTTTTGGCGCCAAAACTGCCATTTGGCAATTTTGATGATCTGGTTTAATCCAACGGTTCAAGTGAGGTGGGATTTGCTCAAGAATGTCGACAGAGTTGAAAAGGATCATTATATACAAGTTTTGTGCAATGTATCAATGAGTCTAGTGTAATTTTATTTTCGTTCATGTCGTTTTAATATTTTAAAATTTCAAGTGAATGTTTAAGCTTTGAAAGATCTTGTAATCTTGTTTTAGTGTAATAAAATCATATTTTCAGTTTCAATTTCAGTATTTGTGCAAGAATTCAGTTTATGCAATTTCAAATTCAAAAATCTCATGAATGTTACAATGTTGTTGTTAGTTGTTGTTTTGGACTGATTAAGCCCATGTAAGCTCCTAGAAAGCTTATTCAAGCTTTTAGAAACACTAAAAATCAGTTTAGTACAAAAAACCCAAAATCACCAAAAGTACCAAATAATTAGTTAAAAATAAAAAATCACATGGAGATGAAGAAGAAAGCTGGAGCAGGGTAGATTTTGGATTGCCCTTTGGTTTAGAGCTTATTGGGAAGCTTTAGGAAGTGTTTACAAGTCCTTGGTTCTCAGTTCTGACATTAGACTCAGTTGTAAGCCATTTCTTTGAAAATTGCATTTTTTAGTTTAAGTGTGTCAAGTGTATTAATTTTGGTTTAATCTTGTCTCCTTATAGATAATATAAGTTAATTAATAGGTTTTTTAGCTTAAAAATCTGTTTTGGTACCCAAAGCTTCAAAACAGTTTCTTAAAGTACTGTTTGGATTTGCCTTATTAACTGTATTAAAGGCCAGTTGTGTTGTTGTTTGCTGTTGTTCCATGTCACAGTAGGTCTAAGTAACTCAAAGAAACAATAAAATCAAGTGCTTGTTTTAGAAAAAGTCAAAATCATTTTTAATTTTCTCTTATTTGTTAACTGTTAGAGATATAGATTGTATAATCATGCATACTAGTTTACAAGTTGTTTATCTAGCTTAATATAGTCTCAATATAGTTTAATATAACATATACAATCATTAGAATCAATCACAAGTTCATTAAAGTCAACTTTGCTTCATTTTCTTAAAAAGTCAAAAGAGTCCCCTGTGCACAGTTTTAAACCCATCTTCACAAGCTTTTCAAAAGCTCTTTATTGAGAATTAGCTTGTGATTTTTGGCTTTTTGAGAAGCTAACCTAGATGTCTCAAGGTTTCAGTTTTTGTTTTTCACTTCTTAGCTTATTTAACTAGCCTGCTAAGTACTTTTTATTTTGTCCATTTCATACAGTCCACTGAGCATTCAGTGTTTAGCCTATTTTTCAAAAGCTCATTACAAGCTCATCAGTGAACTTTATAGTGAGATCTTTAGCTTTTTAGAGAGTTCAGTTGGTCTACTTGTTAGTTCCATTATTAATTTTCATTTCCTAGCTTATTTAGGTGCTTAAAAATAAGTTAGAAGTTGCCTAGAAAACTAAATAGTTCACTGAGTAAACAGTGTAGCTTTTGCTTATTTGAAGCTTAATCAATGCTTATTTCTTAGTTTATTTGCTTTTCCAGTTGTCATTTTAGCCTATAATCAGTTCCCTAGCTTAATTCTAGTTTAACTTGTGCTTATTTTTAGCTTTTTAGCCATCTTAGCTTAATCTTGTGCTAATTCCAATTTTTTACTAACTGTTAAGTATTTTCAGCTTATTCTTAGCTTATTAGTGATTTTTACAAAAAGTTGTAGTTTTATAAATTGCTTATCTTACTGTTCTTAATAAGTTTGCAAAAAGAAAATTCGAAAAAAAAAATGTTTTGCAAAAAGGTGGGGAGGCAGGCTCGAACCTGAGACCTCCCACCTTTGAGAGTGATAAGTGTGTACCTGTAACCATTGCGCCCTTGGGTCTTTATTGGTTTTAGTTTGCACAATCTATTACTTAAGCCAACTTTGTCCATTTAGCTTATTCGACTAATTTAGCTTATTTCTAGCTTATTCAAACTAGCTTTTTCAACTTTTGTATTTTTTATAGAATTGTATTAGTATAAAGTATTTTATAAAAAAGTTTCAGATTTTTCTAAATAGTTTCAGTATTTTTAAACATTTAATTAGTGTAAAATCTTATTTAATTCATAATAAAAAATATAAAAGTCTAAAAAATATAAATCTTTTTTCTAAAATTTTATTTTATCATATAGTACGTAATAAAATTATTTTTACACTTGTAGGACTTTTATTTCATATATTTTACGTTTTTGCTTGCGCACTCGCGTAATTTTTATAAATAACGTACGTTTTCATTTTAGGTAACGTTTTTAAGTAATTTAGGTTTACATTTCAACTAAAATAGTTTATTTTAGTTATTTTATTTTATAAATCAACAAAAACATCATTGTAAAAATAGTGATAGCGTTTATTTAATATAATTTAACTTTTTAATTTCCTTTAATTTGCATTTAAGCCCCTGTAATTTACAAATCTTTTCTTTAGGTATAAATATCTCAAAATTCTTTCTGATCACTATCCTTAGTGATTATTCGACATCTGAAGTTGTTAAACACCAATTCATCCTCCGTGGGACTTAACGACCCAAGAATCCACTATATTCCTCTTATCTTAATTGCATTTGGTTTCTGAGCAGTTTTAAGTTTATTACGGTTAGCCATTCACAAGTGGCTAGCTTGTGTGATATAACTTGACGGTTCGGAACCAATCAAATTTTGGCGCCGCTGCCGGGGAGGCTGTAAGCGTGTTTTAAGCATTTTCAGATCCATTCTTGCACATATACCATCGTTTGTAAACAGTTTTTGTAAAGTTAATATAAATCAAAAAGTTCATTAACACTTTTCCTAAAGTGTTAAAAACACCAAAAATATATAAAACAACAAAACAATCGTAACGTTTTCTAGCTTGTGTTTCTTTTAAGGTGATTCTTAAAGAAATACGATTTGGTTAAACGAGACGATACCAAAAATATTGTCCAAAAGTTTTAAACCCTTTGCACAAATCTTACCTACGTCTTTTCAGTGGTACTTAATTTATACATAAAAATCAACCACCGCAAATCAAGGCAGTACACCTACTAACTGGGGGTGTGATCATAATAAGTTCCCGAACATCAGATTTAAAACTTGCCTTTGTGTCACTTGTGATTTGGTGTACCTTTTTCAAAGAAGCCATTTCATTTGTGATTATTGGTTAAGTTCACTTGTCGTTTTGCCTCGCATTTGTTTTAAAAACTGATTTTTATACTTAGTGCATGCGTACTCGTTCTTCCAGTTCTACAAGTCCATTTTCAGAACTTGGAAAGATTCCTCGTAGACGTAGAGGACCTTCAGCTCCTTCAGCCGTGACTGAGGAACGTCTACCACCACCACCTCCTGTCGAAATGGCAGAAGACAAGCCGATGAATGAGCTTCTCCAAGCACCCATCGAGGGTTACGGAGATGCCATTGTTGTCCCAGCCATTGTGGCTGATACTTTTGAGCTTAAAACCGGGTTGCTTAATCTGGTAACCCAAAGCCAATTCTATGGTTTTGAGCGGGATGATCCTCATGCACACATTCGATGGTTTAACAAGATTGCATCAACCATCAAATACAAGAATGTCCCACATGAAGCTATCAAGCTTCTTCTGTTCCCATTTTCTCTAGAGGGACAAGCCCGGAATTGGCTTGAGAAACAACCCCCTCGTTCCATTGAGACATGGGAAGATCTAGTCACTAAGTTCGTTAACGAATTCTATCCTCCATCCCGAACTACAAGTCTTAAGAATGAGATAATGAAATTTTCTCAGAGATTTGATGAATCATTCGGGGAGGCATGGGATCGTTACAAAGAATTGCTCCGCAAGTGTCCACATCATGGTTTTACCGAGTTAATGCAAATGGATACTTTCTACAATGGTCTGAGACAAGCTGACCAAGACTCTTTGAATGCCTCCGCGGGAGGTAATTTCCTTAGCAAAACCACAAAAGAAGCCTTGCAAATCATTGAAAACAAGTCCCAGGTCCGTTCTTTCCGCACAAAGACATATCAGACTCAGTCTAATGCTGGACCTTCTACTTCATCTCCTGTGAGTACATCTAGCACCGATGCCAAGATTGATAAACTCACAGATATTGTTCAGGCTTTGGTTCTTGCTAACCAAAAGAAAGTCACCTTCACACAGACACCATCACATGGTGAAGTGAAGAAAGTTGAAGTTTGTGTTACTTGTGGTGGTCCTCATGCATACTACAACTGTACTGCCACCGATGGTAGTCCGTTTGAAGCAAATGCTATTGCCGGTACTTCACATCAGGGAGGTAATCAATACCGTCCTCAGAATGATCCAAGTTACCGTGCTAACACTTATCAGGCACCACCCGGTTTTAACCAGAATCCTAACCGGAATCAGAATCAACCTAGAATGAACCAAGGTTATCAAAACCAAGGTAATTTCTATCCTGGACCCAATCAAGGTTTCCAACATCAAGGAAACCTTAATCAGAACAATTTCAATCGAGGGAATTAATTTCAGGGGAATGTGAATCCTAATCAAGGGAATTTTCAACAACAAGGTCCTAATCAAAACATCCGACCTCAGAATTTCCCTCCACATCCTCCAGTACCATCATCTGATGAGTTATTGAAGCAGTTCATGAAATCCCAAGATGAAATGAATAGGTTGTTGGTCAGTCAGATCGCTGATCTCAAGAAGTCTTTAAATGATCAACCCTCGGGCTCAGGAAAACTTCCGAGCAACACGATCGCTAACCCGAGGGGCGATGCAAAGGCGATCACAACCAGAAGTGGTGTTTCATACAATGGACCCGCTATTCCTACTACCTCTTCTTCTTCTCTCCCGAAGGTAGTGGAAAGTGAACCTGAGGCGACAAAGGACAAAGAACTTCCTGTTAATAACGGAGGAACCAATGATGTCCATCCTCAAGTTGTCCAGAAACCCAAGTCTAATCCAGGAGTTGTTTTTGAACCACCTGTAGCTCCCGTTGAAAATACCAAATACAAAACTTCTATTCCTTACCCATCACGTTTGAATGAGCAAAAGCTCCGCGAAAAAGCTAGTCATCAAATGGATAAATTTTTTCAAATTTTCCAAGAACTACACTTTGACATAAGCTTTGCGGATGCTATCATGCTGATGCCCAAGTTTGCATCAACTCTCAAACACATGTTAAGCAACAAGGAAAAGCTATTTGAAATGGCTAAAACTCCTCTAAACGAGAATTGCTCTGCAGTTATCTTGAAGAAGCTTCCAGAAAAGCTTGGAGATCCTGGAAAATTTCTCTTACCTTGTGTATTTCCAGGAATGGTTGAATGCTTTGCCCTAGCAGACCTTGGTGCAAGCATCAACCTGATGCCTTATTCAGTATGGAAGAAACTTTCTCTTCCGGAACTTACTCCTACATGCATGACTCTCGAGCTTGCAGATCATACAATATCCCGTCCTCTTGGCATTGCCGAGGACGTATTTGTGAAAGTAGGAAAGTTCCATTTTCCAGCTGACTTCGTGGTTGTTGATTTTGATGCCGATCATCGGGTTCCTCTCATTGTTGGTCGAGGATTCCTGAGAACGGGCCGTGCTCTCATTGATGTATTTGAGCAAGAAATCACATTACGTGTTGGTAATGAAGCTGTCACCTTTAACCTTGATCAAACTTCGAGGTACTCCGCAAACTATGATTCTGAATCGGTTAACCGAATAGATATCATTGATGTTGCTTCTGAAGAGTACTCTCAAGAATTTCTTGGTTATGATCATAATTCTTCGAGTGATAATCTCACTCAGTCATCTCAACCTATTATCGCCAATTCTACTCCTTCTCTCACCCCATTTGAGGAAAGTGACTTCATCTTAGAAGAGATTGAAGCCTACTTATCTAGTGATTCTGTTCCATGGGAAATTGATCACGCTCCCATCGACATCGAGGGGGACATACTTCTCATTGAGAAGTTTCTTAATGATGATCCATCATCACTCCCTCCCGTCGAACTTCATAACAAGGAAGTCAAGTCAGTTGAGAAAACTAAAGAATTTCCTGAAGTCGAACTTAAGGACTTACCTCCTCATCTCGAGTATGCATTTCTTGAAGGTGATGATAAATTACCTGTCATTATTGCTAGAGATTTGAGTAAAGATGAAAAGCCTACTCTCATAAAGATCTTGAAGTCACACAAGCAAGCAATTGCTTGGAAACTCTCCGACATTAAGGGTATCAACCCTGAATTTTGTACTCACAAAATCTTGATGGAGGATGACTTCAAGCCAGCAGTTCAACATCAGAGAAGAGTAAATCCAAAAATCCATGATGTTATCAAACAAGAGGTTATCAAACTTCTTGATGCAGGATTGATTTACCCGTTCTCAGATAGTCCTTGGGTTAGCCCAATTCATTGTGTTCCTAAAAAGGGTGGCATAACTGTTGTCACAAATGAAGATAACGAGTTAATTCCAACTCGATTGGTTACGGGATGGCGTGTTTGCATTGACTATCGTAAGTTGAATGACGCTACCCGAAAAGACCATTTTCCTCTGCCCTTTATGGACCAAATGCTTGAGAGATTAGCAGGAAACGAGTACTATTGTTTCCTTGATGGTTTCTCGGGTTACTTTCAGATCCCCATTGATCCAAAGGATCAAGATAAAACTACATTCACCTGCCCATACGGAACTTTTGCCTACAGACGTATGCCTTTTGGCTTATGTAACGCTCCTGGCACGTTCCAACGATGTATGATGGCCATTTTCCACGACATGATCGGGGAAACAATGGAGGTGTTTATGGATGACTTCTCGGTCATTGGGGATTCGTTTCAAACATGTCTCTCCCATCTAGATAAAATGCTCAAACGGTGTAAAGACACCAATCTTTGTCTAAACTGGGAGAAAAGCCACTTTATGGTCAAAGAAGGCATAGTCTTCGGCCATAAGATTTCAAAAAATGGGATTGAGGTAGATAGAGCAAAAGTCGATGTTATTGCTAAACTGCCTCATCCTACTACCGTTAAAGGTATTAGGAGTTTTTTTAGGTCATGCCGGTTTCTATCGTAAATTTATACAAGATTTTTCTAAAATCGCCCGGCCTATGACTCATCTTCTTGAAAAAGATGCTCCTTTTATCTTCTCACCCGAGTGCATCAAAGCTTTTGAAACATTAAAGAAAAAGCTTACTGAAGCACCCATTCTCGTTGCTCCCGACTGGGACTTGCCTTTTGAGCTCATGTGCGATGCAAGTGATTTTGCTATCGGTGCAGTCCTAGGGCAACGTAGAGCTAAGCATTTTCAGCCTATCCACTACGCAAGTAAGACTATGACTGAAGCTCAAACTCATTACACTACCACAGAAAAAGAGCTATTAGCCGTGGTGTATGCATTTGAGAATTTTCGGCCGTACTTAATCTTGACAAAATGTGTGGTGTATACGGATCACTCGGCTCTTAAATATCTCTTTGCAAAACAAGATGCAAAGCCGAGATTGCTCCGTTGGGTTCTCCTCCTCCAAGAATTTGATATCATCATACGTGATAAAAAAGGAGCTGAGAACCTGGATGCTGATCATCTGTCCCGATTAGAGAACCCTCACCAAGATGTTTTCGAGAAAAAGGAAATAAATGAAACATTTCCTCTCGAGACACTCAATGCGGTTTCTTTTCGTGGAAACTCTTCTACCCCATGGTTTGCTGATTTCGCAAATTACCATGCGGGTAACTTCATAGTGAAAGGGATGTCGACCCAGAAGAAGAACAAATTCTTCAAAGATGTTAATCATTACTTCTGGGACGACCCCTACTTATTCAAAATCTGTGCGGATCAAGTCATCCGACGGTGTGTTTATGGACAAGAAGCTCTTGACATTCTCAAAGCTTGCCATGCTGGACCCACTGGGGGACATCATAGTCCAAACTACACCGCCAAAAAGGTGTTTGATTCCGGGTTTTATTGGCCCACAATTTATAAGGATGCCCACGATTTTGTCAAAACCTGTGACGCTTGTCAACGTCATGGAAATATCTCTCAAAGAAATGAAATGCCACAAAATGCCATTCAAGTTTGTGAGATCTTTGACATATGGGGTATTGATTTTATGGGGCCATTTCCATCTTCTCGAGGTAACAAATACATACTCGTGGCCGTTGACTATTTGTCAAAATGGGTTGAAGCGAAAGCTTTACCTACCAATGATGCCCGAGTTGTTGTGAAATTTTTGAAATCTCTTTTTGCCAGGTTTGGAACTCCGAGAGCTATAATCAGTGATCGTGGTACACATTTCTGCAATGACCAATTTGATCGTGTCATGCAAAAGTATGGTGTTACCCACGTTCTCTCTACTGCATACCACCCCCAAACAAGTGGGCAGGTGGAAGTTTCAAACCGTGGTATTAAAAGAATCCTTGAAAGGACAGTAGGCGAAAATCGTGCATCCTGGTCGGATAAACTGGATGACGCACTCTGGGCCTTTCGTACAACTTACAAAACACCAATTGGGTGTACTCCATACAAGCTAGTGTACGGAAAGGCATGTCATCTTCCGATTGAACTTGAGCACAAGGCTTACTGGGCCTTAAAACATGCAAACTTCGATATACAGACAGCTGGTGATCATAGAAAAGTTCAAATGAATGAACTAAATGAACTCCGTGATCAAGCTTACGAGAACTCTTTGATCTATAAACAAAAGACAAAGAAGATTCATGACTCTAAAATCAAGAACCGCGTTTTCAACGTTGGTGATCGAGTCCTTCTTTTCAATTCAAGATTGAAGATTTTCTCGGGAAAGCTTAAGTCCCGTTGGTCTGGTCCATTTACTATCACTAAGGTTTATCCTTATGGCACCATTGAGTTATCTCAGCCTGATGGTCCAAATTTTAAAGTAAATGGTCATCGATTAAAGCATTACTTTGGAGAGGACATTCCACCCGTGATTGTCCCGGATCTACAAACATTCCCCATGAACCAATGAATGCGGGGATCGAGTCAAGCTAGTGACTCGGGAATCAAAAACAGTAGCACACCATATGGGTTTTCATCCATATTTCTGTCTTCTTACCCCTTTCTACCACCCTAGTGTGGGGGAGTTGCCCCCCGCTGTTGTATATATCAATCTCTAAAAAAAAAAAAAAAAAAAAAAAAAAAAAATGTGTATATATCAAAAACAAAATAATGGCCGTAGTATTTCCCTTTTTATGTTCTATGTTTCGGCATAACCGCCGGTACTTTGAATATTGAGGGCAATATTCATTTCTAAGTGTGGGGGGGAATTCTCACGAATTTTATCATGTAATTATTCCACCCAATTCCCCCGTTTTTGGCCAAATTTTTTTTTTGGAGTAAGTGTTTTTCACTTACTCAGCAAATGGTAATCAGTCCGCCATGTCTAACCCACATAAGGATTGGCTAATCCAGGAGCAAACGGCTCTTGGTAAAGATATCTCAAATCCGTTTATGGCTTGCAATTTGCCCAAAATTGTATGGTGTTCAACTCACCATATCTTTAAACTAGTGAAAAGTTGGCTAGCCCGCAAGGTTATGGCTTGTGGTAAAGGCAGTTGAAAATCCATAATTGGTAATCGGCTCACCAAAGATAATATTGATAATTTATCTAAGAGTTGGCTAGTCCAGAAGCAAACGGCTTCTGGTAAAGACAAATCAAATCCGTTCACAGCTTATGATTTGCTCAAAATCATTTGGTTATCATTGTACCAAGGTTCTTACTTGAATCAAAACAATTGGCTACTCCAGAAGTAATGGCTTTTGGTAAAGAGATGAAATCCATTAATTTTTCTCAAATGATTGCTAGGGACTAGCAATATCTTAGTGTGGGGGATTGATGAGTGTCTAAATACTCATCATTTTTGTACTGTTAGAATGCCAAAAACATCTGAAAACACTCAGAAATGCATCAAAATATCACAAACAAGTGTTTTATGTGTTTTAAATGCAAAAATATCAAAATCTGGTGAAAAACGTATCAAGTTTGCATAATTGGCAGTTTTAGTCCCCCAATTTACAAAAGTTGTCAAAATTAGTCCCTGGTAATTCAAAAACTTGTAAAAAGTCATTTAAGGTCCATGAGATTCAAAAGTTGTCAAAACAAACCCTTTAAAGTTTAAAATTTACAAAATGACAATTTTAGTCCTTAAACTTTGAAAAATGTCAAAATCAGTCCTTGGTGAGTTTAAAAATAGAAATTATTCAAACTACACCTTGTACTATTTAATTGTGGCATAATTGGTCCTTTATGATAAGTTTAGAGAAAAATTACAAGTTTGGTCCCTGGAGTTTGAAAAGCGTCAAAAATGGTCCTTGGAAATTCAAAAATGGAAAATAATCAACCTTGGTCCTTGTACTATTCATTTATGGCAGGTTTGGTCCTTGTATGAACTTTGGAAGATTGGCAAGATTGGTCCTTCAACTTTGGCAGAATTACATTTTTGGTCCTTGTGTGTTTAACTAAACCAAACGGATCCTCCTTAATTATTAAACCCAAGTCCAAATCCAATCCACTAAACCTTTGGCCCAACCCAAGCCCAATCCACCCCCGTTATTAATAACCCGGTCAAATAAGGTCAAACACCCAAGAAACCCGCCTTCCCTGTTCACTCCCCTCTCCCATCTCTGCAAACCCAAAACCAGGTGGTTTTCACCACCACCTGGCCACCACCTTTACACCTCACCATCTTTCCAGCTAACCCCCCTCCTATCATTAGCCCACAACTGCATTTAATGCATCCCCACCATCAAACACTTCATCCTCACCTCACAACCCCTGTTTTGCTTTCCAACTCAACCCCAGCCCCATACCTACTATCTAAATTGTCTCCTCCACCTCACATAACATCCCAAACTTCTTTAATTGCTAAAACCTAACCGTTCCAGTCAAAAAGACTTTTGGCGCCAAAACTGCCATTTGGCAATTTTGATGATCTGGTTTAATCCAACGGTTCAAGTGAGGTGGGATTTGCTCAAGAATGTCGACAGAGTTGAAAAGGATCATTATATACAAGTTTTGTGCAATGTATCAATGAGTCTAGTGTAATTTTATTTTTATTCATGTCGTTTGAATATTTTAAAATTTCAAGTGACTGTTTAAGCTTTGAAAGATCTTGTAATCTTGTTTTAGTGTAATAAAATCATATTTTCAGTTTCAATTTCAGTATTTGTGCAAGAATTCAGTTTATGCAATTTCAAATTCAAAAATCTCATGAATGTTACAATGTTGTTGTTAGTTGTTGTTTTGGACTGATTAAGCCCATGTAAGCTCCTAGAAAGCTTATTCAAGCTTTTAGAAACACTAAAAATCAGTTTAGTACAAAAAACCCAAAATCACCAAAAATACCAAATAATTAGTTAAAAATAAAAAATCACATGGAGATGAAGAAGAAAGCTGGAGCAGGGTAGATTTTGGATTGCCCTTTGGTTTAGAGCTTATTGGGAAGCTTTAGGAAGTGTTTACAAGTCCTTGGTTCTCAGTTCTGACATTAGACTCAGTTGTAAGCCATTTCTTTGAAAATTGCATTTTTTAGTTTAAGTGTGTCAAGTGTATTAATTTTGGTTTAATCTTGTCTCCTTATAGATAATATAAGTTAATTAATAGGTTTTTTAGCTTAAAAATCTGTTTTGGTACCCAAAGCTTCAAAACAGTTTCTTAAAGTACTGTTTGGATTTGCCTTATTAACTGTATTAAAGGCCAGTTGTGTTGTTGTTTGCTGTTGTTCCATGTCACAGTAGGTCTAAGTAACTCAAAGAAACAATAAAATCAAGTGCTTGTTTTAGAAAAAGTCAAAATCATTTTTAATTTTCTCTTATTTGTTAACTGTTAGAGATATAGATTGTATAATCATGCATACTAGTTTACAAGTTGTTTATCTAGCTTAATATAGTCTCAATATAGTTTAATATAACATATACAATCATTAGAATCAATCACAAGTTCATTAAAGTCAACTTTGCTTCATTTTCTTAAAAAGTCAAAAGAGTCCCCTATGCACAGTTTTAAACCCATCTTCACAAGCTTTTCAAAAGCTCTTTATTGAGAATTAGCTTGTGATTTTTGGCTTTTTGAGAAGCTAACCTAGATGTCTCAAGGTTTCAGTTTTTGTTTTTCACTTCTTAGCTTATTTAACTAGCCTGCTAAGTACTTTTTATTTTGTCCATTTCATACAGTCCACTGAGCATTCAGTGTTTAGCCTATTTTTCAAAAGCTCATTACAAGCTCATCAGTGAACTTTATAGTGAGATCTTTAGCTTTTTAGAGAGTTCAGTTGGTCTACTTGTTAGTTCCATTATTAATTTTCATTTCCTAGCTTATTTAGGTGCTTAAAAATAAGTTAGAAGTTGCCTAGAAAACTAAATAGTTCACTGAGTAAACAGTGTAGCTTTTGCTTATTTGAAGCTTAATCAGTGCTTATTTCTTAGTTTATTTGCTTTTCCAGTTGTCATTTTAGCCTATAATCAGTTCCCTAGCTTAATTCTAGTTTAACTTGTGCTTATTTTTAGCTTTTTAGCCATCTTAGCTTAATCTTGTGCTAATTCCAATTTTTTACTAACTGTTAAGTATTTTCAGCTTATTCTTAGCTTATTAGTGATTTTTACAAAAAGTTGTAGTTTTATAAATTGCTTATCTTACTGTTCTTAATAAGTTTGCAAAAAAAAAAAATTCGAAAAAAAAAAATGTTTTGCAAAAAGGTGGGGAGGCAGGCTCGAACCTGAGACCTCCCACCTTTGAGAGTGATAAATGTGTACCTGTAACCATTGCGCCCTTGGGTCTTTATTGGTTTTAGTTTGCACAATCTATTACTTAAGCCAACTTTGTCCATTTAGCTTATTCGACTAATTTAGCTTATTTCTAGCTTATTCAAACTAGCTTTTTCAACTTTTGTATTTTTTATAGAATTGTATTAGTATAAAGTATTTTATAAAAAAGTTTCAGATTTTTCTAAATAGTTTTAGTATTTTTAAACATTTAATTAGTGTAAAATCTTATTTAATTCATAATAAAAAATATAAAAGTCTAAAAAATATAAATCTTTTTTCTAAAATTTTATTTTATCATATAGTACGTAATAAAATTATTTTTACACTTGTAGGACTTTTATTTCATATATTTTACGTTTTTGCTTGCGCACTCGCGTAATTTTTATAAATAACGTACGTTTTCATTTTAGGTGACGTTTTTAAGTAATTTAGGTTTACATTTCAACTAAAATAGTTTATTTTAGTTATTTTATTTTATAAATCAACAAAAACATCATTGTAAAAATAGTGATAGCGTTTATTTAATATAATTTAACTTTTTAATTTCCTTTAATTTGCATTTAAGCCCCTGTAATTTACAAATCTTTTCTTTAGGTATAAATATCTCAAAATCCTTTCTGATCACTATCCTTAGTGATTATTCGAAATCTGAAGTTGTTAAACACCAATTCATCCTCCGTGGGACTTAACGACCCAGGAATCCACTATATTCCTCTGATCTTAATTGCATTTGGTTTCTGAGCAGTTTTAAGTTTATTACGGTTAGCCATTCACAAGTGGCTAGCTTGTGTGATATAACTTGACGGTTCGGAACCAATCAAATTTTGGCGCCGCTGCCGGGGAGGCTGTAAGCCTGTTTTAAGCATTTTCAGATCCATTCTTGCACATATACCATCGTTTGTAAACAGTTTTTGTAAAGTTAATATAAATCAAAAAGTTCATTAACACTTTTCCTAAAGTGTTAAAAACACCAAAAATATATAAAACAACAAAACAATCGTAACGTTTTCTAGCTTGTGTTTCTTTTAAGGTGATTCTTAAAGAAATACGATTTGGTTAAACGAGACGATACCAAAAATATTGTCCAAAAGTTTTAAACCCTTTGCACAAATCTTACCTACGTCTTTTCAGTGGTACTTAATTTATACATAAAAATCAACCACCGCAAATCAAGGCAGTACACCTACTAACTGGGGGTGTGATCATAATAAGTTCCCGAACATCAGATTTAAAACTTGCCTTTGTGTCACTTGTGATTTGGTGTACCTTTTTCAAAGAAGCCATTTCATTTGTGATTATTGGTTAAGTTCACTTGTCGTTTTGCCTCGCATTTGTTTTAAAAACTGATTTTTATACTTAGTGCATGCGCACTCGTTCTTCCAGTTCTACAAGTCCACTTTCAGAACTTGGAAAGATTCCTCATAGACATAGAGGACGTTCAGCTCCTTCAGCCGTGACTGAGGAACGTCTACCACCACCACCTCCTGTCGAAATGGCAGAAGACAAGCCGATGAATGAGCTTCTCCAAGCACCCATCGAGGGTTACGGAGATGCCATTGTTGTCCCAGCCATTGTGGCTGATACTTTTGAGCTTAAAACCGGGTTGCTTAATCTGGTAACCCAAAGCCAATTCTATGGTTTTGAGCGGGATGATCCTCATGCACACATTCGATGGTTTAACAAGATTGCATCAACCATCAAATACAAGAATGTCCCACATGAAGCTATCAAGCTTCTTCTGTTCCCATTTTCTCTAGAGGGACAAGCCCGGAATTGGCTTGAGAAACAACCCCCTCGTTCCATTGAGACATGGGAAGATCTAGTCACTAAGTTCGTTAACGAATTCTATCCTCCATCCCGAACTACAAGTCTTAAGAATGAGATAATGAAATTTTCTCAGAGATTTGATGAATCATTCGGGGAGGCATGGGATCGTTACAAAGAATTGCTCCGCAAGTGTCCACATCATGGTTTTACCAAGTTAATGCAAATGGATACTTTCTACAATGGTCTGAGACAAGCTGACCAAGACTCTTTGAATGCCTCCGCGGGAGGTAATTTCCTTAGCAAAACCACAAAAGAAGCCTTGCAAATCATTGAAAACAAGTCCCAGGTCCGTTCTTTCCGCACAAAGACATATCAGACTCAGTCTAATGCTGGACCTTCTACTTCATCTCCTGTGAGTACATCTAGCACCGATGCTAAGATTGATAAACTCACAGATATTGTTCAGGCTTTGGTTCTTGCTAACCAAAAGAAAGTCACCTTCACACAGACACCATCACATGGTGAAGTGAAGAAAGTTGAAGTTTGTGTTACTTGTGGTGGTCCTCATGCATACTACAACTGTACTGCCACCGATGGTAGTCCGTTTGAAGCAAATGCTATAGCCGGTACTTCACATCAGGGAGGTAATCAATACCGTCCTCAGAATGATCCAAGTTACCGTGCTAACACTTATCAGGCACCACCCGGTTTTAACCAGAATCCTAACCGGAATCAGAATCAACCTAGAATGAACCAAGGTTATCAAAACCAAGGTAATTTCTATCCTGGACCCAATCAAGGTTTCCAACATCAAGGAAACCTTAATCAGAACAATTTCAATCGAGGGAATCAATTTCAGGGGAATGTGAATCCTAATCAAGGGAATTTTCAACAACAAGGTCCTAATCAAAACATCCGACCTCAGAATTTCCCTCCACATCCTCCAGTACCATCATCTGATGAATTATTGAAGCAGTTCATGAAATCCCAAGATGAAATGAACAGGTTGTTGGTCAGTCAGATCGCTGATCTCAAGAAGTCTTTAAATGATCAACCCTCGGGCTCAGGAAAACTTCCGAGCAACACGATCGCTAACCCAAGGGGCGATGCAAAGGCGATCACAACCAGAAGTGGTGTTTCATACAATGGACCCGCTATTCCTACTACCTCTTCTTCTTCTCTCCCGAAGGTAGTGGAAAGTGAACCTGAGGCGACAAAGGACAAGGAACTTCCTGTTAATAACGGAGGAACCAATGATGTCCATCCTCAAGTTGTCCAGAAACCCAAGTCTAATCCAGGAGTTGTTTTTGAACCACCTGTAGCTCCCGTTGAAAATACCAAATACAAAACTTCTATTCCTTACCCATCACGTTTGAATGAGCAAAAGCTCCGCGAAAAAGCTAGTCATCAAATGGATAAATTTTTTCAAATTTTCCAAGAACTACACTTTGACATAAGCTTTGCGGATGCTATCATGCTGATGCCCAAGTTTGCATCAACTCTCAAACACATGTTAAGCAACAAGGAAAAGCTGTTTGAAATGGCTAAAACTCCTCTAAACGAGAATTGCTCTGCAGTTATCTTGAAGAAGCTTCCAGAAAAGCTTGGAGATCCTGGAAAATTTCTCTTACCTTGTGTATTTCCAGGAATGGTTGAATGCTTTGCCCTAGAAGACCTTGGTGCAAGCATCAACCTGATGCCTTATTCAGTATGGAAGAAACTTTCTCTTCCGGAACTTACTCCTACATGCATGACTCTCGAGCTTGCAGATCGTACAATATCCCGTCCTCTTGGCATTGCCGAGGACGTATTTGTGAAAGTAGGAAAGTTCCATTTTCCAGTTGACTTCGTGGTTGTTGATTTTGATGCCGATCATCGGGTTCCTCTCATTGTTGGTCGAGGATTCCTGAGAACGGGCCGTGCTCTCATTGATGTATTTGAGCAAGAAATCACATTACGTGTTGGTAATGAAGCTGTCACCTTTAACCTTGATCAAACTTCGAGGTACTCCGCAAACTATGATTCTGAATCGGTTAACCGAATAGATATCATTGATGTTGCTTCTGAAGAGTACTCTCAAGAAGTTCTTGGTTATGATCATAATTCTTCGAGTGATAATCTCACTCATTCATCTCAACCTATTATCGCCAATTCTACTCTTTCTCTCACCCCATTTGAGGAAAGTGACTTCATCTTAGAAGAGATTGAAGCCTACTTATCTAGTGATTCTGTTCCATGGGAAATTGATCACGCTCCCATCGACATCGAGGGGGACATACTTCTCATTGAGAAGTTTCTTAATGATGATCCATCATCACTCCCTCCCGTCGAACTTCATAACAAGGAAGTCAAGTCAGTTGAGAAAACTGAAGAATTTCCTGAAGTCGAACTTAAGGACTTACCTCCTCATCTCGAGTATGCATTTCTTGAAGGTGATGATAAATTACCTGTCATTATTGCTAGAGATTTGAGTAAAGATGAAAAGTCTGCTCTCATAAAGATCTTGAAGTCACACAAGCAAGCAATTGCTTGGAAACTCTCCGACATTAAGGGTATCAACCCTGAATTTTGTACTCACAAAATCTTGATGGAGGATGACTTCAAGCCAGCAGTTCAACATCAGAGAAGAGTAAATCCAAAAATCCATGATGTTATCAAACAAGAGGTTATCAAACTTCTTGATGCAGGATTGATTTACCCGATCTCAGATAGTCCTTGGGTTAGCCCAATTCATTGTGTTCCTAAAAAGGGTGGCATAACTGTTGTCACAAATGAAGATAACGAGTTAATTCCAACTCGATTGGTTACGGGATGGCGTGTTTGCATTGCCTATCGTAAGTTGAATGACGCTACCCGAAAAGACCATTTTCCTCTACCCTTTATGGACCAAATGCTTGAGAGATTAGCAGGAAACGAGAACTATTGTTTCCTTGATGGTTTCTCGGGTTACTTTCAGATCCCCATTGATCCAAAGGATCAAGATAAAACTACATTCACCTGCCCATACGGAACTTTTGCCTACAGACGTATGCCTTTTGGCTTATGTAACGCTCCTGGCACGTTCCAACGATGTATGATGGCCATTTTCCACGACATGATCGGGGAAACAATGGAGGTGTTTATGGATGACTTCTCGGTCATTGGGGATTCGTTTCAAACATGTCTCTCCCATCTAGATAAAATGCTCAAACGGTGTAAAGACACCAATCTTTGTCTAAACTGGGAGAAAAGCCACTTTATGGTCAAAGAAGGCATAGTCCTCGGCCATAAGATTTCAAAAAATGGGATTAAGGTAGATAGAGCAAAAGTCGATGTTATTGCTAAACTGCCTCATCCTACTACCGTTAAAGGTATTAGGAGTTTTTTATGTCATGCCGGTTTCTATCGTAGATTTATACAAGATTTTTCTAAAATCGCCCGGCCTATGACTCATCTTCTTGAAAAAGATGCTCCTTTTATCTTCTCACCCGAGTGCATCAAAGCTTTTGAAACATTAAAGAAAAAGCTTACTGAAGCACCCATTCTCGTTGCTCCCGACTGGGACTTGCCTTTTGAGCTCATGTGCAATGCAAGTGATTTTGCTATCGGTGCAGTCCTAGGGCAACGTAGAGCTAAGCATTTTCAGCCTATCCACTACGCAAGTAAGACTATGACTGAAGCTCAAACTCATTACACTACCACAGAAAAAGAGCTATTAGCCGTGGTGTATGCATTTGAGAAGTTTCGGCCGTACTTAATCTTGACAAAATGTGTGGTGTATACGGATCACTCGGCTCTTAAATATCTCTTTGCAAAACAAGATGCAAAGCCGAGATTGCTCCGTTGGGTTCTCCTCCTCCAAGAATTTGATATCATCATACGTGATAAAAAAGGAGCTGAGCACCTGGCTGCTGATCATCTGTCCCGATTAGAGAACCCTCACCAAGATGTTTTCGAGAAAAAGGAAATAAATGAAACATTTCCTCTCGAGACACTCAATGCGGTTTCTTTTCGTGGAAACTCTTCTACCCCATGGTTTGCTGATTTCGCAAATTACCATGCGGGTAACTTCATAGTGAAAGGGATGTCGACCCAGAAGAAGAACAAATTCTTCAAAGATGTTAATCATTACTTCTGGGACGACCCCTACTTATTCAAAATCTGTGCGGATCAAGTCATCCGACGGTGTGTTTATGGACAAGAAGCTCTTGACATTCTCAAAGCTTGCCATGCTGGACCCACTGGGGGACATCATAGTCCAAACTACACCGCCAAAAAGGTGTTTGATTCCGGGTTTTATTGGCCCACAATTTATAAGGATGCCCACGATTTTGTCAAAACCTGTGACGCTTGTCAACGTCATGGAAATATCTCTCAAAGAAATGAAATGCCACAAAATGCCATTCAAGTTTGTGAGATCTTTGACATATGGGGTATTGATTTTATGGGGCCATTTCCATCTTCTCGAGGTAACAAATACATACTCGTGGCTGTTGACTATTTGTCAAAATGGGTTGAAGCGAAAGCTTTACCTACCAATGATGCCCGAGTTGTTGTGAAATTTTTGAAATCTCTTTTTGCCAGGTTTGGAACTCCGAGAGCTATAATCAGTGATCGTGGTACACATTTCTGCAATGACCAATTTGATCGTGTCATGCAAAAGTATGGTGTTACCCACCGTCTCTCTACTGCATACCACCCCCAAACAAGTGGGCAGGTGGAAGTTTCAAACCGTGGTATTAAAAGAATCCTTGAAAGGACAGTAGGCAAAAATCGTGCATCCTGGTCGGATAAACTGGATGACGCACTCTGGGCCTTTCGTACAGCTTACAAAACACCAATTGGGTGTACTCCATACAAGCTAGTGTACGGAAAGGCATGTCATCTTCCGATTGAACTTGAGCACAAGGCTTACTGGGCCTTAAAACATGCAAACTTCGATATACAGACAGTTGGTGATCACAGAAAAGTTCAAATGAATGACCTAAATGAACTCCGTGATCAAGCTTACGAGAACTCTTTGATCTATAAACAAAAGACAAAGAAGATTCATGACTCTAAAATCAAGAACCGCGTTTTCAACGTTGGTGATCGAGTCCTTCTTTTCAATTCAAGATTGAAGATTTTCTCGGGAAAGCTTAAGTCCCGTTGGTCTGGTCCATTTACTATCACTAAGGTTTATCCTTATGGCACCATTGAGTTATCTCAGCCTGATGGTCCAAATTTTAAAGTAAATGGTCATCGATTAAAGCATTACTTTGGAGAGGACATTCCACCCGTGATTGTCCCGGATCTACAAACATTCCCCATGAACCAATGAATGCGGGGATCGAGTCAAGCTAGTGACTCGGGAATAAAAAACTGTAGCACACCATATGGGTTTTCATCCATATTTCTGTCTTCTTACCCCTTTCTACCACCCTAGTGTGGGGGAGTTGCCCCCCGCTGTTGTATATATCAATCTCTAAAAAAAAAAAAAAAAAAAAAAAAAAAAATGTGTATATATCAAAAACAAAATAATGGCCGTAGTATTTCCCTTTTTATGTTCTATGTTTCGGCATAACCGCCGGTACTTTGAATATTGAGGGCAACATTCATTTCTAAATGTGGGGGGGAATTCTCACGAATTTTATCTTGTAATTATTCCACCCAATTCCCCCATTTTTGGCCAAATTTTTTTTGGAGTAAGTGTTTTTCACTTACTCAGCAAATGGTAATCAGTCCGCCATGTCTAACCCACATAAGGATTGGCTAATCCAGGAGCAAACGGCTCTTGGTAAAGATATCTCAAATCCGTTTATGGCTTGCAATTTGCCCAAAATTGTATGGTGTTCAACTCACCATATCTTTAAACTAGTGAAAAGTTGGCTAGCCCGCAAGGTTATGGCTTGTGGTAAAGGCAGTTGAAAATCCATAATTGGTAATCGGCTCACCAAAGATAATATTGATAATTTATCTAAGAGTTGGCTAGTCCAGAAGCAAACGGCTTCTGGTAAAGACAAATCAAATCCGTTCACAGCTTATGATTTGCTCAAAATCATTTGGTTATCATTGTACCAAGGTTCTTACTTGAATCAAAACAATTGGCTACTCCAGAAGTAATGGCTTTTGGTAAAGAGATGAAATCCATTAATTTTTCTCAAATGATTGCTAGGGACTAGCAATATCTTAGTGTGGGGGATTGATGAGTGTCTAAATACTCATCATTTTTGTACTGTTAGAATGCCAAAAACATCTGAAAACACTCAGAAATGCATCAAAATATCACAAACAAGTGTTTTATGTGTTTTAAATGCAAAAATATCAAAATCTGGTGAAAAACGTATCAAGTTTGCATAATTGGCAGTTTTAGTCCCCCAATTTACAAAAGTTGTCAAAATTAGTCCCTGGTAATTCAAAAACTTGTAAAAAGTCATTTAAGGTCCATGAGATTCAAAAGTTGTCAAAACAAACCCTTTAAAGTTTAAAATTTACAAAATGACAATTTTAGTCCTTAAACTTTGAAAAATGTCAAAATCAGTCCTTGGTGAGTTTAAAAATAGAAATTATTCAAACTACACCTTGTACTATTTAATTGTGGCATAATTGGTCCTTTATGATAAGTTTAGAGAAAAATTACAAGTTTGGTCCCTGGAGTTTGAAAAGTATCAAAAATGGTCCTTGGAAATTCAAAAATGGAAAATAATCAACCTTGGTCCTTGTACTATTCATTTATGGCAGGTTTGGTCCTTGTATGAACTTTGGAAGATTGGCAAGATTGGTCCTTCAACTTTGGCAGAATTACATTTTTGGTCCTTGTGTGTTTAACTAAACCAAACGGATCCTCCTTAATTATTAAACCCAAGTCCAAATCCAATCCACTAAACCTTTGGCCCAACCCCAAGCCCAATCCACCCCCGTTATTAATAACCCGGTCAAATAAGGTCAAACACCCAAGAAACCCGCCTTCCCTGTTCACTCCCCTCTCCCATCTCTGCAAACCCAAAACCAGGTGGTTTTCACCACCACCTGGCCACCACCTTTCCACCTCACCATCTTTCCAGCTAACCCCCCTCCTATCATTAGCCCACAACTGCATTTAATGCATCCCCACCATCAAACACTTCATCCTCACCTCACAACCCCTGTTTTGCTTTCCAACTCAACCCCAGCCCCATACCTACTATCTAAATTGTCTCCTCCACCTCACATAACATCCCAAACTTCTTTAATTGCTAAAACCTAACCGTTCCAGTCAAAAAGACTTTTGGCGCCAAAACTGCCATTTGGCAATTTTGATGATCTGGTTTAATCCAACGGTTCAAGTGAGGTGGGATTTGCTCAAGAATGTCGACAGAGTTGAAAAGGATCATTATATACAAGTTTTGTGCAATGTATCAATGAGTCTAGTGTAATTTTATTTTTGTTCATGTCGTTTTAATATTTTAAATTTTCAAGTGAATGTTTAAGCTTTGAAAGATCTTGTAATCTTGTTTTAGTGTAATAAAATCATATTTTCAGTTTCAATTTCAGTATTTGTGCAAGAATTCAGTTTATGCAATTTCAAATTCAAAAATCTCATGAATGTTACAATGTTGTTGTTAGTTGTTGTTTTGGACTGATTAAGCCCATGTAAGCTCCTAGAAAGCTTATTCAAGCTTTTAGAAACACTAAAAATCAGTTTAGTACAAAAAACCCAAAATCACCAAAAATACCAAATAATTAGTTAAAAATAAAAAATCACATGGAGATGAAGAAGAAAGCTGGAGCAGGGTAGATTTTGGATTGCCCTTTGGTTTAGAGCTTACTGGGAAGCTTTAGGAAGTGTTTACAAGTCCTTGGTTCTCAGTTCTGACATTAGACTCAGTTGTAAGCCATTTCTTTGAAAATTGCATTTTTTAGTTTAAGTGTGTCAAGTGTATTAATTTTGGTTTAATCTTGTCTCCTTATAGATAATATAAGTTAATTAATAGGTTTTTTAGCTTAAAAATCTGTTTTGGTACCCAAAGCTTCAAAACAGTTTCTTAAAGTACTGTTTGGATTTGCCTTATTAACTGTATTAAAGGCCAGTTGTGTTGTTGTTTGCTGTTGTTCCATGTCACAGTAGGTCTAAGTAACTCAAAGAAACAATAAAATCAAGTGCTTGTTTTAGAAAAAGTCAAAATCATTTTTAATTTTCTCTTATTTGTTAACTGTTAGAGATATAGATTGTATAATCATGCATACTAGTTTACAAGTTGTTTATCTAGCTTAATATAGTCTCAATATAGTTTAATATAACATATACAATCATTAGAATCAATCATAAGTTCATTAAAGTCAACTTTGCTTCATTTTCTTAAAAAGTCAAAAGAGTCCCCTGTGCACAGTTTTAAACCCATCTTCACAAGCTTGTCAAAAGCTCTTTATTGAGAATTAGCTTGTGATTTTTGGCTTTTTGAGAAGCTAACCTAGCTGTCTCAAGGTTTCAGTTTTTATTTTTCACTTCTTAGCTTATTTAACTAGCCTGCTAAGTACTTTTTATTTTGTCCATTTCATACAGTCCACTGAGCATTCAGTGTTTAGCCTATTTTTCAAAAGCTCATTACAAGCTCATAAGTGAACTTTATAGTGAGATCTTTAGCTTTTTAGAGAGTTCAGTTGGTCTACTTGTTAGTTCTATTATTAATTTTCATTTCCTAGCTTATTTAGGTGCTTAAAAATAAGTTAGAAGTTGCCTAGAAAACTAAATAGTTCACTGAGTAAACAGTGTAGCTTTTGCTTATTTGAAGCTTAATCAGTGCTTATTTCTTAGTTTATTTGCTTTTCCAGTTGTCATTTTAGCCTATAATCAGTTCCCTAGCTTAATTCTAGTTTAACTTGTGCTTATTTTTAGCTTTTTAGCCATCTTAGCTTAATCTTGTGCTAATTCCAATTTTTTACTAACTGTTAAGTATTTTCAGCTTATTCTTAGCTTATTAGTGATTTTTACAAAAATTTGTAGTTTTCTAAATTGCTTATCTTACTGTTCTTAATAAGTTTGCAAAAAGAAAATTCGAAAAAAAAAATGTTTTGCAAAAAGGTGGGGAGGCAGGCTCGAACCTGAGACCTCCCACCTTTGAGAGTGATAAGTGTGTACCTGTAACCATTGCGCCCTTGGGTCTTTATTGGTTTTAGTTTGCACAATCTATTACTTAAGCCAACTTTGTCCATTTAGCTTATTCGACTAATTTAGCTTATTTCTAGCTTATTCAAACTAGCTTTTTCAACTTTTGTATTTTTTATAGAATTGTATTAGTATAAAGTATTTTATAAAAAAGTTTCAGATTTTTCTAAATAGTTTTAATATTTTTAAACATTTAATTAGTGTAAAATCTTATTTAATTCATAATAAAAAATATAAAAGTCTAAAAAATATAAATCTTTTTTCTAAAATTTTTCTTTTATCATATAGTACGTAATAAAATTGTTTTTACACTTGTAGGACTTTTATTTCATAAATTTTACGTTTTTGCTTGCGCACTCGCGTAATTTTTATAAATAACGTACGTTTTCATTTTAGGTAACGTTTTTAAGTAATTTAGGTTTACATTTCAACTAAAATAGTTTATTTTAGTTATTTTATTTTATAAATCAACAAAAACATCATTGTAAAAATAGTGATAGCGTTTATTTAATATAATTTAACTTTTTAATTTCCTTTAATTTGCATTTAAGCCCCTGTAATTTACAAATCTTTTCTTTAGGTATACATATCTCAAAATCCTTTCTGATCACTATCCTTAGTGATTATTCGACATCTGAAGTTGTTAAACACCAATTCATCCTCCGTGGGACTTAACGACCCAGGAATCCACTATATTCCTCTGATCTTAATTGCATTTGGTTTCTGAGCAGTTTTAAGTTTATTACGGTTAGCCATTCACAAGTGGCTAGCTTGTGTGATATAACTTGACGGTTCGGAACCAATCAAAGCCACTCAAGCTGCTCAAAATGAACCTGACGGCGTCCCAATCAAAGGGCGACGCCGTCCCTCTATACAGACTTGATAAAAAATGCACCAGACGGCTCAGTAGAATTTTTGCTCATACAACCTGACGACGTCAGGCTTTGAAGAAGAAGGGCGTCACTCAGACTTTTCATCTCAAACGGCCCAGATCCAGAATCATGACGACGTCCCATCTGAAGACTGACAGCGTCACAACTCTAAGGTGACGCCGTCCCATCGATGAATTGGCCAAGACGAAAACCTTAATGACGGCGAGCTGACGGCGTCCCACCTATAAGGTGACGCCGTCTCAAGTGTAAATCTATATATAGAATTCAATTTTTCTGCATTTAAAGATGTAGACTTTTGGAGTAAAAACCCTAAACGTTTGTAGTCCGACTTGGACAGTATCTTAGGGTCCCAAACCCTATTTTGCACATCAAGATAAGTGTTTTAACCCAAAGTATCATTATGTCTTCAATTGATTGTGTGTATGCTTGCTTGTTTAACATGTCTAGCTAAATTTCTTGTGTGTTTGCTTAGATCTATGAAACCTAGTTATTGATTATTGTTAGGTTGTTTCTTAACTTAATTGTAATTGGCTTAGGAGTGCAACTAGGCTTTCGTTGTGTTTAATGCTTGAATATTATTTGTGAAAGTGAGGCTTATGAATGAAATTGTTTAAGGACTTGCAGATTTCCTAGGCTAAACCCAAAGGTAACCTCAAAGATTTAGGGCATAGGCACACCCTACGACCTTAGGAATACAACGCGTTAAGATAAGGTGTGATAATTCATCCGACCAATAAAATATAACTAGAGAGTAATAGTATCTAGGTAAACTCATTTTTAATCATCATAAGAGCACACATCAAATAGACATAGCTACCCGTAGTAATAGATAATTAGAATAGTAGAACTAATCGGTAGAAGTACCATCCCCCAAACCAATTGCCCCGAGATAGTTACCTTAGCTTTATAAAAAAATATAAAAAGATAAAAAAGAATCATCCTTAACCCCCACCTTAGCGTAATACATTTCTTGCTATCATTCCTATTCCCCTAGAGAACGAAATCAATCCCCGATGCTTACCCAATACTACACTACAAGGATTAGGTTCACTGCCTAGGTGGTTGAAAACTTGCTCGAAGAAAAGTAAGTTCCTTTGACCCCGAACGCGCTTCGTACGTGCATCAGTTGTGTATTTTTTTATAATTGTCTGAATGTTTTTAATTGTCCATTTTTTAAGTATATATTAAACCATAACAATACGATGAATAAGTAGCTTGTGTAAACATGAAATAATAAACCATTAAATAAATTAACTTAATACATATCCTAAATTTAACATAGTAAAAAACTTTTACACGACAAAATCATAATAATTCAATATAACAAAGTACCAAATACGATAAACTCCTAATAGTTCAACAAAACTAACACGGTAGCTTAATCTAACAAACCCGAAAACTCATCCCAATATTATTACAATTTTCTCCAATCTTACAACAATCTCGGCCCTAGACAATGATAGATGAAATCAGTCTAAAGGTAATACAATAATCTTACATTGACTAATTTTCCCGAATACACCTAAAATTATCCCTAAACCTATTCTATACTACTAAGTCCTAATCACATGCCACTATAAGCATACTCACGCACCCAAACACTTTCAATCTTATCATGAGTCACACAACACTTGAATCTTAGCCACTTTTTATAATTCTGTCTTTCTAAATTACAACCGAAGCACAAGCATACAAAATCCTTATATATCTTTTTTTAAATCATAGCTAAAACCATATACATTGAATCTCGAAATACCTTTGAATTTGTAGTTTTGTTTCTCGGCTTTAAGATCTTTATAAAGGTCTCGGGTAAGGTTTTTGTATATCGGGTGAAGGGTTTTTTGGGTTTAAAGGGTTTGGAGTGGGTGAAGGGTTTGGAGGGTGTGAAGGGTGAAGGGTTTGCTAAGTGGCAGTGAGATCTAAAACCCAATTCTTACTCGGTTAGACCAATACATCTGCCCGCGTTTGATTCGCAAAAAAAAAAAAAAACAAATAATCAACCCTCATTTCCGACCGCGTCTAGCTGGGTAAGAGTCAGAGAGGGTTTAGATGTTTTTGTAAAACATAAACTAAGGGTTATTTTGTAATTTGATAACTGTTTTTATACGTTTGGTATTTTATGTTTGGGTTGAATTAGAATTAGTTATAGGGCGGTTAGCTTGGTCTAATCAAACATATTGGTAGCTTTGGAGTTTTTTGTACAATTTTTTTTACATTTGTCTTTTGTTCGGTAATAAATAATGAGATGATAAACTAAACCTTTAGTGATAAATGTACAAGGACTAACAATATCAATAAGGTAAAGTTGTTATTACTTTACTTTTGAGTTTACTACATTTTTGGTCATTGTGGTTTGCCGGGTATATCATTTTCAGTTCAATTTTCAAAAAAGTATCGGATCAACTCCAAAAGTAAAACACGTGTGTGGAAAACTAGAAGGGGGGTTGAATAGTTTTGCTGATTTTAATTTGATTTCAAAAACTTTAGATCCGATATTATGTGAAATTGTATGGATGTTGAGAACGTATAGATCTAATGATAGTGCAAGCAAATAAATAAAGATAAGGGATAGAAATGACACAACCGATTTATAGTGGTTCGGCTACAAGGACACCTTCCTTGCCCTACTCCACTCCCCGAGTCACCTACTCGAGAGTTCAAGCACTATGTCAACAAACTCCTTCACTTGGCGGAGAAGCCTTCACAACGTTGCTTACACTTTATCCGGTACAAAGCTAGATACCGAGTCCGTAGCACGGTGGACCAAACCAACACAACTATTACACAACAAATATGTGAAATATCAAATACAAGATCTTCGCTACAGAAATCTTGCGGAGTGACAAATCAATCAAGGACCCCTTGCTTGGATGACTTGTAGAATGCTCGTGATCTCGCCTTAGAGAAGGACCTATATGAGGATCACAAATAGAAAGAAAGAAGAACAACTCTCTAGATCAAGTGATCTATATGTTAGAAGAGAATGAGAGTGTATGAGAGATTTAGTAAGAAGAGGGGTGAGTTAGAATGAAGAAATGGCTCTCTATTTATAGGAAAATTTCCTCACTATTCCCACGGATCCCACAGATCCCTTCCACTTGGGATCCGGCTAGCACAAAGCTAGGGATCCGTGGAACGCTCCTCTTTGCCCATGGTTTTTTGGTTATGGGTCATGGGTTATGGGTTGGTCCATGGGTTTTCTTTAGATTCAATGTATCTAAGTATACATTTTATCTAGTATTCTTGGGTATGGGTTAAGATCCATGGGTTATGGTTTTTACCCATCCTAATAAACTATTACAACAAATGCTTAATTACTACATTTTTGTATTTAAAAGATTATATGTAAATGCTTTAAAAAAATAACATGTATCCTTATAATTATACTTAAGACAACATTATATATGTTATCAACAAAACACAAAGAGATCGCAAAATATTAATAAACGTTTTTACGGTTTATTTGTATTAACAATCTCCCCCTTTTTGTTGATGACAAAATATAATGTTATGATGAGTAAAACTTAAGAATAGATGTAAGTTTTGAAAGCTCCTAAGTTTTACTTCTTCTCCCCCTTTTTGTCGAAACAAAAAGTTAACCCTTGGAGGAAAAAGTAGTCTACGTATTTCTTACTCCCCCTTGACGGTATCTCCCCCTAGTTTGGGGCGTCAAGTGAAGAAAAATAAAAATCCTACAAAAAGAAAGGTTAGTAACATGCTTAAATGATCTTGTGGTTGTCTAGAATCAAGATAGGGAGCCAAGGTATGTAAACAAGGCCTTGTAATAAAACGACAAATTGTAGTGGTAGTTAAGCCACTTACAAGCATGTAAAAATAAGAACAAGACTTGTTCTTGAAAATGACTTCAAAATAAAAATAATACTAAAAGTGAAAAATAGTAGTAGTGATTCTTTCCATGCTTGCATAAAGTTATGGATGGAGGTTTTGATGAGTAATGGTATTGATGCGATCAAGGATGAGGTTAAGTATGAAACGCATTTCTTCCCTAACTTCTATTGCAATTTCTCTAGTGGATTGGCAATGTTCACAATGTAAATGATGTGGGTAATGAGTGTGGAAGTTTTCCGGTTTGTTTTGATTTGAGTTATGCGGAAGTGGTGGTGGAAAAATAGGAAAATATGGATCAAAATCCGGAATGTTTGCAAGTGGTGGTGGAAAAGAACCTAGATGTTCTTGTAATGTGATGGGAGCTAGAGGTGGTGATGTTTCAAGATCTTGAAAAATAGTATTTGGTGATGTGGAGGGTGTTGAAAAGACTATTTCTTTTTCTTTAGGTTGGGTAGATCTTGTTGGAGTCTTAAGGAGTTCCAAAAGAGTGATTTTGGGTGGTGATGAAGTTGGTGTACTTGTTGGTGATGAGGGATGTGCTATAATGGAAGCAACTTGTGGTGAGTTATTTGTTGAGGATGAATCATTTGAGGTTGGTTTTGCTAAACAACAAGATCGGATACTAATCCGTGCGGATTTCCTAGAGTTGGATTGTGGTATTTTGGATGGTGGTAGTACAAAGGTTTGGGTATCATGAAGATGATTGTTTGTACTAGGTGATTCATCTAGAGGGTTTTTGGATGGCATGGTGTATTGTGTATGTGAGGATGAGATGAATTATGCAAACATTTTGGGAGTTCTATATATATAGAGAAAAACAAAGCATTGTAATGAATGCTTGACCCAAAATGTGGATTAAAATCTAATGATTAGATATGAATTCAAGGCATGTGATCATGAGAACACAAGCATTAAAGAGCATACTCCAAAAAAAATAAACCAAATGTGGATTTTTCATCCAAAGTGAAAAAATAAGAAAGTAAAATCAGCTTCTGTTCCACGGTTCCCACGGTTCCTTCCCTTGAGGGATCCGTCCAGCATAAAGGCTGGGATCCGTGGGTCTGGTGATTCAGGCAGCACAAAATTTTCCTTTCGGAAACATTTTTGCCTATTGTGTGCCTATATGCAAACTATTTGGAGTTGCGGTTATCTCGACCTCTAAAAGAAATAGAAAATAAACTAGAAGTATAAAACATCCTATTGAGATAACCCGAAAACACATATTTAGTACATAAGTACGTAATTTTGTGTTGTCAATGCTCCTAATTCATTGTAGCTTAAAAGAATGTACCCGAAAACACATATTAATTATGTGTCCCCTTTAGCATTCAAAAGACATGAGATGCAATGAAAACGGGTTTTTACTTTGTATTAATAATGAAAAAGCGATTTATCCTAGACGTGAGAAATACTTTTGTGAAATTGATACGGGAGGGTATCATCCTTTTAGAAAACGTTGTGAAAGTAGGTTTTCTTTGAAAATGTGTATATATAAAAAAAATAAGAAAGCTATAAGTGGAAAACTCATCTTGGGTTTTGAAAATTCCCGTATTGTTTGTGAGTTGTGCATGAAATAGAGATCCTAGACTCAGAAAGAAGAAGGCTAGTGTTTACATACCTTGTAGAGTCAAATAATTTACGACGTGTGTTCCATTAAACCAAGACCAAGACGAAGTAGGTTGAATTGTTCCCGCTTCAACGGTTTGGTGAGGACGTCGGCTATGTTATCTTCGGATGCTACCTTCTCAATAGAAATGTTCCCCTTTTGAACATTGTCTCTTAAGAAGTGGTGACGAATCCCTATATGCTTTGTGCGAAAATGCAATACCGTATTCTTACTTAAGTCGATGGCACCTTTGTTTTCACATAGAATGGATATGTCGCTTAGATGAATGTCGTAGTCTACTAACGCTTGTTTCATCCATAGTGCTTGTTGGCATGCTTTGCCGGCGGAGACGTACTCGGCTTCGGTTGTTGATATTGCTAGAGTCGTTTGTTTCTTAGAAAACCACGATGTTAAACAACATCCCATGAAAGTACACACCCCACTTGTTGATATTTCTAGAGCCGTTTGTTTCTATCAACGTAATCACCTGCATGGTCAGAATCTGCATATACAATTGTTTCTACACCCGTGCCCTTAGGATACCATAATCCTAATTGTGTTGTACCCTTAATGTATCTAAATATTCTTTTTACGGCTTCTAGGTGTGATGTTTTGGGGTCTTCTTGAAACCTAGCGCATAAGCAAACACTAAACATGATATCCGGCCTACTTGCCGTGAGGTAGAGGAGACTACCTATCATGCCACGATATTTAGTATTATCTACGGATTCGCCGTCTTCATCTTTTGTGAGTTTGGTGTCGGATGACATTGGTGTCCTAATTGGTTTCGACTCTTCTAGGCCAAATTTCTTTAACATCTCCTTTATGTATTTAGATTGATTGAAGAAGATACCATCTTCTACTTGTTTAATTTGTAGACCAAGAAAGAAACTAAGTGTTGGGATTTAGGAAATCCAGTACTTAAAGTGTCGGTCACCTCAAGTATGTATACTCGTTAGAAAGCTCGTAGTCGTAGTTATTCAGTGTTAGTATTTAGATTACTTTGTAACACCGTGGAGGACGGACGGGTCTTTACCCACTGTATGCCTGATCCACAGCCTAAAGTAGGCGTCTAAGCTTGTACCCTATAAATACCCTTTGCCCTCCAAGGCAAAGGGTTGGAGCTTCATAATATATTTTTCTTTGTCTCTCTAAGGTTCCCATTCTCTCCCACTTTCTCTCTCTAAACTCTTAACCCTAGCCACCGCACCTCTTGTTTAACAAACCAAGATCCTACAAATGGTATCAAGAGCCATGGTTTGATCATGTTCTTGGTTTGATTGTTATTGTTTGGGTTAAGGTTTAGTTTTTGTTTTACGCGTAAAAAGGGTGTCTCGCATACGAGATTTTGAATCCTTAAAGCTTTAAATTTTACACATTTTATTCCAAGATTCTTGTGGGTTAAGGTTTATTGTGTGTTAAACTTTCTGTTTCTTGCAAAAAGTTTGAAACTTTACAAGTTTTTCTTGTTTTTTAAGAGTGTTTGGATACGTGTGTACGGATCTACGCATAAGAGAGAATAGTGGTTTTGATCTTCGAGACTTGTTGTTTTGGTGTTTTTAAGGTTGTGTTATCATCTTTATCTGGTTGTCTTAACGTTTTTGATCATAAAAACGTGTTTGGAAAAATTTGTACTTCCTACGCATAACGAAACCCTAATCCTACGCGTAAGGAATTTTTCACTTGATCTTCATTTCTGGTGGTTACTCAGTGTTCTTCTTGCTTGGATAAGCCTGAAAAACATTTCGACTTTGGTATCTCGTGCACTGTGAAGTGTAAGAGATAGTTGTGGGTAAAACCCTAATTTTATGCATAAGCATAAAACTTACGCGTAACAATTCTTACGCATAAGCTACGCATAAGCTTGTCTTACGCCTAAGGGAAACTTACGCATAAGGTTTTTACGCCTAAGCTTTGGTTTACGCATAAACTTAAGCTTTTTACCCTAAAACTCTACGCGTAAGCTCTAGACTACACGTAAACTCTATCTACGCGTAAGCTTGTGTCTACTCGTAAGTTGTAAGTTACGCGTAAACTGCTGTCTACGCGTAAGCTCTCATCTACGCATAAGTTCCTACGCATAACTTTGCTGTCTACGCATAAGTGTATAAGTTTTACGGTTTGTCTCTTGATTTTGTAAAATCCCGTGAAAGAATCTATTTCCCGGTTAAGTCAAAGATTTGTAAAATCCCGTAGAATTTAAACATGTCTTCCGTTGCTGATGATGTGCAAGCTGCAGGATCTGATACTCGTCCTCCCATGCTTGATAGAACTGACTATGAGTCTTGGTCACAAAGAATCAGGCTGTACTGCTTAGGGAAGGAGAATGGGGTTAACATCCTTAAGTCAATTGATGAAGGACCGTATCGGGTTGAGACTACAAGAGACATAATTGATACTGCTGCAGATGGTACAATGATCTTTGGAATAGACAGACCAAAGACATATGATGAGCTGAGTGATAAGGAAAAAAAGAGATTTGATGCTGATATCAGGGCTTCTAATATCATACTACAGGGTCTTCCTAAAAACATCTACAAGCTGATGAATCACAACACAGAAGCTAAGGCAGTATGGGACAATGTCAAGATGTTTCTCTCGGGTTCTGAATTGACTATCGAAGACAGAGAATCACAGCTGTATGATGAATTTGAACACTTTAAGATGAAACCTGAAGAGAGTGTTTATGAATATTACGTGAGATTCCACAAGCTGGTGAATGATATGAGGAATATTAAGATGACTATGCCAAACATTCAGTTGAACTCAAAATTCATGAACAACATGAACCCTGAATGGCATAAGTTTGTCACGTCTGTGAAGCTTACCAAGGGACTAAAGAACACCAACTATGAGCAATTGTATGCTTTCCTTCTTTAGAATGAGAAACATGCTATGTTTGAAAGAAGGATTCTTGAACAGTTCAAATCTCAACCAGGAGAAACAAGCTCATCAAATGATACAACAGCATTCTTCACCAAAGCATCTCAAGTCACACCCACTGAAAATGATAATCACAAGCCTGTTTCTGATTCTGGATATAAGCAACCTGGTTCTGATGCAGTCATGGAGCACTTTATCAATCAAGTGGCTCTTATGGTCAAGCAAAACCTGAATCTCACCCCTCACACTAACAACTATCTCAGAACTGTATCCAATCGTCAAAATCATGCCACTATTAGAAACGGAAAGATTGTGGTGGAAAATGTGCAAGGAAGACAGAATGCTTATCCTCCACACAATGAACAAGGTAATGTAGGTTATGGGAATGCTGGTGTTGGTGGTGGATATGATGGTAATCAGAATCGTGGAAGGAATATAGCTCAGGGTCAATTAAAACCAATCAAGTGCTACAACTGTGGTGGAGAAGGGCACATTGCTAGGAATTGTACTCAACCAAAACGCCCTCAAAACGCAGAATACTTCAGGGACAAGATGTTACTGGTTCAAGCACACGATAATGGTGAGATGTTGAATGAAGAGGAGCTGTTGTTCTTAACTGATGGGAATGCTAGAACATACGATGTTGATGTGGACGAACAACCAGTGCATGCTGCTCAAAACAATCCCAACGCCTTTCAAGTTGCAGATTGTGATGCATATGACTCGGACGTTGATGATGAACCATGTGCACAAACCATCTTCATGGCTAATATTACTCCAATGACCTCTTCATCTCAACAAGCCAGTCCATCCAAGGAATCCATCATCAAAGAGGTACTCAAACTATATGATGTGGTTGATGAGCAAAAGATTCCCAATGAAGTACAATATACTGAAGTCATTGAGTCAGATATTGAAAATATGGGAAATAACAATGTTATCCCATATGAACAATATGTGAAACAAGATGACAATCTTGTTGTACCTAGTGATGAATCTTCTGCAATTAACAATGAATGCATACATGATGAATACACTGCATTTGTGCCTGATGATTCCTTGACCACTGAGCTTAATACCTACAAGGAACAAGTTGCTATTTATGAACAGCGTGCTAAGTTTGAGTTAACTACCCGTGAGCAGGATATGGATAACCAAATGCGTACAATTATTAGAAAAATTAATTTTAGATAAGAAGTATTAAAACAAGAGTTAAACTCTTTGCAAGAAAAGCTTTCTAAAACTGCTAAGCAAAAACAAGAACATCAAGAAAATGTGAGAATGCTTAAGCAAGAATTCAATGCAAAGGAATCAAAACTTTTGAATGATTTTTCCAATCTAAAAACTTTGAAAAACAAACTTGAGAATAAGTTGTACGTACAAGGAAATACCATTCAGACTGCTCACATGATCACTAAGCATAGAGTCTTAAGCGATAAGCATAGCGTCCCCCTTGTTGAGGAACCTAGTCCAGAGGTTATTAAAAAGGCTAGAGCTGCTCATAAGGTAATTTATGATGGTAATGAAATCATTAAGCCTAGGCAGAAACCTAGTTGCGTTGAGTGCACTGAGGAAGATAAGAAGTCAGATGAAGTCACTAGGGAGAAATTGAACAAGAAGCTAGAAAATCCTGAGTGTAAAAGAATAACATAACATTCAAACCCCATGATTACACTAAGGAAAACTGGATCTCCTTAAACAAGTTTAAGCCTCAGACACTTCTAACACTTGAACAAGTGTTCTGGAAAAAAGATATGGATATGAAAAAAGCTGAAAATCTTGTTGAAACGAATTCCCCTTGTAGGAGATTGTCAAAAGAAACTGTGTATCCTCCTAATACACCAATGCACCTAGTTCCTAGATCTATTGCCACTAATAGCAGGACCTTAATCAGCCTATATGTTGTTTATCAACTGTTTGTTGATTTTGAGAAAACGTGTAAGAAGAGAATCACACCTACAGGAATAACTGAGAGGGAAAGGGGCTTTGAGCAAACCAAAGAATGTTATTTAACCGAGGTCATGCCTTTCTTTAATCAGTTAAAAGGTCAATTTGAGAGTCTTAAAATTGGAATAAACACTGATATTAAGGAAATGGAAAAGGAATTTGATGCAATGATTGTTGAGGTCAATGATTATGATCGGGAACTTAAATATAGTGAAATTGAAAGGAAGAATCTGCATATATTAAATGAAAACTTGATTTCTCAATGTGTTGCTCAAGATGTGTTTTACATTGCTACGAATTCTTCTATTACTGCATCTCAATTTCATGAATTATCAGTTGCGTTGAAAGTTTCCCATGATCGTGTAATTGAGCTTGAAACAACGAATTCAAAATTGCATGAGAAAATCGAAACGGATGATCATGATAATCTGGTTAAACAGTTTTCAAAATTAGAAGTTGAACATCTTGCTTTGCAATTAAAATATCAACATCTCAAAGAAAATGTTAAAACCTCAAATATCAAGACATCCTCTGATGCTCCTGAGTTTGATGCAGTTTTTGAAATTAGCAAACGTGATGAACAAATTCGAGCTCATTATAACACGATCAAAAGATTGAAATTAGCAAACGTTTCATCTTCAAAACTTAGTAAATGCATTACAAAAGGAAAACGAGAGCTTTCTAGAAGAAAATGAAAAGGTTAAACGTCATTTCAATGAGTTATTTGAATCAATAAAGGTCACTCGTAATAAAAACAACGATTATATAGCTTCATTACAAAAGGAAATTGAGAATCTGAAGAGTCAGGTAAAAGGGAAAATGCCAATGTCCAATGGGGAGAATGATGGATCAAAGGTACCTGTTTGTAATAAATATGCTTTGTCTGTGAAATATGTTCCTCCTCATCTTAGGAATAATAAACTTGATATTCAAACATATTTCTCATCTCTTAAGGATTGTCTAGAATGTCTCCGTGTGATTGTTGAAGAGGATAAGTTAGAGAAACCACTTGATAATGCAATTGGGCATGCATGCTTATATGCCAAACGATCTCAAGAAATTCTAGAATGCCTAATCACAATATGCCCTAAGTCCTTAGGTGAGAGAGTTAATCTTTTGATTCCGTGTTCTATGCCTAGTGCCAAGTATGATATCCATTCGATGCCCAATGTTTTGAATGAGCATTGGAGTATATCTTCAAATAGGTCAGATTCCAGATCTGTTAGTGTTAAGAAAGTGAACCTAAGTGTGCCTGCATGTAATTCAGATCCCAGCACATCTAAACAGGAAATGCAAAGAGTAGCAAAACCAACTAATGTTCCCATTACCTCTACAGGAGTAATCAGTGACATTAAAACGAGCTGGTCAAAGTCTCAAGACAATACAAGGAATGATAGGACCTCGCAAACTAAGAATGTGCGTTCGAAGAAAGTAGAAGACCAACATAGGAACTTTAAGCTTGAGTCGAATAAAACGAATCGTGTTGATTCTAGTATTAGCCATAGGCGTACTGTAATTAATTCGAATTCTGATACTACTTGCAAACCTTGTTATGATGTCTGCTTGAATTCTGTTTCTAATCATGAATGTGGTGTGAAAGCTTTGTCTAATGCTGTCAAATCTCCAGTTAACACTGTTAATGAAAAATATCATGCTAAGAAGGCAAAATGGCAAAGGCAAAAGAAAGTAAGAAAACAGTGGAAGTCCACAGGAAGAACATTTAGAAAGATAGGTTATCAATGGATACCTGTTGGCCATAAGAATAATCAGGCAATGCCCACTAGAAAATGGATGCCTACTGGTAGAACTGTTCCCTTAAGAAGTGCACATACTTTGAATAGGGCAAACACGAACACTAGTATTGCATCTATTCATAATGATTCTATTTCCTTAATTTCTGATATGAATGCTTCTATGTCTGATGTGGGTGATCCAATCACTGTTACTAACCAAATGGAACCCATTCTTGCATGGGGATCCCAATTATCCAGTCATCCTTTCTTGTCTGTGTTCAACTGCAGATCGTTCAAATCGTTCTGTGGTACATGGACTCAGGCTGTTCCAAGCATATGACTGGAGATCGCTCGCGGCTCATGAACTTCGTGAGTAAATTTATCGGGACTGTTAGATTCGGAAACGACCATTTTGGAGCTATTATGGGTTATGGAGATTATGTGGTTGGAGATAGTGTAATTTCCCGTGTATACTATGTGGAAGGTCTTGGTCATAACTTGTTCTCTGTTGGTCAATTCTGTGATTCCGATCTTGAAGTGGCCTTTAGAAAACATACTTGTTTCATTAGAGAACTTGATGGTGTGGAATTATTCAGAGGAAAACATACTTCTACTTGTTTAATTTGTAGACCAAGAAAGAAACTAAGTGTTGGGATTTAGGAAATCCAGTACTTAAAGTGTCGGTCACCTCAAGTATGTATACTCGTTAGAAAGCTCGTAGTCGTAGTTATTCAGTGTTAGTATTTAGATTACTTTGTAACACCGTGGAGGACGGACGGGTCTTTACCCACTGTATGCCTGATCCACAGCCTAAAGTAGGCGTCTAAGCTTGTACCCTATAAATACCCTTTGCCCTCCAAGGCAAAGGGTTGGAGCTTCATAATATATTTTTCTTTGTCTCTCTAAGGTTCCCATTCTCTCCCACTTTCTCTCTCTAAACTCTTAACCCTAGCCGCCGCACCTCTTGTTTAACAAACCAAGATCCTACACTAAGTTCTCCCATCATACTCATTTCAAACTCGTCATGCATGATTTTAGAAAAATCATCACACATGTCTTGACAAGTGGATCCGAATATAATATCATCTACGTATATTTGTACTATGATTATGTGTGACTCTCTTTACTTAGTAAAAAGTGTGTTGTCAACTAACCCCATGGTATAGTTATGTTTAATTAAAAAGGACTTGAGTCTATCATACCAAGCTTTTGGAGCTTGTTTAAGACCATAAAGGGCTTTCTTTAATTTATAAACGTGTTTGGGTTTTTTCAAAATCGATGAAGCCCGGAGGTTGAGCTACATATACTTCTTCATTAATGAAACCATTTAGAAAAGCGCTTTTGACATCCATTTGATAAAGCTTTAGATCATTAGCACAAGCATACGCAAGAAGTATTCTTATAGACTCTAATCTAGCCACGGGGGCATAGGTCTCCTCAAAGTCTATTCCTTCTTGTTGGTTTTACCCTTGGCAATGAGTCTAGCCTTGTTCCTAGACACTACTCCGTTTGCATCTAATTTGTTTTTATACACCCATTTTGTTCCTATTATGGTTTGATTACTAGGTGGAGGGACAAGTGTCCAAACATCATTAGAAACAAATTGATTTAGTTCTTCTTGCATAGCCATTACCCAACTTTCATCTTTTATGGCTTCTTGTGTGTTCTTAGGTTCTATGGTTGAAACAAAACAAAATAAGCTACTTTGGTTTTGAACTTGAGACCTTAATGTTCGTTCGTTTAGCTTTCCTATTACCTTATCTACGGGGTGATCTTTTGACTCTTTAATGTTTATGATTTCACCATTTAAAGGTTCTTCTACTTCATTTATCTTTTTCTTAATTACAATAGCTTCACTTTCTATGATCTCGTCATCGACAAGAGGTGGAGAGGGTTTGGGTGGACTTTCATCAAATTTTATGTTTAATGACTCTTCTACCTTCATTGTTTCTTTGTTTAATATGACGTAAGCTTTGCTATTTGGCGAGTAACCTAGAAAGATACCTTCGGTTGATTTAGGATCAAATTTTGTAAGGTAATCTTTAGTGTTAAGAATGAAGCATTTGCTTCCAAAGACTCTAAAGTGATTTAGCGTAGGCTTTTTGCCTCGGAGTAACTCATATGGAGTTTTACCTAAGATTGGTCTAATTAAGACTCGATTGAGTATGTATGTTGAAGTATCAACGGCATTACACCAAAAATTTTGAGGTATGGATTGTTCATTAAGCATGGTTCTACTCATTTCTTGAAGGGTTCTATTCTTTCTTTCTACAACCCCATTCGATTGTGGAGTGCGTGGAGCCGAGAAGTTGTGAGTAATACCATTAGCGTCACAAAAGGCTCCAAATTGCACTTCATTATCGAATTCCCTACCATGATCCGTCCTAATAGACACTATAGGACTTCCTAGTTGTCTTTGGATCTTTTTTCTTAATATTTCAAAGTAGTTAAAGGTTTCCGTTTTGTTCTTTAAAAATTTTGTCCATGTATACCTAGAGTAGTCATCCACTATTACCAAAGTGTAGTAGTTGCCTCCATAACTTTGGATAGCGGATGGACCAAATAAATCCATATGTAGTAATTCTAGACACCTAGTTGTGGACACCATGTTTTTAGCTTTATGACTCGAATGAGCTTGTTTACCTACATTACAAGCATCACAAAAATGATGTTCATATTTTAACTTAGGTAGATCTCTTACTAGATCTTTGGATGATAGCGATTGAAGAAGTCGCATGTTGGCGTGACCCAATCTTCGATGCCATAAGGTCGAAGTATCATCCATAGAGGTAAGACATAGTTTATCTTTAGGTTCATTACCGATTTTAATGACATAGACTCCATGTTTCCTAATTCCTCTTCCTATGGTTATGCCATTTTTAAGTATCTTACTACCGGTTTCGGTAAAAAGTACATTGCACTTTTTATCACATATTTGTCCTATACTTAAGAGGTTAAAGTTTAGGTTTTCTACATGACACACATCGTTAATGGTTAGAGATTTGTTAGAAACCGTACCTTTACCGATGATTCTACTTTTGCTATTTCCAAACACCACATTACCTCCATTTAGGGATTCATATGTGGAGAATAGATCCCTATTGCCGGTCATGTGCCTCGTGCACCCGCTATCCTTGACCCATTCATCGGGGTCTAGGTCGACCTTTAAGCACACCTAAAACAATAATAAACTCAAAAGTTTTGTCCCCATTTGTTCATGGGTCCATTAGTGTTAAACATTCCATTCATGTTAGACATGTATGGATAAGATGAGTATGCATTCCATGGAGCAAAGTTTTGAAAAGAGAAACCGTTTTGCATATTAGGGTTCCATCCCATTTGATGGTTACTTCTTGGATAAACGTTATTAGGTCTCCTAGATGCATTATGTTTTTGAAAAGATGGTGCTTTGTTTCTTGCAAAAGTAGGATTATATTTTGGAGGTGGATGTCTAGTGGTGACATGAGTTGGTTTCTTCCTATTAACGATAACGAACTCGGTTCTAGATGAAGAAGCTATGTTATTACCACTAGTTGTCACAGCAGATCCACGGATCCTAGTTTGTACACTAGCCGGTTCCCTTTTTAGGGGATCTGTGGGATCCGCCACAACAGTGGCTGGTTTTTCTAATTCTTTAACAAATTTTGTTTCTTTATTTTCACTAGTTGATGGATCAAGTTGTTGTATACCTAGAACCTTTTGGTTGTTGCCGGTTTTAACACCATCGAGTATTGTATCTAAGGTTTTTGTACTCATTCTAGCAATTTTAGAATCTAAATGATCAACTAGTGTTTGAAGTTGAACACAAAGTTCACATTCACCACTTGCTATTTTACCCTTTTCTAAACGTTTTAGTTTTGCTTTTAATTCTATGACTTCTTTATCTAAACGTTGGTTTTGACTCTTTAAAAGCTTGTTTTCGTTGATTAGTTTTAAGCTAATATTGCATAGTTTATCATATTCATTATGCAATGAGTCGTCATCAAGTGATGAACTACTATAGTATTCGTGACATACCTCGTCATTTGCCATGAGACAAATTTCTTCGTCCTCCTCGTCGCTCATTCCCCACGTGCCGCTCACGAACGCCTTTTGATCATCCCGTTTGGGACACTTACTAATAAAGTGGTTTGGGTCCCCACATTTAAAGCAAGTACGATCATCCTTTGGTTTCTCGTCCTCTTTGCTTTTTCGAAAGCCTTTCTTATCGTCATACGGTTGTTTGACGAATCTTCCCTTTCTTCTAAAGAACTTTTTAAAGTCCCTTACCGCCATAGCATACTCCTCATCGTCACTACCCGAGGAAGAGTTCTCTTCATCACTTGAAGCCTTTTTGGCTTTTAAGGCAAGAGATTTATGTTTCTCTTTTACCTTTAAGGCTTCGGAATCTTTAGCAAGAACAAGCTCGTAGACTTTTAGATTGCCTATGAGTTCATCGAGGGTGAGAGTTGTCAAATCTTTTGACTCTTCGATCGCCGTCACCTTAGATCTCCACTTCGATGGAAGTGCCCTTAGATATCTCCTAACATGGTTACGGCTAGAGAAAGATTCATCAAGTGCTTGTAAAGATGTAATAATAGTATTAATGTTAGCAAATGAATGATCTATAGTTTCCTCATCCGATATTGAAAATTGTTCATATTGTTGAACAAATAAATCAATTTTATTATTTTTAACTTGTTGGTTGCCTTGATGAGTTACAACTAAAGAATTCCAAATTTCTTTAGAGGTTTTGAGTAAAGAAATTCTTTCAAATTCCTTTTTTGGTAAAGCATTATATAAAACCATTTTTGCTTCACTATTTTTAGAAAGCTTTTTCTTCAAATCATCATTTAGTTTATCATGAGGTATGTAAACTACATTCCCTTTATCATCTTTTGAGGTAGCCTCAAAATCGCCTTCAACAATAATGTACCAAAGATCAATATCTTTAGATTTCACATATGTTTCAAATCTATTTTTCCAATATATAAAACCATTAGTTTCAAGTAGTGGTGGTCGTTGCATAGATTGCCCTTCCTTATAATTTTCGGAACCCATAGTGATCGAAAAGTTTTTAAAATACAATTTTATTTTAAAACTTTTATAAACTTAGCTCTGATACAAATTGTGGAAAACTATAAGGGGGGGTTGAATAGTTTTGCCGATTTTAATTTGATTTCAAAAACTTTAGATCCGATATTATGTGAAATCGTATGGATGTTGAGAACGTATAGATCTAATGATAGTGCAAACAAATAAATAAAGATAAGGGATAGAAATGACACAACCGATTTATAGTGGTTCGGCTACAAGGACACCTTCCTTGCCCTACTCCACTCCCCGAGTCACCTACTCGAGAGTTCAAGCACTATGTCAACAAACTCCTTCACTTGGCGGAGAAGCCTTCACAACATTGCTTACACTTTATCCGGTACAAATCTAGATACCGAGTCCGTAGCACGGTGGAACAAACCAACACAACTATTACACAACAAATATGTGAAATATCAAATACAAGATCTTCGCTACAGAAATCTTGCGGAGTGACAAATCAATCAAGGACCCCTTGCTTGGATGACTTGTAGAATGCTTGTGATCTCGCCTTAGAGAAGGACCTATATGAGGATCACAAATAGAAAGAAAGAAGAACAACTCTCTAGATCAAGTGATCTATATGTTAGAAGAGAATGAGAGTGTATGAGAGATTTAGTAAGAAGAGGGGTGAGTTAGAATGAAGAAATGGCTCTCTATTTATCCGGCTAGCACAAAGCTAGGGATCCGTGGAACGCTCCTCTTTGCCCATGGGTTTTTTGGTTATGGGTCATGGGTTATGGGTTGGTCCATGGGTTTTCTTTAGATTCAATGTATCTAAGTATACATTGTATCTAGTATTCTTGGGTATGGGTTAAGATCCATGGGTTATGGTCCATGGGTTATGGTTTTACTCATCCTAATAAACTATTACAACAAATGCTTAATAACTACATTTTTGTATTTAAAAGATTATATGTAAATGCTTTACAAAAATAACATGTATCCTTATAATTATACTTAAGACAACATTATATATGTTATCAACAAAACACAAAGAGATCGCAAAATATTAATAAACGTTTTTACGGTTTATTTGTATTAACAACGTGTATCGGGTTTGGTCCAATTTTACTAACACCGTCAATTTGACTTACATTAAATATTATAGCATATTTCTTTTCATGTAATTTATTAGAAACAAAAATAAAGTCTCACACACTTATCATCAAAATACATATACCTCATTCTCTTTTTTCTTCTATTTCTTTTCTCTATTATTAATACAAATAAGCCGTAAAAACGTTTATTAATATTTTACGATCTTCTAATGTTTTATCGATAACAAACGTAATATCATTTTAACGATAGAAATAAAATACCTAAATAGGCTTGAAACCAATAGTTTACTAACACACTTACGTTGTCACATAAAACATTAAAACAAGTATAAGTGATTTTATGATTTAGTAATACATATGTACAACAACTAGTGTTTACATATTGGGTAAATATATACATAACTAGTATGTTTTATAATGGGTAATATAAATGGGTAGAAACTTAAGTATTTGACTCATTGACCAAATACATTGAATGTAGTTGGGTAAAACCCAAAGTCCATGACCCATAACCCATTTCATGACATCAGGCATAAATCATATATGGATATTATCCATGACCCATGGTTTTAACCCATGACCCATGGACTAGATGCATTGCATCTTGTAGATACATTGTATCTACTTGGATACCCATGGTCCAATGACTAGGACCCATGACCCATAACCCATGACCCATGACCCAAAACCCATTGGCAAAAGGGAGTGTCCCACAGATCCCTAGTATTACACTAGACGGATCCCTCATGTGAGGGATCTGTGTGATCCGTGGAACAGTAGCTATTTTTTCTCTATAAATAGTGAGCCATTTCCTCATTGTATCTCACCCCTTTCTCACATACTTTCTCTTTGATTTATAAACTCGCTAACCTCAGATCCTAGTGATCTATGTATGTAGTTTTGTTTTTGTGTGATTCTCTAAGTTCCTCTTAAAGGCGAGATCACCACCCTTTGAAGTCGAGCAAGCTCAAGTCCATGAGTTGCCATGCTTCGTTATCATCAAGACTACTGAGGTTCTCTTGTTGATAGTTCTCTTCTTTCTCATAAGAAGTGTAGTATTGAAGACATTAGTTAAAGATGTCTAAAGGGTCAACACGAAGACATTAGTGAAAGGTGTCGAACGTCCGTATTGAAAGCACTAGTGAAGGGTGCTTAGAAGTCAAGGCTAAAGGCATTAGTAAAGGGTGTCTAGAAGTCAAGTCACAAGGCATTAGGGAAGGGTGCCTTGAGATCGAGTCAAAGGCATTAGTGAAAGGTGCGTAAGGTGTATAATTCGATATGGTGTGCTCAATGTACAAGATAGATTAGTATTGTGTCAAAGGATATTGATATCCTTGTTGATGTTGTTGTAAGGAGTGGATCTCCTTTGGGGTTAGTTATTGTTGTAGTGTTGGGTAGTAGTTCCTCCATTGTAATGGAACTCGGTATATAGCCTAATACCGGATAAAGAGTAGGCGGCGTTGTGATAGGTTTGGTTCTACCTCGTGGAAGAACCCGGTATCTAGCCTTGTACCGTATAAAGAGTAGGCAACGTTGTGAAGGCTTCTCCGCCATAAGGAGTTGGTGTCGTGTAGTGTTTACAAACCCTCGAGTAGGTGACTCGGGGAGTGGAGTAGGGCAAGGAAGGTGTCCTTGTAGCCGAACCACTATAAATACTCGAGTTGTGGTTTTGTGCTTCTTACTCCTTATTCTTTCATTACATATTTATATATGCTTGTCTATCAACATCTAACACACATGTTTAAATAGAGTGACATAAATCGATCTAAATAGTTTAAAACGAAGTTTTAATCGGTAAAACTATTCAACCCCCCTTCTAGTTTTCCACAATTGGTATTAGAGCTTCGTTACCAAGTTTGTTAGAGTATATTGTACTTTAAAAACTTGACACGATCCATGTTTAATTGAAAACTACAAAGAAGGTCTTTTACAAAAACAAACGCCATGTTTTAAAACACCTTGTTTGGATGTTGATTAGATGACAACATTTTTCTTTTTTTTTTTTTTACTTAATTGCACTAACCTTCCTTGTCATGTTACTTAGTTAAAGCTCATACCTATCAAGTCATAGGAATTGCTTGGTAACAAGAATACCTTCCCTAATAAGGTATCTTATACACGAAGGAACCAGAGCTGTCTACTGACATTTGTTTTGTCATTAGTAAAGACACTCCTAAGTGCATTAGAGGTATGATTTCCCACTTATCTCTAAATAATATTAGATTAAATAATAAGTATGCTTACATAGGAATTTATATGATTGTCTTTTCACATACTCATATATTACATGTAACTTCGTTAGGATAGTAGAAGTAATCGGTAGAAGTACCACCCCCAAACCAATTGCCCCGAGATATTTACCTTAGGTTAATAAAAAACTATAAAAAGATAAGAAAAGAATCATCCTTAACCCCCACCTTAGCGTAATACATTTCTTGCTAGCATTCCTATTCCCATAGAGAACGAAATCAATCTCCGAGGCTTACCCAATACTACACTACAACGATTAGGTTCACTGCCTAGGTGGTTGAAAACTTGCTCGAAGAAAAGGAAGTTACTTTGACCCCGAACGCGCTTCGTACGTGCATCAGTTGTGTATTTTTTTTATAATTGTCTGAATGTTTTTAATTTTCCATCTTTTAAGTATATATTAAACCATAACAATACGATGAATAAGTAGCTTGTGTAAACATGAAACAAAACACTTGTATCATAAATTTAACACAATAATAAACCATTAAATAAATTAACTTAATACATATCCTAAATTTAACATAGTAAAAAACTTTTACACGACAAAATCATAATAATTCAATATAACAAAGTACCAAATATGATAAACTCCTAATAGTTCAACAAAACTAACATGGTAGCTTAATCCAACAAACCCGAAAACTCATCCCAATATTATTACAATTTTCTCAAATCTTACAACAATCTCGGCCCTAGAAATTGATAGATGAAATCAGTCTAAAGGTAATATAATAATCTTACATTGACTAATTTTCCCGAATACACCTAAAATTATCCCTAAACCTATTCTATACTCCTAAGTCCTAATCACACGCCACTATAAGCATACTCACCCACCCAAACACTTTCAATCTTATCATGAGTCACACACCACTTGAATCTTAGCCACTTTTTATAATTCTGTCTTTCTAAATTACAACCGAAGCACAAGCATACAAAATCCTTATATATCTTTTTTTAAATCATAGCTAAAACCATATACATTGAATCTCGAAATACCTTTGAATTTGTAGTTTTGTTTCTCGGCTTTAAGATCTTTATAAAGGTTTCGGGTAAGGTTTTTGTATATCGGGTGAAGGGTTTTTTGGGTTTAAAGGGTTTGGAGTGGGTGAAGGGTTTGGATGGTGTGAAGGGTGAAGGGTTTGCTAAGTGGCAGTGAGATCTAAAACCCAATTATTACTCGGTTAGACCAATACATCTGCACACATTGGATTCGAAAAAAAAAAACAAATAATCAACCCTCATTTCTGACCGCGTCTAGCTGGGTAAGAGTCAGAGGGGGTTTAGATGTTTTTGTAAAACATAAACTAAGGGTTATTTTGTAATTTGATAACCGTTTTTTATACATTTGGTATTTTATGTTTGGGTTGAATTAGGATTAGTTATAGGGCGGTTAGCTTGGTATAATCAAACATATTGGTAGCTTTGGAGTTTTTTTTTACATTTTTTTTGCATTTGTCTTTTGTTCGGTAATAAATAATGAGATGATAAACTAAACCTTTCATGATAAATGTACAAGGACTAACAATATCAATAAGGTAAAGTTGTTATTACTTTACTTTTGAGTTAACTACATTTTTGGTCATTGTGGTTTGCCGGGTATATCATTTTCAGTTCAATTTTCAAAAAAGTATCGGATCAACTCCAAAAGTAAAACACGTGTATCGGGTTTGGTCCAATTTTACTAACACCGTCAATTTGACTTACATTAAATATTATAGCATATTTCTTTTCATGTAGTTTATTAGAAACAAAAATAAAGTCTCACACACTTATCATCAAAATACATATACCTCATTCTCTCTTTTCTTCTATTTCGTTTCTCTATCGTTAATACAAATAAGCCGTAAAAACGTTTATTTATATTTTACGATCTTCTAATGTTTTATCGATAACAAACGTAATATCATTTTAACGAAACAAATAAAATACCTAAATAGGCTTGAAACCAATAGTTTACCAACACACTTACGTTGTCACATAAAACATTAAAACAAGTATAAGTGATTTTATGATTTAGTAATACATATGTACAACAACTAGTGTTTACATATTGGGTAAATATATACATAACTAGTATGTTTTATAATGGGTAATATAAATGGGTAGAAACTTAAGTATTTGACCCATTGACCAAATACATTGAATGTAGTTGGGTAAAACCCAAAGTCCATGACCCATAACCCATTGCATGACATCATGCATAAGTCATATATGGATATTATCCGTGACCCATGGTTTTAACCCATGACCCATGGACTAGATGCATTGCATCTTGTAGATACATTGTATCTACTAGGATACCCATGGTCCAATGTCTAGGACCCATGACCCATAACCCATGACCCATGACCCAATACCCATGGGCAAAAGGGAGCGTCCCACGGATCCCCAATATTACACTGGACGGATCCCTCAAGTGAGGGATCCGTGTGATCCGTGGAACAGTAGCTATTTTTTCTCTATAAATAGTGAGCCATTTCCTCATTGTTTCTCACCCCTTTCTCACATATTTTCTCTTTGAGTTATAAACTCTCTAACCTCAGATCCAAGTGATATATGTATGTAGTTTTGTTTTTGTGTGATTCTCTAGGTTCCTCTGAAAGGCGAGATCACCACCCTTTGAAGTCGAGCAAGCTCAAGTCCATGAGTTGAAATGCTTCGTTATCATCAAGACTACTGAGGTTCTCTTGTTGATAGTTCTCTTCTTTCTCATAAGAAGTGTAGTATTGAAGACATTAGTGAAAGATGTCTAAAGGGTCAAGACGAAGACATTAGTGAAAGGTGTCAACGTCCGTATTGAAAGAACTAGTGAAGGGTGCTTAGAAGTCAAGGCTAAAGGCATTAGTAAAGGGTGTCTAGAGGTCAAGTCACAAGGAATTAAGGAAGGGTGCCTTGAGATCGAGTCAAAGGCATTAGTGAAAGGTGCCTAAGGTGTACAATTTGATATGGTGTGCTCGATGTACAAGATAGATTAGTATTGTGTCAAAGGATATTGATATCCTTGTTGATGTTGTTCTAAGGAGTGGATCTCCTTTGGGGTTAGTTATTGTTGTAGTGTTGGGTAGTAGTTCCTCCATTGTAATGGAACTCGGTATCTAGCCTAATACCGGATAAAGGGTAGGCGACGTTGTGATAGGTTTGGTTCTACCTCGTGGAAGAACCCGATATCTAGCCTTGTACCGGATAAAGAGTAGGCAACGTTGTGCAGGCTTCTCCGCCATAAGGATTTGGTGTCATGTAGTGTTTACAAACTCTCGAGTAGGTGACTCGGGGAGTGGAGTAGGGCAAGGAAGGTGTCCTTGTAGCCGAACCACTATAAATACTCGCGTTGTGGTTTTATGCTTCTTGTTCCTTATTCTTTCATTACATATTTATATATTCTTGTCTATCAACATCCAACACACATGTTTAAATAGATTGACATAAGTCGATCTAAATAGTTTAAAACGAAGTTTTAATCGGTAAAACTATTCAACCCCCCATTCTAGTTTTCACAATTGGTATTAGAGATTCGTTACCAAGTTTCTTAGGTGGTGTTTATTTTTCATAAAGAGGCTCTTAACAGCCCCTTAATCTGAACCATTCAGATGCGGTCAGACACTTTGATCGTTCAGACCGTTTGTTTTTTTTTCCGTTCAGACGCGTTCAGAGGCAGTAAGATCTTAATGGTCTAGACTTGAGAGGGGTGTCTGAATGCCTCTTGCTGCCTCTTGCTGACACAAAAAAAAACAAAAAAAAAATAGTACGAGCAAGCAAATGTGCCGTTCAAACATGAGTTTTTTTCCCGTTCAGATGCGGTCAGATTCAGACATTTACGCCTCAGATTCAGATTCAGAGCTGAGCCTCTTAAAAAACAAACACCACCTTAAAGTATATTTTACTTCAAAAACTTGATACGATCCATGTTTAATTGAAAACTACAAAGAAAGTCTTTTACAAAAACAAACACCATGTTTTAAAACACCTTGTTTGGAGGTTCATTAGATGACAACATTTTTCTTTTTTTTTTTACTTAATTGTACTCACCTTCCTTGTCATGTTACTTAGTTAAAGCTCATACCTATCAAGCCATAGGAATTGCTTGGTAACAAGAATACCTTCCCTAAGAAGGTATCTTATGCACGAAGGAACCGGAGCTGTCTACTGACATTTTTTTTGTCATTAGTAAAGACACTCCTAAGTGCATTAAAGGTATGATTTCCCACTTATCTCTAAATAACATTAGATTAAATAATAAGTATGCTTAAATAGGAATTTATATGATTGTCTTTTCACACACTCATATATTACATGTAACTTCGTTAGGAAACTTTTCTTGCATACGTGTTACTCTTTCGTCTAAAATCTAGGTTTATAGAATTTGTGTTTTATTTCACTTAATCCAAAAATCATATCTTTATAATAATAAAACAACACAAAAATCTAAAAAACTCCTCCTTCCCCATAAATATCCCTTCCGATCGCTTCCTCCACCAAACCCTCATTTTTCAAATCTTCCACTTTCAAAAATTATCTCTCGTTCAAACTTCATCTTCCTTCTCATCTCATCTCATCTCAAACCAAAACCAAGAAGGATCTTCATCAACATGGTGTACATCGCCCTCTGTTGGGATATGAAAGTGCTGAAGAATGACAAAGTACTAGAAAAGTCAAAAACTGCTAAAGAAGAAGTCAAAGTACTGCTGTCGAAGTCAAAGTACTGCAAGGCTAAAAGAACTGTTATATTCGTTTATGGAAAGCTTTGTAATTCTAGAATATTCTTTATTAGATTACTTGTCATACAAGGATACAAATTGTAAACCGACTAGGGTTATCCTTGAGCCTATAAAAGGACCCCTAGATTGGTATTAGATGTACGAGTTCAAAAGTTTAGAGTACGCGTATCATTAGAGTTTTAGAGAGTTCGATATTATTAGAGTTGTTAAAGAGTCTGCATAAAAAGCAGATTTAGAGTTATTAATAAAATCATTGAAAGTTAAAGTTATATTCTTCTTAGCTTTGTTAAGTAAATTCCGCATACTTTACAAAGTTTGCTCAGTGTTTCATTGTTAATAACTTAGGATTTATCCGAGGTTATTAAACCTTAACAAGCTATTTAAGTTAGTTTGGTTAGAGTACATCGATCCAACACCCTCGTACTCATTGCCGTAACACTCATCGCTCTCGTGTTCCCCATGATTAAGTTTTCTTATGGAGACATATACTTTGTGTTGTTAATCTACATTGGTGTTATATATCCAATCTTTTGTATCGTTTTTAGCATTGAAATGAAATATTACTAATGTTCTAGTCTATCTAGTTTATTTCTCGTAATATGTTTGACATTTCGTTTATTTTTTATCTTTCGTATTTTTGGTCTTAAGATTCATTAGAAACCAACAATGCATGCTAAAGTAAACATTGGCTAAAATACATATCTTTGTATAAAAATATAAGATGAAAAAATCTTTTTATTTCGTCAAAATCTTGTATCTGTCACCACGGATCCCTGTAGTTCTACTAGCCGGATCCCTCATGGAAGGGAACCGTGAGAACCGTCCTTCTGGAAAACAGTTTTTTCATGCAAATTAAAAGCCGTTTCCTTCTTAAAAGAAATATTCCACTAGAATGTCAAACATTAAGTGAGTTAATTATCATTGTTAATAAATATCTAGTAAAAACGTTAGGTAATCATTGTATTACCTTAAATACGTATCATCTTATTAACTCTTCCCTTCTATAGGTTTCGTCATGTCGCATGAGTATGAGTTCGACTTTTCACTCACTTGCGTGTACACCCCTAACATCTCTCTTGAACCCAACACACCTAGCAATCATGTATGTGGGTTCAATAATCTCGAAACCCGTCACTTCCATGAAGGACGTATTGTCGACACTCCTCTACAATACGAAGAAGCTATCAATACCTCCTTCCGAACCATAGGACTAGAATGTCTTCTCGAAATTAACGAGAAAATATTTCCGAGGTTTGTATTGGAATTCTTCCGTCAAGTTGAACTCGTTCGTAACGAGGATCGCTCTCTATCTCTTAGTTTTTGAATCAAAAACCAAAAGTTTGTTCTAACCCTTGGGCAATTTTCTCACATCCTCCGAATTCCAAATCATGGACAATGTGCCATCACTGAAGATTGGTCTCTTGATTCTCCTTTCAACCATCGTGAAGAAAATAGTCCATATTGTTCACACATACCTTCCCCTTAAGATTTGACTCGCATGTTATGCAAACCTCTACCCTATTACTCGGATCCAAACATTATCTATACACGGGATATCCGAGATGAGTACAAGCCTCTCGCACTCATCCTACGTGAAAATGTTTGGAGTCTTATGGGAAATCGAGAAATCCTTCCAGCTTGTTGTGTCACATAATGTATTGTTTGCTAACACAACAACCATACAATCTCTCCTATTTCTTCGCAAGGCGAATCATAAATCTTCAAGGCTCCAAGAAAAAACTAATCCCTTATGGAATGTTCATGACACGCCTTTATCATCACATCATGTACTTCCACCCTCAATTACAAAGTCCGTTGTACGTACTTGTGAACAAGATGATGGAACCTCTAAACATATCTCTCGTGAAGACTTTCTTCATCCCTGAATCAGCAAATACTCATCAACCATTTGATGATCCATCTAGCGAAAACGCTCAAGAAACTTAGTTTCTTTTCATTAAGGTCAATCCTTAGTATTCATGCTCTATCAATGTAATGCAGTTTCCTTCATGAAATAAAACATTTAACATTTGATATCTCTACTATATTAGTGTTAGAACCTCTTAGAAAATACTACATTGGAAATATGATGCTTTGTGCAACCCTTGCATACCTTTTGTAAAGGTGTTGTTTAGCAGGAAGACGGATCCCTAAGTTTGTGCTAGACGGATCCCTCCTCTTAGGGAACCGTGGGATCCGGGCAAACAGAAATGCAGTTGCAATCTTTATACTTCAAACCATGTCTTTAGATCACTTCACACTACATAGTGCCTTAGGACCAATTAAGTCCTTCTCAAGCTGAGTAAAGTTCCATACTCACTCATAACTCACTTAGATCACACTCAAGGCGCTTTTCCATCTATTGTTTCACCAAAACTCATTACTCTTCTGCTCTTACACTCACACATCATCCCTCACATGATAATACATCTAGCTTTGGAAATCTTTCAATCTTTGCAAAAGATTTTAGTCATCCTCTTTTTTCTCTCTCTTTAAAAAACCAAAACATGTCATTTTCACCAAATAAAAAAAAACTTCAATAACCAAATTTCTGCTCCATTTTCAATGAATTTTAAAAACTAAATCGTTTGTTTTGATTCAGAATTCATTCTACACATTTTGGTAAAAATCTTAGAAATTTTAAACCATTTTTTTAATGTTAATTCAATGAGCCATGTCTACTAAACGGTCAAAACGCAGAACTAAAACCCCTAGTCGATTTGAAGAATTTGTGTGCTCTAAATGATAAGCAGATTCACAATACTACAGTGGGCTGTAATTTAGAATTGGGAGAAAATGAGGTAGCAACAGGAAGTGATAAGAGTTGTATGGAAGGTGTTTGTGAAAATGCTCAACCATGTACAGCAGATGTGAATAGTAATGTATGAGATTATGATGCAACAATGAAAAACATGGACGAAAATATGACTGGAAATGAAGATGGTATGGATACTAATAATAACAAGGCTGTTAGTGATGGTACTAAAGAGAATTCTTATCATCAGGTTCACTTTGAGGTTCCTGCTCCTCAAGTTTCGCAATCAATGGGTGTTACTCCCAATGGTGGCAATATGAAGACTGATAAAGTGCAAGAGGAGAGTAACATGGCAGCCAGTGGGGATGCTAACAAATTTCAATCAGTTGAAGACCTTACTATGACCCATGAATCAACAAGGAAAGTGAATGAGGGTACTAAGAGTTTTGTAAGCGTTGTCACTTTTGAGAAAACCCAGGCGAAGGTAAATTTCAGGAAATTGGATGCTATAGGCGCTTTGAATAGTGAATATGAGGCTATGATACCACTCTCGTCGGTTAGGGAAGTTAATGAACGTCTTAATAATTCGGTGTATGGGTATTTTATTGGTAAACGCATTGCATTTACAGTTGTGGAAAACTATGTGTTCAATGCTTGGGGAAAATTTGGCATTCAAAAAGTGATGATGAACGCTAAAGGTTTTTATTTTTTCAAGTTTTCATCCAAGAAAGGGGTTGAGGACGTGTTGGAGAATGGCCCGTGGATGATTAGAACGGTTCCAATCATATTGAATAAGTGGTCTCCAACGACTAGTTTAACAAAGGAGAACCATACTCGTGTTCCGGTTCGGGTGAAAATGCATGATGTACCATTGGCAGCTTTCACTGCTGATGGACTAAGTGTAATTGCTTCCAAAATCGGCAATCCACTAATGCTTGATTCATATACATCCACCATGTGTAACGAGTCTTGGGGAAGAAGCTCTTATGCTCGTGCAATGATAGAAATTGATGCTGAAAATGCCTTTAAAGAAGATGTAGTAGTGGATGTTCCTAATGTAGAGGGAGATGGATATTCGTGTGAGAAGATTAATGTCGAGTATGAATGGAAACCACCGCATTGTACGACTTGTAAGACTTTTTGTCATTCTGATGAGTCATGTCCGCTCGTGGTTAAAGAGCTACTCAAGAAAAATGTTGAGACCCAGGATGATGGTTTCCAAGTGGTTAAGGGTCGCAATAAAGGGAGCAAACAGGCGGATAGGAACTTCACTGTAAAACAAAAGCCAAGTCTTGCATATAAACAACCAAAATATAATATGCAAGGAGAGTGGAGACGTAAAAATCCTACTACCAATTCATTTTCAGTGTTGTCTAAGGTTAGTACAAGTGGTGTGAGTGGAGACGAATATGCACAAACAGTGGGTGTTATTATACCAGAAAAGGTGGGTGAGCAAGATGAGTCGGATGATGATGATGTTGAGAACATTTTTGATGAAACAAATCAATTGAAAAACAACACAACATTGAATATGAAGGGGGCAAGCACTCCTATGCAAAACGTGTTTTAGGATTTAGTAAATCCAGTTATTGAAGAGTCGGTCACCTCAAGTATATGTAATCGTTAGTAAGCTCGTAGTCGTAGATTATTATAAGTTAAGTAGTATTTAGTTTAAGTAACACCGTGGAGGACGGACGGGTCTTTACCCACTGTATGCCTGATCCACAGCCCGTTAGGTGGCGTTTTATTGTAAGACTATAAATACTCTCTACCTCCCAAGGTAGAGAGTTGGAGCTCATAATAAGATTTCTTCTTTCTCTCACTAAAGTTCCTAACCTCTAACTTTCTCTCTCTAAAACATCTTTGTACGCCCACTTGTGATTATGGTTTAGTGTGTTTGTAAAATCCAATATGTTATAAATGGTATCAAGAGCCATGGTTTGATCATCTCTTACACATTCTTGGATTTCTAGTGGTTTTTAGATGGTTTTAGAGTTTGAAAAAGTTTAGTGGTTTTTGCATCATTTGAATCATCTCTAGTGTTAAAGGTTGAATTTTGGGTGTACTTTTGTGTTTAGAATCATTGTATGTGCTTGGGTTTTGATTTGGTAATCTTGAATCATCGTGGTTGGGTTGTTTTCGGATTGAAAAGTGGTGTTTGTGAGTTTTTCTTACTAGCGACTTGAGCCACGGATTATTAATCTTGGTAGCGACTTGCTTTGTAAGTTGGTAGCGAGTTGCAGTTGAAGTTGTTAGCGATTTGAGCTTAGCGACTTGTCTATTGAGACAAGCCGACAAACAGTACACTTAGTGGATTCTCCACTACGGGTAGCGACTTGGTGAAAGTTAGCGACTTGTACTTAAGTTCGTTAGCGACTTGGTGGTAGCGATTTGGTGCTTAGCGAGTTGCTATTTAGCGACTTGAAAACTTAGCGACTTGGTGCTTAGCGAGTTGTTCTTTAGCGACTTGACTGTGTCTTAGCGACTTGGCCTTATAGCGACTTGATTGTTAGCAACTTGGTTCAAGGTTTCTTAGTGACTTGGGTGATTTTTGCTTATAATACGGTTTTCTCTTGATTTAGTAAAATCCCGTGAAAGAATCTATTTCCCGGTTTAATCATAGAGTTATAAAATCCCGTGTGATCTGTTAACATGTCTACCAACGTACCTACAATCATCTCCACTGTTGCCGAGGATGTTCAACCAGCTGGTTCAGATACTCGTCCACCCATGCTTGACAGAACTGACTACGACTCTTGGGCTCAACGAATCAGATTGTACTGTCTTGGAAAGGAAAATGGGGTCAACATTCTCAAATCCATTGATGAAGGACCTTATCAGATTGAGACTACTAGAGACCTAATTGATACAGCTGAAGATGGAACAATGATCTATGGAATAGACAGACCAAAGACGTATGATGAGCTCAATGATAAGGAGAAGAAGAGATTCGATGCAGATATCAGGGCTTCTAACATTATACTGCAAGGTCTTCCAAAAGACATCTACAAGCTTATCAATCACAACACTGAAGCAAAGGCTGTATGGGATAATGTCAAGATGCTTCTCTCAGGTGCTGAATTAACTGTTGAAGATAGAGAATCACAACTATATGATGAATTTGAGCATTTCAAGATGAAACCAGATGAGAGTGCCTATGATTACTACGTGAGATTTCATAAGCTTGTGAATGACATGAGGAACATCAAAATGACCATGCCAAACATTCAGCTGAACTCAAAGTTTGTGAACAACATGAATCCCGAATGGCACAAGTTTATCACTTCTGTGAAGCTCACTAAAGGATTGAAGAATACAAACTATGAGCAACTGTATGCATTCCTTCTCCAGAATGAGAGACATGCTATGTTTGAAAAAAGGATTCTGGAACAGTTCAAAACCAATCAGGGAGAAACAAGTTCATCAAATGACTCAACTGCTTTCTACACCAACGTTGGAATTACCACCAAAGCTTCTCAAGTTATACCCATGGGTAATGGTAATCACAAACTCATTCCCGATCCAATGTTCAAACAAGCTGATGCTGATGCAGCCGTGGGAAACTTCATTAATCAACTGGCTCTCATGATTAGTCAAAACATGAACTCTCTACCACACACCAACAACAACCTCAGAACTGCATCTAATCCACACAATCAAGCCACTGTTAGAGATGGAAAGGTTATGGTGCAGCCAGTTCAAGAAAGGCAGTATGATCAGAGGAGAGGTGGAGTAGGTGGAGGCTATGGTGGAAATCAAAATCGGGGAAGGATTGGAAATCAAGAAATAACAAAGCCTATCAAATGCTACAACTGTGGTGGTGAGGGACACATTGCAAGGAATTGTACATCTCCAAAACGTCCACAGAATGCCGAGTACTTCAGGGATAAGATGTTACTTGTTCAAGCTCAGGATAATGGAGCAGCATTGGATGAAGAGGAGTTATTGTTTCTTGCTGAAGGGAATGCCAAGACTTATGATGCTGATGTTGATGAACAGCTAATTCAGGAGATAGGTCATAATCATCAGAATGCCTTTCAAGTAGCTGATTGTGATGCATTTGACTCTGATGTAGATGATGAACCTATTGCTCAAACAATCTTCATGGCTAGCATCTCACCTATGGTTTCTCCAAAAGTTTCTCCACCACAACAAACTAGTCCATCCAAAGACAAAATCATTTCAGAGGTATTAAAACTATATGATGATGTTGATGAGCAAAAGATGCATAATGAAGTACAATCTCTTGAGACTTATGAATCAAATATTGATGATGTGGGTAATAGCAATATTGTCCCATATGATCAATATGTGAAGCAAAGTGAAAGTGAGACTGTACCAAGTAAGGCATCTTCTGCAGTCAATAATGACTATGTCTTTGATGAATTCACTGCATGTACCCCTGATGATTCTGTTGTCTCTGAATTGAATACCTATAAAGAACGTGTTGCTATTTATGAACAACGTGCTAAATTTGAGTTGACCACCCGTGAGCAGGAAATGGATGACCAAATGCGTACAATCATTAGAAAAAGTAATTTTAGAGAAGAAGTATTAAAACAAGAGTTAAATTCCTTACAAGAAAAGCTTTCTAAAACTGCTAAGCAAAAATAAGAACTTCAAGAAAATGTGAAAATGCTTAAGAAAGAATTCAATGCTAAGGAATCAAAACTTTTGAATGATTTTTCCATTCTAAAAACTTTGAAAAACAAGCTTGAAAATAAGTTGTATGTACAAGGGAACACCATTCAGACTGCTCACTTGATCACTAAGCATAGAGTCTTAAGCGATAAGCATAGCATTCCCCTTGTTGTGGAACCAAATCCAGAGGTCATTAAAAAGGCTAGAAGTGCTCATAAGGTACTTTATGATGGAAATGAAATCCTTAAGCCTAGACAGAAACCTAGTTGCGCTGAGTGCACTAAGGAAGATAAGAAATCAGATGAAGTCACTAGGGAGAAGATGAACAAGAAACTAGATGATCCTAAATGTAAAGAGAAGAAAATAACTATCAAACCCCATGATTACAAAAAAGAAAATTGGATTTCCTTGAACAAGTTTAAGCCTCAAACGTTGTTAACGCCCGAACAAGTATTCTGGAAAAGGGATTTAGATAAGCAAAAAGCAGAGAATCTTGTTGTAACAAACCCCCCTCTTAGGAAAATGCCTTCAGCAACTGTGTATCCTCCTAATACACCAATGCATTTAGTCCCTAGAACTATTGACACTAAAAGCAAGACCTTAATCAGTCAATATGTTATCTTTCAACTATTTGTTGATTTTGAGAAAACTTGTAAGAAAAGAATCACACCCATTGGTATAACAGAAGGGGAAAGGGGTTTTGAGAAAACTAAATAATGCTATTTGACTGAGGTCATGCCTTTCTTTAAACAACTAAAAGATCAATTTAAGAGTCTTAAAAAAGGGAATGAATTCAGATATTAAAGAAATGGAAAAGGAATTTGATGCAATGATTGTTGAGGTTAATGACTATGAGCGAGAATTAAAATATAATGAGATTGAGAGGAAGAACTTGCGTACACTAAATGAGAATCTGATTTCTGAATGTATTGCTCAAAATGTGTTTTTCACTGCTACAAATTGTTCCATTAATGCTTCTCAATTTCATGAATTATCTGTTGCTCTGAAAGTCTCCCACGATCGTGTCATTGAGCTTGAAAAAACTAATTCTAAAATAAATGAGAAAATTGATCTGGATGATTACAATAATTTGGTAAAACATCTTTCTAAACTAGAAGTTGAACATTTTAATTTACAACTAAAATATCAACATCTTAAAGAAAATGTCAAAACCTCAAATATCAAGACATCCTCAGATGCTCCAGAGTTTAATGCAGTTTTTCAGATAAACAAACGTGACGAACAGATTCAAGCTCATTGTAACACGATCAGAAAGTTGAAAGCCCAAATCTCTCAATTAAAGGGTGAAAAGAACAATGTGACTGGCTCCCACATGCCTCCTCCTTTAGATTCTCAGCATTCTCAAACGTTTCATCTTCAAAACTTAGTAAATGCATTACAAAAAGAAAACGAGAGTTTTCTAGAAGAAAATGAAAAGGTTAAACGTCACTTTAAAGAGTTATATGATTCAATAAAAGTCACTCGTGACAAAAACAACGAAAAATAACTTCTTTACAAAAAGAAATTGAGAATCTAAGGAGTCAGGAAAAAGGGAAACTGCCACTTGTTTTTAATGAGAATGTTGCCTCAAAATCATCATCTGACTGAAAATATTATGTGACTGTTAAATACATTCCTCCGCATCTTAGGAATAATGAACTTGTGTTTCAGAAATATTGTGCTTACCTTAAGGATAGTCTAGAATGTCTCCGTGAGATTGTGGAAGAGGATTTCATTAATAAGCCTCTTGACAGAGAAATTAGGTTTGCTTGCATTTGTGCCAAACGATCTCAGGAGCTGCTAGAATGTTTAATTGCAACATGTCCTAAATCCTTAGGTGCGAAAGGTAAAGCTGTAATGCCTTGCTTTATGCCTAGTACCAAGCATACAAACCATTCCATGCCCAGTTTTAAGAAAGTGAACACTAATGTGCCTTCTAGTAGTTCAGATCCTTGCACATCTAGTTCAGGAATGCAAAAAGTAGATCAACCAACTAATGTTCCCATAATTCCCTCTACAGGAGTAATCAGTGACATTAAAGCAAGCAGGTCAAAGCCTCCAGGCAATACCAAGCAAGATAGGACCTTGCAAGCTAAGAATGTGCATTGGAAGAGAGTAGAAGACCAACCTAGGAACTTTAAGTTTGAGTTGAATAAAACGAATCGTGTTGATTCTAGTATTAGCCATAGGCGTACTGTAATTAATTTAAATTCTGATACTATTTGCAAACCATGTAATGATGTCTGCTTGAATTCTGTTACTAATCATGAATGTGGTGTGAATGCTTTGTCTAATGCTGTCAAATTCCCAGTTAACATTGTTAATGCAAAAAATCATGCTAAGAAGGTTAAAAGGAAAAGGCGAAAGAAAGTTAGAAAACAGTGGAAACCCACAGGAAGAACATTTAGTAAGATAGGTTATCAATGGATACATGTTGGCCATAAGGTTAATCAGACAATGCCAACTAGAAAATGGATGCCTACTGGTAGAACTATTCCCTTAAAAAGTGAACATACTTTGAATAGGGCAAATACGGACACTAGTACTGCATCTATTCATAATGATTCCATTGCTTCTATTTCTGATATGGATGTGTCTATTTCTGATGTGGGTGTTCCAATCACTGTTACTAACCAAATGGAACCCATTCTTGCATGGGGATCCCAATTATCCAGTTATCCATTCTTGTCTGTGTTCAACTGCAGATCGTTCAAATCGTTCTGTGGTACCTGGACTCAGGCTGTTCCAAGCATATGACTGGAGACCGGTCGTGGCTCATGAACTTCGTGAGTAAATTTATCGGGACAGTTAGATTCGGGAACGACCATTTTAGAGCAATTATGGGTTATGGAGATTATGTGGTTGGTAAAAGTGTAATTTCCAGGGTATATTATGTGGAAGGTCTTGGTCATAATTTGTTCTCTGTTGGTCAATTCTGTGATTCCGATCTAGAAGTGGCTTTTAGAAAACATACTTGTTTCGTTAGAGAACTTGATGGTGTGGAATTATTAAGAGGTACTCGAGGTTCAAACCTATACACCATCTCTATCGATGACATGATGAAGTCTTCTCCAATCTGCTTGCTGTTAAAGGATTCTAAAACAAAGTCTTGGTTATGGCATCGTCGTCTCAATCACTTGAACTTCGGAACCATAAACAATGTTTCCAGAAAGGATCTTGTCAGAGGCTTACCCAGATTAAAATATGAAAAAGATCATCTTTGTTCAGCTTGCCAACTGGGAAAAAGCACGAAATATGCCCAAAAACCAAAACCCACAAACTCTATAATGGAAGTTCTTCATACCCTCCATATGGATCTGTGCAGCCCAATGAGAGTGCAAACTATTAATGGGAAGAGATATGTGTTAGTAGTGGTTGATGACTACTCCCGAATCACTTGGGTTAAGTTTTTGAGGACAAAGGACGAAACTCCATATGTCATCATTAAACTCATTAAACAACTTCAGATCCGACTCAACAAAACGGTGTGAATCATCTGAACCGACAATGGAACTGAGTTTGTTAATAAAGAACTCAATGAATTTTATGAAAATGTTGGAATCAGTCCTCAAAGAAGTGTTCCTCGAACTCCTCAACAGAATGGTGTAGTTGAAAGACGAAATCGAACTCTTGTAGAAGCTGCAAGAACAATGCTGATTTACTCAAAGGTTCCAATGTTTCTATGGGCTGAAGCTATTGCCACTGCATGTTACACTCAAAATCGATCTCTAATTCACACTTCTCATGGAAAGACTCCTTATGAACTTGTCCACAATAGAAAACCTGATTTATCATACCTTCGTGTGTTTGTTGCTTTATGTTGTCCAACTAATGACGGTCAAGATTTAGGTAAACTGAAAGCTAAAGCGGACATTGGAGTATTTGTAGGATATGCACCAAACAGAAAAGGTTACCGAATCTACAACAAGAGAACCCGAAATATCATGGAAACAATTCACGTTACGTTTGATGAGCTGACCGGTAAAATGGCTCCTGGACAATCCAGTTCTGGACCCGCACTTCAAAACAGTCCCATTGGTTCATCCCTTGTACCAAATTCCTCTCCAGCAACTCCATATGTACCTCCAACTGAAGATGATTTGAAGAGATTGTTTGATCCAATGTTTGATGAACATAATGAGCCAAGTGCTAATGATCTGTCAATTCCTACAACATAGGTAGCTCATATCCCTTTGAATGAAGTCAATCCTTCAGTCTCAATATCATTAAGTCAAGAAGCGCCTGCTGGTGATCACTCTGTCTCATCAACAAATCATCAATCTTCGAATGTACATCATGGAACTGTTTATGGCATCAATGATGAAGTTAATCCCTTTGCTACTCCTGAAGATGCTCCATTTGAAAACATATTTGCTCCTGAATCATCATCAGAACCATCTTATTCAGGAGACATCGACTCTGCTACTTCAGTCCCTCAACAACAGCCACATGAACACCTCAGAAAATGGACTCATGATCATCCATTGGATAACATCATTGGAAATCCCTCTCGTCCAGTATCCACACGGAAACAACTTGCAACCGATGCCTTATGGTGCTTCTTCAACTCCGTACTCTCTAAGATCGAACCAAAAGATGTTAAAATCGCCATGAATGAAGACAGCTGGTTCAATGCCATGCAAGAAGAAATTCATGAGTTTGATCGACTTGATGTATGGGAATTAGTACATGCTCCAGATTGTGCTATGATCATTGCTCTAAAATGGATCTTCAAAGTGAAACTTGATGAGCATGGTGATGTCCTAAAGAACAAGGCTCGATTGGTTGCAAAAGGATACCGTCAAGAGGAGGGTATTGACTTTGAAGAATCATTTGCTCCTGTTGCTCGTATCGAGGCAATCAGAATATTCTTGGCTAATGCTGCAAGTAAGAACATGATAGTCTATCAAATGGATGTAAAGACGGCGTTTCTTAACGGAGATCTTAAAGAAGTCGTCTACGTCAGTCAACCTGAAGGCTTTGTGAATCCAGAGCATCCTACTCACGTTTATCGTTTGAAGAAGGCTCTTTACGGTTTAAAGCAAGCTCCAAGGGCACGGTATGATACGCTATCAAAGTTTCTTCTATCTAGTGGATTCAGCAAAGGAGCGGTTGATCCTACATTGTTCACCAGGAAGTCAGGCAAATATTTAATTCACGTTCAAAATTATGTTGATGATATCATCTTTGCCTCGACTAACCCCAATGAGTGTGACCATTTTTCAAAAGAAATGGGTTCTAAATTTCAAATGTCAATGATGGGACAAATGTCATTTTTCTTGGGATTACAAATTTCACAAAGTCCCGGAGGCATTTTTATAAATCAATCTAAATATGCAAATGAGATTTTAAAGAAATTTGGATTTGATTCTAGTGACCCTGTTGGCACTCCCATGATTGAACGTACTAAACTAGATGAGGACCACTCAGGGATCATGGTAGACTAAACAAAATATCGTAGTATGATTGGATCCCTGATGTACCTCACAGCTAGTAGACCAGACATCTTGTTCGCTGTTTGCATGTGTGCAAGATACCAGGCTAAGCCTACTAAAAAGCACCTTGAAGCGGTTAAACGGGTCTTTCGGTCTCTCCAAGGAACCATCAATATGGGACTTTGGTACCCGAAGGACACCGGTATGTCACTAACAGCCTATGCAGATGCTAATCATGCAGGATGTCAAGATACTCGTCGAAATACGTCTGGAAGTGCTCAGTTTTTGGGTGATAAGCTTGTGAGCTGGTCTTCAAAGAAGCAAATGAGTACTTCTATTTCCTCTACAGAGGCTGAATACATAGTCATGTCATCTTGTTGTTCTCAAATCCTATGGATGAGATCCCAATTATCTGACTATGGCTTTGAATTCAACAAAATCCCTCTGTACTGTGATAATAAAAGTGCTATTTCTCTCTCATGCAACAACGTACAACACTCAAGAGCAAAGCACATCGACATCCGACATCATTTCATCAGGGAGCAAGTTGAAACGGTGTGGTGGAACTTTACTTTGTGACGACTGAATACCAGTTAGCAGACATCTTCACCAAAGCTCTTCCTAGAGAACGTTCTGAGTTTATTCTTCCACGACTTGGTCTTAAAAGCCTTCAACCAGAAACACTCAAACGTCTTCAAGAGGAAGAAGATGAGTAAAAGGTTTTCCTTCATCTATCTCTTGTAAATACTTATTCGAAAAACAAAATACAAAATTTCAAAACTTTCAAAAACCAAATAGAAAAATATAAAACTTTCAAAAATCCATAAAAAATTTTGAAAATTCTTAAAAAATTCCAAAAAAATATTGTCATTTTGTCATGTTTTTCTCGATTCGATTATATCTACGGTCTATGTGCTGTCATTCAAAGAATGACACGGGACTTTAGATGTTGTTCGAATTTTCTAAAAAAAATAAAATAAAAAAAATAATAATAAAAAAAAAATTGGGAGAAAGAGAAACAATGGTTTATTGTCATTTCAGGCAGTAACCCGCTTTTCAAAGAAAGAACAGAGCCATGCTATATCTTGGTTTTCAAATCTCATGCTCTGATTCTTTAAACAAATCCTTACTATCTTATGAAAACTTGTTATTTTGAAAAATAACTCGGACTCTATTTTTGGAAATCATCTGGTCTTAAAGTTTGTCAAAATATCTATCTCTCAATCAACAACTTATGTCATTGATTGAGGGGGAGAATGATTTCAATTAAATTAAAAGGTTATTTGTCATTCAATTATTTTCAAAAGATAATCATGCATGCTTAATCAATGGAGTTTAAAGTCTCAAAATCCGATCCTTATCAGTTAAAACGCTTTCATAATAAAGTCACAATTCTCCTTAAAAGCTTTCAAAATCAATTTAAATCTACAGAGATCACAAATCTCAAATGATTTGATAATTGTGATCGGGGGAGAATTTGTGATTTAAATTGGATTTAAACTGATAATTTGATAAATGGTTTCACAAGTGTTTTGCTAGCTTTCCTCCCCACATGTGCCAAACGATTTCAAATTTTCCATGCACATGTTGAGGGGGAGCATCTTTTTGAACCACAAAGATTTGAAACGTGATTAATTTGTCTCTAAGTGCAGGTTCCCTCTAGTATGTGCAAAACTCTTTCAAACCTCGAGGCATATACTGAGGGGGAGCAAACTTATGAAAACCTCATCCTACCCTAATATGCTTTATCTACTTGTTTTGATCAGGGGAGTGATGTTGATATCTTTTAGAAAATGGAATTTAAAGAAGTTATTTCTTTCTCTTGCCTCCGTGTGCCAAACAATTTCAAATACATGAAGCACATGTTGAGGGGGAGCTCTTGTTCTAAAAATATCAAAAACAATTCAGGTACAAAATGCTTTGATAATATATCACAAGTATCTGGATTGATTTTTAAATGGTTTTCAATTGGTTCCAATGGCAGATGAACAATACCAAATAGATCGACCAACTTTACTTTATGTATGGTGATATAAGGTTGATAAGGTTAGGTATTTGTTCCCATGATCCGCCAGAACCGGAGGGATCTACCCAGGGACTATCTACTAGATAGTGTAGAAGTCCTTAGGTATATTGAAGAAAGGAGAAAAGTGAGATATGGGAAGAGTGCGGACTGAGATTGAGCTAGTACTGGAATAAACCCAACAAGGTTCTAGTTATGAAGTCTCGGTAAGCACTGAAGGGGTTGAAGAATGAAAAAGAAGTGAATGAGAAAAGGGTGAAAACAAATATCCCTCTAATTATTCAACCTTAGGGCAGAAACCGGGTTCAATTCATATGCTACTGGTGGTTACTAAGGTAACCTCGGTATTGAAGACAAGACGTCATAGACCCAGTGACGCACTGCACTTCAACTTCCCAAACCACTCAAGTTCCTGTTAAAAGGACTTGTTTCATTCTCACAGGGAACCGACATTATCTATCGACTTTCTCTTAGAGATTGTTGATATTGAAGAAGGAGACCCTCTCCCTAGTCTCCAATATAGGATCCAAATATGCACAAATTGAGTCTAGAGCCACGAGATCATCAATAAATCTCATTAGGACACTTTCAATGAAGACTCTTTGTTTCACATAATGTGGATAGAGAGATTATATCTTGTGTCCTACGCATTATCCTAGTGGTAGTGCCAGAACATCCGAGTGATATGTAAACATATTCAAAATGAAGATGGAAAGCCTTCTGGAGCCAATATCAAACAAGCTCCTGGTAGGTGGCATGTGAGATCTATTCAATAGATCAACCATGTGACAACTGAACAGAAACAATGGGGCGATTCAATCTTTTCAATCAATCCTGGTTCAGGTTATGGATTGACGGATACCTTTGAAAAACCGGTCGTTGTGCTTAAAAACTCTTTTCTTTAGCACATCGACCGTGTACGAATTTTTCAAATCAAAAGGTGTTTATGATTGATAATTGATCTTCAGTAAAACCTTAGTTGTATTGCAAAAAAAAACAATTTCTATTGGGCAATACACGATTGTTTTTCAAATCTCTTTTTATCAATCAGTGAATCTCAATTCGCTGGTTCACTCACTCCGTGTTGTCTTCTTTGAGACGTTCCGGTTTGAGAACAGCTAGAGCAGCTGCGAAACCCTGTTAAAGAAAATTCTTCAGAATTATACCTGATCACAGGCAGTACATGTACTGATCAACGGGGAACCGTGGGCCGTGTACCTCAATTCAACGAAAGTGATCAAAGACACTTTTGTACACTTTATTGCTAAACTGTTGTATGCAGGTACGCCCGACCTTTGCAGCTGATCAGAATGAAGCAGTCAATCCATAGCCGCATGCTCACACATTACATTCATCTCGAAAAGAAATCATGATTAGTGCATCAATGACTCTGAAATTTACACTCCATGCTTCTGCTACGCTGTTGCCAATATCATGAATCAATAAAAGCTTCCGCTACTCTGATGAGAATATATCATGATCCAGAATGTGAGCATGTCGGTCCAAATGTCACAACATCACATAATACCAACACCACAATGGAAGAGTTAGAGATTTATGATAGCTGATGATCTCAAAGCTGGCTCAAAACTCATTATCACATGGATCAGTAAAAAGACCTGCACTTGGATTAATCAAACATGCAATGTGAAGAATCAATGACTACGAGCTTCAGAGCAAAGTACTACATCAAAAATGCAAGAACAGTTTAAATTGTAATATCTGTTTGTATTCAATGTAATTTTAATGTGTGTTTGAGGTGACCTCCCTTAGGGGGAGATTGTTAGGATTTAGTAAATCCAGTTATTGAAGAGTCGGTCACCTCAAGTATATGTAATCGTTAGTAAGCTCGTAGTCGTAGATTATTATAAGTTAAGTAGTATTTAGTTTAAGTAACACCGTGGAGGACGGATGGGTCTTTACCCACTGTATGCCTGATCCACAGCCCGTTAGGTGGCGTTTTATTGTAAGACTATAAATACTCTCTACCTCCCAAGGTAGAGAGTTGGAGCTCATAATAAGATTTCTTCTTTCTCTCACTAAAGTTCCCAACCTGTAACTTTCTCTCTCTAAAACATCTTTGTACGCCTACTTGTGATTATGGTTTAGTGTGTTTGTGAAATCCAATATGTTACAACGTGTCCAATGTATAGCATCACTTATTGGAATATAAGGGGTTTGAACCGCACCCTTAAGCAAACGGAGGTTCGCTAAGTGATCAATGAGAATAATTTAAACGTGTGCGCTATTTTGGAATCTCATGTTGATATAGCAAAGTTGGATCGAGTGTGTAATCAGGTGTGTGTTAAGTGGAAATGGGTTTAAAATGGAAGTGTTTGTATAAAAGGTTCTCGAATTATAATTGGGTGGAACGACGATGTTGTGGATATTAATGTATTAACATGTACGAGCAAAGCAATCCATAATCAGGTTATTCTTAAAGCCGATCGTAAAGCACTTTTTTGTACCTTTGTCTATGCTTCCAACTCATATGTAACTCGAAGAGACCTATGGTATAGTCTTGAAGTTCATAAACAACTTATGGGTACTAGACCTTGGGTCATTATGAGGGATTTTAATGCTGCCTTATCTATTGAAGATACGTTCTATGGGTTGAAAGACATCAATATTTCTATGCGTGATTTTAATGATTGCATTACTAATATTGAGGTTGAAGATGTGATAAGTACAGGTTTACACTACACATGGAATCAAAAGCCGAATGCAGATATTGGAATCTTGAAGAAAATAGATCGTGTGATAGGCAATATGGGTTTCACTAATGAGTATACGGGTTCTTATGCGATTTTTCAACCTTATCGCATTTCTGACCATTCCCCGGCAGTCTTGAAAATCCAAAAGATATCCAAGGATATACCTAAAGCATTTAAATTCCTTTATTTCCTTGCTTATAAATCTGATTTTGTGAATGTGGTTTCGACCAACTAGGACATTGAAGTTCAGGGTCACAATATGTTTAAGTTAGTCAAGAAAATGAGGCACATGAAGAATCCGTTACGGAAGTTGTTGCACTCTCATGGTAATCTACACAAGAAAGTGGTTCAACTTCGGCACGAGTTAGATGAGGTTCAAAAGGCTCTTGATAAAGAGCCATCGTCTAGGGTTCTTCGTGAAGGGGAAGCGGCATATCTAGGTGCTTATAATCAAGCCTTGTTGGATGAAGAGCGATTTCTTAAGCAAAAATCTAAAATTGATTGGCTTCGTGTTGGAGATACCAACTCGTCTTTTTTCCATCATTCTGTTAAAGCTCGAGTTGCTCGTAGTCGTATCGACTGTATTATAGGTGAGGACAATGTACTATATGAAGGTTGTAATGTTCCTAATATCATTGTCCATCATTATATGAGGTTTATTGGGGCTGAAAGTGGTGTGGAGCCGCTTAATCATGAGGGGCTATTTTGTAGAAGGCTTTGTGAAGATAATGCAGCTAGTATGATTAGAGAGGTCTCATATACTGAAATTAGCAGCGCTATGTTTAATATTGGAAATGATAAGGCTCCGGGACCGGATGGGTATACATCGGTGTTTTTCAAGAGAGCGTGGGATAGTGTGGGCAATGATGTGTGTAATGCGATTCGGGATTTCTTCACTAATGGCAAGCTTTTAAAAGAAATCAATCACACGATCATTTCTTTACTTCCTAAGGTACCAACTCCTTCTCGTGTAAATGATTATCGGCCTATTTCGTGTTGTAATGTTATTTACAAATGCATAAGTAAAATAATCATGAACCGAATTAAAGAAGGCTTAGATGATATTGTAAGTGATAATCAATCGGCCTTTGTTCCGGGTCGGTCTATCTCGGATAACATTCTTCTTACTCAGGAATTAATGCACAACTATCATTTGAACCGAGGTCCCCCTAGATGTGCTTTTAAGATAGACATCCAAAAAGCGTATGATACGGTTTCTTGGAATTTTTTGGAAGATATCTTGTTTGGTTTTGGTTTCCATGGGAATATGATTAAGTGGATTATGGCGTTTGTCACAAGTACGTCATTTTCTATTAGTATTAATGGGGATTTGCATGGTTATTTTAAAGGAAAACGTGGGCTTCGTCAAGGTGATCCTATGTCGCCTTATTTGTTTACTTTAGTCATGGAGATTCTCACGCTTATTTTGCAACGCAAGGTTCGAGAGGATGATGATTTCAAATATCACAATAGATGCTCTAAACAAAAAATTATTAACATTTGCTTTGCCGATGATTTGATCATGTTTTCTCGTGGTGATGTAAACTATGCTAGGATTATTATTGAAGCGCTAAATGAGTTTAAAGCGGTTTCTAGTCTTGTGCCTAGCATTCCAAAAAGCACGGTTTTTATGTGTAATGTGTCTACTCATGTGAAGGCTTCTATTATGCAACTCATGCCGTTTCAACTTGGTACGCTTCCGGTTAAGTATTTGGGTGTCCCACTCATTTCTTCTAGATTGCTTTACAAGGATTGTAAAATCCTTGTTGAACGTGTTTGTAAACATATTCTTGATTGGAAAAACAAGTGGCTTTCCTTTGCGGGTCGGCTCCAGCTTGTGACCTCAGTTTTGTCTTCAATGCACTTATATTGGGCGTCCGTTTTCATTCTTCCGGCTAGGATTATGCATGACCTAGATCAGTTAATGTGTGAGTTCTTATGGTGTCAAGGTGAGATGAAACGAGGGAAAGTGAAGGTGTCTTGGGAGGATGTTTGTCGTCCAAAATCAGAAGGTGGTTTGGGAGTCAGAAAGCTTGAATCTTTCAAAGTCGCTTTGATGTCTACTCACATTTGGAAGCTTATTAGTCACAAAGAATCCATGTGGGTGCGATGGATACACGCTTACAAGCTTAAGCATCGTAACTTCTGGGATGTTCAGTTAATGGCTAATGTGAGTTGGGGTTGGAGGAAATTATTGCAAATTCGTGATCTTATACGCCCTCATATATGGGTGAAATTAAGAAATGGTGCTAAGGCGTCAGCCTGGTTTGATACATGGGACATTAAGTGTCCTCTTAGTACTCATCTGCCTAATCGTTTATTATTCAATGTGGGTTACACGAGAAAAAAATATGTGAAGGATATAGTCTTACATGGGTCATGGACGTGGCCTTCTTCATGGAATCATGTTGTTCCTGTGCTCTCTAACATTAGTGTTCCTCACCTTGACGATAATCAGATTGACTCGTTTTGTTGGAGAATGCATGACGGGTCTTTAACTACGTACTCGGTTAACCATGCATGGCAATATGTTCGACAACATGGTGTTGATGTAGATTGGTTCCACATTGTCTGGTCGAAGGTTATTATTCCAAGACACGCGATTCATCTTTGGCTCGTTTTGAAGCGTCGATTACTTACACAAGATAGAATGAGGCAATGGGATGTCGGTAAATCTATCGACTTAAACATGCTTCGGTGTCCGTTGTGTAAGACTCAACCCGATTCTCACGATCACTTATTCTTTGAATGCTCCTTCGCTTCGCTCGTTTGGAAAAAGTGTTACGTATGGCTGATATTGGTTTCTCCTCTTCAAGATGGAGTGATATTATAGGATGGCTTCTTCCTACCGCTAAACAAAACAATGTGACTATTATTGTTAGTCGCTTAATTTTAGCAGCTTCAACATATTTTGTATAGCAGGAACGTAATCATAGGATTCATGGTAGCGGTTTTAGAACCCCCGATCAAGTGGCGAAGATCATTTTTGATATGGTTCGTCTTAAACTAGCATCAATCCCTTTTAAGAGAAAACCAAGAGTTGATCAAATGAGAAGAATTTGGAGGCTAACTAGTTTTCTAATGGATGGTGGCTGATGCTTTGTTCTCACTACCTTAGTATTTCTTGGTTTTGATTTTGATATGTCCTCTAGGAAGTTTTGATAGTCTACTGTAGTTGTTATGTTTAGAGTTGCGCTAAGCATATAGGTTCTCGTGTTTAGGTTTTATAAGGTGGCTCATTACCGCCTTCCATTGTATCCTAAACTCTTTCGTTCATTTATATATTCACCAGGTAAAAACCCTTTACCAAAAAAAAAGATTTTAGTCATCCTTACCTCAAAATGGGTCAAAATCTAGTTTTTCCATTTTCTATAAATCTTTAAGATATCTTCCAAAATATTATCTTAAGTTACTATCTGGTCTCTAGGATCATTTAGCTCCATTGGACACTCTCAAATTTTTAGTGTCATCCTTGGTCATTCATTGGTACTCATAAAAGTTCCATTTTCTTTCATAAAAGGCAATCATTAGCTACATCACTCATTGCCTTTGAACATTTAAGTAGCCTTTCATTTAAGATACTTAGGAGGACTGAAACACACAAAAAGGTATAGGCATTAGACCTTACAAACATCATTTTTACCTTTTCCTAGCTGCTGAGAGCCGGATCCCTAGGATTAGCCTAGATGGATCCCTCATTGGAGGGACCCATGGGATCCGGGTGACAGATTCATGTCAAGTCTAGCTTAAACAATCATTTCAAGTTCACCTTGCTAACTTGAACACTCCATCTCATCTTAATTAAGTCCCTAGATCAGTACAACTCCGAAGTTGACTTTTGTGCATGCTAATCATCACATTCCATGGGATCTTAGTGGCTTAAGTCCTGAATGCACTTACCAAATTCCTTTCTTTATAAACCACATTGTTAAGACTCTTAAAGTCATCATCTTCATCCTCATTTTCAGCAATTAGAAACCTTTACAAATTGTTGGATCGATATACTTTAATCAAACTAAACTAGCTTGTTAAGGTTTAATAACCTCGGATAAATCCTAAGTTATTAACAAAGAAACACTGAGCAATCTTTATTAAGTACGCGGAATTTACTTAACAAAGCTAAAAAGAAACTTTATTAATAAAACTCTAAATCTGCTTATTATGCAGATACTCTAATACAACTCTAAGATATTCGAACTTTTCTAAACTCTTAATTCGTAAACTCTAAAACTCTTTTTCTGTAAATCGTACCTCTAATGCCAATCTAGGAGTCCTTTTATAGGCTCAAGGATATCCTAGTCGGTTTACAATTGATAACCTTGTACGACAAGTAATCTAAACATGGAATACAATACTTTCCATAAACGAATATAACAGTTCTTCTAATCTAGCAGTACTTTGACTTTATCTGCAGTACTTTGACTTTGTCTTTAGCAGTACTTTGACTGTTTAACTTCTTCCAGTACTTTGCAGCTTACAGTACTTCCATATCTTCAGTACTTTGATATCTTCAGCACTTTCATATCCCAACACAAATCTCTTTGAATCATCTCATCATGAGGAAAGTTCCTAGTGGTAATTCATCCACCAAAGGACCACCCAAGAAAATTGCTCGTGTTGTACACGAAATTTCCTCAACCGAATCATCTCCCGTTAAAACCAAAAATGGTAGGATCTCCCCTCACATATCAAACCAATCCCAAAGAGAATTGTTCTCACAAAACTACCAATGCCAAACACCACCATACCTCCTAAACCAAACAACCCCATTTCCACTAAACCATCACCGTTGGTGCCTAGAGCCCTATCATTCACCACTCCACTCTCATCACCACACCTCTACAATCTAGAGGATATGCCTCCTAGGCCATCTCATCCTCCACCACCGACAACTTTCTCCTCTTTAGGAGGAATAGTGGAACAAAATCAAGGTGTTGAGTCAATACTAGCTCCGGCTTCTTTTTCTCTGTCACCATCAAATAATCCCGTTTGGATTATGAGAAATCATCAAAGTCAACCACCCGACCACATGGAAGTTGAAACCTCTCTACCACCACCATCATTTTTAGTTGAGCCATCCTCGAATGCGCCTCCGCCAATCCCTCCTTCTTTTGAGGCTCCTCAACCCGCTTCACTTGATCCTTCACATCAAGCAATTTCCTTTCTTCTATCACCACTACCGAGCCATGAAAAATATTGTTATCATTTTCAACATGTTGAAAGTTTGATACATGAAGTATGTGAAGATCAACGTTTCATGTTTTATCACCTCCTCGAACGTTTCAATGAGATTAAACCTAAAAAAACTTGAGCTAGAGGATTATAGTGGTGTCCTAGTACCAAGCGCGACTTAGATAGTCTTGTAATTCAAAGTCATGTATTGCTTATTTTCTTAGTTTTTAGAGTCATGTATATCATATCTCTAGTTTTATTAAATGAAATTACATGATATTTGCAAATATTGTTCTGAGTATATGATTATTGTTCTAATACATATCTCATTTTGATGCTAACATCTTTTGGTACATCACCTTATTGTATTTTAGTTACAGACAGACGAATCCCTACAATTTGCTTAGACGGATCCCTCCAAGGAGGGAACCGTGGGATCCGTGCAACAGAAGACTAGTTTTCTACTAACTTTAGTCTTACTTGCAGGAAATTATGTATTATATACTTGTTTTCTAACCTTTGTTTTGTAGATTTTCAATTTACACTTGAAGACTTTGACACACTAATCTAGGGGGAGCTTTGTGTCAAAGCAATACATTGAAAAATCACATGCAATATTAGGATTACATTTCATGACGTCCCTTTGCAAAGTTGCAATCATCAAGGGGTAGCATATTCGTCACATAGACGAAATCTTTTGCAAACATAGTTGCAAATGAACTAGCTTAGGATTTCTTTTCTTGACGCCCTCACAAAGGAATGGATTCGTCAAGGGGGAGTTAAGACGAGAAATCTTCCCGTTACTTGCTCTCCACTTTTTATGTTATCTTTTTCTTTCATTTTTTTTCTCTTAAAACAATGTGTTAGTTTCTTTTCGAAGCTCTTTTCGTTTCGACAAAAAGGGGGAGAAGAAAGTAAAAACTACAATTCAAACTTTTACAGATTTTAGTTTTTCCTTAAAATAATTTTATGTTTTGTCATCAACAAAAAGGGGGAGATTGTTAATACAAATAAGCCGTAAAAACGTTTATTTATATTTTATGACCTTCTAATGTTTTGTCGATAACAAACGTAAAATCATTTTAACGAAACAAATAAAATACCTAAATAGGCTTGAAACCAATAGTTTACTAACACACTTACGTTGTCACATAAAACACTAAAACAAGTATAAGTGATTTTATGATTTAGTAATACATATTTACAACAACTAGTGTTTACATATTGGGTAAATATATACATAACTAGTATGTATTATAATGGGTAATATAAATGGGTAGAAACTTAAGTATTTGACCCATTGACCAAATACATTGAATGTAGTTGTGTAAAACCCAAAGTCCATGACCCATAACCCATTGCATGACATCATGCATAAGTCATATATGGATATTATCCATGACCCATGGTTTTAACCCATGACCCATGAACTAGATGCATTGCATCTTGTAGATACATTGTATCTACTTGGATACCCATGGTCCAATGTCTAGGACCCATGACCCATGACCCAAAACCCATGGGCAAAAGGGAGCATCCCACGGAACCCCAGTATTACACTGGACGGATCCCTCAAGTGAGGGATCCGTGGGATCCATGGAACAGTAGCTATTTTTTCTCTATAAATAGTGAGCCATTTCCTCATTGTTTCTCACCCCTTTCTCACATATTTTCTCTTTGAGTTATAAAATCTCTAACCTCAGATCCAAGTGATCTATGTATGTAGTTTTGTTTTTGTGTGATTCTCTAGGTTCCTCTTAAAGGCAAGATCACCACCCTTTGAAGTCGAGCAAGCTCAAGTCCATGACTTGCCATGCTTCCTTATCATCAAGACTACTGAGGTTCTCTTGTTGATAGTTCTCTTCTTTCTCATAAGAAGTGTAGTGTTGAAGACATTAGTGAAAGATGTCTAAAGGGTCAAGACGAAGACATTAGTGAAAGGTATCGAACGTCCGTATTGAAAGCACTAGTGAAGGGTGCTTAGAAGTCAAGGCTAAAGGCATTAGTAAAGGGTGTCTAGAAGTCAAGTCACAAGGCATTAGGAAGGGTGCCTTGAGATCGAGTCAAAGGCATTAGTGAAATGTGCCTAAGGTGTACAATTCGATATGGTGTGCTCAATGTACAAGATAGATTAGTATTGGGTCAAAGGATATTGATATCCTTGTTGATGTTGTTATAAGGTGTTAGGTCTATTATAGATTTGATGATACAAAACAAGAAGAATGAAACATGAAGGACTAAAAGTGACAAGAAGGGAAACTACAAAAAGATGGAGGATTTGGAAGATTCTAGAAGATATGCTTAAAAGAATATTTAGTTTCCTAATTGTATTATGATTCCTCTTGTAAACCCAAGTTGTCTCTAGTATATAAAGAGACATAGGGTCATTAGTTTCATTGTACGTACAAGATGTAGACGTCTAAAGGTGTGTGTGTGTGGGAACCTAGGCGTAGGGATTTGGGAAAACGCCTAGGGTTTAGTTAGTTAGTGTTAGATCAAGTCTTTGATCTTTATTATAGTTAGTTAGTTAGTTTATGATAATTAAAAACCTTGTTCATAATAATGTTGATTCTATGTTTGAATATTCCGCTTTCATTATTATGTGTTCCTAAATATAATATAAGACCTAGTCTAAGAGCTTACAACGATCATCACAATTGGTATCATAGCCTGGGGCTCGTGATATCTAGGGATCTACAAGGTTTTCTTGAAGAAGAAGGAAGAAAAATTCGAAGCTGTCAAAAATTCATAATACTTCTGCAGCACTGTTTTACAGAAGGCATAACTTTTTATTGAACTGTTGGATCGAGCTAATATCTGAACTGGAGCTTCTTGGTATATCTATCTTTAATCTCACCGAAGGGATTGTCAATCGGAGCTCTCAATCAAAAGTTATAAGCTGTCGAAGTCTGCTGCTGATTTTTCGTAAGGTTACAACAGCACTGTTTTGAAACAATCATAACTTTTTCGTTAACCGTTGGATCGTGACGAAATTTTGGGTGGATGTTCTATATATATCAATCTAACTTTCCACCGAAGGGATCTTCCATCTGAGCTTTTATGTGAAAGTACTGCTGAAAGTACTGCTGTGTATTTTGAAAGTACTGTTGTGCGTTATTGGTCCCCTACAAGCAAAGTACTGCTTGGACATGAAAGTACTGCTGATTATTGAAAGTACTGTTGTTCTCAGAGTACTGCTCAATGTACTGCTACTTCTCAAAGTACTGTGAGGAGGTTTCAAAGTACTGTTAAATTGAAAGTACTGCTTCTCATATGGTTTTTGATTTAAGGGGAAGTCGAGCATGATATTGGTTATGGATTTTTGGACGACACACACACAGATTATTATTCACACACACAAGGAGTTTGGTGATTTGTTCTTAAAAGGATTCAAAAAGGCTCGTATTTGATTCATTGAATAATTGATTACGAAGAGTATTATTTATCACTTATTTGAAGGTGAAGTGGAATTACTTGGTTTGTGTTCTTATCATCTAGCTTGATGAATCTAGCAATGTGTGATTTTTCTTATGATGCTCTATGCACACATTGGCTATCACTTGAAGGAGTTACATTGTAGTGCTCAGTGTCTCATACTAGTTGAGGATTCTTGTCAAGGGATTGCGGTCTACTTATATTTGGTAGGTATAAGTATGGAGTTCCGTGGATTGTAAAAGATTTAAGACACAAGTTTGGGAAATTTTACTTCTTCATCAAGTTCGTTATATTTGGTTTTCTTCACAAGTGATCATTACATAAAGCCTACAGATTTTGAAGAATCATTTGATCTACATGCATCACTCAAGGGGAAGTGTTTGATTTTTACTACTGTTGATCATTATTACTACTGCTAGTTGAAGTTTTCTACTGTTTTGGATCCATTTTTCTTATGATGCGTAATGGTGGGCGATTTGAAGCATTGGAAGTCTTAGATTGGAAGTATGATATTTATTCGTGGTGGTCAAGATCATTATTTGCATATGTTCCCTATTTGGATAATAACAAAAAGGGGAAGAGATGTTTGAGTGACATGTTCAAGTCAAGGGGAAGAATGGAAGATAAGAGTGTTTCATTCATGGTGAGATTTAATTATCTCAACTTCTGCTACTTCGTCTAGGGAAGTTCGTACAAGAATCGTATTTGTTTTGTCATCATCAAATAGGGGAAGATTGTTGGGTCTATTATAGATTTGATGATACAAAACAAGAAGAATGAAACATGAAGAACTAAAAGTGACAAGAAGGGAAACTACAAAAAGATGGAGGATTTGGAAGATTCTAGAAGATATGCTTGAAAGAATATTTAGTTTCCTAATTGTATTATGATTCCTCTTGTAAACCCAAGTTGTCTCTAGTATATAAAGAGACATAGGGTCATTAGTTTCATTGTACGTACAAGATGTAGACGTCTAAAGGTGTGTGTGTGTGTGTGAACCTAGGCGTCGGGATTTGGGAAAACGCCTAGGGTTTAGTTAGTTAGTGTTAGATCAAGTCTTTGATCTTTATTATAGTTAGTTAGTTAGTTTATGATAATTAAAAACCTTGTTCATAATAATGTTGATTCTATGTTTGAATATTCCGCTTTCATTATTATGTGTTCCTAGATATAATATTAGACCTAGTCTAAGAGCTTACAACGATCTTAACAAGTGGTATCAGAGCTTGTGTGGAAACTCTGACTAGGAAGAAACCCTACTTCAACTATATTCAAGATGTCGACTGAAGCTGTTCCACCACCCTCAATCACCTCACTCAGAATTCCAATAATCAAGAAGGGAGAATATGATCTCTGGTGCATGAAGATGAGGCAGTATATTGCTATTACAGACCATGCTTTATGGAATGTAATTGTCAATGGCAATGAAGTAGTTCCAGAACCTATTAATATTCCTGAACAACCAACTGCACCAAAGGCAGTCTTACCAGCAACAACCCTAAGGAATCAAGAAAAGGCACTAAACATTCTCTTATCTGCCATTCCAGATGGTCATCTTCTCAAATTTCATGATGCTAAAGATGCTAAGCAGCTCTGGGCTGCTCACAAGACCAGATTTGGAGGGAATGAAGCCTCTAAGAAGATGCACAGAAATTTGCTGAAGCAACAGTTTGAAACTTTCATAGTAGGTGAAAGAGAGAGTCTTGATACTGCATATGATAGGTTTCAAAATCTCCTCAACATGTTGGAGTTATACAAGGCAGAAGTGTTAGTTGAGGATGCTAATTTGAAGTTTCTAAGGAGTGTGCCATCTACATGGCATGTGATTGCTACAATGATCAGAGGACAACAAGGTTTGGATGTCATGGACTTTGATGATCTCTATCATCAACTGAAGGTGTATGAGCATGAGATGAGTGGTCAAACAAATTCTAAGTCTCACAGTATAGCTTTTCTATCATCTGAAAAGAAGGGCAATACTTCTGTCAAAAGTACTGTTTCTCCTCAAAGTACTGTTTCTCAAAGTACTGCTGTTTACAACCCCCCCTTCATATGCTCAGCAGGCCCCACCACCTACCACTTTGCACTCAGATGAAGTTGTGTGCTCCTTCATTGCACAACAAGCCAGTTTACCTGTCACTTATGAAGAGGATCTAGCACAGATTGAAGAAGATGCACTTGAAGAAATTGATATCAGGTGGCAAGTTGCTATGATCACTGCAAGGATCAAAAAGTACATGAAGAAGACAGGCAAAAGTATTGATTTCAAACCAAAACAAGGAATAACTTTTGACAAATCCCAAATTGAATGCTTCAATTGTCAAAAGACTGGTCACTTTGCAAGGGAGTGCAGGTTTGCTAAGTATCAAGCAAACAGAACATCTGAGAAGCCAAAACTTGAGCTCAAAGAAATTCCAATTACTGAAACAAAGGCTTTGGTTGCTCAAGAGAAGTTATCAGAAGTTAACTGGAGTGAAGAGTTTGATGATGAACCAGTGACTTAATGTATGGTAGCAGTGGAAGATGCAGTTGAAGACACAGTGGATGCATTGGACTGGAGCACTGCTTTTGATGAAGAACCTGAACATGCTGCTTTGGAATCTGATGATGGTTTTGGAGGATTTGATTGGAGCAAAGAGAGTGAAGATGATCCTGTTCTTCTTGCTATGGTAGCTACTTCACCAACTCAGTCTCCTATCTCTGAGGTATGCTCCAACTGTTATGATTTTTATCTAAAATTACTTAATAATTATGTGATTGAAAGAGATAATTGTGTTAAGGCTAGATCTAAAGTAGCTGGTTATCAAATTACTTTAGAGTCTATGGAAGCTAAAACTATAACACATGAAAATAATGAAATGGCTTGGGCTGAAAAGTATGAACAACAGGATTACCAGTTAAAACTTAGTGAATGGAAACTAAACTGTAAAATTGCTGAAATTGAGAAATTAACTAAGGAGAGAGATGATCTGTTAGAAAAGTTTGCTGCCTGGAATGAATCTGGTCTGTCCCATGTTACTTATGTTGAAAAACAAAGAAGTGCATACATTAGAACTGGATTAGGTTTTGGTATGAACTTTGATAACATAGAAGAAAACCAACCTAGTGATCAGGATGTAGGTGATTTTGAAGACATAACCACTAGTGATGATGAACTCATTAACTATGTAGATACATCTAGTAATGAGGGCTCAATAAGTGCATCACCTCCTGAGTATAAGAAAGACAAGGGATATAATGTTGTCCCACATCCCATTAGTCATCAACCCATAAGGCCTGATGTTTCTCGATTTGGAGTAGACAGTCTAGAGTTTAGGAAGAAACTTGTTGCTCAATCTAGGTCTGAAAAACCCAAAGAAGCTGTTGCAAACAATGTTCAAAATCAAGCAGTACCTTTAAATCAAAGTACTGCTCCACAAGCAGTACCTTCTGCAAAACCTTTTCAAAACAGTACTGCTAAACCTTTTTGGGATAACTTTGGTCAAAATAGGTTTAATCATTCACCTAGAAGGCACAATAGTTTTGGTCATAGACATAGAAGAAGTCATATTGGGAGTATGGGTGAAAAACTGTGTTTTGTGTGTTTTAGTCCTAATCATTTAATCAAGGATTGTGAACATCATTCAGAATACCTTCGAAAATTTTCAAAGAATAGGACTGTTAACCAGAAACCTAGAGAGAGCAAACCAGTTTGGAATAATTCAAATAGGGTTAATCACAGAAACTTCACACCAGATCATAGATACCCACATCAGAGAAGACCTTTTTCAAAACCTTCAGTATCTCACAGTACTTTCCAAAGTACTGCTCAGAAACAAGGTACTGATCACACTACTTGGAATAGGAATCCTAGGAGATCTCACTATCAACCTAGAAGGTATTTCAATTCACATAGGGGATCTAAATCACAGGAACCACGTGTTAAACCAGAATGGGTTAAGAGGGAAGGTACTGCTGAGGGACACACAGTACTTTCAACAAAAAGTGAATCTGATGTTTTTGTGACACAAGAAAAAGCTAATAATCTTGTAAAAGAGATTTATGTTGAAAACCCAGAAAGTTTTGAAAATCCACATGCTAAAGATC
>BPTQ01000005.1:310640533-310662986 GCA_019973895.1 Chrysanthemum seticuspe
GAGTATTTATAGTCTTACATAACTCGCCACACTTTGGGCTGTGGATCAGGCATACAGTGGGTAAAGACCCGTCCGTCCTCCACGGTGTTACTTAACTAAAATACTACTTAACTTAAAAGAACTACGACTACGAGCTTTCTAACGATTACATATACTTGAGGTGACCGACTCTTTAATACCGGGAATTTCTAATTCCTAACAAAAGGATTGGCTAATCCGGGAGCAAACGGCTCTTGGTAAAGATATCTCAAATCCGTTGACGGCTTGCATTTTGCCAAAACTTGTATGGTGTTCAGCTCACCATATCTTTAATTAGTGAAGAGTTGGCTAGCCCGCAAGTTTATGGCTTGTGGTAAAGGCAGTTGGAAAACCATAATTGGTAATCGACTCACCAAAGATATTTTATCTAAGAGTTGGCTAGTCCAGAAGCAAACGGCTTCTGGTAAAGACAAATCAAAACCGTTTACAGCTGGTGATTTGCTCAAAATCATTTGGTTATCATTGTACCAAGGTTCTTACTTGAACTGACACAATTGGCTACTCCAGAAGTAATGGCTTTTGGTAAAGAGATGAAATCCATTAATTTTTCATAAAAGATTGCTAGGGACTAGCAATAGTTTAGTGTGGGGGATTGATGTGTGTCTAAATACACATCATTTTATACCCATCTAGACAGCTAAAACATCTGAAAACACTCAGAAATGCCACAAAATACTATAAATATCATTGAAATGTGTTTTTATGTGTTACAAGTGCAAAAGGATTGAAAACTGATGAAAAACAACAAAGTTTGCATAATTGGCAGTTTCAGTCCCTCAACTTTCAAATCTTGACAAAATCAGTCCCTGAGCACTTGTTTTGGAAGAAACGTCAACCCAAGTCCTTTAAAAATCAAAATTTATCAAAAATGATCCTTGGGTAAAAAGTTTGGATAATTTACAAGTTTGGTCCTTCAAGTTTCAAAATTGGCAAAAATAGTCCTTGGAAGTTTAAAAAATGAAAAATTATCTTTTATGGTCCTTGTACTATTGAAGCTTGGCAAAGTTCACCCTTGGAATAACTTTGGAATATTGGCAGGTCCAGCCCCTCATAAATCAGAAATTACAAATATGGTCCTTGCGATAATCCAAAACCAAACGGACCCTTTTTGTATTATTAACCTGGCCAAACTCACCCTTGAACCCCTATTAATACCGTGACCCCCCTAATTTGAACCCCTTCCCATATTAATAAAAACGGGGTCAAACTTCGGTCAAACCCACTTCCCTCCCAAAACCGTCTCCCCTGTACACCTTCCTCACCCACACCTGCAAACCAAAAACCACCATGGTTTTTTCACCACCTTATCCCTCCAGCTGTCTACCTACTCTCACCACTACCTCCTCTTTGTCCCCTCCACCTCCACAAACACCCAAAGATCATTAATTGCAAAAACCTGCTTTTGATATTTTTGGCGCCAAAAAGTCCATGTGCACGGTTTTGATGAGATTGATGAATTCAATGGCCAAGATCAAGTGGGAAACATTGAGAGAGGTCGGCAAAGTCAAAAAGATCTTTAAAAAGGAAGAGGAGAGCAATGTAGAGAGATATCTAGTGTAATTTTTCTTAGCTTATGTCGTTTTATTTAATTTATAATTTCCAGTGTATCTTTAAGCTTTCAAGTTATATTTCTAGCATTCTCAGTGTATTTCAAACCTTGTTCAATAATCAATTTCAGTTTATGTTCACGAATTCAGTTTATGCAAGTTCTTGTTCAAAATTCTCATATTAGCTTAAATTTATTCGTAGTGGATGTTAAGGACTCAAAAGCTTACATAAGCTCCTTATAAAGCTTTTAGAAACTTTAAAATCCAGTTTAAAGTTAAAATACAAAAATAAAAAAAATACCAAAGAAAATAGTTAAAAAATCAAAAAATCAAAAAAGAAGAAGAAAGAAGCATGGAACAGGGTTGATTCTGGATGGCCTTTGGTTTAGAGCTTCTTGGGAAGCTGTAGGTTGTGTTTTTGGTCCTTGGTTTCTAGTTTTAAGCCTGGTTGAATTTGTAAGCTTTTTCTTCAAATTTTTTATTCACTGTGACAGTTGTTAATCTGTGCTATTTTCTGTGTTTCTAGGCTTTATTCATGCTTGTTAGTCATAATATAGTTTAAAATAATCAGTTTGTTCTTTAGAATTGGTAGTTGCTTTGAAATCTCATTTTCACAGTTTTAATAGCATAATGTTTGTTCTTAAGTTTTATGCTTGTATCACTGTTGTTTAATACTCATGTGGACTTGTTATATGCTAATACAAAGTTTTGAATCAGTGTTGAGGTCTAAATAAGGTAGTTACTGTGAAATTCATGATTTTACTCTCTTGAAGGGGTGTTTGGATTAAACTGATTATGTGTGATTAAGACTGTTTGTGTTGTTATTCTTGTTTGATATATGGTACATTAAGGTCTAAAATCTCATTTCAATCATAAAAATCAGCTGCTCTTTGTGAGAAAAGTCAAAATAATCTTGAATCCATCTTAACTGTTAATCTGCTGAAGCAGTTGGTTCCATAATCTCCACATTAGCTTATTAGTTGTTAATCTAGCTTAATTACATCTCTTTTTAGCTTAATATAACATAATTAGTAAGTAGGATTGATTCAAAGTTCATCAAAGTCAACTATTTGGTTTTACTTAAAAAGTCAAATTCTCACTTGGTCAGTTTTTGAATAAACTAGATAATTTTCTATAGGATTTAATATTGAGTTTTATGTTTTATGCTTTTAGGGTTTTATTATTTTGCTGCTTATCTTCATTGAGGTATTTTTATTTATTTTTATTCACTTAGTTTAACTGCTTATTTGCAAGCTTCTTTTAAGCAATTTTCTGAAAAACTCCCCTGTGCCAGAGGAGTTGTCATTATCTGCTTGTTTTCATAAGCTCACACTGAGCTTATTTGTGGGACCCAGGGCTTGACCCTTGGCTTTTTGGAAAGCTCTCATAGCTGTCTCTTTATTCCAGTGCTTATTTTCCACTTTGAAGCTTATTTAATAGGGCTGCTAGTGGCTTTTTGTTTGTCCCATTTCCTGTGTACACTGAATACTCAGTGTATTACAAGCTTTTTCTCAAGCCTTCCAAAAGCTCATTAGTGAACTTCAGCTTGTGTTCTTTAGCTTTTTGTGAAGCTTAACCACCCATCTCAAAGTTCCAGAAATCATTTTTCCATTTCTAGCTTATTTGATAGGGCTGCAATCAGCTTCTATTTTGTCCCATTTCTCAGCATATACTGAGTTATCAGTATAGGTGAGTCTTTTTCCTAAGGTTATCACAAGCTCACAGTGGACCCCACAGTGAAGAGCTTTGGCTTTTTAGAAACTCCACCAGCTCAACTCAATCCCTCAGTGCTCATTTTGAGCTTTGGAGCTTTTGCCCCTAGCTTAATCAGCCTTTGAAAATCACTGCAGGCTGTTTGGTTTGACTGTTGGATTTGGAATTGCTTATTGGCTTATCCTAAGCTTATCAGTGCTAATCTTTTTAATTTCTTACTCATTACCAGTTCCTTTAACTTATTTTCATTTTATTTCACCTTTGTTTCTTTTTGTTTAGCTTATTTGGCCACTTATTTGAGCTTGAATCATCAAATTGAGCCAAAAGCTCAACTGTTAAGCTCATAAGCTTCCATACTGCTTAATTTTAAGTTCTAAAATTTTTGTCTTCATTAAAGTTGTTTATTTTAAGTAGTTTAATAGTTTTGTAAAAGAAAAATCAAGAAAATCCAACTTTAAAAATAGTGATAGCGTTTATTTAATATAATTTAGCTTTTTAATTTTCTTTTCAGCTTATTATTAAGCACTTATATGTTTTTATATTTTTCTTAAGTTTCTGTCATATTAAAGTATTTTTAGGAATTTTCTCAGATTTTTCCTTTGTCATCTACTATTTTTAATAATTAATAATAGTTTAATTAATAATTAATTAATATTAAAGTATTAAATAGTAAAATTAATTTTTATTAAGTAAAACCATGTTTTTATATTTTTCCTAGCTTTGTTAACTTAATTAGAACCTATAAAAATTAATCTTATAATTTTCCCTTTTTATTTTCTAAATTTAATCCTTTAATTAGTTTAATTAGATTTGAATTATTAATTAAGTTTTTAATTTATAAAACCTTCGCTAAAAGACAAAAATATTTGTTTTTAATTTTTATAGATCTTTTAAGTTGTTCTAGATTTTTAGAAAATAAATTTGTAATTTTCTTAGTTAGTTTTGTATTATAAATCCTTTTTAGATTAATTAAACTAAATTTTAAATAAGTTTAAAATAATTTTGATTAATTAATTAATATTAAATTAATATAATATTAGTAAAATATTTTCTTTTTAGATTTTAATTTTTTTTAAGTTTAAAAAGTTTTAAAATTTTCATTTTATACCCTTTAGTTTTAAACTTGTCATTTTAAGTCCCTGTAGTCTTTAAATTTACATTTTTATTTACTTGCCATAACACGTTTGTTTAATCTGATTGTTGTGCTTTATAGCTCTGTATCCAAATATAATTCCAAACAATCAGTAGTGTAATTATCAACCAAAATCCTTACAGATCATTGTCCTCAGTGATCATTCTACTTCTGAACATTTTCACACACCATTCAACCTCCGTGGGACTTAACGACCCAGGAATCCACTAAATTCCAAGGGAAATTGTATTGAGTCCATAATAGTTGACTTTTGTTGACTAAAACCTTTGGTCAATATTTCTTGACTGTTTAGGTTGAATCACGAACAAAGAATACGCAAGAAACAAGTCTCTAAACTGTCCGAGAACCACAGTTTAGTCCGATAACCAAACTGCCATTATACCCGATATCGAACGATGCATGTCCGATATATATTACACCCTTTGTCCAATGACTTTCAGTGTACTTTTTAACCGAGAACAAAACAAATTAAAACCTCTTGCTTGGATGTCAGATTCGACTAGGAACACAACCAAGTTATACAAATAATAAACCTTTAAAACACTTGAATCTAAGATGCAAGTTAAAAGGTATTATTCACTTGAAACTAAAAATCCAATCGACTAAGATATATGCGATTTGTTTAAAGTTCTGGAATAGCGAATCAAATTAGAGTATAATTGTGAATGGGATTTCAGATGCATGCATGCTAAGATCAAGACCCTTTGGACGATTATAAATAGTCTCCAAAGCTTGTTCTTGAAGCAAACATCTATCCTAGTTTTTCTCCAACTCTTGTAGCCCATTACCATATATTGTAAACGCCCCAATGAATAGAACCGGTCATTGGCTTAAACAAATAATAATCGGGCTTAGAGTTTAAAACGGGTTTATACAAAACGGGTCAAGTATATAATTCAAGTTGTAAACATTCATCACGTACTCTCGTGTTTAACGTGTGTGCCCCCATAGGCTCACACACTTCTAGTCGTTTACGTGTGTTTTAACTCCCAAAAACCAACAGCTCCCACTTGGGAGTCGGAGTGTCGAATGGCACACAAAACAAACGACGAAAACGCCTAGCAATGCTCTCACTCGCTTTTTAACTAAAAGTGTTTGAGATGTAGTTTTATAAAATCTTCTCAATAGCATGGTTATTAATGTCTTGCTTTTAATCATCCTTTGTTATGAATACCGTTAAACCATGGATATGGATCCTAACTCATTTCATAAAGTTTAACCATTTAGAATCTCGTTATAGAATTTAATTAGATATACCAAATGTAATCAAGTATCATCTTGCATTATCCTTTGGGTTCGGCCGAACAATTATCTTATTAATTCTGGAGAGGGCCCATGGTATCTTTCTACACATATCAAGTGGAGTAACAAATCCTTTGTTGACTACAAGTGTTGTGGATGCTGCTTCACATCACTCCAAAATATAGCTTTTATAACTACCTTATTCAGATAGCGTTTTGCTTATACTTACAAAAATGATATCCACACATAACAGAACTTGCTTGTATCTCAAGTCTAAGGACGACTTTAACAACCATTTTCAATATTTTACTTATGACAAGGATCCAAAAGTAAATGTTTGAAAGTTGGGGTATCCAATATGCATCCCTTGTGAATACACATGAGTTTGGCGGGAACAATCCACATTCACGTCAGAATATAACCAACACTCACATTTACCTTACATAACAATATTCCCATATTGTTAACCGACGATGGACATATTTAGAACAATAAAATCATTCAAGGATTAAACATGCAAATATAGGATAATAATTATTATATGAATGAATAACAAATACCAAGTATCTTTATTCATCGTAAAGTAAAAATTGTCTTTCAATCCTAATTATCCAAATACTAAAACAGATATGCATGAGACTAATTTAGTAAGTTGAAGTCTAATGTTTCCAACATTCTCAACCTTTCTTTAAAAGAAAAACTAAATAGTTATCTGAGTAAACTTTCCGAATACTTGTTTCAAATTTCACATATAGTGAGGGATTTGAAATATAAGATGAGTGTCTTATCTCATATGCTCATACTATTGCAAGAGTTATAGTATGGAGATGTCGTCCTACCTTGAATGAGGTATTAGAAATCAACGACATACTGACAGTCATCATTTCAGTTTCATAAAATGTAAAGTATTCTCATTCCTTAATGTGTAATGCAACAATGCTCTATGTTGAACATAACTAGTTAGTAGATATATCATAAAAGATAAAATCCTAATTCAACTTAGTATAATTATCATCTAGCATCATTGTACTTATACAACACTATGCTTTATAATTCATAAACATCTGTATTAACAATAATCTAAACACTCTCAATTAGATATTGTTGTTGTCAGCTCATCTTGTTCTTGTACAAAAGCAACAACTAGTCCTATACACAATATAATATATACATGATAAATCCTTATTCAAAACATAAGGTTTCCATCCATGGAATAAATTACTCCAAGTGAAATATACCATTTAAGACTTGCTTGAATGATATATTGCATTTGTGTTGGACTTAATTTTCCGCATTTGTTTATTCCAGATAAACATTTATTTCAAGATTGTTTGTTTTATTCCATAAATTCCAAGTGAAGTTTCATTCCAAGCTTAAGTTTGTATACTACTTAAAAATAATATAAATTCACAACCCTTTTGATTACACACCGTCCTCAAAAAAGGTAATCATAAAGAAAGAGTTATAAAATCTAATTGTCATATTCCATATACAAGGAACATGTATATGACAACTAATTATCTTTGTATAGTTAATACATGCATATATAAGAAAATCTAATCACAGTCAATTGCTTAAGTGTGGTTAAAAACTTCTTTTTAAATGTCATGCATTAATATGTATATAATTTTGTCCTTGTGAGCCTTTCTTTAAAAGAAACTCATTCCAACCTCATAGGTTAACTGTTAGGCGAAATAACAATCAAGCTCAAAACTTGATTTGCCTTTTAAGGACTGCATCTTATCATTCATAGTTCAAAAACATTTATCAGATTCAAGATGTGATAATGTATTTTAGTATTTAGCTGATTTACAATAATCTTCTAACTTATATCCCTCAGCATTGATACTAAAATATCACTCAAGTGATGAGGCATCATTTCGGATTTATGAATGAGAGTAATCATTATACTTCGGTCGACATTTTCATGTTTAATCTTAGTATGACATTAATAAGTGGATTTTAGAAGGTTAAGTATTTTCTTCCCAAAAACTTCAAGATTTGTATATGCTCTCACTTACTTTTGTAAGTAGAGACAATTCTCTAAATACTAAGTATTTAAGCAACAATAAATTGTTCTTTATTGGGAACCACAAAATACATTTTAAGTTCTCATCTCTAGATTTGTTAATAAAATGCTTCATAAGATTTTAACAAATTCCGAATTTAAATCAAGACATAATGAAATTCCTTCCAACAACTCTAATTAGGGTTTGTAGAAAAACTCTAATTTTTGTTTCACTCTTTAATCAAAAACCTAAGCAACAGTTTTGTGTTTCGTCGAGCTAGGAAGAACACCAAAACTACAATCTTCAAGCTAGGAAGTGTAGAAAAATCAAAAATTCAAAAGGATTTAGGATTCGATTAGTTTGAGTGAAAAAACCTAAAATCCCTAAGGGATTAGGGTTTTCAGTTATGGGTTGTCTTGAATACCTTCTTGGTTTGAACTATATTGAGTGTATCCATGACACACGCAATTTTCTAACCTTGATATATTTGGAGGTAGAGCAATTGATGACGTATAGTCTACATCCGGGTCACGAACCCGGCTAAAGTCCAACACTAACTTAGCCTGGTATGAGTCGGGCTACACCGATTAGAGGTTTGGGCTCACGAAGGCCCAAGCCCAAAGCTATTCACGGAATAGATATCCGATATCTTCTAAATAAGAGGATTATCATTCCCAACCGACTTAGGCGGGATACGCCGAAGGTTGAGGAACACGGAACCAACAAGGATTCCGTGTATATATAAAGGGAATCATATCCCTCGTTTAAGGTATGATCTCAAACCCTAATTCTCCTTAAACCCTAAAACCGATTACTTACTCTCACGCCGGAGGATAATCGTGGGAGACAATCCCACGGTAAGCCTAACGGTGTCTTTTGTCTCTTAGTGCGCAGGTCTCAAGCAGCAATTCTCAATTGGTACGAGAGCCGGAGCTCCAAACCAGGAACGCCCAACTTTTTTATCAACAAGTGGCGCCATCGGTAGGACCCTACACTAAGAACCAACACTAGAATGACAAAGCATGGAAATCAGCGATCGCAGTCAGATCTTATGGGAAAGAAGTCGCAAAGCGGACTAACTCCTAAGCAGACCTCTGGGACAACCAGCGCTGCTAAAAATAAGGGATCAGGCCAAGACTTGATCTTCCCTCTGGTGGAACCGCGCTCAGGAACAACCCAAGCCACTACAACCACCACGAGTGGAGTAGACCCACCGCGCACCGTCTTTACTACTCCCTTCCAATCGGTGCTAGAAACTGACCCGACAAAGGCACCAGACGCACCTGACCGAAATAAGGGTGTAATGATAGAAACAAACACACTCGCTCTTGAGGGGGTCGCACCAGAGCTAGCACCAGAAGTTTTCGTATCCCAAAACTACGAAACATTAACTGCCCTCATGCAAGAGGAAGAGAAAAAGAGATCAGGTCGGAACTTGAAAGCCCGACTCAATTTCGATTCTGAATACGAGACTTCCCCACTGCGCTGTCAGAAAGAGAAGCGCGGGAGAGACAGCCGCCGACCCCCAGTATTCAACCGAATCGGGAGGAGAATCGAGGAAGATGAGACATCTCACTCGCATCATCTGAGTGAGGATGACGAAGATGAAAAGCGTACCAATGTCCACACCAGACTTGGTAGCCACAGAATCCAAGACAGATTGGGACGACATTACTCCCCAAGCGAAAGCCCTCCGAGTACAAACTCAGAGGACAGTCGGCGCAAGCGCCGAAAGAGGAAAAATTCGTCCTCTGAAAATTCCTCGGACAACGAGGATAGTGAAACTGGACACTGGAAGTCCAGAAACAGATATGATGACCAGGAGGATGAAGATATATCCCTCCCTTGGCGCCGCCAAAAGGTAGATGCGTTCACTCGGCGCATCAGTGACTTCTCAGAAAGCAAAAGAAGGCGCATGCCCGCCAACGTAAAGACCTACGATGGAACAGGTGACCCTGATGATCACCTCAAAATTTTTGAATCACAGCCTGTGTGGTGCCACATGTTCAACTCCACACTAGTAGGAAACGCGCGGAACTGGTTCAGCAAGCTTCCACGCAGAAGCATCAACGGATTTGAGGAATTGAGAAAGGCGTTTCGCCTAAACTTTACTCAGAGGAAGAAGTGCGCCAAAAATCCTGTCAAACTCGCCAGGGTAAAGCAGCGCCAAGGAGAGTCTACAAGCGCATTCATGGAATGCTTCAAAGACGAATGCATGCAAGTTAAAGCATGCCCGGAAGTATTGAAGATCTCTGGTTTCATGAACGGGATTAACAATCCAGAACTCATCAAGAGGTTAAACGACAAGATTCCTGAAACCTTTGATGAACTCATGAAACGCTCTCGGTCCTTTGTCCAGGGAGAAGCCGCTGCGGCGGATAGCAAAAGGAACTACTCGAACTACCGGTCACAGGAACAACCTGGGAGACAATCCAATGACCGAGGTAGTAACCGTAATAGGAGCTATCGCAGCCAGGGAAGCGGGAGGGATAATGACAGATACACCCCGCCAACCAAGACCCCGAAGGAAATACTCGCAACAGAAGGTGCGAATTTTCCAAGACCGACTCAGATGCGCACTCCAGAGGATCCGCGCACTGGGAACGGATACTGTGATTACCATGCACAGAAGGGCCATACCACCAACGAATGCGTCCAACTACGCCAGCTCATCGACAAGATGGTTAAAGAAGGTAGATTGGACCACTTGGTCAAAAACATTAAAGAGGGTAAGGATAGACAAAAAAGTGGAAACAAGAAGGAGACACCCAAAGACAAGGCTGACACGATCTACATGATACAATCATGGCAGCGAATCACTAGGCAGAAGGTCAGCCACGAATTTTCACGTGGAAAGGAAATCTCTTTCCCTACCCTCACTGCGGACAACGCAGTGGTGGAACCACTCACTATAGAGATAAGCGCGGGGGGTCACGACATCCACCGCATGTACGTTGACGGTGGAGCTTCTGCAAACATCATGTATGAGCATTGCTTCAAGCGGCTGCGCCCTGAAATACGCAGTCAGTTAAGCCCAGCCAGCACGGCGTTGACTGGTTTTACAGGTGAAAAAATATGGCCGATGGGGCAAATAAGACTACTAGTCAGCATCGGAAACGAACAACATTCCGCGACGGCCTGGATGGAATTCATGGTGATCAAATCTCCATCGCCATATAATGGCATTATCGGGAGACCTGGGATATCAGCTATGCGCGCAGTGCCATCAACAGCGCACGGGATGCTTAAATTCCCAGTGGAAGGAGGCATTGTTACTCTCTACAGTGCCACTATCCCACATAGAGAATGTAACACGATTACATGTGAAACGGCACAGATCCCAGAACAACGTGCAACCAGAATTCCAAATATGAAGGTTGCAATTCACCCTGAATACCCAGACCAGGAAATATCCATCGGAGGGTCACTGTCAGACAATGGAAAAGCGGCTGTGTGCGCGCTCTTACAAAAGAACTTGGACATTTTCGCATGGGAACCAAAACACATGACCGGAGTACCACGCTCCATAACAGAGCATAGACTGAGAATCCGACAAGGGTACTCACCAATACGCCAGAAGAAGCGCGGGCAGGCTCCAGAGCGCGCGCAAGCAATCCTGGCGGAGGTACACAAACTTGTGGATGCAGGAATCATGCGGGAAGTTTATTACCATGACTGGCTTTCCAATCCAGTCATGGTAAAGAAGAGCGACGGCAGCTGGCGTATGTGTGTAGACTACACTGACCTTAACAAAGCATGTCCACAAGACTGCTATCCATTACCAGAGATAGACTGGAAAGTAGAGTCTTTGTGCGGATACCCATTAAAGTGTTTCCTCGATGCATACAAAGGATATCATCAAATACAGATGGCTAAAGAGGACGAGGAAAAACAGCCTTCCACACAAGCCAAGGCGTTTATTGTTACACAAAAATGCCCTTTGGCTTGAAGAACGCGGGCGCCACCTACCAGCGGTTAGTAGATAATGCTTTCGAAAAGCAGGTGGGCCGCAATCTAGAGGTCTATGTTGATGACCTAGTCATAAAGAGCCATACTGAAGGCGAGTTAGTACGCGACATTGAGGAAACGTTCAAAACTCTACGAGAGATCAACATGAAGCTGAATCCGAAAAAGTGTACCTTCGGGGCTACTGAAGGCATGTTTCTTGGATACCTTATAGAACCTGACGGTATAAAACCATGCCCAGAAAAGACAAAGGAGGTCATCGACCTTCCCTCACCGCGCACGTTGAAGGAAGTCCAATCCCTCAACGGAAAGCTAGCCGGCCTAAACAGGTTCCTATCCAAGTCAGCAGAAAAATCACTACCCCTTTTCAAGACACTCAAGAAGTGCATAAAGAAGGGTGATTTCAGGTGGACCACAGAGGCAGAAGTGGCCTTCACTCAGCTTAAACAGCATCTGGCAACGCTCCCAACACTTGTTGCACCCCGACCAGGGGAAGAGCTGATCATGTACTTATCTGCAACTGATGGAGCAGTCAGCGCAGTGCTACTAATAGATAGAGATTCAGTACAAACCCCCATCTACTTTGTAAGCAAAGTGCTCAAGAAGACGAAGATGAATTATAGTGCAATGGAAAAGTTAGTTCTGGCATTGGTGTTTGCTGCCAAACGACTGCGCAGGTACTTCCAAGCGCACCCGATAGCAGTAATCACAGACCAACCGATCAAGCAGATCATCTCCAAACCTGATGCATCAGGCCGACTCCAAAAGTGGAGTGTATTGCTAGGTGAACACAACATCTCTTACAGACCGCGTACCGCAATCAAAGGACAAATTCTGGCAGACTTCATCATCGAGAAGCCAGATACCGACGAGGTCCCCGCACCAAGTAAGAAGGTACTACTAGATCCAAGGATCTTGTTTACAGATGGATCCTCATGCGTGGACGGGTCAGGAGCTGGCCTCATTTTCACAAATCCAGAAGGAATGGAATTCACTTACGCACTGCGTTTTGAATTTACAGCAACAAATAATGAGGCAGAATATGAAGCTCTAATCGCCGGACTACGCATTGCAGCTCGAATGGGTGTACGTAACCTGGAAGCAAATGTGGATTCCCGGCTAGTGGCCAACCACGCGTTGGGCGAATACGTGGCTAAAGAAGAAAATATGATTCAGTATCTCGACAAGACCAAGACATTGATTAAAGGCTTTGATAGATTCACCATCAAGCAAGTTCCTAGAGGAGAAAACCGCAAGGCAGACACACTAAGCAAGATCGCCTCGACAAGCTTCACACATCTGTCAAAGCAAGTGCTGGTGGAAACACTGAAGAGCAAATCCATATTGGAGATGGAAGTCTCCACAGTAATAGAGGAGGAAGGTCCTACATGGATGACACCGATTACGGACTTCCTAAACAAAGGAATGTTACCTCAAGAGCAGAAGGAAGCTCGCACGATACGGCGCACGGCACAAAGATTCGAACTTCAAGACAACATACTGTACCGACGCTCTTTCCTTCAACCATGGCTCCGCTGTGTAGGCCCGCTACAAGCGAATTACGTGCTACGAGAAATCCATGAAGGTTCATGCAGCATGCACTCAGGACCACGGTCCGTTGTAGCGCGCGCCATGAGATCAGGGTACTACTGGCCAACCATGCACCGCGATGCGCGGGATTTAATAAGGAAGTGCAACGACTGCCAAGTTCATCGACCCGTCCCGCGCAAACCACAGCACGAGCTAACACCAATCACATCCCCATGGCCATTCTTTAAGTGGGGTATTGACATTGCAGGACCTTTTCCAGTCGCTGCGGGAGGATTAAAATTCCTCATAGTCGCCATAGACTATTTCACTAAGTGGATCGAAGCAAAAGCAATGGTAACAATCACTGGCAACCAGGTAAAACGCTTCGTCTGGGAAAACATTGTATGTCGCTTTGGTTTACCTGGCGAAATCATCTCGGATAACGGGAAACAATTCTGCGAAAATCCTTTCAAGGATTGGTGCGAGAAGTTGAACATCACACAGCACTTCGCATCAGTTAAACACCCACAAACCAATGGCTTAGTAGAGCGCGCAAATCACAGCCTGGGTGAAGGAATTAAAGCACGCCTGGACAGACACAAAGGAAGATGGGTGGAAGAGCTCTCGCATGTTTTGTGGGCGCACCGCACCTCAATAAAAACTAGCACGGGAGACACTCCCTTTTCACTAGTCTATGGGACAGAAGCCGTCATACCGGCCGAAATTGGAATGCCAACTATTCGCACCGCTGAGGTTAACATGGCAACTAATGATGACGAACGCCGTCTTGATTTGGACCTGCTGGAAGAAAGGCGCGAACGCGCATCTATAAGGGAGGAAAAATCAAAATCAAGGATGAAAGGATACTATGACGCCAAAGTACGCAGTGTCTCCTTCAGACCAGGTGATTTCGTCTACCGCGCTAATGATGCGAGCCACGCAGAAGACATGGGAAAGCTCGGACCAAAATGGGAAGGACCCTACGAGGTTACTGAAGCATCAGGAACGGGCTCGTACAAGCTACGAGGCTTGGATGGTCGTGAACTGCCACGCACATGGAACATCTGCAACCTCAAGAGGTGCTACCTATAGGAATGGCTACGGCCCAGCGCACAGACGCTCTCGCACTTTCAGTGCCCAATAAACATCTATGTAGTCATTATTTCTTTTACTTAGTATAATTGTCTTATTTACTTATCATCAAAACTTGCAAGTATCAATAAAACGCCGCGGTTTCTAGCTAACTCCGCGACATATTTTAATTTGTTATTTCCATATACTGTATGTCTTAACAATTTTTTATTTCTTGCCCACGATGGCGTGCATGCACCATAATCAACCCACGATGGTAAAAGGATAAGTTAACCTACTAAACAACTTGTTGAGTAAGAGGGTTGCAAACCCATCAACACCGGATCACGCATCCTTGTTAAACACCTTGTTCTCAAGACGTTGGAATAAGTTCTGTGCGCATCCCACGACGGGTGCGCAACATTGCACATGTGCACGTTTAACAACTTTGGAACCAAGATACTTGCTTCCTTAATTTTATATTTACAGTACGTTGAATATTATTAGCATACACGACTATGCTATTACTTGAACTTTTTTAGGATCTTCATACATGATTATGGCTTTCCTGCATTATTCACACGTGCATATACATGTAACAATGAATACGTCTTTTACGTAAAGACAAACAGACAAATACCGCACCACAAATTGCAACAATATCCACGTGAACTCACCAAGAGATGATTTTATTAAATAACCACGAGTTATTACAAAAAGATTGTTATTTTGCAACACATAAACCTACCAACTATTACAACGCTCAATAGATGAGCCACCCACGCGGTTCGAGGACCCTTTGGCCTCGTCAAGCTTCTTCAACAGATCTGAATCCTGCCGAGACACAGTAGCAACACTTACCGGCACCCCATCAGACCTTGGTTGGTGCGCTGCACCAACCCCGCACAAGATTGCTTTTCCCTTGATACCTTTCTTTTGGGCAAGTCTGGTCGCATGCGCTTCCAGTACCTCCTTCAAAGGCACTTCTTTCTCTAAAACAAACGGATCCAAAATATCCCTTGGACGCGCGAAGACAGGTACCCGAAGCTGTGAGTCATGGGGTTTCAAGAAGTAATCCGGCTGGGCTTCTGCACCCTCGGCACGATGACGCGCAAGAGTCAACCCTGCCATGATCACATCTACAGGATAATCCTGATCGCGCTCAAGTTTAGCAATCATAGGGAGCTCTAACGCTTTCATCCTTTTCATTGCAGCGACCAGGTGATCATACGCCTTAGCATCATAATTTGGTACCTCATTAACGGGTACCTTTAGCAGTTCCGATTCATGCAGTTTCTCTACAGCTTCTGCCTTGCCGCGCTCCAGAGCGCACTGAACTACTTCTCCAAAGGCATTAACAACTTCTGGTGACTCCAGGGTATTAAGTGCGGCAAGACGAAGACCATGACCCACGAGCCACCTGCGCTCAGCTATAGTAGACATCAGCTGAGGATACAACTCCTCGTCGTACTCAATGCTAAGTTTGCGCAGTTTTGCCTCTTGCACCTCCAGTGCATCTTTCACAGTAGCACAGAATCCTTCAAGTTGGGATGTCATCGCATCTTCGCCCTTCTCAAGGTATTTAAGTACCCAGTGGCACGCAGATTTGTACCCGGCAACATCCGCACGCTCTTGATTTAATTGGCACATCAGCGCCATTTTTTCTTCAGCCTGCTTCTGAGCGTACACGCTCAGATCCTTTGTCTCAGTTTGGGCGCTATCCAGCTGCGCCCGGGTGCTCGCCAGTTGCGCCTCCAGCAACGCTATTGTCTGGTCCTTTTGCGAATTTTGGCAATCCTCACCAGAAACTTGATCTTTCAGCCTCACGATTAGCGAAGCCTGATGAGCAGAGACCTGTACCAACTCTTCGACCAATTGCTCTATGGGTGCATCTACATCAGACAGGTCTTCATCGTTCTGACTATGCGGCTCAGAATGCGCTGAACGTGCAGGACTAGCCTTGGGGGGTGACTCTACAATCTGCTCCACCCTGCGTACATTCACCAGAGAAATGTTAGACTCACATATACCACAACTGGTGCATCAACCAAAGAAAAACCTATATATTGAAGGCATCACTTACTGCGTTTCCGCGATATTAGCCGAGGGATGCGAAGACGCTTCATCAGTAGACGATAACTCCACAGTCTGGATCACAGGGCATTTTTTCCTTGAAGTGCCTGCGCCATCATCTCCTCGTGTCCTTTTGCGACTGAGCCCAGATTTCTGTTCTTCTTCTTCTATAGGGTGCGGCACAGCTACGGGCGGTGGCTGCGCCACAAGGGAAGGTACTCTGGGATTAGGAAGGCTTTGCAGTGGTGTCGCCTCCACTGCGACCGAGGAGCTAGTTCCTGTTTCCCCTACATTCAGCTCCATGGTACGCCATGCGGTAGCAGCTAGAATCGGCTCCTCATCATCCTTCAAGGGCTGTACTCCTGTCTTTACCTCTATGCGCTTTGCTAGCTGTACTACGGTGAATAGATCCATCTCTGCGCAATACAAGACAACATACGCATAGGTTATATAATGCGCGAAAAAAATCGAAGAGTGCTCTTACATTATTTACACATAGAGGTACGGAGGAATAAGTACCCACCCTGGCCATTGGCGTCTAAGAAGATTGGGATCTCATCTTCGGGACCGAAATAATTACGGCTGATTCCTATGTGTACCAAAAATCCCTCAGGATAGGCACTAATGGGGATGCGGTTAGCATTTATCAGTTCCGCATCCTCATCGATATAAGACCCAGGCAAGGGGAACTCATCCCTCTCTAACGTACCCCGGGTATAAAAATCATAATTCCAGGGAAAGCACGTATCATCTACCCAGAAGAAATATTCCCTCCAATTCCTAAGTGAATCTAATTTATCTGTGTAACACTGCAGTCTACCAGCGCGCTTCGCAAAGGACACCCACCCATGTGCCCACGTAGTGTGATAAAAGGCGCGGAATAGGTGGATGGTGGGGTTAATCGCTAGCAAACGGCAATTTACCTCAAAATTGGTAATTTTGGCTGCACCAATACAGTGCAACTGCGATATGTGTAGATTATAATAGTTTAACACGTCACACAGAAAGCGTGACAGGGGCACACGTTGATTCGCGAATTCGAATAACCGTGTATATACACCCACTTTCCCTTCGGGGAAGTTCGCAATAGTTGCTCGCGCTCCCGGAACAACCGGATGCACATCCAGGGGTATAAAGTACTCCGAGGTGAATTCCGTCAGATCGCTCACGGTGAGGTCGGAGGTGAAGTCAGACAACTGTTTAACCATAGTGTTATTATTTTTTGACAAAGCGCACGCGCGGTTACCTTTGTGATTGGCTAATTTCTAGATTGCAACTACAAGAATGCTTTAACAATGGTGGATGGAGTTTTTACTGTGAGAAATCCGGTGAAAATGAAACGATAGGTTATATAGTTTTTCTCCTCCACACGATAAGCGACACGTGGACTCCACCAACCCTAACTGTGTGGTTGAGATTGCTTGATGGGACACAGGTGCAGTAACTTTCCCCCGAGTTACGAGGCGCCCATTTTTTAATATTACGGCCGGATACAATGTATCAAGCGTATATTTCTTTGGCTTCTTTGTTACGTTTGGTATATTTTCATTGACTACGGTTATTAGTCTAGCATCCGCAGTTACGCACTGCGCATACTAGACTGGGGGTACATGATGACGTATAGTCTACATCCGGGTCACGAACCCGGCTAAAGTCCAACACTAACTTAGCCCGGTATGAGTCGGGCTACACCGATTAGAGGTTTGGGCTCACGAAGGCCCAAGCCCAAAGCTATTCACGGAATAGATATCCGATATCTTCTAAATAAGAGGATTATCATTCCCAACCGACTTAGGCGGGATACGCCGAAGGTTGAGGAACACGGAACCAACAAGGATTCCGTGTGTATATAAAGGGAATCATATCCCTCGTTTAAGGTACGATCTCAAACCCTAATTCTCCTTAAACCCTAAAACCGATTACTTACTCTCACGCCGGAGGATAATCGTGGGAGACAATCCCACGGTAAGCCTAACGGTGTCTTTTGTCTCTTAGTGCGCAGGTCTCAAGCAGCAATTCTCAATTGGTACGAGAGCCGGAGCTCCAAACCAGGAACGCCCAACTTTTGTATCAACAGCAATTAAAGCTATCATGAATCAAACAATACGAATAAGGTTTGTTTCAACACATTAGACATACCATAATAAAGTGGTATTATATGAGTATTAGAATTGTAACACTATATCAGAATTCCATAGATAACGTAATTCTATTTGGACCAAATACTTGTCAATTGGGTTGAGCCAAATTGCATATTAAGTATTTACGAACCAAGTGTGATGACGTACCCTCCGACCAGGTCGAAGGACACCCCTTCGACCTCAGTCGAATTTGCATTACGAAGACCCAAGTCTTTCTACATAAGTCATTGGTGGCGTAAAATCATTCATCATTGATATGGTTACCAGTCGGAAATTCGCCAGCCGAAGGCCTATGCCCTTCGGAGTCTTCTCTTGAAGGTACCAAGACAAATGAGAACCTTGACTTGGTCTTCCCCCACATTCCCACTATCTCCTTAGCTTCCCCGCCAAGACAGAGAGAGTGGGGATGAAGCCCTAGCGGTTACCACAAATCATGGGATGCCCCCATGATCTCCGAAACGTGTGCTAACACTCTCCAAGCTTATTTCTTCACCTATAAATAGGTTAGACGAGTCATTTCAATGGTATGTTCACTCAACACAATATTTCATACGACCAGGCCTTCGATGGTGATCGAAGGGTATGAGGGGTGATATGCTTGCGCCAAACTTGTAGCCAATCTGTAATAAGAAATAATAGACACTTCGTTAAGTGATTGCGCAGGGGTTGGACCCTGCGAACCACCTCCGGCATGTGAGTAAGTATGTGATATGTGTTGTAAGTAATATGGAGTATGTGAAATACTATGTTGAGTGAACGTACTATTGAAATGACTCGTACAACCTATTTATAGGTGAAGAAATAAACTTGGAGAGTGTTAGCACACGTTTAGTACAAGCTCAAGCAGCTTGGCTTTGATGTCAACCTCTGTTGACAATGATGATTCTGAAGATGACTGTGATGATGATATTGCCACTGCTGGTTCTAAAGTTTCCACTGGTAATGTTAGTGTTACCACTGCAGGTTCAAAGAAGAAGATTGCTGGTATTGGAGATCCTACCTTTTATGCTTTTATCTCCACTCAAGTTAATGGCTCTATATTAACTCATGAAGACATAGAGCAAATTGATGAAGATGACTTAGAGGAGATGGATATAAAATGGCATAGAAGACTTGGTCATGTTAACTTCAAAACCATTAATAAGATTGTCAAAGATGGTTTGGTGAGAGGCTTACCTCAGAAAATATTTGAAAATGATCAAACCTGTGTGGCTTATCTTAAAGGCAAACAACACAGAGCTTCTTGCAGGTCAAAGCTGGTTAACACTATTGCTCACCCACTTCAAATGTTACATATGGACTTATTTGGTCCTACATCTATGAGAAGCTTGAATCTAAAGAAATATTGTGTTGTAGTGACTGATGATTTTAGCAGGTTTACATGGGTTTTCTTTCTTAGAACCAAGGATGAAACAACTGGCATCCTTAAGATCTTTATCACAGAAGTTGAAAACCAATATGATATGAAAGTTAAAATCATTAGGTGTGACAATGGGACAAAATTTAAGAATAGAGTTATGGATGATTTTTGCAGAGATAAAGGTATTAAAAGAGAATTTAGTGTTGCTAGAACTCCTCAACAAAATGGTGTTGCTGAGAGGAGGAACAGGACACTTATAGAGGCTGCTAGAACCATGTTGGCAGATTCAAAATTGCCAATCACTTTTTGGGCTGAAGCAGGTAATACTGCATGTTATGTGGAAAACAGGGTTTTGGTGGTAAAAACAAAGAACAAGACACCTTATGAGTTATTTAGGGGTAGACCACCTATCCTTGACTTCATGAGACCATTTGGATGTCATGTATCTATTCTCAATACCATAGATTATCTGGGCAAGTTTGAAGAGAAATCTGATGAAGGGTATTTTGTTGGGTATTCCATGGTCAGTAAAGCTTTTAGAGTATTCAACTTAAAAACCCAAAATATTGAAGAGAATATGCATGTTGAGTTCCTGGAAAACAAAGTAAATCTCAAAAGAACTGGTCCAGAAAGGCTGTTTGATCTTGATACTCTAACCAATACTATGAATTATGTGCCTATCTCTACAGGGACATCTACTTTTGATTTTGCAGGTTCAGAAGAGTTTCTTGATGATGATGAACCAAGCAAGGATCAAGCAGATGATCAAGATGAATTCAGTCTGCCACTTTGGGACTATGCAGATAATGATGATATACCAAAGACTGGAGATGCTCAACCATCTAATGTTTTTGGAAAGGAAGGAAGTAGCAACTTGAATGCTGAAAATTCTGAAAGCAGTGGAAATTTAGATTCTACTGTTAGGCCAGATGTTTCCACTGCAACACCAGAAGTGGAAGTTATAACTCTAGTTACAGAGGAAGCTCAAGCCAATGATGTTGAAATCTCAAATATGCCACATGAGATTGCAGTTCCTCAGACTCCCCATTCTTCCATTCTTAAATTACATCCTCTTGAAAATGTAATTGGGGATGTCCATTCACCTGTGAAGACTAGAAGACAAACAAAGCTGCCTGATATTCATGGATTCATTAGTGAAATATATGAATCTAAGACTCATGAAGGCAAGAATGAATGTCTCTTTATGTGTTTTCTGTCACAAATGGAGCCTAAGAATGTATCCAAGGCACTCGAAGAGGAAAGTTGGGTGGAAGCAATGCAAGAAGAGTTGCTCCAATTCAAGCTTCAAAAGGTTTGGGTACTTTGTGATTTACCTCATGGCAAGAAGGTAATAGGTACAAAATGGGTGTTCAGAAACAAGAAGGATGAAAGAGGAATTGTTATCAGAAACAAGGCTAGGCTTGTGGCTCAAGGATACACTCAGGAGGAGGGTATTGACTATGAAGAAGTGTTTGCCCCAGTTGCACGAATTGAAGCAATCAGGTTGTTCTTAGCCTATGCATCCTTATGGGCATTAAAGTCTATCAAATGGATGTAAAGAGTGCTTTTCTATATGGGCAGATTGATGAGGAGGTATATGTTTCACAACCTCCAGGCTTTGAAGACCATGACTATCTTAACAAAGTGTATAGGGTGGTTAAAGCTTTGTATGGCTTGCATCAAGCACCACGAAAATGGTATGAGACCTTGACTACTTATCTTCTTGATAATGGGTTTCATAGAGGCGGAGTGGATCAAACTTTGTTCATCTAGAAAGACAAGAATGATATCTTGTTAGTTCAGGTATATGTTGATGATATCATTTTTGGATCTACAAAGACAGAGATGTGCAAAGAATTTGAGAAGCTAATGAAGGAAGAATTCAAGATGAGTTCTATGGGTGAACTCACATTCTTTTTGGGACTTCAAGTACAAAAAAGGTGATCGGTTCCAAACAGTCAAGTCTAATCACGCAAGTCCGCCACTTGTTAATGACAGACTGTAACAGACTTAAAACTGCTCAAAAACCAATGCAATGAAGATCTGAGGAGTATAGTGTTTCCCCGGGTCGTTAAGTCCCAACGAGCTGTGCGAGAATAGTCAGACGTGTAGTGATCGAGAGATTTGAACGGGAAAAGATATTTGAAGATGATTATAACTAAGGAAAAGCCCATAAACTACAGGGGCTTAAATGCAAATTAAAGGAAATTAAAAAGATAAAATCTATTAAATAAACGCTATCACTATATTTAAAATGATGAACGTTTAAAACTAAAAAACTAAAAACTTACGTTTAAATAAAAATAACGTAAACGTACAAAATAAAAAGTGAAACTTATACAATATAAATCCTAAAAATATGAAAAATACATTTTTACAATCCTAATGATAAAAGAAAATTTATAGAAAAAGAAAATTATTTTTATAACTATTTAATTAATTATTATTAATTAAAAACTATTTTTAACTATTTAATAATTATTTAAAATACAAGAAAAATAGGAAATAAAGCTAGAAAAATAAAATTAAGAATTAGAAAAGTCTAAAATATCAAAATAGACTTTTCAAAACTATTTTTGTTTTTTTATGATTATTTTTCTATTTTCTAG
>BPTQ01000005.1:310664298-310767748 GCA_019973895.1 Chrysanthemum seticuspe
GATTGTCAACCTTTGTACACTCATACAACTATATAAGCACATGGAAAACAATTTGTGACCACAGATACACTGATAAGCAAAATGCAAATTTGGCTTGAAAAGTTAAGACAGGAAAATTTAACTCACATGTTTCCAACTGTTAGCAGACTAAACCAAACCCAAAACACTGCTCTAATTGAACCTAATCCAACCCATATCAGATCTGCAACACCCCTTTCCATCTTCATTTCCATTTTGGCCATTCTTTTGACTTTTGTTGACCATGATTCAAATACGCTTGAAAATGAAATATAAGCTCACTAAAAGCTATGACAAGCTTACAGAAACATATTGGAGATCAAAACTAAACTGTTATAGATCTTGACTAAAGATTTTCAAAATGAAAATTCCAACAGTAATCTTAAAACATGAAACTTTAACCAAACTGGAATTAATACTTGAAATTGGTCTCAATATACTTTAATAACTTGCTTTAATACAATTTAACTTAAAATTACAACTTTTGACTTAAATTAAAACATTTTAATAAAAAACGATATTAAAGAAAAATTAATAAAACTAGCTACTGCATCTCTGGCTTTCTCTCTTCCTTTTTATAGCTTCAACAGCTTCCACGTGTCCTCTAAAGTGAATCCCACCTCTGAAATAGGCCAATGGGTGAGTTTTGAGCATAATTGCCCATTTGATGGTTTTGGCGGGAAACTTGTAATTTGACTTTTTGTGGCTTTATTTTACTGCAACTAGGGGGGGGGGGGTTGGAGTAGGTGATATGATGAGGGTGATGTTGAAGAGATAAGGTGCAGGGATAAGTGTTGGGAGAAGCAGAGGTGTTGCAGGCACAAGTTGGGGAAGAAAACCTGTGGTGGAGGGAAAGGTACTGCTTGTTTGACTTGAGTTTGACCAAGGGGTCAAAAACAGTAATGACAGGGGGGTCAATTGGCTTAAGTGGCAGGGGGGTCACAATTCATTTTTTGACAAGTCTTAGTTTAGGTTTGATAAGGACTTGTTTGTAACTTTTCCAAACTTGAGGGGCCATTCCTGTAATTTTCTCAAAGTTAATACAAGGACCAATATTGACAAGCTTCAAAAGTACAAGGACCAGTTTTGACAATTTCAAATTTTCCAGGGACCAAACTTGACAATTTTGAAAGTTCAGGGACCTTGAATAACATTTCTCTTTATTTAGATTTACCAGGGACTGTTTTTGACAACTTTTGAAACTTGGGGGACTAAAACTGCCAATTATGCAAATTTGATACGTTTTTCACCAGATTTTGATATTTTTGCATTTAAAACACATAAAACACTTTTTGTGATATTTTTATCATTTTGATGCATTTCTGAGTGTTTTCAGATGTTTTTGCAGTTTAAATGGTACAAAAATGATGAGTATTTAGACACTCATCAACAAGACCCTTTGGTAAGTTCAAAGAGTTAGGGAGAAACGCATACCCTACAACTTTAGAAACACAACGCAACTAGGAATAAGACGTGACACTCAACCATCAATAGGAGATAATTAAGGAGTAATACAAACTAAGTAAACACATCTTTAAACTATCATACGAGCACACATTAATTAGACATAGACTCCCACAACCTTAGTTTAGATAATTAGATAATAGTAGAGTAATCGGTAGAAATACCAACCCCCCAAATCCAATACCCGAGATTCGTACCTTTCCATTTTCATAAAATATAAAAAGATAAAAAATAATCTTCCTCAACCTTAACCTTAGCGTAGTAACTCCCTACTAGCATTCCTATTCCCCTAGAGAACGATATCAATACCCGTGGCTTACCCTAATTACTACACTACAACGATTAGGTTCACTGCCTAGGGTGTTATAAAACTTGCTCGAAGAAAAGGAAGTTTCCTTGACCCCGAACGACGCGTGTAGCGTTATCACCAACATAACCACAATGCTCACACACAACTTCAGAGTTAGCATTCACATTAGTTCTTATCACATTAGTTCCACCAGGTTTGTACCCAGTGTTGGAATTGGGTTTGAAAGCAGTAGAGTTATGTCTAGCATTAGTGTAAGAGTTCTGATTTTTTTGAAAGTTGTTTCTAGCAGGACCATTGGCTAAGAAAGCAGAGGTCTGACCCCTTTGAGAGGCACCAGAATTGGTTCCAGATGCCACTCTGTGAGATTCCTCACTAGAGATAATGGCATAAGCCCCTTTAACATCAGGTAAGGTCTCTCTAGATAAAATAGAACTTCTAATACTCATGTAGGACTCATCAAGACCCATCAGAAATTGCATAAGTTTCAGAAGTTGATTATGCTTTTTAAATTCATCAGAGGCAGTGCACACACAATTAGGTAACTCAACCATGGCATCATACTATTTCCACAGGGCATTCAACTTATGATAATAGTCAGACAGATTACAGCCATTTTGTTTCAAAGAACTGATTTTATGATGCAAGTTGAATATCACAGAACCATCAACTTTATGATATGTTTCTTTTAGCTCATTCCAAACATGTTTAGCCTTTTTTGAGAAAATTTGTCCAAGGAATAACTCCTCAGATATAGAATTCAAAATCCAGCCTAAAACAACAACATTAACTCTATCCCATTGTTTAGCCAAGACCTCGTCAGTAATAGACCTTTTACAAGTGCCATCAATAAAACCAATTTTATTTTTACCCTCTAAAGCAAGAAGCATAACATTAGCCCAAATTTGATAGTTTTCAGTTCCTCTAAGTTTAACAGAAATAACAGTGAGAACAGCAGAATCATTAGGGTGCAAATGTAAAGGATTACTAACATCAAGTTTACCAATAAGAGTGACAGGGTCACTTACACTCTCATTGTCAGAATCACCATGTTCAGACATAATGACAAACAATCAACCACACAAACACAAGAGAATAAAGCAGAGTAACAACACCTTATACCTCCACAAATAACAATCAATCTCCAACAACCAATCAAAACTTCTCAAATGTCCCTCAACCTATCCTCCAGCATTCTAAACAGAAAAATAAAGGACATAAATAAAAGGAGAGAGACAAGAGGTGTTACAGCGCAATCTCCGCAGCATAATCGAACTGTTTCTCCTAGATTCACTTAGTCTAGGAGGCAACAGAACCTCCAAGCCACGAACAACCAAGCCCAATTTTACCACAAATAAGGATACCAACACCAATCGATGAAAAAACACCAGATCCAAGATCCCCAGGGATATAGAAACCCTTTTTTCCTTTTTAAACCAACCTTTGCTCTGATACCATGTAGAAAAACATGATATGCAGAAACCAAAACACTTTTTATAGATCAAACGACACAAAGTTCAACAGCAGAAGCTTACAACCATAAAAGATCACCACAACTACTCTTGTGTGATCCTATTATCTAACTTGATAATAGTTTTACAAGATAAACAACAATAATAAATGGATAGATCAGATCTTGAGTTAAAGTCTCAAGATCAGCAGAAATGAGATATTTTGTAGCGGCTGTAAACAACCGAGATGCTCTTCTAACTTAACCCTAAATGACGAGATATAGAGCACTTTTATACTCTGACTTGCAACAGTCACAACAAGCTGGGCTGAGAAGACTTGGGCTGAGAAAGGCTTGGGCTTGAGATCAACTTGGGCTTCTAACAACCTGAAACATAAGATATAAAACAACAAATACACAAGGGGATATCGGGTTAATTTTAACAACCTTTCACCGCACACGTACACATGTTGTCAAAATTTTTATGTGTTAAAAATCCATGCGGTTCAAGAATTGATGGTTTAATTGACGTTAAGTTTACCTACAATGGAGAACTCCAGAAACAGCAATAGTTAAATGATTATCCATGTAACACGTACATGTACCGTAACTTTTTATTTTTTATCCCTAAAATGATAAGTTTGAAAAGTATGTCATAAGTGTGGAGCGAAGATTAAATAATGTGAAAAGCTGAAATTTTTCTCAAAGCTAACAAAATAATATAACTAAAATTTTTAAATAACAAAATAATGTAACTAAAATTTTTAAATGATAGGTTATAGTTCGAAACTTAAAACTTCGAGAAGAAAAACACATTGACAACTAATAAAAATATTAGATGAAAATCTTGTGTAAGAAACGGTATCAAATTTTTCTTAATTCTTTTGTCATATAAATGTTGGGGGTAATTTGTCTTTAGTTGGGTGGTTCGCTTCCAAACAGTCAAGTTTAATCACACGCAAGCTAGCCACTTGTGAATGGGTAACCGTAAGAAACTTAAAACAGTTCAGACACCAATGCAATGAAGATCAGGAGAGTATAGTGTTTCCCCAGGTCGTTAAGTCCCAACGAGCTGTGCGAGACTAGTCAAACGTGTAGTGATCGAGAGAATTTGAATGGGAAAAGAGATATTGATCGATTATACCTAAAGAAAAAGTTTATAAATTACAGGGGCTTAAATGCAAATTAAAGAAAATTAAAAAGATAAATTCTATTAAATAAATGCTATCACTATTTTTAAAATGATGTTTTTGATTTTTCTTTTATAAACTTAAATTAAAAACTACGTGACGTACAAAAGAAATTGTGAAACTGAAGCAATATTAATCCTAAAAATATAAAAATGACATTTTTACAAACCTAATGATAAGAGAAAATTTATAGAAAAATAAAATTATTTTTAAAACTATTTATCTAATTATTATTAATTAAAAACTATTTTTAACTATTTAATAATAGCCTAAAATACAAGAAAATATGAAATAAAGCTAGAAAAATGAAATTATGACTTGGAAAAATCTAAAATAACTAAAGAGAATTTTCAAAACTAATTTTGTATTTTTCTGATTAATTTTCTATTTTCTATGAATTAAAAACTATTTAAAATTAATTAAATTGCTAAAAATTACAAATTTAACTAAGAAAAATCTGGAAAAATATTTTTTTGACTTTTTATATTTATCTTAATCTAAGAAAAATGAAAACTTGTTTTTTGAAGTTTTTCTGATTTAATTGTATTAAAAGCTAATTAAAATTGCCTAAAAACTGTTTTAAATGAAGAAAAATAGCAAACTGAACTTGAAAAATCTGAAAAATTCAGGAAAAGTCTAAAATAATATACTGAATCTATGAAAAATATTAAAACAGTAGCTTGTGTGTGAGAAAATGAAACTGCAGTGCAAGTGCTTATGTAATAAGCACTTGAAAGCAACTAGTTACAATAAAAAGCAACTAGTTACAACAAGCTTTAACCTCTAAAATGTAAACTACACAGATTTGACTTGATTGATTTTAAAGGTTTAAAGTAGATTTGCCTACCTACTTTAAGCTTAAACAATAGCTTATCCAATAAGCAAATCAGGCAACCTGAAATGTGGACCTCAAGGAGACCTGGCAAAGAACTTGTAAACCAAAAATGAGCCCTGGACAAGCTCTTATGAGCTTGTTGAGAGCTTTACACTAAACCTGTGCAGACTCAGTATTAACTGAGTCAGTGCACAGGGCAAATAAGCCATTTTGACAAGCTCATTTGAGGCTTGTACAAAATTTCTAAAAATCTATAAAAATCATAATAAGAGACTTGACCAACTGAAGTTTTAAAACCCAAAGTTTCACTGAATTTGACCCAGAAATGAAGCTATGAAAAATCACCCTAGTTGGGTGCAAACTGAGGTTTCCACTTTTTTTTTGACTTTTGACAGTAATGAAAAGTTGACTTATTTGAACTTTGATCTTGATTTACCAACTGAATATGATGTTTTATGGTGAACTAAGACTAGTGCAAGCTATCCTAATGATATCTAAACACAATTTAATCTTTTGCTCTATCAAAATCTCAACAGACATGACTTAAGACAGATTCAATGTTATTTTGACTTTTAAAGTGTGCAGACACAAAATAAGAACTAGAGTGAGTTTTATAAGTCTAACTAAAACTATCCTTAGCACTTCTAACCACTGACATGCTCTAGAACTCCAAATGCAAATCTATTCCAAACACTGGTTTACGTACTGAGAGATATGCCAATGATTGCTAATGACCAAATGATGATATCTACTTAACAAACAAGCTAAGATCAACAACTACTGCTACATGAAACATCAACAATCAATCATCACTAAAGTTATAACACTGATTTAGAATATGAAAGCAGATTAGGACTTACAAGACTCCTGTGACAATGGCATGCTATTTTAGATCAAATTACCACTACCCAGAACTGATATCACCCCTGGTTGCACACAATTCAACCCCATTTTCACCATCATTAGCAGCAATTCAGGTCAGTTACACTTTTGTAACTGCAGGTGGACTTTTGTTGACCAATGTGAGAACTTTGAATGAAATCTGAGTAAAGGCCTGTATAAGCAACTCATAAGCTATTGAAGAGCTTATAACAGCTTATGAAAGCAATGTGAACAACTAAGGTTAATCTTAACACCACTTGACTATATTTCTTCACAGTTTGACTTTCGTTGACTAAACATGAAAATTGCTCAAACTTGGAATTAAAACTTGAAAATGAGTTACAATGACTAAGTAGCTTAGGTTTAATACAATAGAACTTAAGATTACATTTTAAAACACTAATTGAGCTAATTTAATGAAAAACGACATACAAGGAAATTTAAAACTAACTACTGCCTTTTCTTTGCTTCTCTTCCTTCTCTTTTATAACCAATAAGCTTTCCACTAGTCTTCTGATTAATTCCCACTTGCTTTGATAGCCATTGGATCAGTTTTGAGTGATCTAAGCCGTTTGATCAAATTTGGCGGGAAAAGGATTTTTGCAAATGGGCTTCTGAATTTGCAACTAGGGGGGTGGCATTAATTGTGGTGTGTTGTGATGATGAGGGGGGAGGTTTGAGGAGATAAGGTGAGGATGAGGTGATGGGAGAAGGCTTAGTGTTGCAGTCAAGTGGTGGGAGAAGCACAGTGGATAAGGTGGGAGGGAAAAACATATTTGACCGGGGTGTTGACCAGGGGTCCAAAAATGGTTGGCAGGGGTCAAAAGTGTATAATGGCAGGGGTCATAATGGTTTAAAGGGTCCATTTGGTTTGTTTAGTATACAAGGACTATTTGTGCAATTCTTCCAAACTTAAGGGACCATTTTTGCCAATTTCCAAAGTTGTTTCAAGGGATCAAAATTGACAAGTTTCAATAGTACAAGGACTATTTTTGACATTTTCAAACTTCCAGGGACCAAACTTGACATTTTTGAAAGTTTAGGGACCTAAGTTGTAAATTTGCAATTTTAAATCTCAAGGACTAATTTTGACAACTCATGAATCCCTAGGGACTTGAATGATATTTTTCTTTATTTTGATTTACCAGGGACTGTTTTTGACAACTTTTGAAACTTGGGGGACTAAAACTGCCAATTATGCAAACTTGATACGTTTTTCACCAGATTTTGATATTTTTGCATTTAAAACACATAAAACACTTATTTGTGATATTTTTATCATTTTGATGCATTTCTGAGTGTTTTCAGATGTTTTTTCAGTTTAAATGATACAAAAATGATGAGTATTTAGACACTCATCATTGGGTTATAGACTTAAAATAATAAGATAAATAGCAAAGCGATTGGGCATGTTGGAAAGGGCAAAAACCTCGAAGCTCACCATCTTCGTCCTTGATCGAGCATGGATATGCAAACTCAATGTTTAACTGGGAGATGTCTTTCTAATGCATTAATCAACAATGTGTGTTACAATTTCAGAAACTAAATTTGTAGACACAACACGATCACATCATCTTTTGTCTAGTTTCGTACTTGAAAATATCCTAGTTACAAGGGGGAAAAAAACATACACGATATAATTCCACAAAACCTTAGTCGAATTGCGAGATTCAAAGCTGCAATAATCAAGGAAAAAGGAGGGATTCTTAGTTCATGTTTCTGTGGTGATATTTGTTTTGAGTTGGGTTCGAGTTACTACTTCATGTAAGGTAAAATATTTACTTGATTATGACTTAGCTATGCGTGATACATGAAAGGCGATTGGTCAAGTTTTGTATATTGGTAGGTTTATGAAGCGTTAATCTGGTGTTGTTTCACTTATGCCTTGGTTTTGAATAATAAGATATATGATTTTTTTTTCCTGATTCACTATAGACTAATGCATGCTCTCTTATGACATTTAAACACTTAGTGGCTCTTGGTTTATTTAATGGGCAATGGTAACATATACATAATTAGCTAGAGAAAGATGATTTTTTTCCTCCCCACATTGTTGTGACCCGAAGAGTTTAATTGGAGAGGAAAGTAATTACGACTTGTTGTTGCTTTTGGTTTTTGTTGTAAAGTGAACATGCTATTAGTTTCTATTTTATCACACAATCCATTAAAGGTCTATAAAAGTATTAATGTCATTATTATGGTAATTTTATTGTAATTTCTAAACTTGATTTACTTATGAGAAATGAGAAGTGAGAACTCTATAAATATTAAATGTGTATGATCAAATTAGCATTTATATTGTTAATGGATCCATAAAATTTAAACAACAACAAATACTTAATTTATATTCAAATGATCTAGTGTTTAAAGTGTTAGCTTTGTATCAAGAGATTTGTCAACACCGACTAGGCACTACATGATACTCAACCAATCGCATAGGACTATTACCTTTTAAACTATGATTTAAAGTGGGATAAAGTTGTGATTGTAGGAAACCTTGTTTATACAAATGAACTTTATTTCCAAGCATTTTTCAGGTGAGTTGTCACGTGCTTTTAAATTGGGTTGCACTTTTATTCGAAGTACTATCATGCGACTTGTTTAAGTGATCGTTATTTGCTACGTGTTTTGAGTGTTTGATAATATGTGAAAGTTGAGTAAATTGTTATATTTAAAATGTTAAGATATATAAATATTGAATTGTGAATTGTGAATCGTGAAATATGAATTGTTGGAACCGCTGAATCGAACGGGTATAAATAAGAATTGTCGAAACTGTTGAACCGAACGGGTAAAAATATTAATTGTTGGAACTGTTGAACAGAATGGGTAAAAATATGAATTGTTGAAACCGTTGAACCGAACGAAAATATAAATAACGGGTATATGATGTATCGCGGTATAAGTTGAATTGTTGGTTTATTTTTAAATTGTTGATAATTGAATCAGTTAAGTATATGTTGGAACTGAATAGCACTTATGTGAATTTAACAAATTGCATGATCCTTTTACAAGTTCGTTATTATTGAAAAGTGTTTGGATTATATAATTTGTTTTGTACATTAAAACCATGAATTCTCACTAGGCCTTTGGCTGACATAAAACTCTTTCAAAATTTTTGCAACCCAGATGAGCTGCTTAAGAATCAAGATATTATTTGATACTGAGTAAGAGTAGATGTTTTCGCTGATATAAGTTAAATTAGAGGGTTTAATGCTCCAAAAAGGTGGGGTGTTAGAGTTGTTGGTTTAAGTGAATTAAGTTTTAGGAACCTAGTCATAAGCCTAGACTAAGTATTTAAGTTGCGAAAACGTTCACTATTTAGTGCCTTCAAGGCTCATTAATGATAAGGTGTAACAGTTGTATGTTGACATGAATTAGATATCTTTATATAGATATATAACCACATTGAAGTGTTGTCTTAATATATGTCTAGTAATAGTTAAATACGTTGGCCTCATTAATATCTTATCGACTTCAATTAATATGGGATAGAGAAATGGAAGGAAAGGGTGGTGGTGGTTTGAAGCTAAATCCAGGAAAGAACCAAGATGTGCATGTTACCAAACGGGAACTAAGTAACGAGACCATAAGGATTATGTCAGAACACATGCCCACTATTCTGGCTAAAAGTCAAGAAAACTTCAAGAAGACAGAAGAAGCTAGGAAAGCTGCAAAAGAGGCTGAGAAAAAGGAAAATGAAGATACTGAGAGGAGGAGAAAAGCAATGGAAGATAAGAGAGATGTAGAGGAGCAAGAAAGGAAAAGAAAGGCCGAAAAAGATAGGAAAAACGAAAAAGATGCTGAGAGATTAAGTAATGAAGAAGCTGAAAGACAGAGAAATAAAGAAGCTCAGAGAGACGGATGTAGCTACAAGTCCTTCTTAAACTGCAAACCGACTGAATTTCATGGAGATAGCGACCATGTGATTGTCACCAACTGGTTAAAGGAGATAGAGGACATCTTTGAAATTAATAAATTCTAGTGTTGCAAAAAATCGGCCTAGGCGGACGATTAATCGGCGATTTATTGCTAGGCGGGGATTAACCGCCTCGAATTTCACTAATCGGCCTTATTAATCGGTTTGGTCAAAAATCGGTCAACAAAACGATTAATCGGCTAAAAATCGGCCAAACCGGGGGCAAATCGGCCAAATCGGACAAAAATCGGATAACTCGGCCACATCGGTTACGTATAGAAATCGGACAAATGAGGCATAAATAGGCCAAATCGGTAAAAAATCGGCTAGATAGGCCAAATCAGGCATATAGTTTCAAATTTTTATAATTTTATATATAAAAAGTCCAATCCGATTAATCCCCGATTAATCCCCGCCTAACCGATTAATCGCTAGGCGGTACCCGTCCGCCCAGCTACCGCCTAGCGATTTTTGCAACCTTGGTAAATGCTCACATGGACAAGGGTGAAATTCCCATTTGCTTAACGGAGAAGCGCGACATTGGTGGAATATGATCAAGATCGCTCGTGGCAATGAAGTTGTGAGTGCTATGACATGGGAACAATTTGAATAATTGGCCATGAAAAATTATTGTCCCCAAGGATTGATGGATAAGCTTGAGGAGGAATTCTTGAAGCTACAACAGAATGATATGACAATCCCGAAATACACAACAAAGTTTAATGAAAAGGAAAGATTTGCAAAATACCAGATAACTACTGAGGAAAGAAGAATCAAACGATACATATGGGGTTTACGAGCCTGGATCAGGGGTCCAGTTCAACAAGCAAGATCCTCAACTTTCCAAGAAGCTGTGGAACTTGCCTTGATGGTTGAGAAAGAGAATAATCGTCAACTACAAGAAGGAGGAGACAACAAAATAAAGAGAGAGAATCATGATGATGACATGAAAAAGATCAAAATAAGTGGTGAGAAAATGGAGAATGAAAGCGAGTATAAACCATGTACGATATGAAAAAGACATATGGGGGAAATGTTCGCATGAGGATTGTCGTAATTATGGGAAACCGGGACATGCAACAAAGGACTGTAAAGCTGATTGGGTTTGTTTTATATGTTAGAAATCGGGACACAAGATCGTTGATAGTCCTGAATGGAATCCTCTTGATCCAAAAGAGAAAGCGGGTTATAGTGGTAACCAAGTGGAGTACAAAGATACCCAACCACTGAAGACAAAGGGAATACTTTTTCAACTGACTGCTGAGAATGCTCGGGACACTCCGCATAAGAAATAAGCATGTGACGCCCGTAGTACCTTTTCAATTATTTTAGGATTATGCATTTTGATGCATTCGAATAATTAAGTTTGGTTTATTTTGATGAAACCTTCACTTCTATGCTTGCTGCAAACATTTTTGATTATATTTGAACTTTTAGTTGCATAATAAAGCTTAAAAAATTGAATAAACTTGATGTTATGACAAGGTACCCCGTGTCTTCTTTAGGTTAAATTTTGACGACGATTTTTTTAGGAGGAAAGAGTTGTAAAACCCAAAAATTTTATGAGAATTTGTGGTTTCTTTAACTTTTAAGACTAAACGTAAATTAGATAAAAAACTAAGGGTGGTATTTTGATATCTCAAAATAAATTGAGTTAATTATATATGCTATGTGCTTTTCGAATTTTGAAGTAAAATGTGGGTTGTAATGGTCATCTTGATGTGCGGTACCAAACTCTCAAATAAGTCGGTATATTTACGAGATTTTTGGGACCAAGTGACTTCTTAAATAACACACGTAGAACTACCAAACATGTTAAGGAAAAACCCACAAAACCCTAGTCGAATAGTGAGATTGAAGGCTGCAACAATCAAGGAAAAAGGAAGGATTCTTAGTTCATGTTTCTATGGTGATATTTGTTTTGAGTTGGGTTCAAGTTACTACTTCGTGTAAGGTAATATCTTTACTTGATTGTGACTTAACTGTGCATGATACATGATAGGCGATTGGTTAAATTGTGTATATTGGTAGGTATATAAAGCGTTAATTTGGTGTCGTTTCAATTATGCCTTGGTTTTCAATAATAAGATATATGGTTTTTTTCCTGGTTCACTATAGACTAATGCATGCTCTCTTATGACATTTTTTAAAGCTTATTATTATGCATGGTTTGGTCATGAATGTTGAATAAGGTATGCATGCATGGAAGTGAATGTTGATTAAGGAACACACAGGAAGAAAGAAAATTGTATGTAAATTGGTTGATGGGGTCTTGTGAGCTAAGTTGTAGTTTATTGGATAAATGAGTAAACAGTTAGTGGCTCTCGGTTGATTTAATGGGCAATGTTAACACATCCAAAATTAGCTAAAGAAAGATGGTTTTTTTTTTTTTTTTTTTTTTTTTTTTTTTTTTTCACATTGTTGTGACCCGATGTGTTTAATTGAAGAGGAAAATAATTATGAATTGCTGTTGCTTTTGGTTTCTGTTGTAAAGTGAACATGCTATTAGTTTATATTTTATCACATAATCCATTAAAGGTCTACAAAACTATTAATGTCATTATTAAGGTAATTTTTTTTGAAATTTCAAAACTTTATTTGCTTATGAGAAATGAGAAGTGAGAATTGTATTCCAGGCATTTTTCAGGTGAGTTTTCACGTGCTTTTAAATTGGGTTGCACTTTTATTTGAAGTACTATCATGCAACTTGTTTAAATCATCGTTTTTTGCTACGCGTTTTGAGTGTTTGATAATATATAAAAGTTGAGTAAATTGCTATATTTAAAAAGCTGAGATATATAAATGTTGAATGGTGAATTGTGAATCTTGAAATATAAATTGTTGGAACCATTGAACATAACGGTTATAAATAAGAATTGATGGAACCGTTGAACCGAACGGCTAAAAATATGAATTGTTGGAACCGTTGAACCGAACGGAAATATGAATAATTGGTATATGTTGTATCGTGGTATAAGTTGAATCGTTGGTTTATACTTAAATTGTTGATAATTAAATATATTAAGTATATGTTGTAACTGACTAGCACTTACGTCAATTTAACAAATTGCACGATCGTTTTACAAGTTTGTTATTATTGAAAAGTGTTTATATTATATAATTTGTTTTGTACATGAAAACCATGATTCTCACTAGGCTTTTGGCTGACCCAAAACTCTTTTAAAATTTTTGTAACCCAAATGAGCTGCTTAGGAATCAAGATATTATTTGAGACTGAGTAAGAGTAAACGTTTCCGCTGATATAAAGTAAATTAGAGGGTTTAATGCTCTAAAAAGGCGGGGTGTTACAACAGTGCAAAACAGAATCGATATCTCTTAACCTAAAAACAAAAAAAAAGTTAGATTGGAATTATGTACACTTAAAATAACTTAAATAACAACAAAGTAATCAATAACTAACAAAACAAATCAAGAAGACTCAAACTCTGAATTAGGGTTTAATACAGTAAACCCTAATTTTGAAGAGACTTAATCAATACCCAGATCTAGAAAATATTAACCAATAACAACCGATGAACACTCGTTAATCGCCCTCAACAACACTTAACTGAAAACCCCAAATTTTTAGAAAAACCCTAAAAATTGAAATTATTAATTGATCTTCAATTGATACCAAAATCGACTAATTCAACCACTAATCGAATGATTAACACAACGATCTAGTAAGATGTTTGAAACCCTAATTTTTAAAAAACCGATTTACTATCAAAAACTTGGTATCAAAGACAACCTGTCTCTGAAACCATTTTAAATTTATACAAAGCTATGATCAAATTACCAAGAACACCAAGATTTTATACAACCAACCTCTGTTTTTAATTTTATTCACAACATCAGTCATCCACTTCAAATGTGGAAACTGGTTTTGAAATCAAACTTAAACAGAAAACAGAAACAAAATTACAACTAAGAAATCAATCTCACTTTTAGAGAGAGAGAGAGAATTTACACACATAAAATTAACACAAAACTGATTACAATATGAGATAGTGAGATCTTATATAGCTAGGTTTGGTAATCCAGCTTGTAGTCACTTTAAGTCCTCCATCTTTCAGCCCGGATACATCTTAGCCCTTGTTCATTGAATCTTTTGTCAAACACAACTTGCATAATAAAATAAAGAAGAAACAACTATACAATGCTGATATAATAAGCTCTTAGCTTATATTTCCAGGAGTATTGCATAATTCGAACAACATTTTTTCACTATTATGGAAACATGGCATTTTGGGCACACTTTTTTCATTTAACTCTTTTTTATCGCATTATTTCATAAACTCGGAAGAAAGTTCACCAATATATTCCCAAACCGTTAATAAAAAAAGTTGCAATCTTTTTAGGTAAAAACTCAACTATTATACAATAACCACTTAAATTTGTATCTCTAGCTCATCTAAGCTCATTGCTCAATACATCCGATGCTAGCTCTTGCTAAAGCCATTAAAAATTTAAGTTATCAACTTTAAACACACAAACACAACCATTCAACAGCATAAACATTTATATAACAATGGCCGCCTAGAAAAGAATCATTGTTTTTTAGAATAGTGACTATATGCAAAGTTAATTTCATTAACTTTTTGCAGATGTTAGAGAGATAGCATAGGTGTACGTGGCTAGAAAGAGGAGTAGAAGGCCGGTATTCGGGTTTGCTCATTCTTTCGGGTTGGAATTGTAGTAAAGGATACCGTTTATATATAATTTATATTACAATATCAAGCATAAAATTACCATACGATTTAAAGTAAATATACGAAGAACTTGAATAAATTCTAAATAGAAACTATCAACAAAGAAGACTGAGTCTTGTGTTAAAGAAGATTCCCTTAAAACAACTTACCTTTACTATTTCAACGACGTCTCTTCCCAGGGGACGATGGCCGAAGCAGTGTGTACTGCACTTGCCTAAAACGTTTCCTAGAACTATTGTGAGTAGGTTGTTAGAGAAAGAAAGGCGTGAAGTTTTTGTGTGTCTTGGAATGGTTGGGAATGCATTGAATTTATACAAAGTCATGTTGTAACATATGTTGTGATGTTGCAATCAGTTATGTTAATGACTCATTATTTTATTGTTATGAAGTTATTGAAACAAGTTATAACAACCCATCGAATTTGAATTTGCATATTTCAAACATAAGTCACAACAAAACTTTAACCATTTTCCAAACCTCAAGATCCATTCCAATTATCTTTTTTGAGACTCGATATCTTATTCAAACTAACTCCGTTTTACATATAAAAGCTTGATATGAAGCTCTCACAAAGGACTGCTTAACCATATAAGGCCTTAATCATAATAATTCTATTTACTAATAATTTTCTATGTATAAAGTTAGTAAAAACTCATTTTTTCACTCAATTGGTCGAAATCTGACTATCACATCCTATTGATAAGAGGTGGTTATAAAGCCTGAATCTGAATAAAATAATATTGTTGATAAGGATTTAAAACATACACTTTTAAGAGGTCATTTAAGCCCTTAATCGACCACTTTTATATCCGTTACTGCTTAATTTCGTTCCTTTTCACTTTTTAGGTCTCTTGGAAGCAAAATGCTGGAATGAAGCACATTTGGATGAAAAGGAGCGAATACATGAAGAAAATGGCAAAGTCAAGATCGAAGCCACTCAAGCTGCTCAAAATGAACCTGACGGCGTCCCAATCAAAGGTCGACGCCGTCCCTCTATACAGACTTGATAAAAACATGCACCAAACGGCTAAGTAGAATTTTTGCTCATACAACCTGACGGCGTCAGGCTTTGAAGAAGAAGGGAGTCACTCAGACTTTTCATCTCAGACGGCCCAGATCCAGAATCATGACGACGGCCCATCTGAAGACTGACAGCGTCACAACTCTAAGGTGACGCCGTCCCATCGATGACTTGGCCAAGACGAAAACCTTAATGACGGCGAGCTGACGGCGTCCCACCTATAAGGTGACGCCGTCTCAAGTGTAAATGTATATATAGAATTCAATTTTTCTGCATTTAAAGAAGTAGACCTTTGGAGTAAAAACCCTAAACGTTTTTAGTCCGACTTGGACAGTATCTTAGGGTCCTAAACCCTATTTTACACATCAAGATAAGTGTTTTAACCCAAAGTATCATTATGTCTTCAATTGATTGTGTGTATGCTTGCTTGTTTAACATGTCTAGCTAAATTTCTTGTGTGTTTGCTTAGATCTATGAAACCTAGTTATTGATTATTGTTAGGTTATTTCTTAACTTAATTGTAATTGGCTTAGGAGTGCAACTAGGCTTTCGTTGTGTTTAATGCTTGAATATTCTTTGTGAAAGTGAGGCTTATGAATGAAATTGTTTAAGGACTTGCGGATTTCCTAGGCTAAACCCAAAGGTAACCTCAAAGATTTAGGGCATAGGCACACCCTACGACCTTAGGAATACAACGCGTTAAGATAAGGTGTGACAATTCAACCGACCAATAAAATATAACTAGAGAGTAATAGTATTTAGGTAAACACATTTTTAATCATCATAAGAGCACACATCAAATAGACATAGCTACCCGTAGTAATAGATAATTAGGATAGTAGAAGTAATCTGTAGAAGTACCACCCCCCAAACCAATTGCCCCGAGATATTTAGCTTAGCTTTATAAAAAACTATAAAAAGATAAAAAAGAATCATCCTTAACCCCCACCTTAGCGTAATAAATTTCTTTCCAGCATTCCTATTCCCCTAGAGAACGAAATCAATCCCCGAGGCTTACCCAATACTACACTACAACGATTAGGTTTACTGCCTAGGTGATTGAAAACTTGCTCGAAGAAAAGGAAGTTGCTTTGACCCCGAATCGCTTCGTACGTGCATCAGTTGTGTATTTTTTTATAATTGTCTGAATGTTTTTAATTGTCCATTTTTTCAGTATATATTAAACCATAACAATAAGATGAATAAGTAGCTTGTGTAAACATGAAATAATAAACCATTAAATAAATTAACTTAATACATATCCTAAATTTAACACAGTAAAAAACTTTTACACGACAAAATCATAATAATTCAATATAACAAAGTACCAAATACGATAAACTCCTAATAGTTCAACAAAACTAACACGGTAGCTTAATCCAAAAAACCCGAAAACTCATCCCAATATTATTACAATTTTCTCCAATCCTACAACAATCTCGGCCCTAGACAATGATAGATGAAATCAGTCTAAAGGTAATACAATAATCTTACATTGACTAATTTTCCCGAATACACCTAAAATTATCCCTAAACCTATTCTATACTCCTAAGTCCTAATCACACGCCACTATAAGCATACTCACCCACCCAAACACTTTCAATCTTATCATGAGTCACACAACACTTGAATCTTAGCCACTTTTTATAATTCTGTCTTTCTAAATTACAACCGAAGCACAAGCATACAAAATCCTTATATATCTTTTTTTAAATCATAGCTAAAACCATATACATTGAATCTCGAAATACCTTTGAATTTGTAGTTTTGTTTCTCAGCTTTAAGATCTTTATAAAGGTCTCGGGTAAGGTTTTTGTATATCGGGTGAAGGGTTTTTTGGGTTTAAAGGGTTTGGAGTGGGTGAAGGGTTTGGAGGGTGTGAAGGGTGAAGGGTTTGCTAAGTGGCAGTGAGATCTAAAACCCAATTCTTACTCGGTTAGACCAATACATCTGCCCGCGTTTGATTCGCAAAAAAAAAAAAAAACAAATAATCAACCCTCATTTCTGACCGCGTCTAGCTGGGTAAGAGTCAGAGGGGGTTTAGATGTTTTTGTGGAAAACTAGAAAGGGGGGTTGAATAGTTTTACCAATTTAAAACTTCCTTTTAAATATTTAGATCGACTTATGTCAATCTATTTGGTTGTTTATGTTGGACGTTGATAGATAGATATATAAACGTGTAATGAAAGATAAAGAGTAAGAAGCACATCACCACGACACAAGTATTTATAGTGGTTCGGCTACAAGGACACATTCCTTGCCCTACTCCTCTCCCCGAGTCACCTAGTTGAGAGTTCGTAAGCACTACACCAACTCCTTATGGCGGAGAAGCCTTCACAACGTCGCTTAACCTTTTTCCGGTACAAAGCTAAATACCGAGTTCCTTCACACCAAGGCGAACCACACCTAACACAACGTCGCCTACCCTTTATACGATGCTAGGCTAACCACCGAGTTCTTTCACATGAAGGAGAACTAATCCTATCACAACGTCGCCTACCCTTTATTAGGTACTAGGCTAAGCACCTAGTTCCATTACTATGGAGGAACTACTACCCTTCACAACACAACACCTAATATCAAGGAGATCCACTCCTTGTTACAACACCATCAAGGATATCACCATCATTGGAAATAAACAAATACTTATATGTATAACGATGCACCTCATCGATTATACGACCTATGCATTCTTCCCACATGCTACTTGATTTGATTCTTCGGCATCATTCACTAATGCCTTTGACACAACGCTTGACACCCTTCACTAATGCCTTTATCTTGAAACCTTTAGCATTCTTCCCTAATGCTTTGACACGGACGATAAGCACCTTTCACTAATGCTTTCATCTTGACACTTTCGGCATCCTTCACTAATGCCTTCAACCCAACATTTATGGAGAAAGAAAGAACTATCATCAAGAGTACCTTAGTTGTCTTGATGATGACGAAGCATGGCAACTCATGGACTTGAGCTTGCTCGTCTTCAAGAAGTGGTGATCTCGCCTTTAAGAGGAACCTAAAAGATCATGTTAATAGAAATAAGCCGTAAAAACGTTTATTTATATTTTACGATCTTCTAATGTTTTGTCGATAACAAACGTAAAATCATGTTAACGAAAAAAATAAAATACGTAAATAGTTTGAACTAATAGTTTCTAACATATTAACATTTTCACATAAAACACTAAAACAAGTATAAGTGATTTTATGATTTAGTAATACATATGTACAACAACTAGTGTTTACATATTTGGGTAAAATATACACATAACTAGTATGTAGTATATTGGGTATTATAAATGGGTAGAAACTTAAGTATCACAACCCATTGGGCAAATACATTGAATGTAGTTGGGTACAACCCAAAGCCCATAACCTATGGATCTTGACCCATAACCCATTGCATGACATCATGCTTATATCATACAGGGATAATATCCATAAACCCATGGATCAACCCATACCCAAGTGACTAAGTGCATTGCACTCAAAGATACATTGTATCTAGCCAAAGATCCATGGTTCAACCCATGACCCATAACCAAAATACCCATGGGTAAAGAGGAGCGTTCCACGGATCCCTAGCTTTGTGCTAGCCGGATCCCAAGTGGAAGGGATCCGTGGGATCCGGGGAAACGCTAGGATTTTTCCTCTATAAATAGTGAGCCATTTCTTCATTATTTCTCACCCTTTTCTAACACACTTTCTCCCCTGAGTTAAATCTCACTAACCTTAGATCCAAGAGATCTATGTTTGTAGTTTTGTTTTTGTGTGATCTTTTAGGTTCCTTTTAAAGGCAAGATCACCACCTTTGAAGTCGAGCAATCTCAAGTCCATGAGTTGCTAAGCTTCCTCATCATCAAGGCTACTAAAGTCCTCTTGTTGATGATTCCTTTATTTCTTCAAAGAAGTTTAGTGTTGAAGACATTAGTGAAAGATGTCTCAAGTGTCAAGACGAAGATATTAGTGAAGGGTATCTATCGTCTATAGCATAAGCACTTGTGGTAGGTGCTTAGAAGTCAAGACAATTAGCATTAGTGAAAGGTGCTTAGAAGTCAAGACTTGAAGCATTAGTGAAAGGTGCTTAGAAGTGAAGACACAAGACATTAGTGAAAGGTGTCTTGTAGATCTAGTCAAAGGCATTAGTGATAGTTGCCTTAGATGTACATTCGATATGGTGTGTTTCGATGTACTAGATAGACTAGCATTAGATCCAAGGATATTGATGTCCTTGATGATGTTGTAAAGGAGTAGATCTCCTTTAGGATTAGTCGTTGGTGTAGTGTGGTAGTAGTTCCTCCATTGCAATGGAACTAGGTGCTTAGCCTAGTACCTAATAAAGGGTAGGCGACTTTGTGAAGGTGTAGTTCACCTTGGTGTGAAAGAACTAGGTACTTAGCCTAGTACCTTATAAAGGGTAGGCGACGTTGTGTAGGTTTGGTTCACCTTAGAGTGAAAGAACCCGGTGGTTAGCCTAGCACCGGAAAAAGGGTAGGCGACGTTGTGAAGGCTTCTCCGCCATAAGGAGATTGGTGTAGTGTTTACGAACTCTCGAGTAGGTGACTCGGGGAGTGGAGTAGGGCAAGGAAGGTGTCCTTGTAGCCGAACCACTATAAATACTCGCGTTGTGGTTTTGTGCTTCTTACTCTTATCTTTTCATTACATATCTTTATATGCTTGTTTATCAACATCCAACACACACAACCAAATAGATTGACATAAGTCAATCTAAATAGTTTAAAAGGAAGTTTTAATTGGTAAAACTATTCAACCCCCCCTTCTAGTTTTCGACAATTGGCATCAGAGCTTCGTTACCAAGTTTCTTGAAGTATATTGTACTTTAAAAACTTAAACTACAAAGAAGGTTTTTCATAAAAACAAAAACCATGTCTTTTAAAACTATATGTTTGGATGTTGATTTTATAACAACATTTTTCTTATTTATTTTTTTCATTTAATTTCACTAATCTTCTTTGTCATGTTGATTAGTCAAAGCTCATACCCACCAAGCTTTAGGAGTCGCTTTGTGGAAAACTAGAAGGGGGGGGGGTTGAATAGTTTTAACAATTTAAAACTTCCTTTTTAAATATTTAGATCGACTTATGTCAATCTATTTGGTTGTTTATGTTGGACGTTGATAGATAGATATATAAACATGTAATGAAAGATAAAGAGTAAGAAGCACATCACCACGACACAAGCTATTTATAGTGGTTTGGCTACAAGGACACCTTCCTTGCCCTACTCCACTCACCGAGTCACCTACTCGAGAGTTCGTAAGCACTACACCAAATCTCCTTATGGCGGAGAAGCCTTCACAACGTCGCTTAACCTTTTTTCCGGTACAAAGCTAAATACCGAGTTCTTTCACACCAAGGCGAACCACACCTAACACAACGTCACCTACCCTTTATACGGTGCTAGGCTAACCACCGAGTTCTTTCACACCTTAGGAGAACTAATCCTATCACAACATCGCCTACCCTTTATTAGGTACTAGGCTAAGCACCTAGTTCCATTACTATAGAGGAACTACTTCCCTTCACGACACAACACCTAATCTCAAGGAGATCTACTCCTTGTTACAACACCATCAAGGATATCACCATCCTTGTAGATAAACAAATACTTATATGTATAACGATGCACCTCATTGATTATACGACCTAGGCATTTTTTCCAAATGCTACTTGATTTGATTCTTTGGCATCCTTCACTAATGCCTTTGACACAACGCTTGGCACCCTTCACTAATGCCTTCGTCTTGACACCTATAGCATTCTTCACTAATGCTCTTCACACGAACGATAAGCACCTTTCACTAATGCTTTCGTCTTGACACTTTCGGCATCCTTCACTAATGCCTTTAACCCAATATCTATGGAGAAGGAAAAACTATCAACAAGAGAACCTTAGTTGTCTTGATGATGACGAAGCATTGCAACTCATGGACTTGAGCTTGCACGTCTTCAAGAAGTGGTGATCTCTCCTTTAAGAGGAACCTAGAAGATCACACAAAAACAAAAGACAAACTACATAGATCACTTGGATCTGAGGTTAGAGGGTTAGAATACTTGGGGAAAGTATGTGTGTAAAGTGATGAATAGAAAGGAAGAAATGGCTCTCTATTTATAGAGAAAATTCTCTACTGTTTCCCCGGATCCCACGGATCCCTTCCACTTGGGATCCGGCTAGCACAAAGCCAGGGATCCGTGGAACGCTCCTCTTTACCCATGGGTATTTTTGGTTATGGGTCATGGGTCATGGGTTATGGGTTGATCCATGGTTTTCTTTCTAGATACAATGAACTTGGTTAAGTGGTATATATAAAACCATGGGTTATGGGTCAATACCATTTGCTAGTTTTTACCCATTTTGGTACACTTAGTTTAAGTATATGCTAACCCAATATGTAAACACTAGTTGTTGTACATATGTATTTAAATCATAAAATCACTTATACTTGTTTTAGTGTTTTATGTGAAAACGTAAGTGTGTTAGGAAACTATTAACTCAAACTATTTACGTATTCTATTTGTTTCGTTAAAATGATTTTACGTTTGTTATCGACAAAACATTAGAAGATCGTAAAATATAAATAAACGTTTTAACGGCTTATTTGTATTAAGAATCTCCCCCTTTTTGTTGATGACAAAACATAAAATTATTTTAAGGAAAAGCTAAAATTCGTAAAACTTTGAATTTGTAGTTTTTACTTTCTTCTCCCCCTTTTTGTCGAAACAAAAAGTGTTAAAAGAAACTAACACAATTTTTATAAGAAAAGGTATGTAAAAATGTAAAGAGAGCAAGTGACGGGAATGGTACTCGTCTTAACTCCCCCTTGACGAGTCCATCCCTTTGAAAGGGCGTCAAGGACATGACGTAAGATAAACTAATTGTGTTTGCAATTAAGTTTGCAAATGGTTCGTCTAAGTAACGAAAACGTGCTCCCCCTTGAAGATTGCAAAGATGCAATGGGGTATCATGAAGTGTAATCCAAAATTGGATTAAGTTGCAAATGATTTTGCAATGTCGTTTGACACAAAGCTCCCCCTAGCTTTATGGTGTCAAAATCTTCATATGCTAATTTGAAAATCTACAAAGTAAAGGTTAGAAAACAAGAGTATAATGCATAATTTCCTACAAGTAAAACTCAAGTTAGTAGAAATTTGTGCTTCTGATTCACGGATCCCACGGTTCCCTTCTTGAAGGGATCCGTCTAGGCATTAAGGAGGGATTCGGCTGTCTGTTGACAGTTTCTTCAGCAATGAGAGTGTTTCAATCAATGCTAATATATGTGTGCAACAAAGAGCACAACGCACAGAATAATCAAAACATAAAAATGTTCATTCAATAAAACAAGAGATAACCAAACAATTCTCTAAGACTAAGAGAATGAACTAGCCATACAAGTACTACTAATGCTAATGAGTTACCCAAATTCAAAGGTTCAACTAAGACTTAATGATGATCAAGGATGAGAAAGGTTTCCTAAACGTTCTCGGTTTGATCTTGTAGTTCATGTATCAATCTATTTAGTTCTTGTTTCAATCTTTCAGCATGTTTACAATGATAGCAATCCTTGTCATGGTTTTGAGTTTCTTGAAGTGGAAGTTCAAGTGAAGTGGGTTGAGGATCTTCAAATGATTGTGAGGTGGCTCTAGGCACTAATGATGTTGGTTGAGTTATGGAGGGTATGTTTGGTATAGTAGAATTAGGTGATGAAATCCTAGTGTGAACACTCTTCATGGGAATTAGTTTGATTGGTTTCCTTGATGTGGGAGAAATCCTAGCATTGGTGGACTTAACCAGAGATGATTTGATTGAGGAAACTTCATGTATGATTCTAGCAAGTTTCTTGGGTGGTTCTTGAGTGGATGAGTTGGCACTAGGAGCCTTAGTCATAGTGATGATGGTGCTAGCGAAAACTTCTTTAGTTGCTGATTTTTGAGATGTGATTTAGAGTGGTGACTTATTCCTAGGGTTGTTTGGTTTATAAAGGATGATTTGAATTAAGAAATTAAATTCTTGGCCACTTAGAGGACTAAGCATGCTATTGGGGTTTTGATCAGCTATAGGAGAATAATTAATGAGTGCTAAAAGTGGTTAGAGAACCAAAAGGTGACTTGAATTTGAATATGGAAGCTGATTTATGCATTCTGCATCTACGGATCCCTCTCAGCAGGGATCCGCCTGGTTAAAGACCAGGGATCCGGCCATCAGACATGTTTTAGGTGAAATGATTATGCTTTTGTAAGATTTATTATCAATGGATTTCGAGGTTTTGACTTAATTTTGAATTCATTAGCAGTTGGATATCTCAAATCCTCAACCATAACAAGTAATGGTGCTTAATGATGGTTTTGGCCAAGAAAATTGACCTTGGGTAGTCTAACTATATGTTTTGACAAGGATTCCATTTAATTTGATGTGGAGAAATGGTGATACCAAGTCCTAAAAGTCAAATAATGTCCTAAGAGGAATTTACTAAAATCTCTAGATAATAAAAAGAAATGAAAAACTAATTTTTGAACCTAATTTTGAGTAAAAAATGATTGAGATCAATTTGCTAAAATTGAACCATAGACCTAACTAAGTGCTATCAAACGTGATAGATAATGTGTGAGTGTTGGGGCGGAATTATAGTGAGTTTTGACTAGTTGAAAAACAAATGTTTCGAAAATATATCCTAGATAAGCCATGGATGAGTGTGAGGTTTTCAACTATTTGAGAAAGACTTAGTTGGCTCTAGTATCTTGTGTTTGACTTGTTTGAGGTGATCTAGTAGACTATTTTGATGTACCTAAATTTGTATTGTATATCAGATACCACGGATCCCACGGTTCCCTTTTGGGAGGGATCCGTCTAGTACAAATGCTGGGATTCGCCTACTGCAGATCAGAAGGCTTTCAGCAAATGTGCAATTTTGCACTTCTTAGTAAATGCTTCTCCTAGTTTTTTCTATGGGGACTAAATGCAAGAATACAACTACTATAATGTATGGCAAGGTAGGAAGAGCTAAAGTTCCTAGAATGAGTGACGACGACCACTCAAGGGGTCGTAAAATCTCATTTTTCAAATACTTAAGTTAGAGTTGTTTAGTGCCAATATATGGCCATACCTATATTCTACAAGCATAATTTAAAGTGTTACAAACCATTGCTTGAAATTGTTCATCATGCACTTGAGTCCTAAGACTTTACCTTTCTTTTCTCTCCTTCACTTCTTCACCCGTCCTCCACTTTTTATCAAACCATCTTCACTTCTTCTTCCTCAAGAAATTGGCGAAGCATTTGAAGATTCCCTTGGTTTGTTGCCATTCGGGTGATTCATTGGGGATGTTTGGAAATTGGTTAATGTAGTCCAAGGGGTCGAGATTGATATTTTCGAGTGGGTTGCTACTACTCCCTTCACCTTCACCTTCTCTTTGCCTTTCCCTTTCGTCCGAGGAATCCGTGGGTGGGTGTGGCCTCTTGCCTTCTACCATAAACCTTGTTGTTCTACCCTCGGTTAATGGTACCATAACCTTATTGCAAAAGCTATGATCCAAGGATTGTGGGGAAGGGTCTAATGAAAAGATGAATTTAGCGAGACGGGTCAGAAGCATTGCATATGGAAGCACCATCTTGTCCATGCTTCTTACACTTGCCATTCTCTTGATCATGTAGTAGGCAATGTTGAAGCGGGTCTCGGTCACAAGACAATAAATCATGAAGCTTAGACATGCGTTGGGGTGATCCTTGTTTCCTACTAGACACACCACATTCTCCCTTATCACATCTTCCCATTTTCTATATAATGCAAACATCTCCGAAAGCTCCATTTGAAAAGGATCCCTATAGATCACTCTCGACTTTCTAGTCACCCTTGAAGGGGATGCTCTTGGCATAAACACGGTGTCCTTTACCGTGGTTGCTTCCGGGATTATTGTGTGATAAATGTCGTGATGATCAACCATAGAGTGTAGCTCCTGCAACGACCATTCATTAGAATACATGCAAACACCATCGGATGGAACCCCTATTATTCTTCCAAACTCCTAAAGTGAAAGAGTGTACTCATGTCCATTTATGGTAAATTCAATTGAGATGGACCCATCATCATTTCCAACTATACCCATAGTCTTGTAGAACTCAAGCACAAAGACCGGGCAAATTTGCTCGTTTATATCCAATAAACAATCAAACCCAATAGTTGCAAATACTTCCCTTATGTCGGTATTTGCAAGAAATGATGGGTCAACAACTCTACCTTCATGAAAGAGTCTCCTTTCAAGCAACTTAAAGGCTTTCCTATCGTCCGGACTTAATCCATTTTTCCTATGGTATATGGGAATGTAGTGAGTGGTGTCTTGGTAATCTTGTTGCTTGTTGCTTGGCATGATGTTCCTAAACAATACAACCACAATGTGGTGTTAATGGTGAATAGTAACCTAGAGGGTTTTATCACAATTTTGCTCTCATCATCTTTGTTAAGTTCAAGAAATGTGTTTAATTTGTATTAACAATGTTAATTCTTTGATTTAGATTATCTTAGAAAACAATGTGGTGACAAATTAAAACCCATTTGAACCCAACTCTTAAAGATGAAGGAATTGTAATTCTAAGAATCAAGGAATTAGATTAACAATGTAGTGAAGATTATACTTACATAAGTGATTGTTAAGCTTGAGAAGAATGATCAATTTGCTCCTATGAACAGTACCAGAGTTCTTGTTCGTGAGTCTTTGAGGTGAGAATGATTGTGGAACTTCCACAGTGATCATTTTTAAGCTTAAACTGTCTTCTGTTGCACGGATCCCGCGGATCCCTCTCATTTGTGATTCGGCTAGTATAAACTGAGGGATCCGGCATAATAGCAAAAGTCAGCTCAAACATTCCTTGATAACTATGGTTTGGGAGTTCTAAAACGCCTAATGTTTTGGTGTTAAGGTTCTAAAACTTGTGGTTTGAGGTTTTGATGATTTAATGCTATTCCTATTAGACGAGGTTCCCTTTTTAAGAATTAGTTATAATTCTTGGGAAGCTTTTCAAACATTATAATAAAATCCCATTTTATTATAACATAAGAAGTTTCACATGGATATTTATTGATATACATGAAATGTCAATAAATCCTTTGTGATGAATAATGATTGATGTTATCATATAACTTAAGATATCATTATTGTGAGTTGGTGATGTAGTTTTAATTAAGTCGGAGAAAACTAATAAGATAGGGACAATAATATAAAAAACTACAAGAACAATTTCTAGTAAATCATGCAACTAACATTTTGATGATAACAATAAATGTAAGTAATTATAGATCATACCTTTGCCAAATATTCTTTTTAATAAAAGAAGTATTTAGAGATTTTTGTGATCTTCTTGGAATCTCCAGATTTATGTTGTAAGAATATTTAAACATTCTTTTTGCGAAATGTTTCGAAAAATTCTTTATGATCTTCTTGGTGACTCCAAATCCAAGTATGGATAATGCTTAAAAAAATGTTAGAATATTCTATCATTGTCCAACAATAAGCAACATAATGATTTTTTTTTTCAAAATGTGATAAAAGTAATCCTTCTTTGTAGTTTTCAAACATACATGGATCGTATCAAGTTTTTAAAGTACAACATACTCTAAAAAACTTGGTAAGGAAGCTCTGATGCCAATTGTGGAAAACTAGAAGGGGGGGGGGGGGTTGAATAGTTTTACCAATTTAAAATTCCTTTTTAAATATTTAGATCGACTTATGTCAATCTATTTGGTTGTTTATGTTCGACGTTGATAGATAGATATATAAACGTGTAATGAAAGATAAAGAGTAAGAAGCACATCACCACGACACAAGTTATTTATAGTGGTTCGGCTACAAGGACACCTTCCTTGCCCTACTCCACTCCCCGAGTCACCTACTCGAGAGTTCGTAAGCACTACACCAAATCTCCTTATGGCGGAGAAGCCTTCACAACGTCGCTTAACCTTTTTTCTGGTACAAAGCTAAATACCGAGTTCTTTCACACCAAGGCGAACCACACCTAACACAACGTCGCCTACCCTTTATACGGTGCTAGGCTAACCACCGAGTTCTTTCACACCTTAGGAGAACTAATCCTATCACAAGGTCGCCTACCCTTTATTAGGTACTAGGCTAAGCACCTAGTTCCATTACTATGGAGGAACTACTACCCTTCACGACACAACACCTAATCTCAAGGAGATCTACTCCTTGTTACAACACCACCAAGGATATCACCATCCTTGTAGATAAACAAATACTTATATGTATAACGATGCACCTCATCGATTATACGACCTAGGCATTTTTCCCAAATGCTACTTGATTTGATTCTTTGGCATCCTTCACTAATGCCTTTGACACAACGCTTGGCACCCTTCACTAATGAATTCGTCTTGACACCTATAGCATTCTTCACTAATGCTCTTGACACGAACGATAAGCACCTTTCACTAATGCTTTCGTCTTGACACTTTCGGCATCCTTCACTAATGCCTTTAACCCAATATCTATGGAGAAGGAAAAACTATCAACAAGAGAACCTTAGTTGTCTTGATGATGACGAAGCATTGCAACTCATGGACTTGAGCTTGCACGTCTTCAAGAAGTGGTGATCTCTTCTTTAAGAGGAACCTAGAAGATCACACAAAAACAAAAGACAAACTATATAGATCACTTGGATCTGAGGTTAGAGGGTTAGAATACTTGGGGAAAGTATGTGTGTAAAGTTATGAATAGAAAGGAAGAAATGGCTCTCTATTTATAGAGAAAATTCTCTACTGTTTCCCCAGATCCCACGGATCCCTTCCACTTGGGATCCGGCTAGCACAAAGCCAGGGATCCGTGGAACGCTCCTCTTTACCCATGGGTATTTTTGGTTATGGGTCATGGGTCATGGGTTATGGGTTGATCCATGGTTTTCTTTCTAGATACAATGAACTTGGTTAAGTGGTAAAACCATGGGTTATGGGTCAATACCATTTGCTAGTTTTTACCCATTTAGTATATACTTGTTTTTACCCATTTTGGTACACTTAGTTTAAGTATATGCTAACCCAATATGTAAACACTAGTTGTTGTACATATGTATTTAAATCATAAAATCACTTACACTTGTTTTAGTGTTTTATGTGAAAATGTAAGTGTATTAGGAAACTATTAACTCAAACTATTTACGTATTCTATTTACGTATTCTATTTGTTTCGTAAAATATAAATAAACGTTTTAACGGCTTATTTGTATTAACACGCTTGGTAATAAGAATACTTTCCTTAAGAAGGTATCTTAAACGCAAAGGAGGGGGAATAGTCTAAGTGACATTTGCTGTGTCATTTGTAAAGACATTCCTAAGTGCGCTAGAGGTTTGATTTTCTTTTTACTTTGCTTGATAATTTAGTATACCTATTTAGGTATTTATATGATTATCATTTGTGCAATTACATGTTTTACATGATGCTTCATTAGGAAGCCTTTTTCTCACATACGTGTTTTATTTCTCGTCTAAAGTCGTGGTATATAAAACTTATGTTTTGTTTCTTTTAATCCAATAATAAAACAAAACACGAATTTCAAAAATTCCTCCTTCCCTATAAAAACTCCCACCGTCGACCTATCTATCAAACCCTCACTTTTTCAAATTTTCCAATTTCAAAAATTTCCTCTCACTCATAAACTTCATCTTCCTCCTCATTCCATCTCAATCGAAACCAAGAAGATCCGTCATCAACATGGTTTACATCGCACTTGTGCTCATCGCCCTAACACTCATCGCACTTGTGTTCCCTATGATGAAGTTCACATATGGAGACATTTACTTTGTGTTGTTAATCTACATTGGGATCATATACCCAATCCTTTGTATCATCCTTAGTGTTGGGTCTATTATAGATTTGATGATACAAAATAAGAAGAATGAAACATGAAGGACTAAAAGTGACAAGAAGGAAAACTACAAAAAGATGGAGGATTTAGAAGATTCTAGAAGATATGCTTAAAAGAATATTTAGTTTCCTAATTGTATTATGATTCCTCTTGTAAACCCTAGATGTCTCTAGTATATAAAGAAACATAGGGTCATTAGTTTTAGAGTACGTACAAGATGTAGACGTCTAAAGGTGTGTGTGTGTGGGAACCTAGGCGTAGGGAAAATGCCTAGGGTTTAGTTAGTTAGTATTAGATCAAGTCTTTGATCTTTATTATAGTTAGTTAGTTAGTTTATGATAATAAAAAACCTTGTTCATAATAATGTTGATTCTATGTTTGAATATTTCACTTTCATTATTATGTGTTCCTAGATATAATATTAGACCTCGTCTAAGAGCTTTAAACGATCTTCACATGTGGTATCAGAGTACTTTTGGGCTTCCGTGAAATTGATGGGACCTACGAAGTTGGTATCTGCTGTGTGTACTGGTCATGATGAATAATAACGTGGGCGATTAGACAGTGGACATAAATTACTCAAAGAACTGCTGAGTTGTGCAAAGTACTGTTGCTCATATTTTCGAAAGTACTGTTTGATTTTTGAAGTACTGCTCATTATTATTCCCTTGTCGTCAGCAAAGAAATTCAACGCATGAGGTACTAGTGTTTATATGCATCAGTAAGGTTATTTTATTGAAAGTACTGCTTCAACTTTGTTAAAGTACTGCTGCTGCTGCTCGTATTTAAAAGTACTGCTTGGACACAATGAAAGTACTGCTCCTTCTCAAAGTAGTGTGAAGAAGTTTCAAAGTACTGTTCTTGACGAAAGTACTGCTTCTCGTATGGATTTCAAATTAAGGGGAAGTCGAGCATAATTATTGTTATGGTTTTTGGACGACACACACAGGTTATTGTTCTCACACACAAGGAGTTTGTTGATTTGTTCTTAAAAGGATTCAAAAAGGCTCGTATTTGATTCATTGAATAATTGATTACGAAGAGGATTATTTATCACTTATTTGAAGGTGAAGTGGAATTACTTGGTTTGTGTTCTTATCATCTAGCTTGATGAATCTAGTAATGTGTGATTTTTCTTATGATACTCTATGCACACATTGGCTATCACTTGAAGGAGTTACATTGTAGTGCTCAGTGTCTCATACTAGTTGAGGATTCTTGTCAAGGGATTGCGGTCTACTTATATTTGGTTCGTATAAGTATGGAGTTCCGTGGATAGTACAAGATTTAAGACACAAGTTTGGGAAATTCTACTTCTTCATCAAATTCGTTATACTCGGTTTTCTTCATTAGTGATCATTACATGGAGCCTACAGATTTGAAGAATCAAGAAGATGGTTAACATATGGGTTTCAGGGGAAGCTTATTGTTAAATGTTTAACCATCTACATGCATCACTCAAGGGGAAGTGTTTGATTTTTACTACTGTTGATCATTATTACTACTGCTAGTTGGAGTTTTCTACTGTTTTGGATCCATTTTTATTATGGTGCGTAATGGTGGGCGATTTGAAGCATTGGAAGTCTTAGATTGGAAGTATGATATTGGTTCGTGGTGGTCAAGATCATTATTTGCATACATTCCCTATTTAGATAATAACAAAAAGGGGAAGAGATGTTTGAGTGACATGTTCAAGTCAAGGGGAAGCATGGAAGATAAGATTGTTTCATTCATGGTGAGATTTAATTATCTCAATTTCTGCTACTTCGTCTAGGGAAGTTCGTACAAGATTGTGGTTGTTTTGTTACCATCAAATAGGGGAAGATTGTTGGGTCTATTATAGATTTGATGATACAAAACAAGAAGAATGAAACATGAAGGACTAAAAGTGACAAGAAGGGAAACTACAAAAAGATGGAGGATTTAGAAGATTCTAGAAGATATGCTTAAAAGAATATTTAGTTTCCTAATTGTATTATGATTCCTCTTGTAAACCCTAGATGTCTCTAGTATATAAAGAGACATAGGGTCATTAGTTTTAGAGTACGTACAAGATGTAGACGTCTAAAGGTGTGTGTGTGTGGGAACCTAGGCGTAGGGAAAACGCCTAGGGTTTAGTTAGTTAGTATTAGATCAAGTCTTTGATCTTTATTATAGTTAGTTAGTTAGTTTATGATAATAAAAAACCTTGTTCATAATAATGATGATTCTATGTTTGAATATTCCGCTTTCATTATTATGTGTTCCTAGATATAATATTAGACCTCGTCTATGAGCTTTAAACGATCTTCACACTTAGCATTGAAATGCAATATTACTAATAACCTTGTTATCTTTGTTATTATTTATTTTCTTGTGATTTATGTGTTTTGTGATACATTAGAAGTGATGAATGCATGCTAAAAGAAAATGTAGGATAAAACACTTCTCGTGGTATAAAAACTGTAAAACCTATGTTTTTATCAAAACTGTTTATGTTACTATAGATCCACGGATCCCGAAAGTTATACTAGCCGGATCCCTTTTAAAAAGGAACCGTGGGATCCGTCCTACTGGAAAACAGTCTTCATGCAAGATTAAAAACTAATATCTTTCTAAATATAATAATCCACTAGAAAGTCAAAACCTTGAGTAAGTTAAAGTGTTAAATACCATTGTTAATTAAAATCTAGTAAAAACATTAGATTATCATAGGTTGACCACAAACATTTTTTTATTTATCATTTCTATAGGTTCAACGATGACGCATGAATATGAGTTTGATTTTTCACTCACTAGCGTCTACACTCCTAACATCTCTCTTGAGCCCAACACACCTGGCAATCATGTCCGTGGGTTCAACAATCTCGAAACCCGTCACTTCCATGAAGGACGTATTGTAGACACCTCTCTATAATTCGAAGAAGGTATCAATACCTCCTCCCGAGCCATAAGACTAGAATGTCTTCTTGAAATCAACGAGAAGATATGTCCAAGGTTTATAATGGAATTCTTCCGTCAAGTCGAACTCGTTCGTAACGAGGATCGCTCTCTATCCCTTTGGTTTTATATCAAAAACCAAAAGTTCACTCTAACCCTTGGGGATTTTGGTCACATCCTCCGGATTCCAAACCATGGACAATGTGCCTTCACCGAAAATTGGTCTCTTGATTCTCTCTTCAACTTTCATGAAGAAAATAGTCCATATTGTTCACACATACCCTCCCCGGAAGATTTAAATCGCATAATATGCAAACCTCGACCATATTACTCCGATCCAAACATTATCTTCACACGGGACATCCGAGAAGAGTACAAGCCCCTTGCACTCATTCTACGTGAAAATGTTTGGAGTCTTAGGGGAAATCGAGAAATTCTTCCCGCTTGTTGTGCTCACATGTTGTACTATTTGCTAACATAACAACCATACAATCTCGCCTATTTCTTTGCAAGGAGAATTGTAAATCTTCAAAGCTCCAAGAACAAAATCATCCCTTATGGAATGTTCTTAACGCGTCTCTACCATAATGTTATGCACTTCCATCCTCAATTTCAAAGTCCGTTGTACATACTTGTGAACAAGATGATGGAACCGCTAAACATATCTCTCATGAAGACTTTCTTCATTCTTGACTCCACCAACACTCATCAATCACATAATGATCCTTCTAGCGAAAACACTCAAGGAATTTAGTAGTATTTCAAATAGGATCAATTCTACTCTACTCGTGCTTTATCAATGTAATCCTATTTCCTTAATGAAATAAAACATCTTACATTTGATATCATAGTTTTAGAACTCCTTTAACTAATCTTGGAATATGATGTATTGTCAAGATCATTGCATACCTTTAGTAAAGGTTCTGCCTAGCAGATGGACGGATCCCAAATGTTGTACTAGACGGATCCCTATCTTTAGGGAACCGTGGGATCCGGCAAACAGAGAATGCAATTGCAAGCATTATATTTCAAAACATATCCTTAGAACATCACACTAAGTTAAACATAGTGTCTTAAGGCAAAATTAAGTCCTTATCAAGATAGGTAGATCCTTCCTACACATAACTCACCTAGATCACACTCTAAAACACTTATAGATCCACCGTTTCATTTTTAATCCATTACTCTTCCGCTCTCAAAATCACACCTCATCTTTTACTTGATCCCTCACATCTAGTCTTAGAAATCCTTCGATTATGGCTAAGTTGATCATTAATCATCCTCACCACAAAATTGATCAAAGTTGATCAAATCCTAGTTTTTCCATCTCAAAACCTTTAGGATATTTTCCAAAACACAATCCTAAGTCACAATCTGATCTCTAGGATCATTTAGCTTCAATTGACACTCTCATCTTTAGTGTCATCCTTGCTTATTCATTGGTACTCATGAAAGTTCCAAATCCTTCCATAAAAGACAATCATTAGCTACAACACTCACCACCTTCAAGTACCTAAGCACCTCTTCATTTAAGACACTTAGGAAGACTGAAACACTCAAGATGTTATAGGTCTTAGATCTTAGAAACATCATTTCCACTCTTTCATAACTGCTGCTGAAAGCCAGATCCCTAGGATTAGCCTAGACGGATCCCTTTGAGGAGGGAACCGTGGGATCCGGATGACAGTATAGGTCAAATCTTGCTAAAACAATCATTTCAACTCATCTTCCTAACTCAAACACTCCGTCTCATCTTAAATGAGTTCCTAGATCAGTGCAACCTCTGAAGTTGACTCTTGTGCATGTCAACCATCACATTCCAATGAATCCTAGTGGCTTAAAGCTTTAATGCACTTGCCAAATCTCTTAGTTTATAAACCACCTTGTTAGGACCTCCATAGTCATCACTCTCATCTTAACTTTCAGCTCTTGCAACCTCTTTAAATCATCTCATCATGAGAAAAACCCCAAGTAGTAACTTATCCACCAAAGAACCACCCATGAAAAAGGCTCGTGTTATACACGAAATCTCCTCAACCGAATCATCTCCCGTCAAGACTACATGTGATAGAATTCTTCATCATCCAATCAAACCAATTCCCAAAAGGATAGTACCCACAAAACTACCAATGCCAAACACCACCATACCTCCTAGGCCAAACAATATTATCTCCACTAAACCATCACCATTGGTTCCTAGAGCTATTTCATTTACATCCCCACTATCATCACCACACCTCTACAATTTAGAGGACTTGCCCCCTAGGCCGTCTCATCCACTTCCGCCGACAACATTCTCCTCATTAGGAGGAATAATGGTTCAAAATCAAGGTGTTGAGTCAACACTTGCTCCGGCTTCCTTTTCGCCGTTTCCATCATATAATCCTATTTGGATTATGAGAAATGTCACAATTCTCATTTTCCGGTCATTCTCATACTCCATATTCATCATTTCATAACGGTTCATGCATGGTTTTGCATTTTACATTAAACGTATTTTCATATTAAATAAACGCTATCGCGTAAGTTATTAATTTGAGCATTTAATCCGATACTTCCAAAAATTATTCCGATATACTTTTATACTTATATTAAGTTTATAAAAACTATATTTTGAGTTTACCTAGTGTTTTAAATTTATTTGGTATATAAATCGTTAAATTTATATTATTACGACACTTTTCTTAAAAACTATACGATAATTATTATATCACTCAAATTTTACAAGAAATGTATTTTTACAATTTTTTTGATCTCATTATACTTTACTTTGATATAAAAAAAAAAAAAAAATTACTTTTACCTAAAATTACCTTAAATACACTAATGTATATACAATTTCACAAGTTATCTTTGACTTTATTACATTTTATTTACACCTTTATTTCATACAATATATATATAAAAAAAAAATGTATTTTGAGATTCATCCCCCCCCAAAACCGGTTCAAGGGGGGAGGTGAATGCAATTAATGTTTTGGTAATTTTTTTCTTCCAAGTGTATATTATACTCCAACTTCATTTCACATATCATTGATCTCAATAATTCAAGACTAGTAAAATTTTTCTTCTCTCTTCTTTTCATCCTTCAACCGGCCCTCATAGTGATCCAAGAAGGAAATCATCACAATTTTCAAGATCAAGTTTATCACAATCTAGTATACACTCTTGTTTAGGTTTTGAAATAAAAACCTAGGGTGTTTAGGTTTAATCCTTGGTTCTAATCACCTCATCATATCACTAGTAAGCATCCCATGTTTATTTTTTTTCATCTTACATATTCATTTCATACTCATCTCATCATTTTTGAGCAAGAACATGCAAGACTTATGTTGATTATACCATTTTTACATGATTTTTAGAGTTATATATATATAAAGGTCATCCTGTAATTATCCCCTTGGTATACTTTGGTCTTGATGATGTTTAGGAACCCATGACACCCTAAGAAGGTGTATGGTAGGATTAGATTAGCTTTGGAGTTGATTTGAAGGGATTGGAATAGGTTTAGTACGAGAAAAACTATTTTCGATAAGTATAAAAAGTGGTCTGTCCTTATTTTGTTTTTCTGGAAAATCCGACAGTTGACATGAGTTTTTGGCCTTGATATTTAGAAAATATACTTTAAAACGAATCCGTGGCCGCTTGAACGGATAAAAACGGAGTTATAACGAAGAAGTTATGAATTTTTAAAGTTTGACGACGAAATATATAGTTTCTGAAAATTTCAGCAACATATTTATCTTTTGTACGAGTCAAAAACGAGCCTTAAGCTTTACAAATTATTTCGACTTATCAAAAATATATTAGTATACTTCGATACGAAGCTAAGGACGTATAATACGTAGAAAACGGATTTGAAACGACTAAGATATACACGTTTTCATAAAATTGCCGTAACTATTATTTTCAGCAAAACTATATTATTTTTACGAGACAAGTGTTACGGTAACTAAAACGACCATATTGAGGGCTGTTTTTAACAAGGATGTGGAACTTTTTGGAACGAAATGTCTTCTAATAAAATCAAGATCACCGAGCATATTTTTCAAAACAATCAACCGTTTGTATAGCGGAGTTTTAATAAATTAATTACGGTTGCTCAAACTTTGCCGAAACTCACATTTTACACAACACTTGGACAAAATCACCATCTTTAACCCTTATTATCTTTATGTTCGAGACCTTTATGACGAAAACTCCTAAACTGAAACTTCTAGATTTCGATACAAACTTTCCAAAACCGTCGAGTTCGTTCTCTAACGTTCGACGTACACTATTTTACGACTAGTTTTTCGAAGCCATTTTTGTTAATTTCATAAATTTTCTGACGACATTATTTTACGACGAAAAGTGATAATTTCACCATAATTCATTACGAAACCATTGTAGGATGACATTTTGACGTAAAAACTTATAAAGTGATTTAAGAATGGTCAAGACGTCAAAAGAGTATTTTTCGACGATAAGTAATATTTTTCAAAACTCGCAAATGGTATAAATAACATACGAAATGCATGCATAACATTACATTGCAACTCATTACATATCATAACATTCATTCTAGGTCGCGGATAGTTTCCGAGTCTCACTTTCGTGCACTTCATTTTGTTAGCATATCCATCATACCAGGTGAGTTCATACCCCACTTTTACTCGTTTAAATTCTTACAAACTATTTGGGGGAGATACATGCTTAAATACTTGTTTCACTCTTGCGAATACTCAAACCATTTATACAATTGTGTTACAATATACTTCTTATACACTTCGGACATTATGTGTGGTTTATTGCGATATGTGCCTTAATGTGCTAAACTAGTTTTCAATTATGCATCAACATACAAACTTTAGCAACTGGTTAACTCCTGCGGGAGCCGGCGGAGAGGTATTGATAGTACTATCGGGCTGACGCCCCCACCCTTGGGTCCTTGATGACGTGACCTTGGGGGAATATAATTCGTTATTCAATGAGACACAACAAACAATGTAGACTTGTCAAGAGGTTCAGTTGGCTGTGATTCTTTGCATTAAGTACATGTATATATCGTATGCACCTATGTCCTACTTACAAACAAGATTGACAATTCTATATTTTGGCAATGGGTTGTAAACACACAGGTTGCAAGTTTTGTATGGGCGGAACTTGGAACTGAGTGGATTTACAATGCCTTTGCTGCATAAACAATTTTTGAAAGGCTTTACATTTCATCACAAACTTATGAACTCACCAACCATTGTGTTGACACTTTTTAGCATGTTTATCTCAGGTCTTAAGGTGATAACACTTCACGGAGCTTTTGGGTCGCATGGCATACATTGGAGTCTTGTGCTTTTAACAATTACCATTCGACATGTTTTGTAAACTTTTTATGTATTATCAAACCTTGTGATTTCTTGTGGTGTAAACTTTAACTTATTTATCGAATGGTAAACTTTTCAAAACGTCTCATTATAGAGGTCGTTTTCTGTATCCATACTTTGTGCTATGACGTCATACCCCAATGACACTATCGTTCCGCTGCGATATTTTGGGGGTGTGACAGATTGGTATCAGAGCCTTGGTTATAGAGAACTAGGTTGCATTTTAGTTCCTAGACTATAACCGCTCTCACGTCGATCCTTTCGTTTCCTATTGCCTTACTCACTTTTCGTGCGCATATGTTTTCTTAAGTATTCCTTCTAGAACCACCTCACTAGATAACGTAGTTTCCTTGTACCAATAGGGGAGTCCCAAAATCTAGTTGGGTCATCAAAGATATGGAGCTCAGTAATGAGCACTTATCTAACTTGATCTCGTGACAGTTCTTGTTTGATGAGATGCGAGATCGAGCTAAATAAGTGTTACTATAAAGCTGGATAGATTTGATGATTTTGCCCGAGGATGGGAGTTCTCTTGAGGATACTTTGGGAACTGCTGGCGACCAAACCTCGTAGTGACTTTAGCACCTAACGGAATTTCCTATACACCAAGTGCGACTCTTCCTAGATACCTACCCTAAATTCCTCCTCCACTGTTTAGAATCGGATGATAGACTGGCTACCTATTTAAGTAACACCAATCGCCGAGACATGTATGCTTGGTGGTATGTACATGTGTGAAGTGAGGCAATTATAATTATGGTGGCCAACATAATTATAAATGCGTCACAACTCACGTGGACATATGCGACCACGCATACGTAGATCGGTGTGGACACCTTAGGAACCAATTTGTGGCGTGGTATTATGTTTGAGGACGTTAAGCATAGACATTGGGAATTCAACGGTTCTTTCCTTGCAGAGATCATGGCACCAAAGAGGGTCACTACAAGAAAAGGTGGTTTTTAGGACGAAACATTTTGGAACGGTCAAAGAATCGTGCCAAATACATGCATTTGGCACTTTTGGGGTCACCGTGACAAAAAACTAGGTATTTGAGACGGCTATTAGGAAACTATTCCAAATACGTATGCATTTGGAACGTTTTCTAATAATGGTGCCAAATACATGTGTATTTGGAACGGTTAGAGTTACCAGTGCCAAATATTGCTGTATTTGGGACGGTTAGTACCACCGGTGCCAAATTTGTATATGTATTTGGAACGCTATCTACTGTTGGTGCTAAGTACTCATATATCTAGAATGGTTGGTATGAACGGTGCTAAATACATGTATGTATTTAGAACATTATCTAATGTTGGTTCCAAATACTTATGTATTTGAAAAGGTTTTTATACTGTTAGAGAATCAAGACTTTGATTGACATCAGTCGCAGTGGATAACGTAATTGGAAAAAAAGAGAGTTTTTTATTGACAATTGTATGTAATTATACGGCAAGTGATGGCCCGAGCAAGTCTATGGGCTTGGGTGTGTTATGGTTATGGCTTAACTGAGGCACCCCCTGACAATTTTTGACCCTTTTCTCGACCAACCCCCAAATGTCAGTTAGTAAGTTTGAACCCTAAACCTATTGCCAGAAAATTGGGGCTTATGAAATATAAGCCAAAACACAAATAGGCTCATAAGCCACATATAAACTTAAACAAACACCTATTTTAAAAAAACAAACACCTCGTCTTGATTGTCCCAGCATAACAAAATAAACAGTCAAATGTAATGATGTAATACCCAATGTTTTGAAACCCGGGTCGACCCTGCCGGGTTAACTGATTGAACCGGTTGCGGCCCAAAAAACTAGTAAAATAATTTGGGTTTTAAAAAACGGGTTAACTGGTTAGACCCGCCGGGTTTTAAGTGACCCGGGTCAACCCGGTTCTCGAAACCCGGCCGGGTTTGGCTCTTTTCATTTTTTATACAAAACCGAGTTGACCAGGTGGTCGAACCGGTTGAATCGGGTTGACTCGATTGAAAAAAAAAATTAATAAAAAACCGAGTTGACCCGTCGGTCGAACCAGTTGAACCGATAACTGTTGACCCTGCTTAACCGGGTCGATTAAAAACTCGGTTTTCAAAACATTGGTAATACCCGTCATTTTTACAAGCTCGATTTTATTATTATTATATATACACCGAAATAAAAAGAATTTGACTTTCATATTTAAAATAATTAATACAAATATTAATTTAGAAACTACTTTCACTTTAAAATAGATATTTAGGATGGAAACTTATAAATGAGAAGTTTGAAATCGTTTGGAGATTGGAGCAAGTCAATTATAACGAGTCAACAACCACTTATAATTCGCCATTTTAAACAGGCCCATGAGCTGATTTATATCCATGGACTCTCATTTTATCATTATAGTTAAAAAAAATGAAAATTAAACCCTAGAACTCGCAAATATTATCTGAGAGCAAAAGGCGGGCATGGTTGGGGAAGCGGCAGAATTGGTGTTTTAGTTCACGCAAGGCATTGCTCGCGTTGTCCATTTGTGTACGTGTACCGTTGGGTTGCAGTTCATGATCAAGCCATATATATATGGCCATAGTTTGGGTCTCTTCTGCTCGAGTTGAAAGTTCGCAACCAGGCAGACTTTTGGGTTACGTCTAGCTGTTGTGTACATCTGAGTTTCGGTTCGTGATTTGGCAGATTATTGGTTTACGTTTAGCGGCTTGTGTTCGGTTGGGTTTTGGGGTTCGATCGTGTCTCGTCAAGTTCTGGTGTTAGTGTTCGAATTAGAGTTTGCACTTGTGTTGGTGTTCGTGTTTTCGGTTTCGACTAGTCATCGTTTAGCTTAAATAGAGGTATATCTTGAACCCTTATCTAATACAATGATCATGTACACTACGCATAAGTACAATGTTAGATAATCTTAGTATATTGTAACATGATGATATATAGTAGAATCATAACTTAATAGAGATATATGTTAGAGAGTGCGGTAACGCATGACGGGCATAGCAAACTAAAAAATTGTAACATGTAGAATAACATGTCAGTGGTCATAGGATAAAACTTAGATAATAACTTGATCAGAAAACAATTAAACAGTAAGTTAAACTAAGAGACATGAAGTATAGCGAAATAAAGTTAAAACATAGTTCTAAATAAGGGTTAACTCATTTGTGTAGCTTCTGCTGAGAACTTTGGTGGATTTTTTGGTAGTAGGCAATTTTAGGCACTTATTCAGGTATGGAATTGATGTATTTGCTTAGCTATCTTTTTAATGTAAGTACCAATTCTATATCTTAGCTTTGTATTATAACTCTATACACGAAATTGATACTAAAATGGTATTCTAGTTAAAAAATTATATTGTACCCATTATCGACATTGATTAAAAGTTTGCTAATTTAAAACCATTTTTAATTTTCAATGAATCTAAAAAAAAGTCTCAACCCACTTAAAGTGTTTTAAATGAGGCCAAAATTATTATTATTATATTGAACCCATTAGACCCGGCTTGGTTTTGAGTTTGAAACTTTTGACCCGTTTTAAAATTTGTATACCCTTTTTATTGCTATTTTGTATATCGAACTTTTTTCTTGTTTCATTAATATCTCTAATGTTGGAATATTGTATTATGCAGGCTTTATGATGAAGACTTGATCCGACGAGCTTTATTCGTTTTTGTTAGTAAGCGATCGTCTTAGTGATTTATATTGAGTTCTAGTTATGATTTTGTCATTCTAAAGACCACGGTGTACAAGGATGTAGGGCGTATTGTATTTTACTTTTTGGTATTCAAGTGACCGTGTTGACTTGATCAATGATTAATAAAAAACGAGTTTAATTTATTTTTTGCTTCTATTGAATTATATTTGTGCATATTTGAGATGGTTAGTTGATACGATGGTGTACTAAAGCATGTTTGTAATAGAAAATGGTGCTAATCCACATTAGCAATGATTACGCAAACCGTGTCAAATGATTAATTGATGAATGCAAAACCGTGCCAGATGATTTTTATAATGAACGCAAAAGCGTGCCAAATGTATTTTGGGCAAGGCGGGTAACAATGTGCCAAATATGTTTGGCACAAAAACAGAAACCGTGCTAAATACGTTTGTCACGGTAGATAAACCCGTCCTAGTTAATTTAGAACGATAAATAAAAACTGTACCAAATACGCATTTGGCATGGGAGATGAATTTGTTCCAAATACGTATTTGACACGAGATATAAAAGTGTGACGAATGCCCATTTTGGAACGGGAGATTGTCAATCGTGCCAAATACCTCACTCATGGCACCACGAAGTTAAACCGTCCCATGAACCGTGCCGAATACTATTTAGCACGGTTTCAACCCGACCCAAATGTATTTGGCACCCTCATATTTAGGACAGAGCCAAAACCGTGCCAAAGCCGTGCCAAATAGCGTTTGGCACGGCATTTTGAGTATTTGGCACACTTTTCCACCCTCCCAAATACCAGTTTTTCTTGTAGTGGGTAACACGCAGTACTGGCCGAGGTGGTGCGGTACCAAGGGGTGGAATGACAGGTGGACGTAGAGGTAGAGGAGGCGGTAGCGACATGGGTAACAATGACAACAACACTAGTGGAAACCCTGATTTTGCCGCCATCATCGCTCAACAACTTCAAATCTTGCTTCCCACTATTGTCACGCAAGTTGGAAATCATATGAATAACTCGGGAAACCACGGGAACGGGAACGGTACTGGCGACACCAACAATGTAGCTGGCAGTAACAACAACAACAACACCACCAACAACAACAACAGAATTGGATGCACATATAAGGAATTTTCGGCATGCAAACCTGTGGAGTTTGATGGTATAGGAGGTGCTTTGGCGTATACTCGATGGGTAGAGAAGACAGAGGCAGTGATCGACATCAGCAATTGTGCCACACATCAGAGGGTGAAGTATGCTGCTTGCTTGTTATCAGGAAAGGCATTGACATGGTGGAACACACAGCTACAGGCTAGAGGCAGAGAGGCAGCTATAGGTATGACATGGGACGAATTTAAGGAGTTATTGAAAGAGGAGTACTGCCCGGACAATGAAATGCAGAAACTGGAGGATGAATTTTATCACCACTCCATGATAGGGGCTGATCACGTAGCCTACACAGACCGATTTCATGAGTTAGCTAGACTAGTTCCTCATCTAGTTACCCCTGAATCCAAGAGAATCACGAGGTACATATATGGTCTTGTCCCCGAAATCCGTGGAACTGTGAAAACAACTGAGCCGTCTACAATACAAAGTGCGATACTGAGGGCAGGAACCCTGACAGACGAGATGGTTAGAAATGGTACGTTGAAGAGCAGTGATAAGAGGAAGGAAGCAAGTGGGTCGAATAAGCAGATAGGCGTAGTAGCAGACAACAAAAGGGCAAGAGTTTTTGTGGAAACTGGTACTGAACAAAGAGAGTATGCGGGTACACATCCCAAATGTGCTAAATGTGCTTATCATCACCCGAAGACCAAGCCCTGCCGCTTGTGTACAAATTGCAATCGATACGGCCATTTTAAGGGGCAGTGTAAAACACAGATTGGCAACATGAGGGATAATCAAAAGACTTGCTTTGAATGTAACAGCCCGAATCACTTCCGGAATAATTGTCCTCAGTTGAATAAGCCGCCGATGGAAGCTCCTCTAGCTGTGGCAATTGAAGGAAATAACCCGAACCCTGTACTCAATATCAGTCCTCCCCGAGGTCGAGCATTCTATATAGGGACCGAGGAAGCCCGCAATGCGTAACTGGTACGTTTTTCCTAGACCATTAAGTGATCCACCGTATTATTAAGATTCAGTGAGTCTCATTAGATAAGAAACCTAGACGTGTAAGGTTTGACATAAGCACTTTGACCATACACTTGATTTCGAGAAACCTAAGGGTAGAACTTTAAGTATCATCAATTGAATCGCGAGGACGCGATTCTTCTATCAGGGGAAGAATGTCACAATTCTCATTTTCCGGTCATTCTCATACTCCATATTCATCATTTCATAACGGTTCATGCATGGTTTTGCATTTTACATTAAACGTATTTTCATATTAAATAAACGCTATCGCGTAAGTTATTAATTTGAGCATTTAATCCGATACTTCCAAAAATTATTCCGATATACTTTTATACTTATATTAAGTTTATAAAAACTATATTTTGAGTTTACCTAGTGTTTTAAATTTATTTGGTATATAAATCGTTAAATTTATATTATTACGACACTTTTCTTAAAAACTATACGATAATTATTATATCACTCAAATTTTACAAGAAATGTATTTTTACAATTTTTATGATCTCATTATACTTTACTTTGATATATAAAAAAAAAAAAAAAAAAATTACTTTTACCTAAAATTACCTTAAATACACTAATGTATATACAATTTCACAAGTTATCTTTGACTTTATTACATTTTATTTACACCTTTATTTCATACAATATGTATAAAAAAAAATATGTATTTTGAGATTCATCCCCCCCCAAAACCGGTTCAAGGGGGGAGGTGAATGCAATTAATGTTTTGGTAATTTTTTCTTCCAAGTGTATATTATACTCCAACTTCATTTCACATATCATTGATCTCAATAATTCAAGACTAGTAAAATTTTTCTTCTCTCTTCTTTTCATCCTTCAACCGGCCCTCATAGTGATCCAAGAAGGAAATCATCACAATTTTCAAGATCAAGTTTATCACAATCTAGTATACACTGTTGTTTAGGTTTTGAAATAAAAACCTAGGGTGTTTAGGTTTAATCCTTGGTTCTAATCACCTCATCATATCACTAGTAAGCATCTCATGTTTATTTTTTTTCATCTTACATATTCATTTCATACTCATCTCATCATTTTTGAGCAAGAACATGCAAGACTTATGTCGATTATACCATTTTTACATGATTTTTAGAGTTATATATATATAAAGGTCATCCTGTAATTATCCCCTTGGTATACTTTGGTCTTGATGATGTTTAGGAACCCATGACACCCTAAGAAGGTGTATGGTAGGATTAGATTAGCTTTGGAGTTGATTTGAAGGGATTGGAATAGGTTTAGTACGAGAAAAACTATTTTCGATAAGTATAAAAAGTGGTCTGTCCTTATTTTGTTTTTCTGGAAAATCCGACAGTTGACATGAGTTTTTGGCCTTGATATTTAGAAAATATACTTTAAAACGAATCCGTGGCCGCTTGAACGGATAAAAACGGAGTTATAACGAAGAAGTTATGAATTTTTAAAGTTTGACGACGAAATATATAGTTTCTGAAAATTTCAGCAACATATTTATCTTTTGTACGAGTCAAAAACGAGCCTTAAGCTTTACAAATTATTTCGACTTATCAAAAATATATTAGTATACTTCGATACGAAGCTAAGGACGTATAATACGTAGAAAACGGATTTGAAACGACTAAGATATACACGTTTTCATAAAATTGCCGTAACTATTATTTTCAGCAAAACTATATTATTTTTACGAGACAAGTGTTACGGTAACTAAAACGACCATATTGAGGGCTGTTTTTAACAAGGATGTGGAACTTTTTGGAACGAAATGTCTTCTAATAAAATCAAGATCACCGAGCATATTTTTCAAAACAATCAACCGTTTGTATAGCGGAGTTTTAATAAATTAATTACGGTTGCTCAAACTTTGCCGAAACTCACTTTTTACACAACACTTGGACAAAATCACCATCTTTAACCCTTATTATCTTTATGTTCGAGACCTTTATGACGAAAACTCCTGAACTGAAACTTCTAGATTTCGATACAAACTTTCCAAAACCGTCGAGTTCGTTCTCTAACGTTCGACGTACACTATTTTACGACTAGTTTTTCGAAGCCATTTTTGTTAATTTCATAAATTTTCTAACGACATTATTTTACGACGAAAAGTGATAATTTCACCATAATTCATTACGAAACCATTGTAGGATGACATTTTGACGTAAAAACTTATAAAGTGATTTAAGAATGGTCAAGACATCAAAAGAGTATTTTTCGACGATAAGTAATATTTTTCAAAACTCGCAAATGGTATAAATAACATACGAAATGCATGCATAACATTACATTGCAACTCATTACATATCATAACATTCATTCTAGGTCGCGGATAGTTTCCGAGTCTCACTTTCGTGCACTTCATTTTGTTAGCATATCCATCATACTAGGTGAGTTCATACCCCACTTTTACTCGTTTAAATTCTTACAAACTATTTGGGGGAGATACATGCTTAAATACTTGTTTCACTCTTGCGAATACTCAAACCATTTATACAATTGTGTTACAATATACTTCTTATACACTTCGGACATTATGTGTGGTTTATTGCGATATGTGCCTTAATGTGCTAAACTAGTTTTCAATTATGCATCAACATACAAACTTTAGCAACTGGTTAACTCCTGCGGGAGCCGGCGGAGAGGTATTGATAGTACTATCGGGCTGACGCCCCCACCCTTGGGTCCTTGATGACGTGACCTTGGGTGAATATAATTCGTTATTCAATGAGACACAACAAACAATGTAGACTTGTCAAGAGGTTCAGTTGGCTGTGATTCTTTGCATTAAGTACATGTATATATCGTATGCACCTATGTCCTACTTACAAACAAGATTGACAATTCTATATTTTGGCAATGGGTTGTAAACACACAGGTTGCAAGTTTTGTATGGGCGGAACTTGGAACTGAGTGGATTTACAATGCCTTTGCTGCATAAACAATTTTTGAAAGGCTTTACATTTCATCACAAACTTATGAACTCACCAACCATTGTGTTGACACTTTTTAGCATGTTTATCTCAGGTCTTAAGGTGATAACACTTCATGGAGCTTTTGGGTCGCATGGCATACATTGGAGTCTTGTGCTTTTAACAATTACCATTCGACATGTTTTGTAAACTTTTTATGTATTATCAAACCTTGTGATTTCTTGTGGTGTAAACTTTAACTTATTTATCGAATGGTAAACTTTTCAAAATGTCTCATTATAGAGGTCGTTTTCTGTATCCATACTTTGTGCTATGACGTCATACCCCAATGACACTATCGTTCCGCTGCGATATTTTGGGGGTGTGACAAGAAATCATCAAAGTCAACCACCCGATCATATGGAAGTTGACACTTCTCTACCACCACCATCATTCTTGGTTGAGTCATTCTCAAATGTACCTCCACCAATCCCTCCATCGTTTGAAGCTCCACAAGCCACTTCACTTGATCCTTCGAATCAAGCTAGTTCATTTCATCCACCACCACTACCTAGCCATGACAAAGATTGCTATCATTGTCAACATGTTGAGAGTTTGATACATGAAGTACGAGAAGACCAACGTTTCATGTTCTATCATCTCCTCGAACGTTTCGACGAGATCAAACCTAAACAAAACTTGAATGAGAAGATTTTAGTGGTGTCCTAGCATCAAGCGTTAGTTGGTCTAGAAATTCCTAGTCATGTATTTTCTTATTTTCTTAGTTTTTAGAGTCATGTATATCATAACTCTAGTTTTATTAAATGGAAATTACATGCTACTTGTTATTTTGCTGAGCATATGTATTCATATCTCATTTATGTGATAACATTTCTTGTTATATCACCTTTGCTGATTTTAGTCATCACCCAGACGGATCCCTCAGAATTGCCTAGACGGATCCCTACTAGGAGGAAACCGTGAAACAGGAAACGTTTTTCCTACTAACTTGAACCACATTTGCAGGAAATTGTGAATTATACTTGTTTTTCTAACCCTTGTTTTGCAGTTATTCAATTAACACATGAAGAATTTGACACCCTAAAGCTAGGGGGAGCTTGGTGTCAAAACAATACGTTACAAAATTACTAGCAACCTTAGATTTATATTTCATGACTTCCCGTTGCAAAAATTGCAATCATCTAGGGGGAGCACACCCGTCACATAGACGTAATCTTTTGCAAAAGTTAGTTGCAAATGAACTAGAGTAGAATTAGTTTCTTGACGCCCTTACTTAGGGATGGACTTGTCAAGGGGGAGTAACAACGATATCCTTTCCAGTTACTTGCTCTCTATTTCTTTTTACTTTTACTTCTTTCACATTTTTTTTTCTTAAAAACAATGTGTTGCTTTCCTTCGAACACTTTTTGTTTCGACAAAAAGGGGGAGAAGAAAGTAAAAACTACAAATTCAAACGTTTACGAATTTTAGCTTTTCCTTAAAATAATTTTATGTTTTGTCATCAACAAAAAGGGGGAGATTGTTAATACAAATAAGCCGTAAAAATGTTTATTTATATTTTACAATCTTCTAATGTTTTGTCGATAACAAACGTAAAATCATGTTAACGAAACAAATAAAATACGTAAATGGTTTGAACTAATAGTTTCTAATATATTAACATTTTCACATAAAATACTAAAACAAGTATAAGTGATTTTGTGATTTAGTAATACATATGTACAACAACTAGTGTTTACATATTTGGGTAAAATATACACATAACTAGTATGTAGTGTATTGGGTATTATAAATGGGTAGAAACTTAAGTATCACAACCCATTGGGCAAATACATTGAATGTAGTTGGGTACAACCCAAAGCCCATAACCCATGGATCTTGACCCATAACCCATTGCATGACATCATGCTTATATCATACATGGATAATATCCATAAACCCATGGATTAACCCATACCCAAGTGACTAAGTGCATTGCACTCAAAGATACATTGTATCTAGCCAAAGATCCATGGTTCAACCCATGACCCATGACCCATAACTAAAATACCCATGGGTAAAGAGGAGCGTTCCACAGATCCCTAGCTTTGTGCTAGCCGAATCCCAAGTGGAAGGGATCCATGGGATCCGGGGAAACAGTAGGATTTTTCCTCTATAAATAGTGAGCCACTTCCTCATTATTTCTCACCCCTTTCTAACACACTTTCTCCCCTGAGTTAAATCTCACTAACCTTAGATCCAAGAGATCTATGTTTGTAGTTTTATTTTTGTGTGATCTTTTAGGTTCCTCTTAAAGGCAAGATCACCACCTTTGAAGTCGAGCAAGCTCAAGTCCATGAGTTGCCAAGCTTCCTCATCATCAAGGCTACTAAAGTCCTCTTGTTGATAATTCCTTTATTTCTTCAAAGAAGTTTAGTGTTGAAGACATTAGTGAAAGATGTCTCAAGTGTCAAGACGAAGATATTAGTGAAGGATATCTATCGTCTATAGCATAAGCACTTGTGGTAGGTGCTTAGAAGTCAAGACAAGAAGCATTAGTGAAAGGTGCTTAGAAGTCAAGACTAGAAGCATTAGTGAAAGGTGCTTAGAAGTGAAGACATAAGACATTAGTGAAAGGTGTCTTGTAGATCTAGTCAAAGGCATTAGTGAAAGGTGCCTTAGATGTACATTCGATATGGTATGTTTCGATGTACTAGATAGACTAGCATTAGATCCAAGGATATTGATGTCCTTGATGATGTTGTAAAGGAGTAGATCTCCTTTGGGATTAGTCGTTGGTGTAGTGTGGTAGTAGTTCCTCCATTGCAATGGAACTAGGTGCTTAGCCTAGTACCTAATAAAGGGTAGGCGACGTTGTGAAGGTGTAGTTCACCTTGGTGTGAAAGAACTAGGTACTTAGCCTAGTACCTTATAAAGGGTAGGCGACATTGTGTAGGTTTGGTTCACCTTGGAGTGAAAGAACCCGGTGGTTAGCCTAGCACCGGAAAAAGGGTAGGCGACGTTGTGAAGGTGTCACACCCCCAAATTGCCTGTTTTGCAGCGGAATGGAATTCCTGGGGATTGACTGTCATAGCATCACAGTTACAGATATATTGAACGACCTAAAGTGTCGTTTGAAAAGAACATCGTTTGATTTAATAAAACAATCAGAGTTTACAAAGATAGGTCCCAAATGAAAGTTACTATACAAAGAAAATAAGTTTAGTACAAGTCAAACGATGTTTTTGAAGTTCATAAAACCCAAGTGAGACGCGTCGTCACCGCGACTCTATGATGTATCCACATGCTTACCATGAAGTGAATGTCTTAGATACCTGAGATAAAACATGCTTAAAAAGGTCAACACAAAGGTTGAGTGAAATCCATAGGTTTAATTAATTCGTTTGAACACAATAATCGTAGTGTGAGTTAAATTGTTTCACACTCATCGTTGAAAACAAAATCGTATTTATTTCACTAAGTTCATGACACCAAAGCGTAAACATCACACCAATAAAAATTGGTAATCATCGTTTCATCGCCGCCCTAATAGGTAAACTTGCCAATTTACCTTAATGATTCAAATATAGTGCGCTCGATTTCCCCTAACTGGGTCAATAAGAGCGGGAGTGTTAATTCCAATAGGCCTATTCACAATATTCGCGCTCACTCGCAAGTGACTAATGGTGCATGATGTAGGGACTTCGAACATGGCAAATACTTAGTGACAATAAAACATTCGGATATAGCATACAGTTCAAAGCATTTGTGTTCGATTAAAAATGTAGCATGTATCTCCCCCCAAGAGTTTGTAAAACAGTTAAAAGAGTAAAAGTGGGGCTATGAACTCACCTGTTGCAATGATTATGATGACAAAAGTGGATACACTGAAATGTAGCTTGAATCTCGAAAATGACCTATTATGAATGATATGATATGTAATAAGTTACGATGTAATGTTATGCATGCATTTCGTATGTTATTTATACCATTTGTGAGTTTTGAAAATAATACTTATCGTCGAAAAATACTCTTTTGACGTCTTGACCATTTTTAAATTACTTTGCAAGTATTTACGTCAAAATGTCATCCTACAATAGTTTCTTAATGATTTATTGTGAAATTTTAACTTTTCGTCGTAAAATAAAGTCGTTGGAAATTTCATGAAAGTGACAAAAATGGCCTCGAAAAGCTAGTCGTAAAATGGTGTACGTCGAACGTTAGGAAACGAACTCGACGGTTTTAGAAAGCTTGTATCAAAATCTAGAAGTTTTAGTACAGGAGTTTTCGTCCTAGAGGTCTCGAACAATAAGATAATAGAGGTTAAATATGGTGATTTTGTCCAAATGTTGTGTAAAAAGTGAGTTTCGGCAAAGTTTAAGCAACCGTAAATAATTTATTACAACTCCGCTATACAAACGGTTGGTCGTTTTGAAAAATATGCTTGGTGATCTCGATTTTATTAGAAGACATCTCGTTACAAAAAGTTCTACATCATCGTTAAAAACAGCCTTCAATATGGTCGTTTTAGTTACCGTAACACTTGTCTCGTAAAATAATATAGTTTTTCTAAAATAATAAAGTTACGGCAATTTATGAAAACGTGTATATCTTAGTCGTTTCAAATCCGTTTTCTACGTATTATACGTCCTTAGCTTCGTATCAAAGTATACTAATATATTTTTGATAAGTCGAAATAATTTGTAAAGCTTAGGACTCGTTTTTGACTCGTACAAAACTAAAATAGGTTGCTGAAATTTCAGAAAATATATATTTCGTCGTCAAACTTGAAAAATTCATAACTTCTTCGTTATAACTCCGTTTTAATCCGTTCAAGCCACGGATTCGTTTTAAAGTATATTTTCTAAATATCTAGGCCAAAAACTCATGTCTACTGTCGGATTTTCCAGAAAAGCAAAACAAGATCAGACCACTTTTATAACTTGTCGAAAATAGTTTTTCTCGTACTAAACCTATTCCAATCCCTTCAAAACAACTCCAAAGCTATTCTAATCCTACCATACACCTTCTTAGGGTGTCATGGGTTCCTAAACATCATCAAGACCAATATATAACAAGGGAATAATTATAGGATGACTTTATATATATCAAACTCTAAGAATCAATGTAAAAATGGTATAAATATACACAAGTCTTGCATGCTTGCAAAGAAAATGAAGAAATAAATATGAAATGAAAGTGAAAGATGTAAAATGATAGTAATATGCTTACAAGATACTATGATGAGGTGATTAGAACAAGGATTAACCTAAACACCATAGGTTTTTATTTCAAAACCTTAAATAAGAGTGTAATCTATATTGTTTAAACTTGAACTTGAAAGATTTTGATGATTTCTTCAACACCCTAATATGTGATCGGTTTGGAGAGGTAGAACCAAGAGAAGAGAAAACCTTTTTGACTTGAACTAAAATTATTGTGATTGGATTGTGTAAGTGAATGGAGTGTATATCTATACAAGAAAGATTTTACCAACTCTATTTGACTCACCCCCCTCATAACCGGTTTTTAGGGGGAGGATGTCTCTCAAAATACATTTTTTTTCTTCTTTTATTGTGTATATATAAATGTGTAAGAAAATGTATAGGTAATAATAACTTGTAAGATTGTATATACATTAGTGTATTTAAGGTAGTTTTAGGTAAAAGTAATTTTTTAATAGATCAAAGTAAAGTATAATGAGATCATAAAAATTGTAAAAATACATTTCTTATAAAATTTGAGTGATATAATAATTTTCGTGTAGTTTTTAAGAAAAGCGTCGTAATAATATAAATTTAACGATTTATGTACAAAATAAATTTAAAACACTAGGTAAACTCAAAATATTGTTTTTATAAACTAAATGTAAGTATAAAAATATATCGGGATCATTTTTGGAGTATCGGATTAGATGTTTAAAATAATAACTTACGCGATAACGTTTATTTAATATGAAATTTACGCGTTTAAGGTGAAATGCAAAATCATGAATGAACTAACATGATGCAAATGATGTTAATGAAATGTAGACTAAACTTAGTCTATATGAAATGTTCGTGATAATATTATCATGAATTCGCCGCTAAACCTTTAAGGTTGCGCGAATTTGGAACACGCAAACCTAGTTTACGATAAATGATGAAATAGTGAAACTTGAGAAATGACTTGAAATTGCGAGTTGTCACATTCGCCCATCCAAAAAGGAATTCAGTCCCTGAATTCAGTTCGTGTTGGTCTATCGAATTTTTGAGTTTGTGATGAATAACGAGGAGAGAAGACATGGAGAAGTGTCGTTACGGTTATCGATGATTGAGAGCGTATAAAACATCGTAGTAAAGAAAATATCGGATGAATCTCTCATAAGTAACACTTTGACTTGGAACATGTGAAAATTTTGCTTGCACTAAGATTTATAAATAACCGCTCCCAACATAACCTGATCCCTCCAGAATTAGACATAGTTAGCTAGGCTATGTATAATTAAGGAACGATAATGTGACGTTCGGTTTAGTTGTTATAACTCTCAATTTTACAAGGATTTAAACCGTGTCGTTAAAATGGCAGATAAAATAAAAGGAATTAAAATTCTCGTAAGTAATAACAAATCGGAAAGAAAATAAGTACGATAGATGAGAATATTTTACAACGAGTGGTTTAGCAAAAGTAGTACATCTTAAGTCATAAGATCCGAATATGATGGAAGACATAAACTTAGTACAACATAGTACATAAGGAAAATTAAGACTGTTAGTTTCCAAACTTCTTCAGTCTTCCGCGTTGTTGTGACCATGACGAGCTTCTCCTCCTCCTAACATGTATGCATTCCCATGAGCACCTTCAACTGGTTGACCTTGGTTTTGAGGACATTGATTCCTATAGTGTCCTTGCTCCCCACATCCGAAGCACGTGACTACGGCTTTACCTTTACAATCCCTGGCTAGATGTCCCGGTTTTTGGCATTTGTGGCACTTGGCAGGACAAGGACCTGAGTGATGAAAATTACATCGATTACATAGTGGGTGTGTTCCAGCATACCCTCTACCTCTCATTGGTGCAGCGACATAAACCATTCCCGCTTCTTGCCTTCTATTTTGTTGTTGATGACGGTTAGTGTTGCAGTTTTGGTTGTTGTTGTTATAACCTCCTTGGTCGTTTTCCCATTTCCTTTTGTTGTTGTTGATTTGGTTATCGTCGTTGTTGTTATTGTGGTTTCGGTTGGTGTTGGTGATGTTGCCTCTCTTTACTACTTGTGCCATGAGCTTTTGAGACACTCGAATAGATTCCTCAATCGTTTGCGGGTCAAAAGAAGTCACATCACCTTGAATAATTTCGGGAAGTCCTTCAATGAAAGCCTCTAGTAGCTTCTCATTATCCGACACCATAGATGGGCATAACACGGCCAATTCTTGAAACCTTCAAATGTAAGTATCAATGTCATACCCAATAGTTACCAACTCATAGAATTCGGTCTCCAACTTCTTCACCTCCGTACGCGGACAAAACTTCTTTGTTACCAAACCTTTGAATTGCTCCCAAGTGAGCTTGAAAGCATTTTCCATTCCCATCGGTTGAGCATAAGAGTTCCACCACGACAACGCTCCATCAAGTAGTGTACTCGTAGCAAACTTGACCTTGCTATCATCCGGGCAATTACATAACAAAAACACGGACTCCAATTTCTCGAACCATCTAACCATGGCAGTGGCTCCTTCGGTACCTCTAAACTTAGTGGGATCTCCACTTTTGAAGTTCTTATACGAACAGCTTTTGACTCCAGACCCTCCTGCATTTCCTGCAGCAGCAGCAAGCCTAGCGGCTTCAGCTTCCTTTTCAATTCTAGTGGCTTCGGCAGTAGCCGCGGCCTCAGCAGCAGCAGCAGCCACCGTTTCCCTTTCAATCCTTAGAGCATCGGCTATGCTATCCCTTACTAACTTTTGAATAGCCGCTTGAGTCATTTTAGGTGTGGCTTTCTTCGGTGCCATATCTTCTTCATAACAAGAGGAAATGTGAGACGTAGCAAAATTCGATGTTAATAATAAACGCTCCAAAGAAATGTGATAAGAGATGATGAGTTTGAGGTTATTTTTCAAAATGATCGAAGGTTTCCTAAGAAATGAGTTATGAGGTGTTGTAAGTGCTTCAAATGTATGGTGGTTTAGTGGCTTAGTGTGAATAGCGTGTAACTCGACATGTTAGTGGTGCAACAAAGGAGTGAGAGTGACTTCGTCCTACTTAAAGGTTTATCTCGTCATTCGACGTTATCGGTGATGAGTCAATTGATGTTGAAATTTTGATGGGGAATAACAAGGCATTCTCGACATTGGAGTATGAAGAAAGAATAATGGAATGGGCATTTAAGGACATCCATGTGACAATCGATTTGAAATGAAAGTAAATAACTCGAAAAATGTACGTATAAACCGCATGTAAAGTGAACGTGCACTTATAATGAAATGATGAGATGCTATGATAATGTAGTTATAGTCTAGGGTCAATGATGCAACCTAGTTCTCTATAACCGAAGCTCTGATGCCAATCTGTCACACCCCCAAATTACCTGTTTTGCAGCGGAATGGAATTCCTGGGGATTGACTGTCATAGCATCACAGTTACAGATATATTGAACGACCTAAAGTGTCGTTTGAAAAGAACGTCGTTTGATTTAATAAAACAATCAGAGTTTACAAAGATAGGTCCCAAATGAAAGTTACTATACAAAGAAAATAAGTTTAGTACAAGTCAAACGATGTTTTTGAAGTTCATAAAACCCAAGTGAGACGCGTCGTCACCGCGACTCTATGATGTATCCACATGCTTACCATGAAGTGAATGTCTTAGATACCTGAGATAAAACATGCTTAAAAAGGTCAACACAAAGGTTGAGTGAAATCCATAGGTTTAATTAATTCGTTTGAACACAATAATCGTAGTGTGAGTTAAATTGTTTCACACTCATCGTTGAAAACAAAATCGTATTTATTTCACTAAGTTCATGACACCAAAGCGTAAACATCGCACCAATAAAAATTGGTAATCATCGTTTCATCGCCGCCCTAATAGGTAAACTTGCCAATTTACCTTAATGATTCAAATATAGTGCGCTCGATTTCCCCTAACTGGGTCAATAAGAGCGGGAGTGTTAATTCCAATAGGCCTATTCACAATATTCGCGCTCACTCGCAAGTGACTAATGGTGTATGATGTAGGGACTTCGAACATGGCAAATACTTAGTGACAATAAAACATTCGGATATAGCATACAGTTCAAAGCATTTGTGTTCGATTAAAAATGTAGCATGTATCTCCCCCCAAGAGTTTGTAAAACAGTTAAAAGAGTAAAAGTGGGGCTATGAACTCACCTGTTGCAATGATTATGATGACAAAAGTGGATACACTGAAATGTAGCGTGAATCTCGAAAATGACCTATTATGAATGATATGATATGTAATAAGTTATGATGTAATGTTATGCATGCATTTCGTATGTTATTTATACCATTTGTGAGTTTTGAAAATAATACTTATCGTCGAAAAATACTCTTTTGACGTCTTGACCATTTTTAAATTACTTTGCAAGTATTTACGTCAAAATGTCATCCTACAATAGTTTCTTAATGATTTATTGTGAAATTTTAACTTTTCGTCGTAAAATAAAGTCGTTGGAAATTTCATGAAAGTGACAAAAATGGCCTCGAAAAGCTAGTCGTAAAATGGTGTACGTCGAACGTTAGGAAACGAACTCGACGGTTTTAGAAAGCTTGTATCAAAATCTAGAAGTTTTAGTACAGGAGTTTTCGTCCTAGAGGTCTCGAACAATAAGATAATAGAGGTTAAATATGGTGATTTTGTCCAAATGTTGTGTAAAAAGTGATTTTCGGCAAAGTTTAAGCAACCGTAAATAATTTATTACAACTCCGCTATACAAACGGTTGGTCGTTTTGAAAAATATGCTTGGTGATCTCGATTTTATTAGAAGACATCTCGTTACAAAAAGTTCTACATGATCGTTAAAAACAGCCTTCAATATGGTCGTTTTAGTTACCGTAACACTTGTCTCGTAAAATAATATAGTTTTTCTAAAATAATAAAGTTACGGCAATTTATGAAAACGTGTATATCTTAGTCGTTTCAAATCCGTTTTCTACGTATTATACGTCCTTAGCTTCGTATCAAAGTATACTAATATATTTTTGATAAGTCGAAATAATTTGTAAAGCTTAGGACTCGTTTTTGACTCGTACAAAACTAAAATAGGTTGCTGAAATTTCAGAAAATATATATTTCGTCGTCAAACTTGAAAAATTCATAACTTCTTCGTTATAACTCCGTTTTAATCCGTTCAAGCCACGGATTCGTTTTAAAGTATATTTTCTAAATATCTAGGCCAAAAACTCATGTCTACTGTCGGATTTTCCAGAAAAGCAAAACAAGATTAGACCACTTTTATAACTTGTCGAAAATAGTTTTTCTCGTACTAAACCTATTCCAATCCCTTCAAAACAACTCCAAAGCTATTCTAATCCTACCATACACCTTCTTAGGGTGTCATGGGTTCCTAAACATCATCAAGACCAATATATAACAAGGGAATAATTATAGGATGACTTTATATATATCAAACTCTAAGAATCAATGTAAAAATAGTATAAATATACACAAGTCTTGCATGCTTGCAAAGAAAATGAAGAAATAAATATGAAATGAAAGTGAAAGATGTAAAATGATAGTAATATGCTTACAAGCTACTATGATGAGGTGATTAGAACAAGGATTAACCTAAACACCCTAGGTTTTTATTTCAAAACCTTAAATAAGAGTGTAATCTATATTGTTTAAACTTGAACTTGAAAGATTTTGATGATTTCTTCAACACCCTAATATGTGATCGGTTTGGAGAGGTAGAACCAAGAGAAGAGAAAACCTTTTTGACTTGAACTAAAATTATTGTGATTGGATTGTGTAAGTGAATGGAGTGTATATCTATACAAGAAAGATTTTACCAACTCTATTTGACTCACCCCCCTCATAACCGGTTTTTAGGGGGAGGATGTCTCTCAAAATACATTTTTTTTTCTTTTATTGTGTATATATAAATGTGTAAGAAAATGTATAGGTAATAATAACTTGTAAGATTGTATATACATTAGTGTATTTAAGGTAGTTTTAGGTAAAAGTAATTTTTTAATAGATCAAAGTAAAGTATAATGAGATCATAAAAATTGTAAAAATACATTTCTTATAAAATTTGAGTGATATAATAATTTTCGTGTAGTTTTTAAGAAAAGCGTCGTAATAATATAAATTTAACGATTTATGTACAAAATAAATTTAAAACACTAGGTAAACTCAAAATATTGTTTTTATAAACTAAATGTAAGTATAAAAATATATCGGGATCATTTTTGGAGTATCGAATTACATGTTCAAAATAATAACTTACGCGATAACGTTTATTTAATATGAAATTTACGCGTTTAAGGTGAAATGCAAAATCATGAATGAACTAACATGATGCAAATGATGTTAATGAAATGTAGACTAAACTTAGTCTATATGAAATGTCCGTGATAATATGATCATGAATTCGCCGCTAAACCTTTAAGGTTACGGGAATTTGGAACACGCAAACCTAGTTTACGATAAATGATGAAATAGTGAAACTTGAGAAATGACTTGAAATTGCGAGTTGTCACAGAAGGCTTCTCCGCCATAAGGAGATTGGTGTAGTGTTTACGAACTCTCGAGTAGGTGACTCGGGGAGTGGAGTAGGGCAAGGAAGGTATCCTTGTAGCCGAACCACTATAAATACTCGCGTTGTGGTTTTGTGCTTCTCACTCTTATCTTTTCATTACTTATCTTTATATGCTTGTTTATCAACATCCAACACACACAACCAAATAGATTGACATAAGTCGATCTAAATAGTTTAAAAAGAAGTTTTAATTGGTAAAACTATTCAACCCCCCCTTCTAGTTTTCCATAGATCACCTAAAAACAAAATACATACTACATAGATCAATTGGATCTGAGGTTAGAGGGTTATAATACTTGGGGAAGTATGTGTGTAAAGTGGTAAGTAGAAAGGAAGAAATGGCTCTTTATTTATAGAGAAAATTCTCTACTGTTTCCCGGATCCCAAGGATCCCTACCACAAGGGATCCGGCTAGCACAAAGCCAGGGATCCGTGGAACGCTCCTCTTTGCCCATGGGTATTTTTGGTTATGGGTCATGGGTCATGGGTTGATCCATGGTTTTCTGTGACAACTCGTAATTTCAGGACATTTTACAAACTTTAAAAGTTTCACTATTTCATCATTTATCGTAAACTACGTTTACGAGTATCAAATTCGCGTAACCTTAGTGGTTTAGCTGCGAATTCATGAACATTTTATTGAGGACATTTCATATAGACTGGATTTAGTCTACATAGCATTAATAACATCATTTCATATCGGTTCATGCATGGTTTTGCATTTATTCATTAAACGTTTATTTTTCCTATTAAATAAACGCTATCGCGTAAACATTATTTTGAAACATTGATCCGACACTTCCAAAAATAATCTTAATATATTTTTATACTCATGTTTAGACTATAAAAATTATATTATCAATTTACCCGATGTTTTCAATTTATTTCGTATATAAATTGTTATAGTTTATATAATTACGACGGTTTTTTTTGTAAACTCAAACCGATAAATATTTATTCACTCAAATCTTTCAAGAAATATATTTTTATAATTTTTATGACCTAAATATATTTTATCTTGACCCGTTAAAATTTATTTTTAACTAACGCTACCCGAAATGCTTAAATAAATACACAAGTTACTAATAATTCCTAATTAATTACACATTACTCAACCTTTAAAACCACTTGATTATGATTAAATGAATCTATTCTTTTTCTTTTGAGCATGTCGACCACCAAGGGGTGAGTCAATTGTGTGATTCACTAATATTTGCAAAATATCTACTCTTTTAATGTATTATACTAACTTAGCAACACATTCACTTCACTTTGCAAGATAAAAGATCAAGACCAATTTCCTTTGCTCTCTTCTCTCTCAAAATTCGGCAGCCAAGGATCAAAAGGGAGGATCATCTCAAGTTTTCAAGACAAGTTTAATTAAACTCTAGTATCATTTGTTGCAAAGGTTTTGTAATACAAACCTCAAGTGATTAGGAAAAACCTTTTTGTCCTTAAACCTCATCATATCACTAGTAAGCATTCATATTCATATTTTTATTTCACATTCATTTTTATGGTCATATCATTTTATTTGAGAAACATGCATGTTACATATGAATTTATACCACTTTTGTTGTTTTTATCACTTATTATGTAATATAATTATCCTATAATGAATCCTTTGAAACATATCACTTTTGGTGATGTTTAGGAACCCATGACACCCTAAGAAGGTTTATGGTAGGATTTGATTAGCTTCGGAGTTGTTTTGATTTGGTTAGAATAGGTTTTGCGCGATAAAAACTCATTTCGACAACTTTATATAGTGGTCTGATCTTATTTTGAAAATCTGGAAAATCCGACAGTTGGTAAAATATTTTGGGCTAGATATTTGGAAAATATACTTTAAAACGAAAACGTGGCCGCTTGAACGGGTTAAAACGGAGCTATAACGAAGAAGTTATGCTATTTTCAAGTTTAACGACGAAACTATTTTCCGGAAAAACTGACCTGCTGTTACAAATCGTTGAACTGATAAAATTTTATAACAAACTGACCCTTGAATGTATTTTTACATGAAACTAGACTCAATTATCTTCGAAATGACGGGTGGCTCGACCCGTGATGACTTACGGTTAAAAAGATATGATTTTCCCAAGTTTGTTCTCCAAATTTGTTCTCCAAAAATTTGTTCTCCAAATCTCTCTTAAAGTTTGTTCTCCAAACGGGTCAAGAAATGACCATGTTGAGGGTCGTTTTTAACATAGATGGGATACTTTTTATAAAGAGATGTCTTCTAGTAAAAGTAATTTCACCGAGCCTATTTTCCAAAATGTCAAACCGTTCGTCAAACAGAGTTGTAACGAGTAAAATACGGTCACTCAAACTTTGCCGAAAGTTACCTTCAGCAACATTTTGGGTACAAGTACCCTACTTTACCTATGTTTTTCTCCATGATCGAGACCTCTATGATAAAAACTTAAACACTAAAACTTTGAGATATTGATACAAGCTTCCCTAAACCGTTGAGTTCGTTTCCTAACGCTCGACGTGCACCATTTTACGACTAGCTTTTAGAGGCCATTTTAGTCACTTTCATGAAAATTTCAACGACATTATTTTACGACGAAAAGTTATAATTTCATCATAAATCATTAAATGACTATCGTAAGATATCATTTCAACGTAAATACTGGTAAAGTATTTTATAACATGACGAGATGTCATAAACATATATTTCGACGATAAACATTATTTTCAAACATACAAGTGGTATAGATTACATGTGGATTTGCATGCACGACATTGTTTCATGATTTACATTAGAACATATCATTCATAATAGGTCATGGTTAGAGGTTGCTCCTCATTTCAGTATTGCCATTATACCATCATTATCATTGCAACAGGTGAGTTTTCATAGCCCCGATTTATTCAAGTTTTTACTTATTTCAAACCTACGGGGGAGAATACATTGTACATCATTTTTATTACGATACCAAGTATATCAAATTCATTACATTGCTTAAGTTACCTCATTGCCAGTTAAATGTCCCCATTTCCTGAACATGAACCGTTAATTTCATAGAAGCGAGGGTGAGTGGATAGATCTATCGAGGGTGACACCTCCATCCGGGTTGGTGGATCCCAACTAGTCATATGGATGCATTTCATTTCTTAATCATTACTTGAGTTGTTTGGCAAACACTCTGTTGGGGCGAACATCAGTCAGAGCTTCGGTGTCATGGACTTATAGCAATTGTATCATTTTTGTGACGACATTGTCATACATAATTTATACTTGTGGTAGTCGTATTTAACATTTTCAACAACTCTATGAACTCACTCAACCTTTGTGTTGACACTTTTAGCAATGTATTTTCAGGTAACTAAGGCATTCACTTCATGGCATGCATGTGGACATATCATAGAGTCGCGGTGACGACGCGTCTCACATGGGATTTATATACTTTAAAAACATCGTTTGACTTGTACCAAACTTATTTTCCGCACATAGTAACTTTCATTTGGGACCTATCTTTGTAACTCTGAATGTTTTTATTAAATCAAGCGATGTATTTTTTTAAACGACACTTTAGGTCGTTCAATATAACTGTGATTGTGATGCTATGACAGTCAACCCCCAGGAATTCCATTCCGCTGCAAAACAGGTAATTTGGGGGTGTGACAGATTGGCATCAGAGCTTCGGTTATAGAGAACTAGGTTGCATCATTGACCCTAGACTATAACTACATCATCATAGCATCTCATCATTTCATCATAAGTGCATAGTCACTTTACATGCGGTTTTATACGCACATTTTACGAGTTAGTTACTTTCATTTCAAAAGCGATTGTCACATAAATGCCTTCAAATACCCATCCCATCATACTCACATCAGACTTTGACATGGAGAATGCCCTGACATTCCCTATCACAATTTTTACATCAGTTGATTCAACACCGATAACATCAGATGACGAGACAGAACCCTTTGAGGAGGGCAAAGTTGCACCTACACCATCACGATCACTATTGATTCACCGTAGGATCAGGACAGTTTTTATCATTCTGTTGAGACAGATCATACCATTTGGTAGGACTTACGAGCTTAGTCCTAGTGGACCTATTAGTCATACAGTTGATTTGCCGCTTGGGAAGCGTGCATGATTTGACATATCATTACCATCTATCACTAAGACTATAGACACTACACCATCTCATAGGTTTGAGGACTGTGAGAGTTCTAGGGCTATTGTTGCTAGACCGCCTACTGCTCCTGCACTTGAAACACGGTTAGACCATCAACAGGAATAAATAATAAGTACCTTTCTAGCTAATGTAATCTTTATCACTTATTATCTCCACGATAATCGCAACCTTTTTTCATTTCATTCCTTATTCCAATTGCCCAATTTTCAATCATTTCGCGATGATACCTCACTATCTTACTAGGGGTTAGGCCAACTTTAATTCTTGACCAATTAGGAGACTATTACTACTTGGTGAGGTTCTCCCATGTATCCTACAAACCATTCAACAAATTTTATTTCAAGTTATTTTGCTACCATTTCACGAAATAATTTCACTTAATTTTATTTCGAGCTATTTTTTATCACCATCTTAGAAACGTTGTTTTATAAAATTTTAAAACAAGTTGTTTCATTACCACCCTATCAATTGGCTTTCAGTCATTTTATCAATTATTTAATACCATCATGCGAAACGATTTTCATGTCATCGGTTGAGTGAGGGATGAATGGCATAGGCTTTTATAGAGTGTTAACAAAAAGAAATGTTTATGAACAATTTATCTGATTACAAAGTTTTGCTTTTGATTGAAGATTGTTTTAAGAGAATCGAAATGATGCTCGTTACTTTCATGACATAATTCTTCCTGAATTATACATAGGTGATCAGGCCATGTATAATCAAGGACAAATGATGTGATGCTTGGTTCTGTTGAAATGGTATTATGTTCCTCCGAAGTTTTAGATGGTATTCAACGTTTTGTTTTGTAAGATAATGGCTCAGTAATTTTTCAGAGTAAGTTAGAATTTGACGAGTTACTTTTCTTAGGAAAGGCTTCCTATACCATCTATGAGGAGGATTCCTCGATACAAGAAAACAATGAAAGGATTTCGGATTTACCAACAAGGACTAGAAATAGGTAGCGAGATCTTTCAAAACCTAACAAAAATCTCAAGACATCACGAGACATTCCGAACCACTATCTTTGGATTAAAAACCAAATAATATCATTTCAAAAGTATTAGCTAGACCGAGTTACAAGATTTAGTACGAAGCGAATACACACTAAGCAACACTATAGGGATAAACCAAGTCTTCTAAATGAGACTACAGAACATTTCACTAAACATAGCTTCAACAATATGTGAATTTCCCTACAATAAGTTTTCCTTAAAGGAAAATTTGGTTAGATTAAGGTTATCGATATAAACTTTCCCTAAGGCATTGTGTTCTCTAGGAATTACGGATAACTTTACTTTCATATCAAGAGATGCAACAGGTTTGAACATATCGGACAATCAATAAACCTCCATCTATAAGTGAAATTAGAACAAACATTCTTCGACATAGTATGAGCTGATATCTATTTTCTTGCTAGCATGATAACAATATAAGTGATGAAATATTTTAGAAGCACTCAATATCGGGACAAATCTTGAAAATCAATCACTACACCACATCACTTAAACATTTAAGGTTTTGTGACTTTACAACATAGAGCATGGAAACACTTCAATAATCAAACAATAAACATTTTAGTCATGGAGACTAAGCACTTTAGGCAAGTAAGATTCAAGTAATGACATTCGCTAGGACGAGAAACGCGAGGAATCACAATTGTTACCTATAATCTATTCTTTTCAATAAGGTCCTTTTAGACAGACTTAACATTTTGAAATTTGGCCGAGACACGTGGTATCAATTTCAATTGTACCTATTGTAAGCTATTCGATTCACCTTAGACTTCTGACAATTATTTCAATCTTTCCATGAAACTCTATTAGGACATGAGCACCACCTATTATCCTTAGCTCAATGGTTAGAGCGAGAGAACAATTCCAACATTTTAAGATATGCTCAAGGCATGTATGATTTTCTAGAAATGATTAGGCAAATCATTCTACATTAAACAAGTTACTTTACAACTATAGTTATTACATGAACATATTGACTACACCAATTAAGGCACTCTATGGTTGAGGTGTCAATCACTTATTTACGGGCCGAAATCAGGAAAGTCCAACTCACTAGTCAATGAGTTATTTATGAAACAACAAAGAAATCATACAAATCAAGAATCAGTTACAAATAACAACATATGGCTAGATAAGCTACGTCAATGTACGACGCAAAAGATTGGAAATATGTTCCATAGGTCGCAAACCATTATAATATCAAGTTGGAAACAGATTTATGTTGAAAGTCCCGTCTTGGAAAGGCGTGGTACGATTCAGAAAAATATTGGATGACCCAATGCGACTCAAATATTCTCATCTTTTCACAAGCAACATCGTAGAACCTATCATGGATTGAATTCAGGGACTGAATTCCTTTTTGGTTGGGCGAATGTGACAACTCGTAATTTCAGGACATTTTACAAACTTTAAAAGTTTCACTATTTCATCATTTATCGTAAACTACGTTTACGAGTATCGAATTCGCGTAACCTTAGTGGTTTAGCTGCGAATTCATGAACATTTTATTGAGGACATTTCATATAGACTGGATTTAGTCTACATAGCATTAATAACATCATTTCATATCGGTTCATGCATGGTTTTGCATTTATTCATTAAACGTTTATTTTTCCTATTAAATAAACGCTATCGCGTAAACATTATTTTGAAACATTGATCCGACACTTCCAAAAATAATCTTAATATATTTTTATACTCATATTTAGACTATAAAAATTATATTATCAATTTACCCGATGTTTTCAATTTATTTCGTATATAAATTGTTATAGTTTATATAATTACGACGGTTTTTTTTGTAAACTCAAACCGATAAATATTTATTCACTCAAATCTTTCAAGAAATATATTTTTATAATTTTTATGACCTAAATATATTTTATCTTGACCCGTTAAAATTTATTTTTAACTAACGCTACCCGAAATGCTTAAATAAATACACAAGTTACTAATAATTCCTAATTAATTACACATTACTCAACCTTTAAAACCACTTGATTATGATTAAATGCATCTATTCTTTTTCTTTTGAGCATGTCAACCACCAAGGGGTGAGTCAATTGTGTGATTCACTAATATTTGCAAAATATCTACTCTTTTAATGTATTATACTAACTTAGCAACACATTCACTTCACTTTGCAAAATAAAAGATCAAGACCAATTTCCTTTGCTCTCTTCTCTCTCAAAATTCGGCAGCCAAGGATCAAAAGGGAGGATCATCTCAAGTTTTCAAGACAAGTTTAATTAAACTCTAGTATCATTTGTTGCAAAGGTTTTGTAATACAAACCTCAAGTGATTAGGAAAAACCTTTTTGTCCTTAAACCTCATCATATCACTAGTAAGCATTCATATTCATATTTTTATTTCACATTCATTTTTATGGTCATATCATTTTATTTGAGAAACATGCATGTTACATATGAACTTATACCACTTTTGTTGTTTTTATCACTTATTATGTAATATAATTATCCTATAATGAATCCTTTGAAACATATCACTTTTGGTGATGTTTAGGAACCCATGACACCCTAAGAAGGTTTATGGTAGGATTTGATTAGCTTCGGAGTTGTTTTGATTTGGTTAGAATAGGTTTTGCGCGATAAAAACTCATTTCGACAACTTTATATAGTGGTCTGATCTTATTTTGAAAATCTGGAAAATCCGACAGTTGGTAAAATATTTTGGGCTAGATATTTGGAAAATATACTTTAAAACGAAAACGTGGCCGCTTGAACGGGTTAAAACGGAGCTATAACGAAGAAGTTATGCTATTTTCAAGTTTAACGACGAAACTATTTTCCGGAAAAACTGACCTGCTGTTACAAATCGTTGAACTGATAAAATTTTATAACAAACTGACCCTTGAATGTATTTTTACATGAAACTAGACTCAATTATCTTCGAAATGACGGGTGGCTCGACCCGTGATGACTTACGGTTAAAAAGATATGATTTTCCCAAGTTTGTTCTCCAAATTTGTTCTCCAAAAATTTGTTCTCCAAATCTCTCTTCAAGTTTGTTCTCCAAACGGGTCAAGAAATGACCATGTTGAGGGTCGTTTTTAACATAGATGGGATACTTTTTATAAAGAGATGTCTTCTAGTAAAAGTAAGTTCACCGAGCCTATTTTCCAAAATGTCAAACCGTTCGTCAAACGGAGTTGTAACGAGTAAAATACGGTCACTCAAACTTTGCCGAAAGTTACCTTCAGCAACATTTTGGGTACAAGTACCCTACTTTACCTATGTTTTTCTCCATGATCGAGACCTCTATGATAAAAACTTAAACACTAAAACTTTGAGATATTGATACAAGCTTCCCAAAACCGTTGAGTTCGTTTCCTAACGCTCGACGTGCACCATTTTACGACTAGCTTTTAGAGGCCATTTTAGTCACTTTCATGAAAATTTCAACGACATTATTTTACGACGAAAAGTTATAATTTCATCATAAATCATTAAGTGACTATCGTAAGATATCATTTCAACGTAAATACTGGTAAAGTATTTTATAACATGACGAGATGTCATAAACATATATTTCGACGATAAACATTATTTTCAAACATACAAGTGGTATAGATTACATGTGGATTTGCATGCACGACATTGTTTCATGATTTACATTAGAACATATCATTCATAATAGGTCATGGTCAGAGGTTGCTCCTCATTTCAGTATTGCCATTATACCATCATTATCATTGCAACAGGTGAGTTTTCATAGCCCCGATTTATTCAAGTTTTTACTTATTTCAAACCTACGGGGGAGAATACATTGTACATCATTTTTATTACGATACCAAGTATATCAAATTCATTACATTGCTTAAGTTACCTCATTGCCAGTTAAATGTCCCCATTTCCTGAACATGAACCGTTAATTTCATAGAAGCGAGGGTGAGTGGATAGATCTATCGAGGGTGACACCTCCATCCGGGTTGGTGGATCCCAACTAGTCATACAGATGCATTTCATTTCTTAATCATTACTTGAGTTGTTTGGCAAACACTCTGTTGGGGCGAACATCAGTCAGAGCTTCGGTGTCATGGACTTATAGCAATTGTATCATTTTTGTGACGACATTGTCATACATAACTTATACTTGTGGTAGTCGTATTTAACATTTTCAACAACTCTATGAACTCACTCAACCTTTGTGTTGACACTTTTAGCAATGTATTTTCAGGTAACTAAGGCATTCACTTCATGGCATGCATGTGGACATATCATAGAGTCGCGGTGACGACGCGTCTCACATGGGATTTATATACTTTAAAAACATCGTTTGACTCGTACCAAACTTATTTTCCGCACATAGTAACTTTCATTTGGGACCTATCTTTGTAACTCTGAATGTTTTTATTAAATCAAGCGATGTATTTTTTCAAACGACACTTTAGGTCGTTCAATATAACTGTGATTGTTATGCTATGACAGTCAACCCCCAGGAATTCCATTCCGCTGCAAAACAGGTAATTTGGGGGTGTGACATTTTCTTTCTAGATACAATGAACTTGGTTAAGTGGTATATATAAAACCATGGGTTATGGGTCAATACCATTTGCTAGTTTTTACCTATGTAGTATATACTTGTTTTTACCCATTTTAGTATATACTTGTTTTTACCCATTTTGGTATATTTAGTTTAAGTATATGCTAACCCAATATGTAAACACTAGTTGTTGTACATATGTATCTAAATCATAAAATCACTTATACATGTTTTAATGTTTTATGTGAAAACTTAAGTGTGTTAGGAAACTATTAACTCAAACTATTTACGTATTCTATTTGTTTCGTTAAAATGATTTTACGTTTGTTATCGACAAAACATTAGAAGATCGTAAAATATAAATAAACGTTTTTACGGCTTATTTGTATTAACAATCTCCCCCTTTTTGTTGATGACAAAACATAAAATTATTTTAAGAAAAACTAAAATTCGTAGTAAGTTTGAATTAGTAGTTTTTACTTTCTTCTCCCCCTTTTTGTCGAAACAAAAAGTGTTAAAAGAAACTAACACAATTTTAAAAAAAACATGTAAAGAGAGTAAGTGACGGAAATGGTACTCGTCTTAACTCCCCCTTGACGAGTCCATCCCTTTGAGAGGGCGTCAAGTACATAAGGTAAATAAACTAATGTGTTTGCAATTTATGTTTGCAAATGGTTCGAATAAGTGACGAAAACTTGCTCCCCCTTGAAGATTGCAAAGTTGCAATGGGGTGTCATGAAGTATAGTCCAAAATCGGATTAAGTTGCAAATGTTTTTGCAATATCGTTTGACACAAAGCTCCCCCTAGCTTTATGGTGTCAAAATCTTTATGTGTATTTTGAAAATCTACAAAGTAAAGGTTAGAAAACAAGAGTATAGTACATAATTTCCTGCAAATAAACTCAAGTTAGTAGAAGTTTGTGCTTCTGATCCACGGATCCCCTGGTTCCCTTCTTGAAGGGATCCGTCTAGGCATTTTGGAGCGATCCGGCTGTCTGTTGATAGTTTCTTCAGCAATGAGAGTGTTTCAATCAATGCTAACGAATATGTGAGGTAGTATATGATATATCAAGCACAACACATAAAGCACATAACAACTATGGCATATAGATATTCATTCAATAAAAACAAGAGATGATCAACCAAATCTCTAAAACTAAGAGAATGAACTAGCCATACAAGCTCTACTAATGCTAATGAGTTACCCAAACTCTAGATTCAACTAAAAGCTTAATGATGATCAAGAATGAGATAGGTTTCCTAAATATTTCTAAGTTTGAGCTTGTGACTTATGATGCTCATTGTAGTTTAGGCTTGTTGACCTCTTCGAAACGTTCGAGGAGGTGATAAAACATGAAACGTTGCTCTTCACGTAGTTCATGTATCAACCTTTCAACATGTTTACAATGATAGCAATCCTTGTCGTGGTTTTAAATTTCTTGAAGTTGAAGTTCAAGTGAAATGGGTTGAGGATCTTCAAATGAAGGAGGAATTGGTGGAGGCTCATTAAGTGATGGCTCTACAATGTTTGAGGGTGGAGGTAAAGAAGCATCAACTTCCATGTGGTCGGGTGGTTGACTTTTGTTAATACAAATAAACCGTAAAACCGTTTATTAATATTTTGCGATCTCTTTGTGTTTTGTTGATAAAAAATATAATGTTATCTTAAGTATAATTTTAAGGATACATGTTAGTTTTGTAAAGCATTTACATATAGCCATTTAAATATAAAAATGTAGTAATTAAGCATTTGTTGTAATAGTTTATTAGGATGGGTAAAAATCATAACCCATGGACCATAACCCATGGATCTTAACCCATACCCAATAAGACTTGATACAATGTATACTTAGATACATTGAATCTAAAGATAACCCATGGACCAACCCATAACCCATGACCTATAACCAAAAAACCCATGGGCAAAGAGGAGCGTTCCACGGATCCCTAGGATTACACTAGACGGATCCCAAGTGGAAGGGATCCGTGGGATCATGGGGAACAGTGAAGAAGTTTGCCTATAAATAGAGAGCCATTTCTTCATTCTAACTCACCCCTCTTCTTACTAAATCTCTCAAACACTCTCATTCTCTTCTAACATATAGATCACTTGATCTAAGAGAGTTGTTCTTCTTTCTTTCTATTGTGATCCTCATATAGGTCCTTCTCTAAGGCGAGATCACGAGCATTCTACAAGTCATCCAAGCAAGGGGTCCTTGATTGATTTGTCACTCCGCAAGATTTCTGTAGCGAAGATCTTGTATTTGATATTTCACATATTTGTTGTGTAATAGTCGTGTTGGTTTGGTCCACCGTGTTACGGACTCGGTATCTAGCTTTGTACCGGAAAAAGTGTAAGCAACGTTGTGAAGGCTTCTCCGCCAAGTGAAGGAGTTTGTTGACATAGAGCTTGAACTCTCGAGTAGGTGACTCGGGGAGTGGAGTAGGGCAAGGAAGGTGTCCTTGTAGCCGAACCACTATACATCGGTTGTGTCTTTTCTTTCCCTTCACTTTACTTTATTTACTTGCTTTATCATTAGATCTATACTTTCTCTACATCCACAAGATCTCACAAATTAACGAATCTAAAAGTTTTTGAAACTAACGTAAAATCGGCAAAACTATTCAACCCCCCTTCTAGTTTTCAACAATTGGTATCAGAGCTAAGTTTATAAAAGTTTTAAAATAAAATTGTATTTTAAAAACTTTTCGATCACTATGGGTTCTGAAAATTATAAGGAAGGGTAATCTATGCAACGACCACCACTACTTGAAACTAATGGTTTTATATATTGGAAAAATAGATTTGAAACATATGTGAAGTCTAAAGATATTGATCTTTGGTACATTATTGTTGAAGGTGATTTTGAGGCTACCTCAAATGATGATAAAGGAAATTTAGTTAACATACCTCATGATAAACTAAACGATGAAATGAAGAAAAAGCTTTCTAAAAATAGTGAAGCAAAAATGGTTTTATATAATGCTTTACCGAAAAAGGAATTCGAAAGAATTTCTATGCTTAAAACCTCTAAAGAAATTTGGAATTCTTTAGTTGTAACTCATCAAGGCAACCAACAAGTTAAAAATAATAAAATTGATTTATTTGTTCAACAATATGAATAATTTTCAATATCGGATGAGGAAACTATAGATCATTCATTTGCTAACTTTAATACTAATATTACATCTTTACAAGCACTTGATGAATCTTTTTCTAGCCATAATCATGTTAGGAGATAACTAAGGGCACTTCCATCGAAGTGGAGATCCAAGGTGACAGCGATCGAAGAGTCAAAAGATTTGACAATTCTCACCCTCGATGAACTCATAGGCAACCTGAAAGTCTATGAGCTTGTCCTTGCTAAAGATTCCGAAGCTTCAAAGGTGAAAGAGAAACACAAATCTCTTGCCCTTAAAGCCAAAAAGGCTACGAGCGATGAGGAGAACTCCTCTTCGAGTAGTGACGACGAAGAGTACGCTATGGCGGTAAGGGACTTTAAAAAGTTCTTTAAAAGAAAGGGAAGATACGTCAAACAACCGTATGACGATAAGAAAGGCTTTCGGAAAAGCAAAGAGGACGAGAAGCCAAAGGATGATCGTACTTGCTTTAAATGTGGGGACCCAAACCACTTTATTAGTAAGTGTCCCAAACGGGATGATCAAAAGGCGTTCGTGAGTGGCACATGGGGAATGAGCGACGAGGAGGATGAAGAAATTTGTCTCATGGCAAATGACGAGGTATGTCACGAATACTATAGTAGTTCATCACTCGATGACGACTCATTGCATAATGAATATGACAAACTATGCAATATTAGCTTAAAACTAATTAACAAAAACAAGCTTTTAAAGAGTCAAAATCAACGTTTAGATAAAGAAGTCATAGAATTAAAAGCAAAACTAAAACGTTTAGAAAAGGGTAAAATAGCAAGTGGTGAATGTGAACTTTGCGTTCAACTTCAAACACTAGTGGATAACTTAGATTCTAAAATTGCTAGAATGAGTATGAACACTTTAGATACAATACTCGAAGGTGTTAAAACCGGTAACAATCAAAAGGGTCTAGGTAGTCAACAACTTGATCCATCAACTAGTGAAAGTAAAGAAACAAAATTTGTTAAGAAACTAGAAAAACCAGCCACTGTTGTGGCGGATCCCACGGATCCCCTAAAAAGGGAACCGGCTAGTGTATAGAAAGGGATCCGTGGATCTGCTGTAGCAAACAGTAGCAATAACGTAGCTTCCTCATCTAGAACTGAGTTTTTTATAGTTAATAGGAAGAAACCAACTCATGTCACCACTAGACAACTACCTCCAAAATATAATCCTACTTTTGCAAGAAACAAAGCTCCATCTTTTTCAAAACCTAATTCATTTAGGAGACCTAATAATGTTTACCAAAAAAGTAACCATCAAATGGGATGGAATCCAAACATGCAAAACGTTTTTCATTTTCAAAACTTTGCTCCATAGAATGCATACTCATCTTATCCATACATGTCTAACATGAATGGAATGTTTAACACTAATGGACCCATGAACAAATAGGGACCAAACTTTTGAGTTTATTATTGTTTTAGGTGTGCTTAAAGGTCGATCTAGACCCCGATGAATGGGTCAAGGATAGCGGGTACACGAGGCACATGACCGGCAATAGGGATCTATTCTCCACATATGAATCCTTCAATGGAGGTAATGTGGTGTTTGGAAATAGCAAAAGTAGAATCATCGGTAAAGGTACGATTTCTAACAAATTTCTAACCATTAACGATGTGTGTCACGTAGAAAACCTAAACTTTAACCTCTTAAGTATAGGACAAATATGTGATAAAAAGTGCAATGTACTTTTTACCGAAACCGGTAGTAAGATACTAAAAAATGGCATTACCATAGGAAAAGGAATTAGGAAACATGGAGTCTATGTCATTAAAATCGGTAATGAACCTAAGGACAAACTATGTCTTACCTCTATGGATGATACTTCGACCTTATGGTGTTGGGATATGAAAGTGCTGAAGATATCAAAGTACTGAAGATATGAAAGTACTGTAAGCTGCAAAGTACTGAAAGAAGTCAAATAGTCAAAGTACTGCTAAAGACAGAGTCAAAGTACTGCAAGAGGAAGTCAAAGTACTGCTAGAACAAACAAACTATTATATTCGTTTATGGAAAGTATTGTATTCCATGTTTAGATTACTTGTCGTACAAGGTTATCAATTGTAAACCGACTAGGATATCCTTGAGCCTATAAAAGGACTCCTAGATTGGCATTAGAGGTACGATTTCAGAAAAAGAGTTTTAGAGTTTACGAATTAGTGTTTTAGAGAGAAGTTCGATTATCTTAGAGTTGTATTAGAGTATCTGCATAATAAGCAGATTTAGAGTTTATAATAAAGTTATTCTTCTTAGCTTTGTTAAGTAAATTCCGCGTACTTGATAAAGATTGCTCAGTGTTTCTTTGTTAATAACTTAGGATTTATCCGAGGTTATTAAACCTTAACAAGCTATTTAAGTTAGTTTGATTAAAGTATATCGATCCAACAAGTGGTATCAGAGCTTGTGTGGAAACTCTGACTAGGAAGAACCCCTACAATATTCAAGATGTCGACTGAAGCTGTTCCACCACCCTCAATCACCTCACTCAGAATTCCAGTCATTAAGAAGGGAGAATATGATCTCTGGTGCATGAAGATGCGGCAGTATATTGCCATTACAGACCATGCTCTGTGGAATGTAATTGTGAATGGGAATGAAGTTGTTCCAGAACCTGTTCAAGTTCCTGGACAACCTTTAGCACCAAAGGCAGTTTTACCAGCAGCAACCCTAAGGAATCAAGAGAAGGCTCTTAACATTCTCTTGTCTGCCATTCCAGATGGTCATCTTCTCAAATTTCATGATGCTAAAGATGCTAAGCAGCTCTGGACTGCTCTCAAGACCAGATTTGGAGGGAATGAAGCCTCTAAGAAGATGCACAAAAACTTGCTGAAACAACAGTTTGAAACTTTCACAGTTGGAGAAAGAGAGAGTCTTGATGCTGCATATGATAGGTTTCAGAATATCCTCAACATGTTGGAGTTATACAAGGCAGAAGTATCAGTTGAGGATGCTAATTTGAAGTTTTTAAGAAGTTTGCCATCTACATGGCATGTGATTGCTACTATGATCAGAGGACAACAAGGATTGGATACTATGGACTTTGATGATCTCTATCATCAACTGAAGGTGTATGAACATGAGATGAGTGGTCAACCAAATTCCAAATCTCACAGTATTGCTTTTCTATCATCTGAAAAGAAGAGCAGTACTTCCAAAAGTACTGCTTCTTCTCAAAGTACTGTTTCTTAAAGTACTGCTGTTTACAATCCCCCATCATATGCTCAGCAGGCCCCACCATCTACCACTTTGAATTCAGATGAAGTTGTGTGCTCCTTCTTTGCACAACAAGCAAGTTTACCTGTCACGTATGAAGAGGATCTAGCACATATTGAAGAAGATGCACTTGAAGAAATTGATATCAGGTGGCAAGTTGCTTTGATCACTGCAAGGATCAAAAAGTACATGAAGAAGACAGGCAAAAATATTGATTTTAAGCCAAAACAAGGAATAACTTTTGACAAATCTAAAATTGAATGCTTCAATTGTCAAAAGACTGGTCACTTTGCAAGGGAGTGCAGGTTTGCTAAGTATCAAGCAAACAGAACATCTGAGAAGCCTAAACTTGAGCTCAAGGAAATTCCAATAACTGAAACAAAGGCTTTGGTTGCTTAAGAGAAGTTATCAGAAGTGGACTGGAGTGAAGAGTTTGATGATGAGCCGGTGACTTACTGTATGGTAGCAGTGGAAGATACAGTTGAAGACACAGTGGAAGCATTGGACTGGAGCACTGCTTTTGATGAAGAATCTGAACATGTTGCTTTGGAATCTGATGATGGCTTTGGAGGATTTGATTGGAGCAAAGAAAGTGAAGATGATCCTGTTCTTCTTGCTATGGTGGCTACTTCACCAACTCAGTCTCCTATCTCTGAGGTATGCTCAAACTGTTATGAGTTTTATAAAAAATTACTTAACAGTTATGTGATTGAAAGAGATAATTGTATTAGGGCTAGGTCTGAGGTAGTAGGATATCAAATCACTTTAGAGTCTATAGAAGCTAAAATCATAACACATGAAAATAATGAAATGGCTTGGGCTGAAAAGTATGAACAACAGGATTACCAGTTAAAACTTAGTGAATGGAAACTAAACTGTAAAATTGCTGAAATTGAGAAATTAACTAAGGAAAGAGATGATTTGTTAGCTAAATTTGCTGCTTGGGGAGAGTCTGGCTTGTCCCATGTTGCTTATGTTGAAAAACAGAGAATGGCTTACATTAGAACAGGCTTAGGTTTTGGAATGGACTTTAGTAATATAGAAGAAAACCAACCTAGTGATCAGGATGATGGTGTTTTTGAGGACATAACCACTAGTGATGATGAGCTCATTAACTATTTAGATTCATCTAGTAATGATGACTCAGTAAGTGAACCACCTCCTGAATATAAGAAAGACAATGGTTATCATGCTGTTCCTCATCCCATTAGTCATCACCCCTCTAGGCCAGATGTTTCTCGTTATGGTGTAGATAGTCTAGAGTTTAGGAAGAAGCTTCTTGCTCAATCTAGGTCTGAGAAACCCAAAGAAACTGTTGAAAATAATGTTCAAACTCAAGCAGTACCTTTAAATCAAAGTACTGCTCAACAAGCAGTACCTTCTGCAAAACCTTTTCAAAACAGTACTGCTAAACCTTTTTGGGATAATTATGGTCAAAACAGATTTTATCAGTCATCAAGAAGGCAAAATAATTTTGGGCATAGACATAGAAGAAATCACTTTGGTCATATGGGTCAAAAACTGTGTTTTGTGTGTTATAGTCCTACTCACTTAATCAAAGATTGTGACAAACACTCATAATATCTAAGCAAGTTTCCAAGGAATAAGTCTAACAATCAGAGACCTAGAGAGCACAAACCAGTTTGGACTAATGCTAATAGGGTTAATCACAGAAACTTCACACCAGATCATAGATACCCACATCAGAGAAGACCTTCAGTATCTCACAGTACTTTCCAAAGTACTGCTCAGAGACAAGGTACTGAAAATCATACTTGGGATAGAAATTCTAGGAGATCTCACTATCAACCTAGAAGGTATCACAATTCATATAGGGGATCTAGATCACAAGAACCACCTGTTAAAACTGAATGGATTAAAAGGGACAGTACTGCTGAGAGACATACAGTACGTTCAACAAAAAGTGAATCAGATGTTTTTGTGACAAAAGAAAATGCTAACAATCTGGTGAAAGAGATTTATGTTGAAAAATCAAAGAGTTTTGAAAATCCACATGCTACAAAGATAATTTTGGATCATAACTTGAAAGATAGTGAGAATTACATACTCAAAGAATTTGAGTTTGTAACTTCTCAAGGGGAACACAAGTCAGTAATGGCTTGGGTTCCTAAAAGTTTCTAACTCTTTTCTTTGTGTGCAGGGCAACCCAGAAGAGGAGCTTAAAGATCATCTTATTGTGGATAGTGGTTGCTCTGGAAGTATGACAGGCGATAAAGAGATCCTGTCTGATTTTAGAAATATTAGTGGAGGAAAAGTTGCATTTGGGAATGATCCCAATGGAGGAAGGATTACAGGGAAAGGAACAATTAAAGCTGGCAGAATTGACTTTGAGAATGTCAGATATGTGAAGGAGCTCAAGTTCAATTTGTTGTCAGTCTCTCAAATTTGTGATAAAAAGCATCCTGTGTTATTCACTGACACATAATGTCTTATCCTTTCTTCTGACTTCAAACCTGTTGATGATGACTTGGTAGTACTTAGAGTACCAAGGACAAATGATGTGTATAGTTTAGACATGAAGAGTCTACATTCCTATGGTAGAGCCACATGCTTGGTGGCTAAAGCAACATCTGAAGAGGCACATCAATGGCATAGAAGATTGGGCCATGTGAATTTCAAGAACATCAACAAACTGGTCAAAGGCAATTTAGTTAGAGGTTTACCTTCAAAGACTTACAAGAATGATCAATCATGTTTGGCATGCAAGAAGGGTAAACAACACAAAGCTTCTTGCAAGAAGCTTAATGAAAGAAATATTAGAGAACCATTGGAGCTATTACATATGGATTTATTTGGACCTGTCTCTGTGGCAAGTTTAAATAAGAAGAAGTACTGTTTGGTTGTTACTGATGATTGTAGTAGATTCAGTTGGGTTTTCTTTTTGGGCTTTAAAGATGATACTTTTGATGCTATTCAGACTCTAATAATAGCACTTGAAAATCAATTAAGACTCAAGGTTAGAGGTATTAGATGCGACAATGGAACTGAATTCAAGAACAAACTTATGGATGACTTTTGTGCTAATAAAGGCATAAAGAGGGAGTTTAGTATTGCTAGAACACCACAGCAAAATGGTGTTGCAGAGAGGAAGAATAGGACCTTGATTGAAGCAGCAAGGACTATGTTAGCAGATTCTCATCTTCCTATTCAATTTTGGGCAGAAGCTGTAAGTACTGCATGCTATGTACTTAACAGGGTCTCTGTCACCAAACCACAGATGAAGACACCCTATGAATTGCTGATGGGCAATAAACCCAACATTCGTTTTATGAAGCCTTTTGGATGCCCTCTTACTATTTTGAACACTATTGATAATCTGGGGAAGTTTGATGGCAAGTCTGAAGAAGGTTACTTATTGGGATACTGCACTAACAGTAAAGGCTTTAGAGTCTACAACAGAGTTACTAAGAAGATTCAAGATTGTCTTCATGTTGAATTTTTAGAAGATCAAGACAATGAGAAAGGTAAAGGTCCTGATTGGATGTTTGATCTTGAGATTTTATCTCCTTCGATGAATTATGTTCCTGTTAGAGAAGAAAATCAGCCTTTGCACAATGAAGAAGAAATTCAATATGTTGTTCATGATGTTCATATTGGATCTGATGCTGTTCCGAATAAAGATCCTCTAAGTCCAAAACAAAGTACTGATGTTCCTAAGCAAAGTACTGATTCTCCAAACCAAAGTACTGTTGCATCAAAATCCTCATTATCTGCAGAGGATCAATCTACTCAAGAGGAACTTAATCAGATGCTTCTTCAAGATGTGTTAGCACATTCTTACACTGATGAACAAAGGAGAGCTTATGAAGAGGCAAAGAAGAAGAAAAAGTCTACAGAGTACTCTTACAGTACTTTGGACACTACTTTCAACCAAAGTACTGCTACACCTGTTGACAGTACTTTAGATGATTTGGATGATCCTACCATGCCTGGTTTAGAAGAAACTGATGATGAGCTTGAAGATGAAGGTATTTTCACAGATTCCAATGAAGGTGCTGATTATACTAACTTGGGTGATACATATAAAGTTCCACAATCTCCTATTTTATGGATTCATAAGAATCATCCTACTGATCAAATCATTGGTCCTTCTACTTCTGGAGTTATGACTAGACACAAAGCTAAGGGTTTCACAAAACCTCATAATGCTTTACTTAGCTTTGTGTATAAACAAAATAGGCTAAATCATAAGGACCATCAAACCTGCTTATTTACTTGTTTCATCTCTCAAGAGGAACCCAAGAATATTGCTCAAGCTTTGACTAAAGAAAGCTGGGTTGAAGCTATGCAGGAAGAACTTCTTCAATTTAAACTTCAAGAGGTTTGGGTTTTATGTGATCTTCCAGATGGGAAGAGAGTTATTGGAACCAGATGGGTTTTTAGAGTCAAAAGAGATGAAAGAGGCAATGTTATCAAGAACAAGGCAAGGTTAGTTGCTCAGGGTTATAGACAGGAGGAAGGGGTAGATTATGATGAGGTATTTGCTCCAGTGGCAAGGATTGAAGCAATTAGAATCTTTCTTGCTTTTGCTTCTTATATGGGTTTTCAGGTATATCAGATGGATGTTAAGAGTGCCTTTCTTTATGGCACTATTTCAGAAGAGGTGTATGTGAAACAACCTCCTGGTTTTGAAGATCCTAAACATCCAAACAAAGTCTATAAGGTGGTTAAGGCTCTTTATGGTCTTCACCAGGCACCTAGAGCTTGGTATGAGAGACTTTCTACATTCTTATTAAAACATGGATATAGGAGGGGAGCCATAGATAAGACTTTGTTTATCAAGAGAGACAAGAAGGATATCATGTTAGTTCAAGTTTATGTTGACGATATTATCTTTGGGGCTACCTAACAGTCTATGGTTAAGGAATTTGAGCAGCTGATGCAGAAGGAATTTCAAATGAGTTCAATGGGAGAGTTAACATTCTTTTTAGGACTTCAGGTTAAGCAGTCCAAGGAAGGAATTTTCATTAGCCAAGACAAGTATGTTACTGACATACTTAAGAAGTTTAATTTTGATGATATGAAGGCTGTTACTACACCGATTAAATCTATCAATTCATTGGGAAAAGATGAAGATGGACAGCCTGTTGAAGTCAAGTTATACAGATTTATGATTGGCTCTCTTATGTATCTCACTGCATCAAGGCCTGATATCATGTTTGCAGTCTGCTTATGTGCAAGATATCAAGTCTCACCAAAGATCTCTCACCTGAATGCAGTAAAAAGAATTTTCTGTTATTTGAAACAACAACCTAAGTTGGGGTTGTGGTATCCTAAAGAGTCACCTTTTCACTTAGAAGCTTTTTCAGATAGTGACTATGCAGGAGATAATTATGATAGAAGGTCCACAACTGGTGGATGCCAATATCTTGGAAGAAGGTTAGTCTCCTGGCAATGCAAAAAGCAGACAATTACAGCAACATCATCTACTGAGGCTGAATATGTAGCTGCTGCAAGTTGTTGTGGTCAAGTTTTATGGATGCAAAATCAACTCTTGGACTATGGATTCAATTTTAAGAATACTCCTATCAATATTGACAATGAGAGTACTATTTGTATTGTGAAGAATCCTGTGTATTATTCCAAGACAAAGCATATTCAGATTAGGCATCACTTTATCAGAGATTGCTATGAGCATAGGCTCATTAATGTGGTTAAAGTTCACACGGATGACAATGTAGCTGATCTACTCACAAAAGGTTTTGATGTGTCACGATTCAATCACTTGGTCGTAAGCATTGGAATGATTAACTACTAAGCTATGTTTAAGGGGAGGACTATAAGATGTTAGATATAGTCCTGTGTATTGCTTGAGGGGAGGATGCTCGTTTATACTTAGTTTATATGGAGGAGGATGAATACTATATTAGATCATCAGTTGCTGGAAGGACTATTAAGATTACAGAAGCCTCTATTCGAGCTGATTTATTATTTGAAGATGACGATGGGGCTATTCGTTTTGACAAGCAACTGATTTGGGATACTTTTAGGAATCTTGGTTATGAAGGTTCTTTGACTGAACAAACTTTCAAGAAAGCATTATTCTGTCCTCAATGGAAGTTTTTTATTCATGTATTGCTCCATTGCATAAGTTCTAAAAGTACTTCTTGGGAGCAGTTTGGGTCAAATATAGCATCTGCAGTGGTTGGCTTAGCTACCGATAGAATGTTTAATTTTTCAAGGCTTATTTTGGATGGGATGCTATCGCATATTTCATCTGGGGCAACTTGGTTGATGTACCCAAGATTTATACAGGTTTTCTTAAACAAGCAATTGGCTGATATTCCTAAACCTACTGCTTTGCTGCCTGTTATTGTGCAACAAGCCAAAATCTATACATTCATGGCTAGGCGCAGTGATTTGTTCAGAGGTGGAGATATTCCCTTAACTACTTCCACGATGGAAGTTGTTCAAGCTGTACGTGCTGAAGAGGATGAAGAAAGTGAAGGTACTGATTCTGCCCAAGGTACTGCTTCACACAGTGCTGCCGCACAAGGTACTGCATCTGCAAGTACTGCTTCTCGTGAAGGTACTGCATCTTTACAGGATGATGTTTCTCCAAGTCCTGAGGTTCAAGCAGAGATTGAGAGAACACCTACTCCATCTCCTCAACCATTTGTTTCTGTTTCAGAGGAACATTCACAAGTTCAAGGTGATGCTCCTACTATACCTCGTGAAGGTTTGACTTTGGATAACTATGCTTTAACAAGGGAGTTAGCTCGGTTGAACAAGACTGTTGAGCGTCAAGCTAAAGCGCTTAAGAAGTTGAAGCGTAGGTATATCTGGTTAAAGAATTTTATTAAACCCTATATTCAAGGATTCAACTTATGGGTTAAAGAGGAGAACAAACGTCGTAAAGCACTTCGTAAGGAATTGAAACGAAAGATGGTTCCTAAATCATCTTCTGTCAACTTGGGGAGGAATTTAGAAAAGGATAATTTGAAAGAAGATGTTATGAAGAAGAAAGAATCTGAAGAAGATATTACAAAGAAGAAAGAATCTGTAAGTACTGCAGAAAAGATTATTTCAGAGGAACAAGAAGAAGAAGTGCAAGTTCAAGGTACTGATGATCAAGGTACTGAACATCAAAGTACTGATACATCTAGACCAGAAGCAATAACACCAATAACTCCAAGGGTATTGAATTTTGATGAAGAAGCTGGTCCTTCTACAACTGTTATAGAAGAAGAGGAGGAACCTACATTCAAGCCTATTCATTCTGCGAGTGATGATGAATTAATTGCTACAATGTTAGATTTGTCACACCCAAGAGGAGGAGTTACTATTAGAGATGTACAAGAAGAAGAACAACCAAGAACTGATCAACCTGCAATTGATCCAAAAGACAAAGGGAAAGCTATTCTGGTTGAAACTAAGAAGAAGAAACTTACTTTGGTAGAACTTAGAGCATTTGAAGTTGCAAGGAATGAAGCTGCAGCCAGAAAAGTTCAAGATGAATTAGATGCTAAAGATAGAGAAGAACAGGAAGCTCAAGAAGCTCTAAATAGAGAAGCAGCTCAAAAGGTGCAAGATGAATTAGATGCTGAAACTGTTGAACCATTACAGTCTCCTACACCTGTTCGATATATGCAAAGAAGACCTAATTTAGCTAAAGAAAGGAATGCAATGATGGCATATCTAAAAAGCAGAGGATTTAAAGGATTGCAGAAGCTAAATTATGTGGATATGAAGAGATTATATGATGCTGAGAGAGAAGCATATAAGAAAGATGTTGCAAGCATTAAAGACTTTAGAGAAGAAGCTTTTTGGACTGAAGCTGAAAGGAAGAAGAGCTTAAAAAGAAAAAGAAAAACTGAAGTTACAGATGTTCAGTTTTCAAAGAAAGAAAAGGTTGAATTAAGATCTGAGACTAGTGATGAATTGAAGAATTATCTCAGAATAGTAGATTTTGATTATACAAATGAATATAATGACATGAAGATGAACAGATCAAAGATTAGTGTTTTCAAAGTTGAGAAATCCAAGAATGGAGATTACATGGTCTTTCATAAAGAAGATGAAAGCTTCAGAGTTTTTAAAAGGCTATGGGATTTGCTGCATATTATAGATAGAGTAGATCTATTCTACTTATATCATGTTGTGAAGGCTTATTTTGAAGATAATCCATTAGAAGGAATTGGATTGGTTTTACATGGTGATCTCATAACTATGTGGGAAACTAATGAAGAAAGCACTGATGATATTTGGAAGGATCAAGAAAGCTGGGAAATAGTTTGCTGGAGATTCTTTGAAGAATCTGGAGTTCATGTTTTGGAGCTAGAAAATGGAACAATGATATACATGTTTGCAGAAAGAAGATATCCTCTTACAGTTGATCTCATGAGAAGAATGCTAGAGCATGGATTGGAAGTAGAAGAGGCTAATGAAACTGCTTGCATGGTTATCAATTTGTTTATAGACTGGACTACCATTGCTGAGAATGATCTATAACTGGTATGAATTTTATTTGAATAAATACTTTTTGATATATCAGTACTTTTATTCAAAGTACTGCTTATCAGACAGTACTTTCATGAAAGTACTGTTTGTTGAACTAAACCAGTTAAATGAATTTTAGAAAAACCTTTTTGCTAAGTATTAAATATTTTTGAAATAAAGGTTGAATAAATGGTTTTTGTGATGATAACATCAATAGGTTATCAATCCACCATGGTTACAAAAGGATTGACTAATCCATGAGCAAACGGCTCTGGTAAAGATATATCAAATCCGTTTTTAGTTGACAACTTGCTAATAAGTTGGATGGTCATCAACTCACCATATCAGTAATGTGAAGAGTTGGCTAGCCCACAAGAAATGGCTTGTGGTAAAGGCTGTGGAAAAACCATTATTGGTAATTAGTTCACCATTAGATAGAAGAACTAACTAGTCCAGAAGGGTACAGCTTTTGGTAAAGACAAAACAAATCTGTTGATAGCTGGTGGTTTGCTAAAAATCATATGGTTATCAATGTACCATGGTCTTACACACCAAAACATTTGGCTACTCCAATGATAATGGCTTTGGTAAAGAGTTCTAAATCCATTAAATTTTCAATGATTCACTTAGATGTGATGAGAATAGTATGCAACTTAAACTGAATTAATGTCCAAACTGTCATATGTTGCTGTGTTGCTGAAAAGATGGAGATTGCTGGATGCTGCTGTAAAGAAAACAATTCTAAGAGATACTTTGACAAAGCACAGATATTACAGAGATACAATCTAAAGACTAAGAAACAATCCATTTTAAAGATGAAGCTGTTAAAGATATATTCACAAAGGAACTTGAAGTCAAGCAAGTAGAATTCAAGTTAGGGGAGGATTGTTGGGATATCAAAGTGCTGAAGATATCAAAGTACTGAAGATATGAAAGTACTGTAAGCTGCAAAGTACTGAAAGAAGTCAAATAGTCAAAGTACTGCTAAAGACAGAGTCAAAGTACTGCAAGAGGAAGTCAAAGTACTGCTAGAACAAACAAACTGTTATATTCGTTTATGGAAAGTATTGTATTCCATGTTTAGATTACTTGTCGTACAAGGTTATCAATTGTAAACCGACTAGGATATCCTTGAGCCTATAAAAGGACTCCTAGATTTGCATTAGAGGTACGATTTCAGAAAAAGAGTTTTAGAGTTTACGAATTAGTGTTTTAGAGAGAAGTTCGATTATCTTAGAGTTGTATTAGAGTATCTGCATAATAAGCAGATTTAGAGTTTATAATAAAGTTATTCTTCTTAGCTTTGTTAAGTAAATTCCGCGTACTTGATAAAGATTGCTCAGTGTTTCTTTGTTAATAACTTAGGATTTATTCGAGGTTATTAAACCTTAACAAGCTATTTAAGTTAGTTTGATTAAAGTATATCGATCCAACATATGGCATCGAAAATTGGGTCACGCCAACATGCGACTTCTTCAATCGCTATCATCCAAAGATCTAGTAAGAGATCTACCTAAGTTGAAATATGAACATCACTTTTGTGATGCTTGTAATGTAGGAAAACAAGCTCATTCTAGTCATAAAGCTAAAAACATGGTGTCTACAACTAGGTGTCTAGAATTACTACATATGGATTTATTCGGTCCATCCGCTATCCAAAGTTATGTAGGCAACTACTATACTTTGGTCATAGTGGATGACTATTCTAGGTATACATGGACAAAATTTTTAAAGAACAAAACGGAAACCTTTAATTATTTTGAAATATTAAGCAAAAAGATCCAAAGACAACTAGGAAGTCCCATAGTGTCTATTAGGACGGATCATGGTAGGGAATTCGATAATGAAGTGCAATTCGGAGCTTTTTGTGACGCTAATGGTATTACTCACAACTTCTCGGCTCCACGCACTCCACAATCGAATGGGGTAGTAGAAAGAAAGAATAGAACCCTACAAGAAATGTGTAGAACCATGCTTAATGAACAATCCATACCTCAAAATATTTGGTGTAATGCCGTTGATACTTCAACGTATATACTCAATCGAGTCATAATTAGACCAATCTTAGGAAAAACTCCATATGAGTTACTTCGAGGAAAAAAGGCTACGTTAAATCACTTTAGAGTCTTTGGTAGTAAATGTTTTATTCTTAACACTAAAGATTACCTTACAAAATTTGATCCTAAATCAACCGAAGGTATCTTTTTAGGTTACTCGCCAAATAGAAAGCTTACGTCATATTAAACAAAGAAACAATGAAGGTAGAAGAGTCATTAAATATAAAATTTGATGAAAGTCCACCCAAACCCTCTCCACCTCTTGTCGATGACAAGATTATAGAAAGCGAAGCTATAGTAATAAAGAAAAAGATAAGTGAAGAAGAAGAACCTCTAAGTGATGAAATAATAAACATTAAAGAGTCCAAAGATCACCCCGTTGATAAAGTCATAGGAAAACTAAACGAACGAACATTAAGGTCTCAAATTCAAAACCAAAGTAGCTTGTTTTGTTTCGTTTCAACCTTAGAACCTAAGAATACACAAGAAGCCATAAAAGATGAAAGTTGGGTAATGGCTATGCAAGAAGAACTAAATCAATTTGTTTCTAATGATGTTTGGACACTGTAGGACCTTACTTTTATCAACCTTATCACAAACCCAACACGTTATGCATAAAACACGAACAACACAAACACAAACCTATGCATAAATAAAGAAGGAAAGATTAAGATGTTGGTGACTTGATGTTTATAAAACCGTGTAATGTTGTATATTCCAAAAGGAAAAACACACACACACACACACTTTCAAGCACACTCCTCAAATGACCATTTGAGGTGTATTTATAGTTGGAATACATGATGCCCTAAAGGGATTTCCATGGGCTTTCGTGGGCTTGGACATGGGTTGGATTGGATATAAGGCAAGCTTAACTAAACTAATACCCATTTAGCTTAGTCCAATGCACGAGCCCGTTGACTATTCTAGCACGATATCTAACACACGTTACAAAGTTCCTAACCATGAATGACCATCACTTCTAATAAAAACTATTAAGGCTAACAATCTCCCCCTAAGAGGTGGTCATTCAAAAGATGCTCCACTTGATAAAATCTTTACTTTCCTTGAGCTTGAACTTTGCGTGTAGATATAGAATAGTCTTAATTATTTGTTCCTTCATGCTTTGTGATCAGTTAATGTAGTTGTCTGCCGTTGTCAACTTCGTAGGTTAGGTGTCTCCACGCCTTTCTCCACCATGCTCACACTTCTATTTGACTTTTGGTTACCAATGATGTATTTCTCGAGTCTTTAAACTTTGAGGATTCTTTGACATTGACGAAGAATCATCTTTAACTTCGTGTAGCCTTTGATTATGATGAGAACTTTCATGTGTTGTTGGTATGAGCATGTGGAAAATCTGCACGATCAATCCGCTCCGGAGCTTCCATAAAAAGAAAACATAAAAACAGGTTAGAAATAAGCGGATTCCGGCACTTACAAGTTTGAATTTCGAAGGTGTTAACAGCATAGTGTGAAAACACATCTCTAATTGTTACAAAGGCCGTTCATGAACTGGAGTCCCACAAGTGAGATAACGCGATATACCGAAATACACCTACAGTTCAGATGAGTCACTGAGGTACACCGAAGCATCACCCCATGACTGTAGACCGTTTGAGACACACTAAGTGTAATCCACGGGGAGTTACCGAAGTGACCTGCTGTCAGGGCTGCTTGATGTTGACCCTGGCAGGAGTTTCCATTCAATCACTGAAGATCACATATGTGAAACTTCTCATAAATGTTCTGGCAGATTGCTAAGATCTGCGTAGGACTCTAGAATATATCACTTGTGTCCTAGTTGATGAACAACAAGTGATGTCATGTCAAGTGTTCCTGTGAGATCTTTTGATGAATCTCGTGGCTCTAGACTCAATTAGTGTATTTTGGTTTTCCTGAGCGGAGACTAGGGAGAGGGTCTCCTTCTTCAATATCAACGATCTCTAAGAGAAAGTCGATAGATTATGTAGGGTTCCCAATTGAGTGGCTAGAAGGTTTAGTGCAGTGCGTCACTGGGTCCATGACGTCTTTGTCTTCAATACCAGTGTCATCTTGTGACAACCAGTGGCAGATGAATTGAACCCGGTTTTTGCCCTAAGGTTGAATTATGGAGGGCTATTTCTTTTCACCCTTTCTTTTACGTTTCTTTTTAATTCTTCAACCCCTTCTTTCTCCTTTCTCACATTACTCCTTTTTTCAATCATTCCTAAGGACTTCTAATACTAACTATTTGTGATGTCCTTGGGTAGATCCCTTCGGCTCTGGCGGATCATAGGACGAATTTCCTATCCTTAGTCACCTTATAACTCCATGATTGTCCTATTGTTGCCATAAAACCTTTTCTTTGAAAATCTCACAGAGTGTTTATGATTGAAAACATGTTTGGAACACTCTGAGAGTTTTACACTTTCAGAAACACTCCCCCTTCACATGTGCTTATAAGTTTTGACAGAAATCTGCACATAGAGGGTAGAGTTCGCACTTTTTGAATTGATCGACTTTAAATGAGCTAGACCGATTCGAGACACGTTTACAATACTAGAGAACTAGCTTGAAATTATTACCTGTCCTGGTCAAGTCATAGAAAGTTTCTCGAGATGGTACATGATTGCTCGTCAATTCATTGGTTTCAACCGAGTCGAGCTCATTTTGAGATTCAAACATCGATCATTAAACTTTTTGATCACATTTTAATCACGTCTCCTCCCCCTCAAAAATAGCATATTCGTGATATTTTTTATATCAACGGATTAAACAACATTTTAGAATCTTTTAGGGAGACAAACGGATATGATATAAGCATGACTTTGGAACATTTTGTTTTATACTCCCCCTTTAATAAAGCATAATGAATTAAAGGGTTTTAGAGGGAGTTATCTTGAGCACAAAATATTTTAAAAGATTTTGAAAATCTTTTTGCACAATCTTGAAAGAGTGCTCAAGATGATGATGATTTCTCACCATTTTTAAATGTAGTGCACTGAAGCTTACACTAGTGATTTTCATTAAAAAGCACGAGTTTTGATTTGAAAGAATAATCAAAAGTCATCATTTTTGTCCGGGTTTCGTACTGAAGTATACGAAAGCCATTTTAAGAAGAAATTTTGAGAAACGACATGTTTTGGAAAACATTTAAAGAACTCTCGCTCAAGCATCTGTACATGCCCGTATCATTGTTGAATGACATTTCTAGAAACGTACAGAATTGTTAGGTCACTAGTTTTACAAACACAAGTAATATAGAAAGAGATAAGGGGATTGAACAAGCAAACCAAACACACACACAATATTAAAGACGGTTATGCGTAGGTATGTGAAAGAGAGAATAACTTGAACAACCAACCTTCAAATGAAGGTTTACATAGAGTATTTATAGGAGGAAAGCTAGGGCAACACTCCTAGTTTCCATCCTTTCTTTAATGGGCTTGGGCCTAAGCTCATGGGCCTTCTACATAAGCTTAAGGCTAATAACAAACATAAAGGCCATAATAAAGCTAACTATTACATATTAATTACTAACACTTGATTATGGTTTAGGAGTGATTCCAACAATCTCCCCCTCAAGTGTTGGTGATGAACGGTGAAGGCGTTGATGTAATAGTAGCTCTGACGTCTTCTGACATTCTTCTTTCTTGTGAGAAGAATTGCCTTGATTTGAACAATCTTCCTAGTGTAGAGAGATTGTCTTCATTGAACGGTTATGCTTTGACGTCATCTTTAACTTTGTTCTTTGATCATTGTTCTCTGTGGTGAAAGTGATAGTATGTTGTTGTTTGCATCAAGTCTGCCTCAGGTCTGCTTCGCTGCTACAGTGTCTCCACGTCAGTCTTCAACATGCTCACACGCTCTTTGACGTTGGAATTCAATACTGATGAAGTTCTTTAAGTCTTTAACTTTGTAGATTCTTTCGTTTGACGAAGAATCATTCTGACTGTTGTGTTGCTTCTGAATAGAACTTCCATTAGTGATGATGTTGGCGTGAGCATGAGAAGAATCTGCACGATCATCCCGCTCCGGAGCTTCCATAAGAAGAAAACATTTCAAACGGTTAGTAATAAGCGGATTCCGGCACTTACAAGTTTGAACTTCGAGAGTGTTAACAGCATAGTGTGAAAACCCAACTCTAATTCTTACAAAGGCCGTTCCTGAACTGGAGTCCCACAAGTGAGATAACGTGATGTACCGAAGTACATCTACAGTTCAGATGAGTAGCTAAGGTACACCGAAGCATCACCTCATGACTGTAGACCGTTTGAGACACACTCCGCGTAATCCACGGGGAGTTACCGAAGTGACCTGCTGTCAGGGCTGTTTGATGTTGACCCTGGCAGGAGTTTCCATTCAATCACTGAGAATCACAGATATGAACCTCTCATAAATGTTCTCGACAGATTGCTAAGATCTATGAAGGACTCAAAAATGTACCACTGAAATTCTTATTGTTGAACGTCAAGTGATAAAAGTCAAGTGCACCTAAGAGATCTTTTGATGAATCTCGTGGCTCTAGACTCAATAGTGCATTTTGGTTTTCCTGAACGGAGACTAGGGAGAGGGTCTCCTTCTTCAATACCAGCGATCTCTAAGAGAAAGCCAATAGTTTACGTAGGGTTCCCTGTGAGAATGAAACAAGCTTCTGATGAGAGAAACTTGAGTGGTTAAGAAGGTTTAGTGCATGCGTCACTGGGTCCATAACGACTTTTAATCTTCAATACCAGCGTCACTAAGTGACAACCAGTAGCATATGAATTGAACCCGGTGTCTGCCCTAAGTTGAATAATTTGGAGGGCTATTTCTTTTCACCTTTTTCTTTGCATTTCTTTTTAATTCTTCAACTCCTTCTTTCTCCGATTCTCATTTTCTCCTTTTTATAATCATACCTAAGGACTTCTAAGTACTAACTATTTGTGATGTCCTTGGGTAGATCCCTCCGGCTCTGGCGGATCATAGGACGGTTATTCCTAACCTTAGTCACCTTATAACTCCATGACTAACCTATGTTGCCATTAAAACCACTGTTGTGAAGAATCTCTCAAAGGGTTTGTAAATGAAAATCATGTTTGAACCACTGTGAGAGATAGGATTTTGCATAAATACTCCCCCTCCACATGTGCTTAAGAGTTTTAACGGTTATTTGCACAGTGAGGAAAGAGCGCGCACTTTTTTGAATTGATCCACTCAAGATAGACAATCCCCCGTGAGACACGGTTACGTTGTGTAGTTAAAGAGTTACATTGTCAGCTTTTAGGTGACAACTAGCTCTAATAACTACCTTGAAGGTGTAGACAAACCTCGAAAGGTTGTCATACCTGTCAGAGTTCATGTCTACCAAGAGTTTCTTGAGTGGTACTTTCTACTTGGACAAGTCCTTTCCGAGACACGTTTACATTACTAGTGAACTAGCTTGAAATTATTACCCGTCCAGGATAAGTCTTTTCGAGTTACTAACAGTTTAGTACCGTCAATTCGTTGGTTAAGTCTATTACACAAAGATTCATTTGCATATGCACAACATATTTCTTATCACATAATTTTCTCCCCCTCAAAAATGGCATATCAAATGTTATTTTTGAAAAGTTGACAATAAATATGACCATTTCGAGTGTTGCGGGAAGATGACCACTATGAACAATTTGTGAACAAAGTTTTAACGCAAATACTCCCCCTCAACAAGTGATTTAAACGGTTGAGGTTTTGAAAATCATACGGGGAAGTACTTGTCCTTTTGAGCAAAACCTTGAAAAGTGAATGGTTTGATAGGTTTTACTCAAAAGTATGAAGCTTTCGCTCCTTTTATAAGGATTGTGGCACTGAAGCGTACCACAGGGTCCTTTCTTGACAATTACGGGTTGTACACTGTTATGTGAGCACAAGCCATTGACATATAAAATCACACATCCGAATGTAATAATGAAGGAAACAATTCAAGGGGTACCAGGAAGTCCAGTGATGTCGCCAGGAGTGCGAACAGGGCGTTGATAGCCGGTGATGTTAATCCTGGGTCGACCACCAACAAAACTTTCCATCGTTCTGAACTGATCCCTTCGAAACAACCTTTCATCAATCATTCTGATGATCCTCCTCACATCCCTTCGATCCTGAGAATTCCATCGTTTAGGAGACCCAATCTTGTGACGTATGTCCTTCAACCTATAGGCCAATCCGTCCCTAACCATCTTCAAAGTGTGATCCCCAAACTTGTGAAGTTCACTAAACGCCATTAAGCAATTTCTTTGAAGTTCACTGCGGTAAACAACGCCGAAAGGTTTGCTGATGAGTGTATATTGTGAGAGCTGGTTGAGGTCGGGAATATCTAGCTGAGGTGGAGTGAAGTTGACACGGGTCTGATAGGATTCAACTGCCAGCTGAAGATCTTCTACACGTTCCTTGATGACTATGCGTCTGATGAAGATGAGCAATGACTTGATGAATTCACGTTGTACTTCGGTTGAAAATTGTCTCATGCGACCTTGTACTTTGGCAAGGTACATGTCTTCGATGTTGTTGATAGACAAATTCTCAAAGTCAGCTTCAGAGAATGCATAATCCCTTTCATCTTGTCGTTTGACTACGATATTCTTTAGGAAGGTGTAGTCCCACTTAGATGACAGAACAACATGTTTGATGGCAACGATATCCTTAGTACTGAACACCGCATGTTGAGACTTCTGAACCTGACAGCTTCTGTAGTAGATTCGTCAGCGTTCCGGCCAATGATGAATCCCATACATTGCATCTCGGTCGTATGCTTCCACTTTGTCAGAGAACAAGTGATTGGCACGTTCCTCGATGGCTATGCAGTTCGAGTATATAGCTGCTGGAAATGGAAGTGTCAACGATGTAACGTATTTCCTTGAACCATCGCCACCATGTAGAAGAAATTCCAGGTCTTTGTTGAAAAAATATCTGAATGGAATCCTAGGTTCAGTTGTTTGGCCAATTGTTGGTAGAGGTCTTGACCAGTCGGTGTAGTATGGAGGGTTGTCCCGTTTAGTGAAGTCGATGTTACGCGTAGGCAGTTATGCTCGAGCAATGTTCTCAAGGTGATATTCGACCTCGATGGCACTTTTGGAGCTGTCTTTTAAGAGTTGAAATGCTTCATTCTTGATTCGCTTCAACTCGGATTTCGTCATCTTCTTCACATGGAACTTTTCTTGCAACAGTTTTGCATGCTCCAATGTATTACCGTCTACCAAATCCTGACCTTCTTCAGGGTAGGGAGTGTTGTTAACAAGAGTAGAGAACCATTCAAATCCATCAATTTTATCATCATCTAGCCATGATACGACGTCAACCATGGGTGCCTTCTTCTTCTTCTTCTTTTTGGAAGGCCTAGATGATGATTCTCATTTCTGTGCTTGTTTGGGAGAGGTGGGTTGTTGTAGGGGCTCAAGGACCTCTTCATCGTCACCACCCGTATACTCAAAGTGATCACCGGTTTTCTGAGTCAGGGGTGGTAACTCGGAATCGTCCTGAGGTTTATTAGTAAAAGAACGGGGAGGAGACCGTTGTTGAGTGGGAGTCCGTTGGAGAGGAGGTAACATAGAAGATGATTCACCAGACTTCTTCTGACGTTTAGCTTTATCATGCTTATCCTGATCCTTATCTTCATCGTCTCTAGGACGTTTAGACTTTTCTGCTTCGAATCTATATGCTTCTTTGAGTTGGTAGTCCAGCAATGCTTGAAACAGCTTTCCTTCCTCAAAAGTAAATGTCCCAGATTGTGTAGACATTTGTGTGACAAGCTTGGCCACCAATTCATTATCCGAGAAAACTACAGGATCAGATGGATTGATTGTGACGGTTAAAGTTGTGGATCTTATAGTTTGCTTGGCTATCTGCATAAGATTCGGATATAGTTGTCTGGTAAACATCTCCTTTGTGACTTTAGGAACGAAATCTTGAAGGTACTTGTTAGTGTAACCTTCGATCATTTTGTTCAGTTCCTCTTGACGCTGACTTTTCATGAATTCCTGAATAAACTTCCTTTCTCCTTTCATCATTTCATGCTCGTCATACAGATGATGTATGTGATCAGCAAAGAAATTCAACTTATTTTGGAGAATGTCTTTCTTTCTGATTTGTTTGGCAGCATTCCAAATTCGTTTATGAGCATGAGATATCCAAGAACGAGGTGGTTTCTTCACTGATTTGGATGATGATTTGGTTGATCTCTTTGATGGTGGTGGTGATGAATGAGAAGAAGAATCCGATGAGGATGAGACATGAGGAGACTCGGGGTCCTTGGGCGGTTCAGAAGTTTCCTTCTGTGAGTGTGTAGGACTTTCCAGAAGCAACTTGTCATAATCAGCATCTTTATCTTTCTCAGACTTCTCAGTTTCAGTTTTCTCAAACTCATATTCGATAGTATCCTCCACAAACTTTTGTTGTTGCACAAGAGTGGTGGCACCAGATCCCTTATCGGGTCGATTAACCGCATCAGGATCTGGTGAAGAGTGGGCAGCACCACTTGATCCTCCGGGGCCACCCATTTGGTCTTTTGCAAATTCTTCAGCTTTTTGAAGGTGACTAACGAATTTAAGCTTCTTCTTGTAGGATTGATCCAGTAGCTCTTCTTCTTCTTCAGAGCTTTCATCATAGGGCACAAGTGCAGGAGTCTTCCCTTTTCCTTTATCAGCTTGAGGACTTGGAGGTCTTGGTACTGAAGGATTGTCATCCTTTGCAGTTTCAGAGTAGGTAATCTCTTCATCTGTGTCAGTACCTTCAGAGCTTTCGTCCAAAAGCTTTCTTTGCGGTTCAGGTGAGGGAATAGGTTCAGCTTCCTTTACAGGAACAATCCTTTTACGAGGTGGATTCCTTTTGGGAAGTTTCCTATAACTTTCAGAACTTACTGCACTTCCAGCACTTCCTCTTCTGGTTCTTCGAGTAGGAGTTCCTGAAGGTTTTTCATCAAGATGACCAACTTTTCCTTCTTTTACTGCTACAAGATACCTTTTGTACATTTCAAGCTTCTTGAGTTCTTTAGATAGAAGGTGATCAGGCAGCACGGCACCCTGTTTCTTTGTTGACGATTCCTTGATTCTGACAGATAGGGTAGGTTCAGTCAACATATCGTGATTGTCTGGGTCATTGAGCCTCTGTGGAATATCAGGATTGAGCCCAAGTGCTCTTTGGATCAAAAGCTTTGTGTATCTGACATAGGGAATCTTTGAGCCAAGCTTCTTGTGAAATAGCATCATGTCCTCCCATATCAGTGCTTCGATTTCGATGTCCTTCTTATTGATCAGAGACCAGAAGATTTGCAGTTCCATGAGCTTTGGATGCTCATAACCACTATCACGACCAGAGACCGATTTGGTGATGATGAGGTAGAGGGTTCTCCACGGTTGAGGAATGTTCTTAAGCTCCACATGAGAGTGCTTAGTAGCAATTCCTGAAGCTTCATCATAGCCAATATCTATCAGGAATTGAAGAACTGTCTCCTCAGTAGGTGTGGCAAAGAAGTCTATTGGAGCGATGTCTGGAATGATGAGAACAGCCCGTAAGTCTGCAGGAGTGATGGTGACTTGTTTGTGATTAAGAGTCACTGTCACAGCACTTTGACCTGTGATCCTCTGCATAGAATTCCAGAATTGCTGAATGTAGATTTCTGGTACAGTTGCGGAGTGTGAGAGCATGTTCTGGTATGGATGATTCCTTAGAATATCCACAACAATGAGACAAGAAGATTCTGAGCATGTGAGGGTTTCAAAGTCAACCCTGAGGTTATTCTTTCCAATCTTTCTCGGATAGCCATTTGGGAAGATATCAGCAACAGTGAGAACCTCAGGTGCATCCACATTCATTTGAGCAGCCATGTCGTGATCTGAAATAACATTAGCCAAAAGAACCAACATATCGAAAGACATAATGTTAGTCAACAGAAGGTTTTATTGTCTAGTTATTGAATGTACAGTGTCAATGATTGTTACGAGTCCTAAGTCACTTGTTTGTCCAATAGTCTAATGACGTCGTGAAATGTTTTGTGAGTTAGTTAACTTTAAGTTTTAAAGTTTATGTTATCACTTATTGTTCACAACATATCAAACGATTAAGTTTATTAGTGACATTATTGGATTCGTGACGTTATGATTAGTTTATTTACAAGTTTGTACACGTAGCAATTCATAATGAAGGTCAATCAAGGCTTAAGCGTAGTTTTGGCAAAGTTAAGCGTAAACAGTAATGACATACGCGTAGACGAAAGCTTATGCGTAGGATCCTAACTTACGCGTAAGAAATGTTACGCGTAGGAAATGGGCCTTATGCGTAGGGCTTACGCGTAGGCGTATAAAAACCTTACGCGTAAGGCTTACTCGTAAGAGTAGACCTTATATGTAGAGTCACTGTTTACGAATATCCTTCACAGGATACGCGTAGTCCCATTGTAGAACCTTATGCGTAGTAGTTACGCGTAGGATTTCTCTTACGCATAACTGCCTACGCGTAAGGTAATCCTTATGCGTAGAGATTCAATGACCTTGATTCTGAGTTTTACGAGTAGCAAGCCTGAAATAAAACATCATAACATCAATCTTAACACTTATATTCATTCTAACATCAAATCATGGCATGAAAACACATTTAACATTTATGCGTAGAAAGTCATACGCGTAGGTCAAAACCCTAAGGGTTATGAATTACGCGTATAATTTCTAGCCATGGGATTTGCACCAAACAATTTCTGGTAGTTCTAAGATGTTGTGAGAGTCTATAAACCAAGTTATTACATCTAAATCGTGGAGAATTAAAAATGCCCAAACTTATGAACTTTAAACCCTAATTCCAAATTTTTTAATCATTTAGAGTTTCTGGGTGGTTATAGAGCTTGGAAATCATCAATTCATCATCATATAAACATTACACAACAATTTTTTTGACCAAAACTCTTCACATTTGTAAACACCCAAATCGACTCATAAACCCTAATATTCAAAAACCATCAATTCGTGTTTCTGGGTGGTTTTAGAGGGTAAAAATAGTATCATTGATGTAAAAGACACGTTTTGACACATTCTTTTCAACCACAAACACACTCACATTGATTGTGTGTTCATACGCTTATGCGTAGAACACATAATCACGCGTAACAATCGTTTTAGCCGTAGGATTTGCTTGAAATTCAAAACCTTAGCTTGTATTATCGTTAAGATCATGAAAACACTTACAAAATGATGATCATAAACACAGATTTCTTGAATGAATATTAGGCGTAGGATCTTTTAGGTTAGAAGTAATAAATGTGAGGGTAATGTTAGGTGGAGGATGTTTTTATTAAAATAACTTTAACATTTTGACAGTTTTGGTCCCTCCACCTTTTTCCTTTTTCAAACAAAGCCTTTTAACTTTCATTTTGGTTACCAAACAAAGATTTTAAGAAATAACTTTGACGACACTCCCCCTTGACTTAGGTAAATTGTGAAAGGTTATAAATTTTAGTCCAAGGAGTGTCATTTAACCAGAAACGTTTACCACCATTGATAAAAGAAACAACCGGGATATAATAACATGCAAGTACACAGATGTTTTGAAACAGTTAAGTGAGAATTTTCTCCCCCTCAACACTTGATCGGAAAAATACTGAATTTTTGAAAGATTATATTGTTGATGGAAGAAATGTACTTGCCATGTTGAAAGAAAAGTAGATTAGAAGAATATTTTTGTTGTTTTGTAAGATTTTATATTTTTGTATTTTGTTTTTGAAATTTATTTAGAAAAGATGTTTTGGTGTTTGACAGGTTTTTAAAAATGTTTTAAGAGGTCATCCAATTCCTCTTGAGTCAAACACCTCATACCAATCCGGTGGACCAACTCATTAAACCTAGCGGGAGGCAAGGCTTTGGTGAGTAGATCTGCCAATTGGTATTCTGTACCCACAAAGTATAATTCAACGGTACCCTGTTCCACATGGTCCTTGATGAAATGATAGCGTAGATCGATGCGCTTTGATTTTGAGTGCTGAACTGAGTTGCACAAGATCGCAATGGCACTCCGATTGTCGCAGTACATCGGGATTCTGTCAAATACGTAACCGTAGTCTTTGAGTTGTGTTCTCATCCATATGACTTGAGCACAACACGCGGACATGGCTACATATTCTGCTTTGGTTGATGACAGCGATGTACAATCCTGCTTCTTTGATTGCCAAGACACCATTTTATCACTGAGAAATTGTAGAGCTCCTGAAGTACTTTTCCTTGAGTCTAAGCATCCTGGGTGATCAGCGTCTGAAAAAGCGATTAGTTCAAAACCAGAATCCTTCGGATACCAGATCCCCAAGTTAATGGTTCCCTTGATGTATCGGAGGATTCTTTTAGCCTCAGAGAGGTGGGTTTCATTTGGTCGCGACTGATAACGGGAGCATAGATAAACGACAAAGACAATATCAGGTCTGCTAGCTGTTAGATACATGAGAGACCCAATAATACTTCGGTATTTGGTAGGGTCAACTAATTTCCCATGTAAATCAGCGTCTAGCTTCTTGGTATGAGTCATTGGTGTGGCATAAGTATCACAGGTTTTCATTCCAAATTTGTTTAACAATTCAAGGGCATATTTGGATTGACTCAAGAAAATACCACGGGGTGATTGATGAACTTGTAATCCTAGAAAGAATGTAAGTTCACCCATCATGGACATTTCAAAATTTTTCTTCATTAGTTTTGCAAAAGTGATTGAAAACTTTTTATGTGTAGACCCAAAAATGATGTCATCCACGTAAATTTGAACAATTAAGATATGTGCCCCGTGATATTGTATAAAGAGAGTTGGGTCAACCGAGCCTTTGGTGAAATTATTAGCAATGAGGAAAGATGATAGCTTATCGTACCATGCCCGAGGGGCTTGTTTGAGACCATAAAGAGCTTTGTTCAGTTTGTAGACATGGTTCGGGCACTCTGGATCAACGAATCCTTCGGGTTGGCTGACATAAACCGTTTCTTTTAGTTGTCCGTTGAGAAACGCAGTTTTGACATCCATCTAAAAGATCGTCATATTCATATGAGCCGTGAACGCGAGAAATATCTGAACAGCCTCAAGACGAGCAACCGGAGCAAAAGATTCTTCAAAGTCTATTCCCTCTTCCTGACGATAACCCTTAGCAACTAGACGTGACTTGTTTCGGATGACGTTCCCTTCAGCATCTAATTTGTTTTTCCAAATCCATTTGAGACCAATGACGTAGACCCCTGTTGGTCTTTCAACCAGTTCCCATACTTCGAGACGTTTGAATTGGTTGAGTTCTTCTTACATGGATTCAATCCAGTTGTCTTTTGTCATTGCGTCTTTAATGTTTTTAGGTTCAGATTGGCAGACAGTGAGTGCATAAATGCAATGTTCACCATCTGTGTGAAGACGTTGTCTCGTAACGACTGGTTGATTCGGGTTGCCAATAATATTAGCCAGAGGATGGTATTTTGTCCATCGATGTGTAGAGGGTTGATGTTGGTATACATTGTGCATATTCTGAGGATTCAAATGGTTTGTTGAAGATTCCGCGACATCTGGTGCAGCAGTCTCATTAGCAAACGGGTTGAAGAACGCATTTGGATCAAAATCTGTAGGTGGGGGTACTTCATTCAGAATATCATCAGCCGGTTTATCATTGTTGGAAGCAGTTTGTTCAACTGTTGTGGTGGAGTCAACTAGTGTAGGTGCATCTTCAACAGTAGTTGTTGTAGCAGGTGTATCAGGTATAGGAATATTATCAGGTTGTGCAGCGGAAACAACGGATACACCTGGACCACGTTCATCAATATCGTCACTGAACAGAGGAGCAAATAACCTTTCCATTTGTTGACGAGTTAGCTGGGGGCTTTGTTCAGCTGATGATGGGGTTGAGGGAAGTTTAAACGGTTGTGACCGGGTTCTAAGCTGTTATACTTAGAAGCCATTTCCGTAAGTTCATCAAAATGAGCATGAATCGTTTCCATCACATGTTTTGTACGACGATTCTAGATTCGGTAACCTTTAGAATTCTCACAATATCCAATAAAGACTCCAATGTCAGCTTTGGCTTTGAGCTTTCCAAAATCATCACGATCATTATTCGGATAGCAAAGGGATCCAAATACATGAAAGTGTTTGAGATTCGGTTTATGGTTGTGGACAAGCTCGAAAGGTGTTTTGTTGTGGCGTTTTGTGATCATAGATCGGTTTTGAGTATAGCATGCAGTAGATACGGCTTCTGCTCACAAGTAATCTGGAATTTTAGCATTGATTAACATTGTTCTTGCAGCTTCCACTAACGTTCGGTTTCGTCTTTCAATAACTCCGTTTTGTTCGGGAGTACGTGCAATAGATGTTTGATGCTGAATTCCCACTTTCTCATAAAATTCACGAAGGGTTTGGTTAACAAATTCAGTTTTTTTGTCTGTTCTGATTAGCCTGACGGTGTTGCGGAGCTGAACCTGTATTTTCGTGAGAAAGGTGATGATCATTTGTGGAGCTTGGTCTTTGGTTCGAAGAAAGTAGACCCAAGTCCATCGTGAGTAATCATCAACAATTACTAAGATGTAGCATTTGCCATTAATCGTTTGCACGCGCATCGAGCCACACAAATCCATGTGAAGAAGATGAAGCACATGCTGAGAGCTGTGTTCCACCTTTGAAGGAAAATGAGCACGAGTGCTTTTTCCTTGTTCACAAGCTGAGCAAAGGTGATCTTTTGAATACCGGAATCGTGGGAGACCTTCAACTAGTTTGTGTCGAGCAAGGTTGGTGATGGTTTGAAAGTTTAGATGTGAGAGATGACGGTGCCATAGCCAGGATTTTGTTGATGTTGCCTTTGAAAGTAAGCAGATGGGAGATGAAGCAACCATGTCTTGCATAGAGATAGTGTAGAGACTAGAATTACGTGAGCCATACATAAGGTCATTTCCTTGTTGATCACGAATGAAACAAGTTTTCTCCCTGAAAGAAACCTCCAAATCTCCATCACAAAACTGACCTACTGAAAACAGATTATGACCGAGGCCTTCCACATAGTAAACCCTGCTAATTTTGATGTTCCCATTGACATAATCTCCGTAGCCCATGATAGCTGCGAAGTGATCATTCCCGAACCTGACAGTGCCAATGAACTTTGCAATAAAGTTTTATAACAGTTTAAGGTTGCCTTTCATGTGTCGGGAACATCCGCTATCAACAATCTAGAGAATGATCTGCATCACCTGCATTACACATAGACGACACAGATGGAATAGAGGTAGATGTGGAACCCGAGATGTTAGAGGGTTCCGAAGCAGGTATATTAGATATACATACATTAATAATTTTAGTCATCCATTTAAATCCTAGTATGTTATATATCCATTTCTGCCATCTATAACTACTATTTGCTTTAGTCTTAGTGAATGCACTAGGTGGTACTACATTCTTAGGAGGTGAAACTGGAGCTACAGGGACATCAATTATTGCCTTAGAATCTAAAGAAGGCGGTCTACCAAGCACATACTTAGAATGATTAGCGGGCCTAGAGGTATTCCGATTCTTAGGATTTCGTAAACGAGAGATTATAGCTTTAGCAACACATTTTTCATGACAATCCGAATTCATACTTTTACGACAAATAACACAAGGTGCATCAGACTGAATATCAAAAGTACTTAACGGTTTAGCATTCATTACATCACTATTTCTATTACATTTTCCAGACGCAACATCTATAGTGGAAGCAACGTGAGTCTTATTCATAGTCCTAGAGTGTTCTTCTACTTTAGCATTCCTTATTGATCTTTTCTTAGGTCGCAACTTCCTATTCTTCGATTGAGTGCTCCTAGGCTGTGAAGTGCGGACGTTTGGAAAAGACGCAACTATTCCTGTTTCAGTAGAAGGAAGCACGTTAGCAACTTGTGATTTGGCAGTAGGGATTCTAGGTGCACGATTACTAAGTGTTACTGGTGATAATCTCTTAATGATGGTTGGCGGAAGTTGTTCATACTTTCCTAACATTTCTCTTAACTTAGAGATAGTGTGAATCAAATTTTGATTTTCAGAACGAATATTACCAGCAAAATTCATGACTTCGCTAGTGTGAGCAAGATAGTGATCAAGTTCGTTTGATGCTTCATGACGAGTCTTATCGAGTAAATCAAATATGACACCATATTCCTGTTTAACTTTTACAAGTTCTTGTTCATATTTTGAGATTTGACTTTTCAAAGACACGTTTTGATCATCCAGTTGCTCAATTTTAGGATCAGAAGATTTTGCACTCAAGTGAGCGATTTTCTTTTGAAAACTAAGTTGATGATTGTGAATATCTTTTTCACACCAATGAAGACGACGTTTTGCATTGTAAAGTTTGTTAAGTAATTGTTTATTTTCAGCTTTTAAAGACTCGACCTGAAGCACATTATCAGTATTCTCAACAGTTACCACAGAGTCAACATTATCAGCAGAGGTATAATCAGATGCATGTGGCAAAGAATAGAATAACACAACATTATGGATATCAACACAGATAAAATCTTCCAAGAGTCGATCAACATCTTTTCTCAACATTTTCTTTTTACGTTTAGTATTAGAAATAGATGTTTCAGTTTTCTCGAAAACTACCTTCATCACTCCAAGTTCCTTATGAAAATCCTTTTCCCAAGCTAATGCACAACTTTTCAAATTTTTAACATTTGGTAAAAGATTTTTCTGAAAAATGTCTCTTTGTTCTCGCCCTAAAGGCGATTGAAAGTGTTGAACTTTGATTTCAGAATGATGTTCTATCTCATGTTCTAAAGTTTTGAGGTCAGCCATGAAAATATCAAAATATCTAAGAATTTTATGATTTTCAGGTTTTGACTTTACTTCACTGATTGAAGGTAAAGGACCATAAATTTGTGCATAATCTGGTTGGGGATTAACATTAGAAGACTCATGTGTTTTGATGATAACCCTTGGTGTGTTAGAAGAATCCGTTGGTGTGACGAAAGTGACCGGTTTTGAATAATTAAAAGGTTTGTTGTAAACAACAGTTTTTAATTTTGATCGACTCTCGTCTTCTGCATCTAATTCCTCTTGACGATGATATTCAACAACACTCATAGCAGTATCATTAATTTTATATTCTGCACTGGAAACTTCAGGATTTGGTTTGAATGTTTTTAGTGAAAGCTTTGGTTTGTAATCAGCTAAGTTTGGTCCATATCCTTTTGGATTGGGTTTTAATGTAAAATTTTCAATAGCTGTTACTGATTCACCATGTTTGTAAACAACAGTTTTAAACTCTTTAATTTTGTTTTGCAAGCCAATAATTTATGCAAGAAGGTCATCTACCCGATTCGTTGAATGCTTTTTGTATGAGGATAACTGTTTTTGACAAGTTAACAACTCAGCCTTAGCTTTTTGATTTTCCAAGGTGAGAGCGTTAATTTGCTTTTTATGTTCATGTTTCAGTTGTTCTATTTCAGACAACAAAGCATTCTTCGAAGCGGCTAGATCACGCATCTGTCTCTCTAAATATTTTTCGTTTTGATGAGATTTAGCAAAAGCGGCTTCAAAACCTTTTTCACGATTTTCTTGAGTTTTGAAAAAGTTGAGTTGCATTTGTAAGCATTCAAAATCCTTGGTTAACAGTGCATTTTTGCTTTTTAAGTCCTTGTTTAATGCATAACATTCCTCCATTTTGATTTTATGGTCTTGAATTAAACGAGCAAAATCTGGATGAGGCAACAGTTCGGCTTGTTCAACGTGAGTCACAACATGATCATTATTTAGATCCTCAAGTACAACCACGGAGTCAATTTGATTATCAAAGGAAACCATAAGGTCATCTTGATCGTCAAATGTAACTACAGGGTTTATTTGAAAATCGTCAGAATGAGATGTAGATGACTCATTTTGAACAGTCTGAGCCGTGCCGGATTCAGATATTGGCGGAGATATTAGTTCAGATATGATGATGGTTTGTTCGGGTACCTGAGACAAGCCATCAGTTTCATACACTGGGCCTGTTTCACTCATGTGTAACTCATGCATATTAGCCATCAACATAACAGCTGCATTGGCCTGCAAGTCCTCCATATCATCATCTGAGTCTGCATCTGCCATAAAGCTCTGTTCCTTGTTTGTGAGAGATCCACCAGCTTCATCCTTAAGAGCCAAAAGAAGAACCTCTTTGAAATAAGCACTGCCCCTAGTCCTTGGCTTTGGGCATGCATTAGCCAGGTGTCCCTTCTTATTGCAGTTGTAGCATCGAAGACCATTCAACCCATTCTGAGCATTTCCCTGTTCCACCACTGGAGCTCTGTTGTTATTCCTGCCCATAACATTAAACCCTTGACCACCTCCCATTTGACGACCATAACCACGATTCTGAACTTCAACTCGTCCATTGTTCACAACAGCCTGATTTCGTGTATTGGATGAGGAACGAATACGATTGTTGGATTTGTTGGTATAACGGCTAAAAGCATTAGCAATCATAACAAATCCCTGTTGCAATGCTTCAAACGGATCGGATTCCTCATTAG
>BPTQ01000005.1:310767848-310932621 GCA_019973895.1 Chrysanthemum seticuspe
TATGTTTTCTCAAATCATTGCTAGGGACTAGCAATATCTAAGTGTGGGGGATTGATGAGTGTCTAAATACTCATCATTTTTGTACAAAATAAACTGCAAAATCATCTGAAAACACTCAGAAACACATCAAAATGATCAAAATATCACAAATCAGTGTTTTATGTGTTTTAAATGCAAAAATATCAAAATCAGATGAAAAACATATCAAATTTGCAAAAATTGCAGTTTTAGTCCCCAAAGTTTCAAAAATTGTCAAAAATAGTCCCTGAGCCTAAATTTCAAAAGAAAAGTCACCAAAGGTCTTTTTAAAATCGTAAATTGTCATATTTAGTCCTTTGGTGGAAAATCTAAAAGTTTTGAGAAAATTACAGTTTAGTCCCTGAAAATCCAAAATGGTCAAAATTAGTCATTGGAAATTTCAAAAAAATGTCAAACTAGACCTTGGTCTATTAAAGGTTGGCAACATTAGTACTTGGATTACATTTTCATAATTTACAGGTTTGGTCCCTTGAATTTCAAACATTACACAAATGGTCCTTATGTTATTTGTTTCACAAACCAAATGGACCTTATATAAAACCCCAAGCCCAAACAAACCCCCTGGCCCAAATCCTTTACCCAGTTTATCCAACCCAAAACCAAACCCAACACGTTTAAATAAAAAAAACCGCCCCCCCTAACCTGTCATCCCCGACATCTATGCCTGCAATTCCAACACCTCTGTCTCCCCCCTCCTCCAGCCACCCCTACTACACCCCTTGTCTCCCCCCACCTCACCTACCAAACCATCACATTAATTACACCTTGTCCCTGTCCCAACTGTCTTGTACCAATTTTGGCGCCAAAACTATCAAACGGCCAAGATGCTTCATAAGTCATCCAAGGGTTGAGATTTGTGGTGGGATTATCTCAGAAAGGTGAGAGAAAGCTCTTGGAGCTATAAAAGAGAAGAAAGAAGCAGTTTCAAGAGTAGTTAGTCATTAGTTAGTTTTTAGTTTAGTTTTAGTTTCTTAGCACCTTTTACTTATTTTACCTTTCATTATCAGTTGTTAATTTCAGTTAATTGTATTCCCATTTTCCAGTTTCTGTAATTCTCAATTTGTACTAAGTTTTACATTTTAATCCAAATTCAATCTTTGGTCAATTTCAAATCTCAGTTTAATTTCTGTTTTTAAGTCTTTGTACTAGCTTATTGAGCATTCAATTCAATAAAGTTAGCTTGCTTACTTCATGTTCTCAGTTTAGGTTTATTGAGCAAAAGAGAAAAAAAAATGATTTTCCTAAGGTTTTGCATAGCAATTTTAGCTTAATTCTGGACAGATGGAAAAATTATAAAGATAGAAATCACAAGTTTACTAGCTTATTTATCATTGGTTAAAAGGAAAAAATTCAAAAAAATAGTATGATATGTCTGCATTTGGTCCAAAGTGGTAGCTTGGGTTTTGTATCTGTTCTGTGCAGGGCATGCAGTCAAGTCTCAGAGACTCTCTCAGCTTATTAAAAAGCTGTAAATAGCTTATTTAGGCCTGAGGGTGGGGGCTAAAGTGAGTCAGCTGGGTTGACTTTAGGTTTAGAGAAGCTCAGTGGTCATTGTTCCATCTAGCTTATTCAGACTAAGCTCCAAAATAAGCCACCCAAGGCTGTTTGTAAGCCTGCAGATCAGCACAACAGGTCATTCATTCATTTCTTCTCAGCTTAAGTAGATTTGTGAGGTGCTTATTAGGATAGCTATAAGGTATGCAGTAGTTAGTTAATCTCTTTTTAGGTCTAGTGCTTATTCCCGTTATTAGTTTTAAGATTCTCTAACCCTGTTGCCAACTGCCCTCCCTTTTTCTCATGGCTTATTTGTACTTAGGTTCAGCTTATTCACATTTTATTTGATCAATTGTCTTAGTCAAAACTGCTTATTGATAATCGGTGTAAACAGTCCTAGAATGTGTTAAAAGGGTGTTTGGATTAGAGTAGTAATCTAAGTCCATAGGAGATTCAGAGGATAGATTTGGTGAGGTTAGCTTTTATTTGAGTTGTGTAAAGCAGAAAAAGCATAATAGTATTAGTCTTTTCTCATAAAAGTCAAAATCCTTGTTTTCAATCTGTTAAGAGTTCATAGCTGTGGATTTTAATTACAAAACCCTGTATACAGGAGTAGAATTAATCTAGATAGCTTCAGTAGGTCATCACATGGCTTAAATCATTAGTTTCAATCTGTTTTTGGTAGATCAAAGTTGGGAAAAGTCAAATTACTAAATCTGTTTCAAAAGTCAAGATATGACTGCACCAGTTTTAAGCTGATCTTGCAGCTTGAGCACTAAGCTCATTTTAGTGATTTAGAGTCTGAGATTTGGTTTAGGTATAGTCAGCCAGGTGGTTTACAAGGCCTAATATCTGTTTTTGGCTTTAGCACTCTTGATAAGCATTTTAATAAGCTCAAACAGTGGGTCTGAACCACTGTTTGGCTAGTTAGGCAGTTGGCTTAGATCAAGGAACTGAGCTTGTAACTTGTTAAGTTTAGATATAATTAGTAGCTTTTAGCTTATTTTAGCTCTCTTTAGCTTCTGTCACTGTTTGGTAGGTTCTATAGCTTGTTTGCTTATTTTTCTAGCTTATTTGATAAGCAGTTGCACTGTAGCTCTTTATTTTCACACATAACCTGCTTGTTTTTCATTTTTCATAAATTCTTATTATCGTTTTAGATTTTTCCTGAGAATTTCATAATTTTTGGTCTTTATTTGCTATTTTTCTCAATTTAAAGTAGTTTTTAATCACTTTTTAATAGTTTTAATTGAAATTAATTGAGAAAAAGTTCCAAAAAATAATTTTTCAATTTTCTTAGTTTAAGAAAAATATAAAAAGCATAAAAAATATTTTTCCTTATTTTTCCACTTTTATTTGGTATTTTTCACAATTTTAATTAGATTAAATTAGTTTAAAATTGGTAGAAAATAGAAAATTAATCTGAAAAATACAAAAATAGTTTTGAAAATTCTAGTTTGTTATTTTAGACTTTTCCATTTCATAATTTCATTTTTCTAGCTTTGTTTCCTAATTTCTTGTATTTTAGATAATTATTAAATAGTTAAAAATAGTTTTTAATTAATAATAATTATTTATTAGTTATAAAAATAATTTTCTTTTTCCAAATATTTTCTTTTATCATTAGGATTGTAAAAATGTATTTTTCATATTTTTAGGATTTGTATTGTATAAGTTTCACTTTTTATTTTGTACGTTTACGTTATTTTATTTAAACGTAAGTTTTTAGTCTTAAGTTTTAAACGTTCATCACTTTAAATATAGTGATAGCGTTTATTTAATAGGTTTTATCTTTTTAACTTTCTTTAATTTTCATTTTAAGCCCTTGTAGTTTATGTCCTTTTTCCGTAGTTATAATAATTCTCAACCTCCTTTTCCGTTCAAATCTCGCGATCACTATACGTCTGATAATCCATTGCATAGCTCGCTGGGACATAACGACCCGGGGAGACCCTATACTCCTCAGATCTTCATTGATTTCGTGCTTAAGCAGTTTTAAAGCTGGTTACGGTCCGCCATTCACAAGTGGCGGGCTTGTGTGATTTAAGCTTGACTGTTTGGCACGCATCAAGCATCCAATTTGTTTTTCCAAATCCATTTTAGACCAATGACGTAGACCCCTGTTGGTCTTTCAACCAGTTCCCATACTTCAAGACGTTTGAATTGGTTGAGTTCTTCCTGCATGGATTCAATCTAGTTGTCTTTTGTCATTGCGTCTTTAATGTTTTTAGGCTCAGATTGGCAGACAGTGAGTGCATAAATGCAATGTTCACCGTCTGTGTGAAGACGTTGTCTCGTAACGACTGGTTGATTCGGGTTGCCAATAATATTAGCCAGAGGATGGTCTTTTGTCCATCTATGTGTAGAGGGTTGATGTTGGTATACATTGTGCATATTCTGAGGATTCAAATGGTTTGTTGAAGATTCCGCGACATCTGGTGCAGCAGTCTCATTAGCAAACGGGTTGAAGAACGCATTTGGATCAAAATCTGTAGGTGGGGGTACTTCATTCAGAATATCATCAGCCGGTTTATCATTGTTGGAAGCAGTTTGTTCAACTGTTGTGGTGGAGTCAACTAGTGTAGGTGCATCTTCAACAGTAGTTGTTGTAGCAGGTGTATCAGGTATAGGAATATTATCAGGTTGTGCAGCGGAAACAACGGATACACCTGGACCACGTTCATCAATATCGTCACTGAACAGAGGAGCAAATAACCTTTCCATTTGTTGACGAGTTAGCTGGGGGCTTTGTTCAGCTGATGATGGGGTTGAGGGAAGTTTAAACGGTTGTGACCGGGTTCTAAGCTGTTATACTTAGAAGCCATTTCCGTAAGTTCATCAAAATGAGCATGAATCGTTTCCATCACATGTTTTGTACGACGATTCTAGATTCGGTAACCTTTAGAATTCTCACAATATCCAATAAAGACTCCAATGTCAGCTTTGGCTTTGAGCTTTCCAAAATCATCACGATCATTATTCGGATAGCAAAGGGATCCAAATACATGAAAGTGTTTGAGATTCGGTTTATGGTTGTGGACAAGCTCGAAAGGTGTTTTGTTGTGGCGTTTTGTGATCATAGATCGGTTTTGAGTATAGCATGCAGTAGATACGGCTTCTGCTCACAAGTAATCTGGAATTTTAGCATTGATTAACATTGTTCTTGCAGCTTCCACTAACGTTCGGTTTCGTCTTTCAATAACTCCGTTTTGTTCGGGAGTACGTGCAATAGATGTTTGATGCTGAATTCCCACTTTCTCATAAAATTCACGAAGGGTTTGGTTAACAAATTCAGTTTTTTTGTCTGTTCTGATTAGCCTGACGGTGTTGCGGAGCTGAACCTGTATTTTCGTGAGAAAGGTGATGATCATTTGTGGAGCTTGGTCTTTGGTTCGAAGAAAGTAGACCCAAGTCCATCGTGAGTAATCATCAACAATTACTAAGATGTAGCATTTGCCATTAATCGTTTGCACGCGCATCGAGCCACACAAATCCATGTGAAGAAGATGAAGCACATGCTGAGAGCTGTGTTCCACCTTTGAAGGAAAATGAGCACGAGTGCTTTTTCCTTGTTCACAAGCTGAGCAAAGGTGATCTTTTGAATACCGGAATCGTGGGAGACCTTCAACTAGTTTGTGTCGAGCAAGGTTGGTGATGGTTTGAAAGTTTAGATGTGAGAGATGACGGTGCCATAGCCAGGATTTTGTTGATGTTGCCTTTGAAAGTAAGCAGATGGGAGATGAAGCAACCATGTCTTGCATAGAGATAGTGTAGAGACTAGAATTACGTGAGCCATACATAAGGTCATTTCCTTGTTGATCACGAATGAAACAAGTTTTCTCCCTGAAAGAAACCTCCAAATCTCCATCACAAAACTGACCTACTGAAAACAGATTATGACCGAGGCCTTCCACATAGTAAACCCTGCTAATTTTGATGTTCCCATTGACATAATCTCCGTAGCCCATGATAGCTGCGAAGTGATCATTCCCGAACCTGACAGTGCCAATGAACTTTGCAATAAAGTTTTATAACAGTTTAAGGTTGCCTTTCATGTGTCGGGAACATCCGCTATCAACAATCTAGAGAATGATCTGCATCACCTGCATTACACATAGACGACACAGATGGAATAGAGGTAGATGTGGAACCCGAGATGTTAGAGGGTTCCGAAGCAGGTATATTAGATATACATACATTAATAATTTTAGTCATCCATTTAAATCCTAGTATGTTATATATCCATTTCTGCCATCTATAACTACTATTTGCTTTAGTCTTAGTGAATGCACTAGGTGGTACTACATTCTTAGGAGGTGAAACTGGAGCTACAGGGACATCAATTATTGCCTTAGAATCTAAAGAAGGCGGTCTACCAAGCACATACTTAGAATGATTAGCGGGCCTAGAGGTATTCCGATTCTTAGGATTTCGTAAACGAGAGATTATAGCTTTAGCAACACATTTTTCATGACAATCCGAATTCATACTTTTACGACAAATAACACAAGGTGCATCAGACTGAATATCAAAAGTACTTAACGGTTTAGCATTCATTACATCACTATTTCTATTACATTTTCCAGACGCAACATCTATAGTGGAAGCAACGTGAGTCTTATTCATAGTCCTAGAGTGTTCTTCTACTTTAGCATTCCTTATTGATCTTTTCTTAGGTCGCAACTTCCTATTCTTCGATTGAGTGCTCCTAGGCTGTGAAGTGCGGACGTTTGGAAAAGACGCAACTATTCCTGTTTCAGTAGAAGGAAGCACGTTAGCAACTTGTGATTTGGCAGTAGGGATTCTAGGTGCACGATTACTAAGTGTTACTGGTGATAATCTCTTAATGATGGTTGGCGGAAGTTGTTCATACTTTCCTAACATTTCTCTTAACTTAGAGATAGTGTGAATCAAATTTTGATTTTCAGAACGAATATTACCAGCAAAATTCATGACTTCGCTAGTGTGAGCAAGATAGTGATCAAGTTCGTTTGATGCTTCATGACGAGTCTTATCGAGTAAATCAAATATGACACCATATTCCTGTTTAACTTTTACAAGTTCTTGTTCATATTTTGAGATTTGACTTTTCAAAGACACGTTTTGATCATCCAGTTGCTCAATTTTAGGATCAGAAGATTTTGCACTCAAGTGAGCGATTTTCTTTTGAAAACTAAGTTGATGATTGTGAATATCTTTTTCACACCAATGAAGACGACGTTTTGCATTGTAAAGTTTGTTAAGTAATTGTTTATTTTCAGCTTTTAAAGACTCGACCTGAAGCACATTATCAGTATTCTCAACAGTTACCACAGAGTCAACATTATCAGCAGAGGTATAATCAGATGCATGTGGCAAAGAATAGAATAACACAACATTATGGATATCAACACAGATAAAATCTTCCAAGAGTCGATCAACATCTTTTCTCAACATTTTCTTTTTACGTTTAGTATTAGAAATAGATGTTTCAGTTTTCTCGAAAACTACCTTCATCACTCCAAGTTCCTTATGAAAATCCTTTTCCCAAGCTAATGCACAACTTTTCAAATTTTTAACATTTGGTAAAAGATTTTTCTGAAAAATGTCTCTTTGTTCTCGCCCTAAAGGCGATTGAAAGTGTTGAACTTTGATTTCAGAATGATGTTCTATCTCATGTTCTAAAGTTTTGAGGTCAGCCATGAAAATATCAAAATATCTAAGAATTTTATGATTTTCAGGTTTTGACTTTACTTCACTGATTGAAGGTAAAGGACCATAAATTTGTGCATAATCTGGTTGGGGATTAACATTAGAAGACTCATGTGTTTTGATGATAACCCTTGGTGTGTTAGAAGAATCCGTTGGTGTGACGAAAGTGACCGGTTTTGAATAATTAAAAGGTTTGTTGTAAACAACAGTTTTTAATTTTGATCGACTCTCGTCTTCTGCATCTAATTCCTCTTGACGATGATATTCAACAACACTCATAGCAGTATCATTAATTTTATATTCTGCACTGGAAACTTCAGGATTTGGTTTGAATGTTTTTAGTGAAAGCTTTGGTTTGTAATCAGCTAAGTTTGGTCCATATCCTTTTGGATTGGGTTTTAATGTAAAATTTTCAATAGCTGTTACTGATTCACCATGTTTGTAAACAACAGTTTTAAACTCTTTAATTTTGTTTTGCAAGCCAATAATTTATGCAAGAAGGTCATCTACCCGATTCGTTGAATGCTTTTTGTATGAGGATAACTGTTTTTGACAAGTTAACAACTCAGCCTTAGCTTTTTGATTTTCCAAGGTGAGAGCGTTAATTTGCTTTTTATGTTCATGTTTCAGTTGTTCTATTTCAGACAACAAAGCATTCTTCGAAGCGGCTAGATCACGCATCTGTCTCTCTAAATATTTTTCGTTTTGATGAGATTTAGCAAAAGCGGCTTCAAAACCTTTTTCACGATTTTCTTGAGTTTTGAAAAAGTTGAGTTGCATTTGTAAGCATTCAAAATCCTTGGTTAACAGTGCATTTTTGCTTTTTAAGTCCTTGTTTAATGCATAACATTCCTCCATTTTGATTTTATGGTCTTGAATTAAACGAGCAAAATCTGGATGAGGCAACAGTTCGGCTTGTTCAACGTGAGTCACAACATGATCATTATTTAGATCCTCAAGTACAACCACGGAGTCAATTTGATTATCAAAGGAAACCATAAGGTCATCTTGATCGTCAAATGTAACTACAGGGTTTATTTGAAAATCGTCAGAATGAGATGTAGATGACTCATTTTGAACAGTCTGAGCCGTGCCGGATTCAGATATTGGCGGAGATATTAGTTCAGATATGATGATGGTTTGTTCGGGTACCTGAGACAAGCCATCAGTTTCATACACTGGGCCTGTTTCACTCATGTGTAACTCATGCATATTAGCCATCAACATAACAGCTGCATTGGCCTGCAAGTCCTCCATATCATCATCTGAGTCTGCATCTGCCATAAAGCTCTGTTCCTTGTTTGTGAGAGATCCACCAGCTTCATCCTTAAGAGCCAAAAGAAGAACCTCTTTGAAATAAGCACTGCCCCTAGTCCTTGGCTTTGGGCATGCATTAGCCAGGTGTCCCTTCTTATTGCAGTTGTAGCATCGAAGACCATTCAACCCATTCTGAGCATTTCCCTGTTCCACCACTGGAGCTCTGTTGTTATTCCTGCCCATAACATTAAACCCTTGACCACCTCCCATTTGACGACCATAACCACGATTCTGAACTTCAACTCGTCCATTGTTCACAACAGCCTGATTTCGTGTATTGGATGAGGAACGAATACGATTGTTGGATTTGTTGGTATAACGGCTAAAAGCATTAGCAATCATAACAAATCCCTGTTGCAATGCTTCAAACGGATCGGATTCCTCATTAGTTTGACTATGAAGTGTTTGATCATTGTTGTTGTTGTAAGGAACCAATTGATTTTGTTAAGGTTGCTGTGATTGATCGTTTGGTGTGACTGAGGCAGTTGGTTGAGTTGCTTGTTGAGGAGGATAACTTTGTTGAGCATATAAGGCAAGTTGTTGATTTTCCGGATGTGTAGGTTGAGCAATTTGAGCACGGAGAATCCTTTCCCGATCAACTTCCTTCTCATGAGGCTTCAAGTAATCGTACAACAATCCATATGTAGAATGATGCATATTCTTCACTTGACGGAGAAAAATGACATACTTCTCCCATTCAGGACCAAGACTACTCAGGAACTTAGTATTCACTGCAATTCTTGGCATGATGATGCTGTGTTTATCCAAATCATTGATGATGTCTGAAAATCGATGATGATAAGACTCTAGTGTCTCTACAGGTTCAATCATGAAGTGTTCATAAGCCAAGTAAATTTTGGATTCCAAATCCTCCTGATTGAGTACTGATCCTTCCATAAGAAGATGAATATGGTCCCACATTTCCTTTGCAGTCTTTTGAGCATCAACAGTTTGAAGAATTGGGTTAGGTAATCCTAAAAGGATATATTGCATTGCAAGCTCATCAGCTTCATAGTGTAGAAGTTCTGTTTGATTTAGATCTGCAACAGTAGCAATGTTTGTTTGTTCATCTCTTGGTGGAACAGCATTAGGATCTCCGGGTACAATAACAGTAGGCATCTCAAAAGGACCTTCCAAGATAACCTTCTTTAAGAACTTTCCATGTGGCTTCTTCAGATCACAAAACCTAAAGAACCTTATCACCCATTGATCGTAGTTTCCTGGAGTGAGCATTGGAGGTCTATCAAGTGATCCAGCCTCATGAATTGATTGTTGGCTGCTTAAAGCTTCACACATCTTTGCAAACCAAGTAGGTTCCTTTATAGTGTTCCTTGATGGATGTTGATTGAATTCATTAGTGTAGGGTTGAACTTGAAGACTAGGCGGTGTTTGAACCATTTGTGGTGGGGGAATTGCACCAAGTTGTGGAGTATGTTGTTGATTAAATTGTTGTTGATTCCATTGTTGATGTTGTGGACTTAGTTGTTGTTGTCGTTGAGAATAAGTGTAAGGGAAATAGTTAGAGTATTGTGGTTGAGACATGTTGAAAACTTGTGTTGGTAAAAATGGATCTTTGTAGTCAAATGAACCTTTGATGAAGAAGTATCCTTAGGCGTAGAAATCACAATTGCCAAGTAGCACTTATGCGTAAAAACACCAAAGTTACACGTAACAATAAGGAGTTACGTGTAGATTTAGCTTACGCGTAAGTATGGAAAATACTCTAAAGTTATGCGTAGACAAAAGTTATGCGTAGAAAGTTAGGCGTAGGATTATCTTATGCGTAAGACTAGGCTTAGGCGTAAGAAAAATCTTATGCGTAGGATTTCTACGCGTAAGCTTATGCTTATGCGTAATTTTAGGGTTTTATCCCAAGTGATCTTTTACACTTCACAGTGCAAAAGATATCCAAAGTCGACGTATTTTCAGACTTATCCAAGTAAGAAAACACGGAGTAAACCACGAAGATGAAGATCAAACCAAGGATAATCTTACGCGTAGGATTAGGGTTTTGCTACACGTAGGATTACTCGTAATTTTGATTTTGCCCAAATATGTTTCTAAACCAGTTTTTGTGTGTTGAAATAGCTTCAATAACACCAAAAGACACAAAAGTGTGAAACTTGATGATCCAAAGCACTCAAAACAGTTATGCGTAGAACGATACCCACGAACAAAAACAAGCTTAAAAACTTAGATCCACGCGTAAAGTTTGAAACTTTTTTCCAAAAACAAGTATTTTAACACCTTAAAACGTTAAAAGTACAAGAATCTTGGATTAAAAAGTGTAAAAAACAAGTTTTTAAGCGAACCAAAGTATCAAACATGTGTTTTAAGCGTATGACCGAAACCCACTTCAAAAACAAACACTATTCACCCAACTAGTAGGCGATTGATACCACTGTTAGGTCACTAGTTTTACAAACACAAGTAATATAGAAAGAGATAAGGCGATTGAACAAGGAAACCAAACACACACACACAATATTAAAGACGGTTATGCGTAGGTATGTGAAAGAGAGAATAACTTGAACAACCAACCTTCAAATGAAGGTTTACATAGAGTATTTATAGGAGGAAAGCTAGGGCAACACTCCTAGTTTCCATCCTTTCTTTAATGGGCTTGGGCCTAAGCTCATGGGCCTTCTACATAAGCTTAAGGCTAATAACAAATATAAACGCCATAATAAAGCTAACTATTACATATTAATTACTAACACTTGATTATGGTTTAGGAGTGATTCCAACACGAATATTGATTATACAAGAGACATGTCGTGAGAAGAATATTTTTGGATTTTTGATTTTATATTGTTTTTGTATTTTTTGAAAGATTTTATATTTTTATATTTTGTTTTTGTTGGTTTTTCAAATTTTGTATTTTGTTTTTCAAAAATATTTACAGCGAAGCTATTTGGAAAATCATTTTCAAGAAGATTCGAGAAGACGTTCTAACTCCTCAAGGGTTAGGCTTCGCATTTCAATTCGTCGAACTAAATCGTCAAACCTTTCTTTAGGAAGGGCTTTAGTAAATATATCGGCGAGTTGGTAATCTGTCTTCACGAAAAATAATTCAACAGTACCTTCTTCCACATGTTCTTTTATGAAGTGATAGCGAACTCTGATATGCTTAGTCTTTGAGTGATGAACAAGATTGCATGATATGGCTATGGCACTTTTCGAGTCACAATACATAGGTATTTTATCGAAAGTAAAGCCATAATCTGTGAGTTGTGTTCTCATCCATAGAACTTGAGCAAAACACGCAGATAGAGACACATACTCAGCTTCAACGGTTGAAAGTGCAGTGCAATCTTGTTTCTTTGAAGACCAGCTGACTAACTTTTCACCCAAAAATTGTGCTCCTCCTGATGTACTTTTTGCTGTAACTTGATCACATGCGTGGTCCGCATCTGAAAAAGCAATTAGATCAAATCCGGATTCCTTAGGATACCAAAGTCCCATGTGAATGGATGTCTTCAGATATCGAAAGATCCGTTTAACCTCTTTGAGGTGCAGTTCGGTAGGCTTTGCCTAAAACCGTGCTAATAAGCAAACAGCAAAATGAATATCGGGTCGACTAGCAGTGAGGTACATGAGAGAACCAATCATGCTCCGATATTTCTTCGGATCAATAGGTTTCCCAAACAAATCGGCTCCAATTTTTGGTGAAGTTACCATTGGTGTTCCGACCGAATCACAATTATCCATACCATGATTTTTCAAAATCTCAGTTGTGTATTTAGCTTGATTTATAAAAATTCCACGACGGGACTGATGTATTTGTAAACCAAGAAAGAATTTTAGTTCCCCCATTATGGACATTTCAAATTTGCTTTTCATGAGATTTTCAAAATGTTTTGAAAGATTCGGATTAGTGGACCCAAAAATGATGTTGTCCACGTAAATCTGAACAATCAAAATGTCGTTTTTGCATTTTTGTGTAAACAAGGTAGGATCAACTGTTCCTTTGGTGAAATTGTTTTGGATAAGGAAAGAGGACAGTTCGTCATACCACGCTCTCGGAGCTTGTTTCAAACCATAGATTGCCTTTTTGAGTTTGTAGACGTAGTCTGGATGTTCCAAATCGATGAAGCCTTCTGGCTGACTCACGTACACTTCTTCTTTCAGAGTTCCATTCAAGAACGCGGTCTTAATGTCCATCTGATAAACCGTGATGTTTTTGTGAGATGCATAGGCTAAGAATATCCTGACTGCTTCAAGTCTAGCTACTGGCGCGAATGACTCTTCAAAGTCTATCCCTTCCTCTTGTCTGTATCCTTTGGCCACAAGACGAGCTTTGTTGCGAATTACAGTCATCTCTTCATCCCTATTGTTCTTCCATAACCATTTGAGATCAATGACGCGAATGTCAATTGGTCTTGGAACCATTTCCCAAGAGTCATGAAGACGGTATTGGAGACGTTCCTCCTGCATCGCTTCTATCCATGCGGGTTCTGCCATTGCCTCGCGAATGTTATTAGGCTCTATATTGCTAATTGAGAAAAGGTAAATGCACAAGTCGCAATCGGTGGCAAGTTGGCGTCTCGTCTGAATTGGCCTTGAAGGTTCACCAATAACTTGTTCAATTAGGTGGTCTTTTTTCCACTTCAGAGTAGAAGGATACCGTTGGTTATACGTGTGCGAGTTAGATGGTTCTCGTAAGCTTGAGGATGATTCAGCTGATTCCGTAGCAAACGGGTTTTCAAATAAGTCTTCATCTAACGTTGCATCGTTTTGGTTTTGGTTTTGCTCATCAACTGCTGGTAGAATGGGTGCAAGAACTTGAGTAGATGTAGATGATGTAGATGGAGTTGGTGCATTGGTTTAGACCGTTGTAGATGCATCTTCTGTTGGTGGTGGTGGATGATTTTGAGCGGGTGCAGCGGAATGATGGTTTGATGCATTTGTCGAAGTTCCACCATAGTATTCATCGAACATTAACTCGAAGAAATTCTCCCATTCTTGTTCTTTAGGATTGTCAAACGAAGTTGATTGAGCTCTTTGAGGTACGAGTCCTGAACTGATGTGTCCAGAATTCTGTGGGTTTAGTGCGGGTTCTAGAGTGAGTCTCTCAGAAGCCATCTTGTTTGTTTTAGCGGAATGACCCGTTGTAAGAAGTAAATTATCCAATTTTTTGATAGTTTCATTTTTATCCAGAATTTCATCAAGAAGAGAATCTTCTCGTTTTGAAAAATCAGCAATCAACTGTTTCTTCTCTTTTTCAAGATCAGAAAGCAGTGTTTTTTGTTTAGAAAGTTGGTCATTTAGTTCAGAAATTTCCTTGTTTAAAGATTTTATTTTCAAGTTCAAATTCACATCAAGTGTGTCATACTTGAGTTGCAATTGTTTTTCTCTTAAAACAGAATCTCGATAACCAATTTCTAATTCTGATAGTTTGTTTGTATGAAATTCAAAGGCTCTTGCGTTCTCTTTGTAACTCTCAAGCTCAGCGGTCAATTTAGCATTCGCTGCCTTAACTTCGCGATTGACCGTTCTAACTTTCTCAATTTCAATGCCACAGTTATTGATTAATGATTCAAAGTAAGCACGTGTTTCCTCATCAGTCTCAGTATTTTGTGCCACACAGCCTCCACTAGGATCCACATCTGTAGTTTCAGAGTTAGTATTGCTACAACTCGGATTGTCCAGGTATGTATCATAAGTAGGTGCTGGCGTTACAGAATGCTGTTCGTCATGAGTAAACACATCAAATTTGACATTGTTATAGCATGGATCAATGATTGGTACCTTAGATACTGCGTTGGCGTCATAGACAGGAGGTGCATCAGAGTCAGTGTCGTACTTAGTCTCCTGAAGATTTGCCATGAAGATGCAGTTCGCATTGATTTCCTCGAGGTCTTCCAAATCATCCACAATAGCGAAAAAATCATTTTCCTCAGCACTCAACTGCATCCCTGCTTCTTGCTTCTGTGCTAACAGTATAGCTTTCCGAAGAAACTCAGCATTCTTCTTTTGTGGCTTATTGGGACAGTTTCGTGCCATGTGACCCACTCCTTGACAGTTATTACACTTAACCTGATTACCCTGATTTACATTTCCATAATTCCCAACGACTGGAGCTGCAACATTCCCATTCTGATTACCCACTGCTCTATTCCTAACATTCTGACCCAACTGATTACCCTGATTCGGAACCGCCTGATTACCCATGCGAAATCCAGTAGCATATCCCTACTGATTCCCAATTACTCCAACCATTTGTCCTTGACTACCCATATTCACACCCGGCTGTGCAATTTGCCTCTTGCGAGTGTTTGATGAAATCCTTTGGTTGTTGTTAGTTGGTGTGGAGTAGCGACCTCTGAATGCTTTACCCAATAAAGAAAATACTTGTAACAAAGCTTCTTCGGGTTCCATTTCAAGATCAGTGATTCCTTGTTCCTGGTAATGTTGTTGTTCTGGTGGATAGGTTTGTTGTTTAGGGATAACAGCTTGTTGTTGTGGAATGTATTGCTGCAAGTTGTTGTTAGTGGAAGATGATGAAGCTTGTTGTTGTGTATTCACTGAAGGTTGAGTCTTTGCAATAAGAGCCAATGGATCATGATTCTTTGCCAATCTTTCTTTCCTGACTTCATTCGCTTCAGCTTGGTTTTGTTTCAGAAAATTGTTTAGTTGATCAAAGTTCACCTGATGTAAGTCTTTTGTTTGGTTGACAATAGTGACATATCGTCCCCATTCTTCTGGAAGATTGTTCAGGAACTTGATGTTTTGAACGATAGTTCTGGGTGCTAACTTGTTTCTGATAAGCTCATTCATCAAAGTACAAAACCTTCCATAGTAGGATTCAATGGATTCTCCTGGAGTTGAAGTGAACTTTTCCCATTCAGTTAGCAGCTTATTCTCCATGTCTTGTTGACCAATTTCTGTTCCATGACAAAGCCGTCTAACACGTTCCCACATTTCGAAAGCAGTTTCACAACTGTCTACAGCAGCAAAGATGTCTCTTGGTAAACCCAGTTGGACAATATGAATTGCCATGTCATCTGCATCGACTTGTTTCTGATCCTCTTCAGTGTATTCTGATTCGTTTTGAAGACGAGAAGATGGTGGGATGGGAGGTGTTGCATCAGGATCTCCAGGGACTTGGACTTGTCGAGGTATGAAGGGTCCATTTTTAATGGATTGAATCATCAATTTTCCAGTAGGTTTGGTCTTGATGTAACGAAGCATACGACTTGTCCATTGAAGATAACCACCTTTTTCCAACATAGGAGGACGGTTTTCGGCACCGGCTGCATGAATTTCTTGTTGAGTTGCCATTGATGAAGGTATGATATGATAAAGTTGATGTAGGATCGATTCAACGATAAAGGAGATGTGTTGGATGAAGATTAAGCTCGGTTTGAAGTTTTTCTGAAAGTCGTACTCGTAACCTTGGTTCTTAGGCCTAAAAAAAATTTTCTCCCAAAATTTGAAATTCACTAGAAAAATCAATTCTAAGGTCGTATGAAAAATTTGAGTTATGACAGTTTTGACGCCAAATTTGACCGAAAAAATTTGAATTTGGGTCCAAAAATTTGAATTTTTGACCAAAATTTTCCAAGTTATACCAAAATTTGAATTTCGCATAAAAATTGAACGTTTAGTCTCCTCAAAAATTTAAATTTTACTCAAGTTTTCCCGCCAAAAAACTCTTTTTTTTTAAAAAAAAACTTAGGCGTAGACCGAAGAAGTTACGTGTAGGATGGCTTAGGCGTAGGATTCCTTAGGCGTAGGAAATGCTTATGCGTAAGTTTAAAGTTAGGCGTAGAAAAACTTATGCGTAAGACTTAGCTTATGCGTAAGACAAGGCTTAGGCGTAAGAAAAATACTTAAGCGTAAAGTGTTCTACGCGTAAGTCTAAGCTTATGCGTAAGATTAGGGTTTTGCCCAAAAATCCTTTACACTATCACAGTGTAAAAGATATCCAAAAGTCGAAGTGTTCCACTAACTTATCCAAGTGAGTGAAGCACTGAGTAACCGTTGAAGCTCGAAGAATCTGCACCAAAAGCTTATGCGTAGAACCTTATGCGTAGAAATAGGGTTTCGAGGTCACTAGTTTTTCATTCGCGCATAACGTTAGGTCAAAACAATTTAAAACATTTTATGAAGACATAGGGTTTGTATTTAAAACAATATAATAATGTTATATTTAAAACAATATAATAATGTTAGTTTTTCATAAAGGTAAATACACTTGTTTGTATTTGTGTTGTAAAAGTGTTTTACGCATAACGTGTTGGGTTTGTGATAAGGTTGATAACGTGTTGGGTTTGTGTTAGATATTGGTTTCTAATGGCTTCTGAGAGACTCGCTCTAGAACCCGCACTAAACCCACAGACTTTTGGACACATCAGTTCAGGACTCGTACCTTAAAGAGCTCAATCAACTTCGTTTGACAATCCTAAAGAACAAGAATGGGAGAATTTCTTCGAGTTAATGTTCGATGAATACTATGGTGGAACTTCTACAAATGCATCAAACCATCATTCCGCTGCACCCGCTCAAAATCATCCACCACCACCAACAGAAGATGCATCTACAACGGTCGAAACCAATGCACCAACTCCATCTACATCATCTACATCTACTCAAGTTCTTACACCCGTTCTACCAGCAGTTGATGAGCAAAACCAAAACCGAAATGATGCAACTTTAGATGAAGACTTATTTGAAAACCTGTTTGCTACGGAATCAGCTGAATCATCCTCAAGCTTACGAGAACCATCTAACTCGCACACGTATAACCAACGGTATCCTTCTACTCTGAAGTGGAAAAAAGACCACTCAATTGAACAAGTTATTGGTGAACCTTCAAGGCCAATTCAGACGAGACGCCAACTTGCCACCGATTGCGACTTGTGTATTTACCTTTGCTCAATTAGCAATATAGAGCCAAAGAACATTCGCGAGGCAATGGCAGAACCCGCATGGATAGAAGCGATGCAGGAGGAACTTCTCCAATACCGTCTTCATGACTCTTGGGAAATGGTTCCAAGACCAATTGACATTCGCTTCATTGATCTCAAATGGTTATGGAAGAACAAAAGGGATGAAGAGATGACTGTAATTCGCAACAAAGCTCGTCTTATGGCCAAAGGATACAGACAAGAGGAAGGGATAGACTTTGAAGAGTCATTCACGCCGGTAGCTAGACTTGAAGCAGTCAGGATATTCTTAGCCTATGCAGCTCACAAAAACATCACGGTTTATCAGATGGACATTAAGACCGCGTTCTTGAATGGAACTCTGAAAAAAGAAGTGTACGTGAGTCAGTGAGAAGGCTTCATCGACTTGGAACATCCAAACTACGTCTACAAACTCAAAAAGGCAATCTATGGTTTGAAACAAGCTCCGAGAGCGTGGTATGACGAACTGTCCTCTTTCCTTATCCAAAACAATTTCACCAAAGGAACAGTTGATCCTACCTTGTTTACACAAAAAAGCAAAAACGACATTTTGATTGTTCAGATTTACGTGGACGGCATCATTTTTGGGTCCACTAATCCGAATCTTTCAAAACATTTTGAAAATCTCATGAAAAGCAACTTTGAAATGTCCATGATGTGGGAACTAAAATTCTTTCTTGGTTTACAAATACATCAGTCCCCTCGTGGAATTTTTATAAATCAAGCTAAATACACAACTGAGATTTTGAAAAATCATGGTATGGATAATTGTGATTCGGTCGGAACACCAATGGTAACTTCACCAAAAATTAGAGCCGATTTGTTTGGGAAACCTATTGATCCAAAGAAATATCGGAGCATGATTGGTTCTCTCATGTACCTCACTGCTAGTCGACCCGATATTCATTTTGCTGTTTACTTATTAGCACGGTTTCAGGCAAAGCCTACCGAACTGCACCTCAAAGAGGTTAAACGGATCTTTCGGTATCTGAAGACATCCATTCACATGGGACTTTGGTATCCGAAGGAATCCGGATTTGATCTAATTGCTTTTTCAGATGCGGACCACGCAGGTGATCAAGTTACAGCAAAAAGTACATCAGGAGGAGCACAATTTTTGGGAGAAAAGTTAGTCAGCTGGTCTTCAAAGAAACAAGATTGCACTGCACTTTCAACCGCTGAAGTTGAGTATGTGTCTCTATCTGCGTGTTGTGCTCAAGTTCTATGGATGAGAACACAACTCACAGATTATGGCTTTACTTTCGATAAAATACCTATGTATTGTGACTCGAAAAGTGCCATAGCCTTATCATGCAATCCTGTTCATCACTCAAAGACTAAGCATATCAGAGTTCGCTATCACTTCATAAAAGAACATGTGGAAGTAGGTACTGTTGAATTATTTTTCGTGAAGACAGATTACCAACTCGCCGATATATTTACTAAATCCCTTCCTAAAGAAAGGTTTGACGATTTAGTTCGACGAATTGGAATGCGAAGCCTAACCCCTGAGGAGTTAGAACGTCTTCTCGAATCTTCTTGAAAATGATTTTCCAAATAGCTTCGCTGTAAATATTTTTGATAAACAAAATACAAAATTTGAAAAACCAGCAAAAACAAAATATAAAAATATAAAATCTTTCAAAAAATACAAAAACAATATAAAATCAAAAATCCAAAAATATTCTTCTCACGACATGTCTCTTGTATAATCAATATTCAGTACGTTTCTAGAAATGTCATTCAACAATGATACGGGCATATACAGATGCTTGAGCGAGAGTTCTTTAAATGTTTTCCAAAACATGTCGTTTCTCAAAATTTCTTAATAAAATGGCTTTCGTATACTTCAGTACGAAACCCAGACAAAAATGATAACTTTTGATTATTCTTTCAAATCAAAACTCGTGCTTTTTAATGAAAATCACTAGTGTACGCTTTAGTGCACTACATTTAAAAATGGTGAGAAATCATCATCATCTTGAGCACTCTTTCAAGATTGTGCAAAAAGATTTTCAAAATCTTTTAAAATATTTTGTGCTCAAGATAACTCCCTCTAAAACCCTTTAATTGATTATGCTTTATTAAAGGGGGAGTATAAAACAAAATGTTCCAAATTCATGCTTATATCATATCCGTTTGTCTCCCTAAAAGATTCTAAAATGTTGTTTAATCCGTTGATATAAAAAATATCACGAATATGCTATTTTTGAGGGGGAGGAGACGTGATTAAAATGTGATCAAAAAGTTTAATGATCGATGTTTGAATCTCAAAATGAGCTCGGCTCAGTTGAAACCAATGAATTGACGAGCAATCATGTACCATCTCGAGAAACTTTCTATGACTTGACCAGGACGGGTAATAATTTCAAGCTAGTTCTCTAGTGATGTAAACGTGTCTCGAATCGGTCTAGCTCATTTAAAGTCGATCAATTCAAAAAGTGCGAACTCTACCCTCTATGTGCAGATTTCTGTCAAAACTTATAAGCACATGTGAAGGGGGAGTGTTTCTGAAAGTGTAAAACTCTCAGAGTGTTCCAAACATGTTTTCAATCATAAACCCTCTGTGAGATTTTCAAAGAAAAGGTTTTATGGCAACAATAGGACAATCATGGAGTTATAAGGTGACTAAGGATAGGAAATTCGTCCTATGATCTGCCAGAGCCGGAGGGATCTACCCAAGGACATCACAAATAGTTAGTATTAGAAGTCCTTAGGAATGATTGAAAAAAGGAGTAATGTGAGAAAGGAGAAAGAAGGGGTTGAAGAATTAAAAAGAAAAGTAAAAGAAAGGGTGAAAAGTAAAAGCCCTCCATAATTCAACCTTAGGGCAGAAACCGGGTTCAATTCATCTGCTACTGGTTATCACTAGATGACACTGGTATTGAAGACAAAGACGTCATGGACCCAGTGACGCACTGCACTAAACCTTCTAGCCACTCAATTCCTCTTAAAAGGATTTGTTTCATTCTCACTGGGAACCCTACATAATCTATCAACTTTCTCTTAGAGATAGTTGATATTGAAGAAGGAGACCCTCTCCCTAGTCTCCGCTCAGGAAAACCAAAATGCACTAATTGAGTCTAGAGCCACGAGATTCATCAAAAGATCTCATAGGAACACTTGACATGACATCGCTTGTTATTCATCAACTAGGACACAAGTGATATATTCTAGAGTCCTACGCAGATCTTAGCAATCTGCCAGAACATTTATGAGAAGTTTCACATCTGTGATCTTCAGTGATTGAATGGAAACTCCTGCCAGGGTCAACATCAAGCAGCCCTGACAGCAGGTCACTTCGGTAACTCCCCGTGGATTACGCTTAGTGTGTCTCAAACGGTCTACAATCATGGGGTGATGCTTCGGTGTACCTCAGCGACTCATCTGAACTGTAGGTGTATTTCGGTACATCGCGTTATCTCACTTGTGGGACTCTAGTTCAGGAACGGCCTTTGTAAGAATTAGAGATGTGTTTTCACACTATGCTGTTAACACCCTCGAAATTCAAACTTGTAAGTGCCGGAATCCGCTTATTTCTAACCTGTTTTTATGTTTTCTTCTTATGGAAGCTCCGGAGCGGATTGATCGTGCAGATTTTCCACATGCTCATACCAACAACACATGAAAGTTCTCATCATAATCAAAGGCTACACAAAGTTAAAGATGATTCTTCGTCAATGTCAAAGAATCCTCAAAGTTTAAAGACTCGAGAAATACATCATTGGTAACCAAAAGTCAAATAGAAGTGTGAGCATGGTGGAGAAAGGCGTGGAGACACCTAACCTATGAAGTTGACAACGGCAGACAACTACATTAACTGATCACAAAGCATGAAGGAACAAAGAATTAAGACTATTCTATATCTACACGCAAAGTTCAAGATCAAGGAAAGTAAAGATTTTATCAAGTAGAGCATCTTTTGAATGACCACCCCTTAGGGGGAGATTGTTAGCCTTAATAGTTTATTAGAAGTGATGGTCATTCACGGTTAGGAACTTTGTAACGTGTGTTAGATATCGTGCTAGAATAGGCAATGGGCTCGTGGATTGGACTAAGCTAAATGGGTATTAGTTTATTTAAGCTTGCCTTATATCCAATCCAACCCATGTCCAAGCCCACGAAAGCCCATGGAAAGCCCTTTAGGGCATCATGTATTCCAACTATAAATACCCCTCAAATGGTCATTTGAGGGGTGTGCATGAAAGTGTGTGTGTGTGTGTGTTTTTCCTTTGGAATATACAACATATTGTGTTCATCTTTATCTCACAACATACACGGTTTTATAAACATCAAGTCACCAACATCTTAATCTTTCCTTCTTTATTTACGCATAGGTTTGTGTTTGTGTTGTTCGTGTTTTACGCATAGCGTGTTGGGTTTGTGATAAGGTTGATAAAAGTAAGGTCCTACAATTGGTGATGAAAAACGGTGAAGGCGTTGATGTAATAGTAGCTTTGACGTCTTCTGACATTCTTCTTTCTTGTGAGAAGAAATGCCTTGATTCGAACAATCTCCCTAGTGTAGAAAGATAGTTTTCTTTGAACAGTTATGCTTTGATGTAATCTTTAACTTTGTTCTTTTGATCATTGTTCTTTGTGATGAAAGTGATAGTATGTTGTAGTCTGCATCAAGTCTGCCTCAGGTCTGCTTCGCTGCTACAGTGTCTCCACGTCATTCTTCAACATGCTCACACGCTCTTTGACGTAGGAATTCAGTACTGATGTAGTTCTTTAAGTCTTTAACTTTGTAGATTCTTTGATTTGACGAAGAATCACTCTGACTGTTGTGTTGCTTTTCGATAGAACTTCCATTAGTGATGATGTTGGCGTGAGCATGAGAAGAATCAGCACGATATCTAACATACGTTACAAAGTTCCTAACCGTGAATGACCATCACTTCTAATAAAAACTATTAAGGCTAACAATCTCCCCCTAAGGGAGACTCGCTCTAGAACCCGCACTAAACCCACAGACTTCTGGACACATCAGTTCAGCACTCGTACCTAAAAGAGCTCAATCAACTTCGTTTGACAATCCTAAAGAACAAGAATGGGAGAATTTCTTCGAGTTAATGTTCGGTGAATACTATGGTGGAACTCCGACAAATGCATCAAACCATCATTCCGCTGCACCCGCTCAAAATCATCCACCACCACCAACAGAAGATGCATCTACAAAGGTCGAAACCAATGCACCAACTCCATCTACATCATCTACATCTACTCAAGTTCTTGCACCCGTTCTACCAGCAGTTGACGAGCAAAACCAAAACCGAAACGATGCAACGTTAGATGAAGACTTATTTGAAAACCCGTTTGCTACGGAATCAGCTGAATCATCCTCAAGCTTACGAGAACCATCTAACTCACACACGTATAACCAACGGTATCCTTCTACTCTGAAGTGGACAAAAGACCACCCAATTGAACAAGTTATTGGTGAACCTTCAAGGCCAATTCAGACGAGATGCCAACTTGCCACTGATTGCGACTTGTGCATTTACCTTTGCTCAATTAGCAATATAGAGCCAAAGAACATTCGCGAGGCAATGGCAGAACCCGCATGGATAGAAGCGATGCATGAGGAACTTCTCCAATACCGTCTTCATGACTCTTGGGAAATTGTTCCAAGACCAATTGACATTCGCGTCATTGATCTTAAATGGTTATGGAAGAACAAAAGGGATGAAGAGATGACTGTAATTCGCAACAAAGCTCGTCTTGTGGCCAAAGGATACAGACAAGAGGAAGGGTTAGACTTTGAAGAGTCATTCGCGCCGGTAGCTAGACTTGAAGCAGTCAGGATATTCTTAGCCTATGCAGCTCACAAAAACATCACGGTTTATCAGATGGACATTAAGACCGCGTTCTTGAATGGAACTCTGAAAGAAGAAGTGTACGTGAGTCAGCCAGAAGGCTTCATCGACTTGGAACATCCAGACTACGTCTACAAACTCAAAAAGGCAATCTATGGTTTGAAACAAGCTCCGAGAGCGTGGTATGACGAACTGTCCTCTTTCCTTATCCAAAACAATTTCACCAAAGGAACAGTTGATCCTACCTTGTTTACACAAAAATGCAAAAACGATATTTTGATTGTTCAGATTTACGTGGACGACATCATTTTTGGGTCCACTAATCCGAATCTTTCAAAACATTTTGAAAATCTCATGAAAAGCAAATTTGAAATGTCCATGATGGGGGAACTAAAATTATTTCTTGGTTTACAAATACATCAATCCCCTCGTGGAATTTTTATAAATCAAGCTAAATACACAACTGAGATTTTGAAAAATCATGGTATGGATAATTGTGATTCGGTCGGAACACCAATGGTAACTTCACGAAAAAATTGGAGCCGATTTGTTTGGGAAACCTATTGATCCGAAGAAATATTGGAGCTTGATTGGTTCTCTCATGTACCTCACTGCTAGTCGACCCGATATTCATTTTGTTGTTTGCTTATTAGCACGGTTTCAGGCAAAGCCTACCGAACTGCACCTCAAAGAGGTTAAACGGATCTTTCGGTATCTGAAGACATCCATTCACATGGGACTTTGGTATCCAAAGGAATCCAGATTTGATCTAATTGCTTTTTCAGATGCGGACCACGCAGGTGATCAAGTTACAGCAAAAAGTACATCAGGAGGAGCACAATTTTTGGGTGAAAAGTTAGTCAGCTGGTCTTCAAAGAAACAAGATTGCACTGCACTTTCAACCGTTGAAGCTGAGTATGTGTCTCTATCTGCGTGTTGTGCTCAAGTTCTATGGATGAGAACACAACTCACAGATTATGGCTTTACTTTCGATAAAATACCTATGTATTGTGACTCGAAAAGTGCCATAGCCATATCATGCAATCCTGTTCATCACTCAAAGACTAAGCATATCAGAGTTCGCTATCACTTCATAAAAGAACATGTGGAAGAAGGTACTGTTGAATTATTTTTCGTGAAGACAAATTACCAACTCGCCGATATATTTACTAAAGCCCTTCCTAAAGAAAGGTTTGACGATTTATTTCGATGAATTGGAATGCGAAGCCTAACCCCTGAGGAGTTAGAACGTCTTCTTGAATCTTCTTGAAAATGATTTTCCAAATAGCTTCGCTGTAAATATTTTTGAAAAACAAAATACAAAATTTGAAAAACCAACAAAAACAAAATATAAAAATATAAAATCTTTCAAAAAATACAAAAACAATATAAAATCGAAAATCCAAAAATATTCTTCTCACGACATGTCTCTTGTATAATCAATATTCTGTACGTTTCTAGAAATGTCATTCAACAATGATACGGGCATGTACAGATGCTTGAGCGAGAGTTCTTTAAATGTTTTCCAAAACATGTCGTTTCTCAAAATTTCTTCATAAAATGGCTTAACATAACAAGTGACTTCCAAACCCTATTTCTTCATAAAATAATACACTTGTATATAACATTAATATATTGTTTTTCATAATAATGTTATTATATTGTTTTAATAATGTTATTATATTGTTTTAACATAACATTATTATATTGTTTATGAAAAACAAGTGTATTTACCTATTTCTTTATAATAGTGATAGAGTTAAAACTAGTGTGTGTGTGTGTGTGTTTTATGTTTGAATTTGAGTTATAAGATTGTCAGGACCGATTAACATAAGATTTATGTGGTTTGGAGGTCGGGGTTGGTGGAAGAAGATGAAGATCTTCATCCTTTCTAGTGAGAGAAACTAGAGAGAGGGAGGAGAAAACAATGGAAACTTTATTAAGAAAACACACAATACATGTAACCAAATGATTCACCTCACCCCTCATGGAGAGTCATGAGGGGTATTTATAGACTCTAACTTTGCCACATAAACGATACTAGTCCCTAAGGGAAAAGTATACTACGCATCTAGTCCAATTCACGCAAGTGACGTTATCTTTATAAAAAGCGAGGCTAACAATCTCCCTCCAAGATAGCGTCACACGTGAATGGTTACAATGAGACCTATAAATACAAAACAAAGCAAATTACAATAATAATGAACAATGTTGACTTTCTTGAAGTGCAGAGTCTCTGTAGTCTAGATAGTGAGGCAAACTTGAAGTTCTCTTCTACCGACGACCTCGGCAAATGATCTTGTTGTAGCTCTGAACTTCAACAGTAACGGTCTAGTTAGGTTATTACTCCCTCCTAACTAGTGAGCCTTTTTTCTTTTTCTGCTCCCTCCTGAACCGACAACACTCTTCCAACACGTCTTTAATCTTCAGACACGCAGCGGAGAAAGTAAACTCTTGAAGCACAATGGTTGTCGTTCTGGGAACATCATACCAACATAACTCACTTAGTATTGCATCCAAGTTGGTAAAAAGCCCCGATGTACACCACACTACTTCTCCTTATTCGGTCTTCAGCAAAAATCCCTTCGTAATCCAATCACGGAAGATGAAATACCAACTTCTCCCTCCTGATGGTTGCGAGCTATCAGAATCATCATAATGTTGCATACATGCCGTATTACCTTCTTTGATGCAATATTAACATCATAGCTTGATCATAATTTCCGTGAGAATATGTCGCACAAATACTCTCAATACTACTTCTCTCAAACCAACCTGTAATTGAACCTCCTTTGAATTCACCGGCTAATAGTAATGACCACATATGGAGAAAGCCCGATACGACTGACTTGAAAAGGAAGCAAACATCCCAACTTTGTGACTTACTGCTTGTTCTAAATTTTTGAACAATCCACAACGCCGTGTGACACTGAGCACTACAACGTAACTCCTTAAAATGATGGTTACACACTGTGAGTACTACAACGTAACTCCTTACCAGTTTTAACCAGATTTTCAAATTTCATAATGTGCTCCAACAAGTTATCTTGAGACATGCATCCAACCAACCAACGTCTCAAAGATAAAGAAGTCCACCCGTGAAAAGTCACTTCAATTTCGCATCAATAATACTGTACTAAAACTCCGTAGCCATTTTTTTCAAATTTTCCTCAAGCCGTGAATATATGTATCCCTCCGTGAAAATTTTACCATACCAAAATATGCCATTCTTAACCATTAAAAAGAAAGTTTGTATCCAAAATTTTTCTATCCAAAAAAATTCGGATGACAAAACTTTACTTTTATACGTCCAAAAATGCAGCACAACATAGTCCAATTAGAAGCATATTAATCAAATGACCCAAATCCTTTTCCCAAATATATCAGCGTAAATAACTTGGGCCCATGTAAGATCCATTATCCAATTTGAGTATCACATAGAACCGGTTTATGAAGCCCACGATGCAAATCCAATTGGATATAAAACGTTAGAACCAGATTATCTCAAACCTCCTAACCCTAGAGACACATTCTCAAATATTCTCCTACCACCAATAATTCTCTCCCAATACAGTACTGAGAAAAAAAACGCTCCTCATCAATCAATCATACGAATCTCAATCTCAAATCCCATATCCCTCGTCAAAATCACATCCGAATCAACACACTTAGAAACCATACCAAAACTTGATTATCTATTACGGTTCAAGTCCGAATCAAGAAGGGTGAAGATCTTCAAGATCCTTGATGAAGGGTCTCGGGTAAGGTTTTAATCTTTGATTTGAGTCCTGAACGATCTTTAAAGATAAGAGATAACATAGTTGTTATATTCTTGTCTTTTAATTCGGATAGTGACAGAGATATTGATCAATGATGATGAGGATTCATTTGAAATAATATATAAAAGATTACAAAGAAAAGAATCCGAATCTGAGATTGTTTTTAATATTTTTCTTTGAAGTTTTGAAATGAATGAGAGATGGGGAGAGATGTGAGGGTCCTTTGAAGTGAGTCTAGATGTAGGATAAGTTGGTTTTGGATTCGGATCTCACAGACTGATGATGGTTTAAAGTAAAACTGAGGTCGTGAAGTTTTTTGGTATTAGGTATTCAGATGTGGTCGTGGTCAATGATGTTTTTACGCTTAACTTTTTCTCCTTTTCTCTTCAAATCCTTATGCGTAGCCTTACGCGTAACGTTATGCTTATGCGTAATCATACGCGTAAACATATGCGTAGGCCATAGGCGTAAGCCAAGGCTTAAGCGTAAACGCATACGCGTAACTTCACAGCTACGCGTAACTCCACTGTAGATTCTTCTTACGCGTAAGTTTAGGGTTTTGACCCTTTGACCAATTTTTCCGACGAGTTTTCCGACTGAAAAATCCGACCATCTTCATAAAATACCCAGAAAAGCATAAAACTGCTTCTGTTTTTGCTAGTTTGACCACGAAGATGACGGTTGACCACATTTGTCTCACAGATATTTGGTACAAAAAAAGCATAAAAAGTAACTGTTTGGACAGAATATACCCAAGACAGATATACATGAAGAAAGACCAGGACTTTTTGTTTAGACCAAAAAATAAGGATACCAAAAACATGAATAAAACTGTTTTACCCACAAATCGGAAAAAAAAATTTCCGACCACAAAATAAGCGCAAAAACAGTTAAAAAACATGTGTAAAACCAACATAAATCAACAAACAACAACCTTGGTACGTTATACCAATTGTCAGGACCGATTAACATAAGATTTATGTGGTTTGGAGGTCGGGGTTGGTGGAAGAAGATGAAGATCTTCATCCTTTCTAGTGAGAGAAACTAGAGAGAGGGAGGAGAAAACAATGGAAACTTTATTAAGATAACACACAATACAAGTAACCAAATGATTCACCTCACCCCTCATGGAGAGTCATGAGGGGTATTTATAGGCTCTAACTTTGCCACATAAACGATACTAGTCCCTAAGGGCAAAGTATACTACGCATCTAGTCCAATTCACGTAAGTCATGTTATCTTTATAAAAAGAGAGGCTAACAGACACTTGTCCCTCCACCTAGTAATCAAACCATAATAGGAACAAAATGGGTTTATAAAAACAAATTAGATGCAAACGGAGTAGTGTCTAGGAACAAGGCTAGACTCGTTGCTCAAGGGTATAACTAACAAGAGGGAATAGACTTTGATGAGACCTACGCCCCCGTGGCTAGATTAGAGACTATAAGAATACTTCTTGCGTATGCTTGTGTTACTGATCTAAAGCTTTATCAAATGGATGTCAAAAGCGCCTTTCTAAATGGTTTCATAAATGAAGAAGTATATGTAGCTCAACCTCCGGGCTTCATTGATTTTGAAAAACCCAAACATGTGTATAAATTAAAGAAAGCCCTTTACGGTCTTAAACAAGCTCCAAAAGCTTGGTATGATAGACTCAAGTCATTTCTAGTTAAACACAACTACACCATGGGGTTAGTTGACAACACACTTTTTACTAAGAAAAGAGAGTCACATATAATCATAGTACAAATATATGTAGATGATATTATATTCGGATCCACTTGTCAAGACATGTGTGATGATTTCTCTAAAATCATGCATTACGAGTTCGAGATGAGTATGATGGGAGAACTTAGTTTCTTTCTTGGTCTACAAATAAAACAAGTAGAAGATGGTATCTTCTTTAATCAATCTAAATACATCAAGGAGATGTTAAAGAAATTCGGTCTAGAAGAGTCAAAACCAATTAGGACTCCAATGTCATCCGACACCAAACTCACAAAAGATGAAGACGGGGAATCCATAGATAATACTAAATATCGCGGCATGATAGGTAGCCTTCTCTACCTCACGGCAAGTAGGCCGGATATCATGTTTAGTGTTTGCTTATGTGCTAGGTTTCAAGAAGACCCTAAAACATCACACCTAGAAGCCGTAAAAAGGATATTTAGATATATTAAGGGTACAACACAATTAGGATTATGGTATCCTAAGGGCACGGGAGTAGAAACAATTGTATATGCAGATTCTGACCATGCAGGTGATTACGTTGATAGAAAAAGTACAAGTGGGGTATGTACTTTTATGGGATGTTGTTTAACATCTTGGTTTTCTAAGAAACAAACGGAACTTGCAATTTCAACAACCGAAGCCGAGTACGTCTCTGCCGGCAAAGCATGCCAACAAGCACTATGGATGAAACAAGCGTTAGTAGACTACGACATCCACCTAAGCGACATAGCCATCCTATGTGACAACAAAGGTGCCATCGACTTAAGAAAGAATTCGGTATTGCATTCTCGCACAAAGCATATAGAGATTCATCATCACTTCTTAAGAGACAATGTTCAAAAGAGGAACATCTCTATTGAGAAGGTAGCATCCGAAGACAACATAGTCGACGTCCTCACCAAACCGTTGAAGCGGGAACAATTCAACTTACTTCGTCTTGGTCTTGGTCTAATGGAACAAACGTCGTAACTTATTTGACTCTACAAGGTATGTAAACACTAGCCTTCTTCTTTCTGAGTCTAGGATCTCTATTTCATGCACAACTCACAAACAATACGAGAATTTTCAAAACCCAAGATAAGTTTTCGACTTATAAGCCTTCTTATTTATTTTCTTTCAAACGCATATACATTTTCAAAGAAAAACTCTTTTCAAAATGTTTTCTAAAAGAATGATACCTTCCCGTATCAATTTCACAAAAGCAATTTCTCACGTCTAGGACAAATCGCTTTTTCATTATTAATACAAAGTAAAAACCCGTTTTCATTGCATCTCATGTCTTTTGAATGCTAAAGGGGACACATAACAAATATGTGTTTTCGGGTACATTCATTTAAGCAACAATGAATTAGGAGCATTGATAACACAAAATTACGTATTTGTGTACTAAATATGTGTTTTCGGGTTATCTCAATAGGATGCTTTTTTTTTCTACTTCTAGTTTATTTTTCTTTTTCCTTTTAGAGGTCGAGATAACCGCAACTCCAAATAGTTTGCATATAGGCACACAATAGGCAAAAAATTTTCCAAAAAGAAAATTTTGTGCTGCCTGAATCACCAGACCCACGGATCCCAGCCTTCATGCTGGACGGATCCCTCAAGGGAAGGATCCGTGGGATCCGTGAAGACAGAAGCTGTTTTTAACTTCTATTCTTCTCACTTTGGATGGGAAATCCACATTTGTTTCATTTTTGGGAGTATTCTTTTTAATGCTTGTGTTCTCATGATCACATGCCTTGAATTCATATCTAATCATTAGATTTTAATCCACATTTTGGGTCAAACATTCATTACAATGCTTTGTTTTTCTATATATAGAACTCTCAAAATACTTGCATACTCCATCTCCTCTTCAAACACACTACATCATGTCATCCAAAAACCCTTTAGGAGAATCATCTAGTACAAACAATCATGATATCCAAACCTTTATACTTCCACCATCCAAAATACCACAATCAAATGCTAGGATATCCGCACGGATTAGTATCCGATCTTGTTGTTTAGCACAACCAACCTCAAATGGTTCATCCTCAACAAATAACTCACCACAAGATGCTTCCATAATAGCACCTCCCTCATCACCAACAAGTACACCAACCTCATCACCACCCAAAGTCACTCTTTTGGAACTCCTTAAGACTCCAACAAGATCTAACCAACCTAAAGAAAAATAATTAGTCTTTTCAACACCCCCCACATCTCCAAATACTATTTTTCAAGATCTTGAAACATCACCACCATTAGCTCCCATCACATTACAAGAACATCTAGGTTCTTTTCCACTATTTACAAACATTCCGGATGTTGATCCATATTTTCCTACTTTTCCACCACAACTTCCGCATAACTCAAATCAAAACAACCCGGAAAACTTCCGCACTCATTACCCACATCATTTACATTATGAACATTGCCAATCCACTAGGGAAATCGCAATAGAAGTTAGGGAAGAAATGCGTTTCATACTCAACCTCATCCTTGATCGTATCAATACCATTTCTCATCAAAACCTCCATCCATAACCTTATGCAAGCATGGAAGGAATCACTACTACTATTTTCTACTTTTAGTATCATTTCTTTTCTTTTGAAGTCATTTTCAAGAACAAGTCTTGTTCTTATTTTTACATGCTTGTAAGTGGTATAAATGCCACTACAATTTGGTGTTTTATTACAAGGCATTGTTTACATACCTTGGCTCCCAATCTAGATTCTCGGCAATCACAAGATTATTTAAACATGTTACTAACCTTTCTTTTTGTAGGATATTTATTTTTCTTCACTTGACGCCCCAAACAAGGGGCAGCTACCGCCAAGGGGGAGTAAGAAATACGTAGACTACTTTTCTTCCAAGGGTTAACTTTTTGTTTCGACAAAAAGGGGGAGAAGAAGTAAAACTTAGGGGCTTTCGGCTTTCAAAATTTACATCTATTCCTAAGTTTTACTCATCATAACATTATGTTTTGTCATCAACAAAAAGGGGGACATTGTTAATACAAGTAAACCGTAAAACCGTTTATTAATATTTTGCGATCTCTTTGTGTTTTGTTGATAACAAATATAATGTTATCTTAAGTACAATTTTAAGGATACATGTTAGTTTTGTAAAGCATTTACATATAGCCATTTAAATACAAAAATGTAGTAATTAAGCATTTGTTGTAATAGTTTTTTAGGATGGGTAAAAATCATAACCCATGGACCATAACCCATGGATCTTAACCCATACCCAAGAAGACTTGATACAATGTATACTTAGATACATTGAATCTAAAGATAACCCATGGACCAACCCATAACCCATGACCCATAACCAAAAAACCCATGGGCAAAGAGGAGCGTTCCACGGATCCCTAGGATTACACTAGACGGATCCCAAGTGGAAGGGATCCGTGGGATCCGGGGGAACAGTGAAGAAGTTTGCCTATAAATAGAGAGCCATTTCTTCATTCTAACTCACCCCTCTTCTTACTAAATCTCTCAAACACTCTCATTCTCTTCTAACATATAGATCACTTGATCTAAGAGAGTTGTTCTTCTTTCTTTCTATTGTGATCCTCATATAGGTCCTTCTCTAAGGCGAGATCACGAGCATTCTACAAGTCATCCAAGCAAGGGGTCCTTGATTGATTTGTCACTCCGCAAGATTTCTGTAGCGAAGATCTTGTATTTGATATTTCACATATTTGTTGTGTAATAGTCGTGTTGGTTTGGTCCACCGTGTTACGGACTCGGTATCTAGCTTTGTACCGGAAAAAGTGTAAGCAACGTTGTGAAGGCTTCTCCGCCAAGTGAAGGAGTTTGTTAACATAGTGCTTGAACTATCGAGTAGGTGACTCGGGGAGTGGAGTAGGGCAAGGAAGGTGTCCTTGTAGCCGAACCACTATACATCGGTTGTGTCTTTTCTTTCCCTTCGCTTTACTTTATTTACATGCTTTATCATTAGATCTATACTTTCTCTACATACACAAGATCTCACATATTAACGAATCTAAAAGTTTTTGAAACTAACGTAAAATCGGCAAAACTATTCAACCCCCCTTTCTAGTTTTCCAGAACTTTGATGTCTTCTCATAATCCAAAATGGACTATTGGGGGGAATGAGAGAGTTTGACATTGGATCAAGTGTTGATTCAATATTTTGATTTTGTTGGCCAACCTTTTCAAGTGAGTTTGTTGGTAGTGGTGGAAGGTGAGATGGCTAAAGAGGTAAGTCTTCTACATTATGAGAATGTGGATATGATTGTGAGGTGGCTCTAGGCACTAATGATGTTGGTTGAGTTGTGGAAGGTATGTTTGGTTTGATAGAGTTTGGTGATGAAATCCTAGTGGAAACAATTTTCTTGGGGATTAGTTTGATTGGTTTCCTTGGTGTAGGAGAAATCCTAGCATTAGTGGACTTAACCGGAGATGATTCGGTTGAGGAAACTTCATGTATGATCCTAGGAAGTTTCTTGGGTGGTTCTTGAGTGGATGAGTTAGCACTAGGAGCCATTCTCATGATGAAATGACTAAGGAAGGTGGTTGTAATTGCTGATAATTGTGTTTGTGTTTGATGACTAAAGTGTTCTTACCAATATGGCTTATAAAGGGAAGAGCTTGGCAAATGCATTTAAGACTTAAGCCACTAAGATTCTTGGAAATGTGATGATTAACATGCACAAGGTTGAAGTTCAGAGTTTCACTGATCTAGGAACTCATTTAACATGAGATGGAGTGTTTGAGTAAGGAAGATGAGTTGAAATGATTGTTTTAGCAATGTTAGACATAAACTGTCACCCGGATCCCACGGTTCCCTCCTTGGAGGGATCCGGTTAGGGTAATCCTAGGGATCCAGCTCTCAGCAGTTATGACATGTTTGAAATGAGGTTTCTAGGAGCTAAAGCCTATCTCATTTTGAGTGTTTCAGTTCTCCTAAGTGTTTTAAGATGAGAGGGTACTTGAATGATCAATGGTAATAAGTGTTATATCAAATGATTGCTTCTTATGGAAAGGAGATGGGACAAGATGACTACCAATGGATGTCCAAGAATAACACTAAGAGTTTTGGTGGTGTCAAGTCATAATAAATGATCCTAGTGATCAGATTCAAGCTTGAGGTGAAATTTGAAAAATCTTTAAAAAGCAAAAGAATTAAAAAGCTTAATTCTTGACCCATTTTGAGATAGAGATGACTAGAGACAATTTCCTAAAATTGTTCAATATATCCACCTAAGTGTTTTGAAAGATGAGAAACAATTTGTGAGTATTGAAGCGGAAATATGGTGAGTTTTGATGTGTTGATAAATCAAAAGGCAATTTAACTAAGATCTCAAGTAAGCCATAAATGTGTCTAAGCCTTTCTCATCCTTGAAGTGGACTTAGTTGGGTTCTAATATCATGTGTTTAGCTAATGTGATGTTTATCTAGAAAGTTTTCATGATGTAAGAGATGTTTTACTGCTGATCTGATGTCACGGATCCCACGGTTCCCTCAAGGGAGGGATCCGTCTAGGCTAATCCTAGGGATCCGACATCTGCAGATATTAATCTTCACAGAATTGATGTGCAAATTTTGCACACTAATAAATTGTTAAGCTAAGCAATAAGAACATACATGTCATCACAAAGCACCACTTATAAAAACATGATAAAGTAATAATATCCAAATTACCACAAACCAAAGTGCTAAAACATAATCATTCATACATAAAAAAAAAGAAAAAAAAACATATTCCTATTGTCTCTTTCGTCAATCCTTTCTTTTCCTTTTTGACGGCTTAGTGAGGTTGTAAGCAAGGTTTTGAATCATACCCCTCAATTGTTTGAATTCCGCGGTTTCGTTTGGAATGGTTGGAAGTTGTTCGTAGTAATCAAAGGGTTCCAATTTGATGTTGGCTATGGGGTCGACATCTTCTTCTTCTTCTCCTTCCGAAGAGTCCGAGAGAGCTTTAGGTTTCTTTCCATTAACCTTGAAGCGTTTAGAGGGCATTTTGGTAAGAGGTACCATTACATGATTGGCAAGGAAATGATCATTGTTGATAGGGGATTGTTAGGAATTGGAAATTCCATAAGTAATGTATCGGTCACCCCAAATATTATCTAGCATAAGTTAGCTCGTAGACTTGTAGTTCATACGTTATTTATTAGTTAGTTAGTTAAGTTAGTGCAACACCGTGGAGGACGGACGGGTCTTTACCCAATGTATGCCTGATCCACAGCCCGTAGGTGGCGTTATATGTAAAAACTATAAATAGCCCTCTCCTCATGTGGAGAGGGTTGGTGCTTTCATTTCTCTTAATCATACAACTTCTTTTTCTCTCATCTCTTTCTCTCTCTAGAAAGTATCCCACCCATCTCTCTCTCTCTAAAATCTACTTGTTTGATTCAATCCTAATACATGTTCTTTGATTAAAACAATAACCAATATCCTACAAATGGTATCAAGAGCCATGGTTTGATCTTGGATATCTTGTGTGCTTGAATCTTTATGTGGTTATTGTTGCTTTCATTTGGTTCGAATTTTTATTTGTGTTTGCACCAAGTTTGAATTTTATTTGGTTAAATATGTTAAAGATTTGTAATTTAATGTTTACTAGGGGTTGATTAGTATAGTTTGATGTTTGGTTAAGTTTTTTAATAAGTTTCGGGGCTGTTTTTGGTAATTTTCGAGCAATACTTTTTGACCATATTCTTGGCTGTTGCTGGTGTTCATCTTAGCGACGTGGCCTCATATTTGTCTATATTCACTGTTTCTCTGTAGCGACTTGAATATCGTTGACTTTTTTGAAAGTCAATAGCGACTTGTTGTGTTTAATGATATTGCAACTTATCAAAACCGTTTAGCAACTTATGTCAAGAAATTAATCTAGCGACTTGTGACCTTAACCAACAAGACAGAAATGATGAATGAGAAAACATTGACCATGTCCAAAACCAAACACCAATACATCACACGACCTCAGGTTTCATCCATCCTTGGTCCTAACACATAAACTATTACGAATCTGTGAGACTAATTTCGACCCACAACCATTCATAACGAAAACTTAATTCTAAACCAAGACTCAAACATCAGTTTCAACAAATATAGATCTCAGCATATCTTGTTATATCCAAGTTTCATCCAAAGACTCAACCCACAAGAGACAACCCATCATTGATCTTATCGAAGCTCATTACTTCTTTTCATATCCGAATCTTATCAAGAAAGAACAAGAAACCAATCGGTTTTCATCCAATCTTTCCATTCGGTGTTACAAAAACAAAAACGAAAAACAAAACAAGATATCAAACCTACCTTAAACCTTTCCTGAAAACGATCTTGAAGTTTTTTGTGGACATCAACGATATCAAAACTAAATCGTTTGTGTTTAATCGGATTGATTTACGATTCAGGAGGGTCTAATTCATTATTTTTCGTGGCCCTCGGTTGATATCAGTAAGGAGATCCCAAGGTGTAACAGTTTGTGGTATTTTTGGGAAAATAAGGGTTAGACGAATTTCTGTCTGGTGACTGCGTTTTTTTTGTTGAGAGGATATTAGGGTTGCTTAAAATTAGGGGAAGTGAGTTTAGTGGCCTTTTATTATCAATCATTTAGGGTTAATTCTGGACTGGGCCGCAGCATTACTCAAGTGCACTTGGGCCTACGAGTTTCTCTTTGCTTCTGGGCTGCGTAAGTTTTATGTAAATGTGGGCCCGAATTTTTGCTGAATTGGTGGGTGGTATAAGTTGTTGTTAAGGGTTAATTGATTTACGGGTAGATTAATTTGGACCACGGTTTTAATTAAGCTTCATTTATCCGAGATTACTTTGAATTTTGGGATTGATTTTTCGGGTTCATTGGAAATAACTACCGTGCTAGTTATAGTCATATCGTGAAAGTTCAAAAACTAAAATCACCTCTTTATCATCTACAAGATCCGTAAATTCATTTCACACAATCCTTCTTAATTAATCATTGTCTCACGGTTTGGTCTTGATTTTAGTAAAATCCCGCGAAAGATTCTATTTCTCGGTTTAAATCATAGACTTGTAAAATCCCGTGCATTCTACCACATCATGTCTTACTCTACTGACCTAGTGATTTCAGAAGTGATTAAACTGTATGATGCTGTAGACAACCATGAGAATATTAGTTATACTGAACGGTTACAGATGATGGAATCAATTAATGAGGATGTGAGATCTCCGTGTTCAGAATCTAATCAGAGAGAATTGCACCAGTCTAGGCTACAGAATAACATGCATAAAGAAAGTAGCATTGAACCTTATCAACAACTTCACTCTCACCTCATGTTACTTCTACCCATAACAATGGAACGAACATGTATTGCCCTCTTCCATCAGGACTTATCCACATTAACAGGAACTTTGTTGTTAAACCTAGAGCAATTGGAGCTACAACTTGACAAAGAGAAATAGTTCCAGTGCTGCACTTCAAGTGATCTACAAACATTTTCAGTCATTCATTAGAAGGGAATTCACATCTGATTATAATCAAGACATGACTAAAATATCTTTCAAGAGACACACTGGGATGGAAATTAGCATGTTCACAGAGACTCTTATCCATCTCATGGATAATGTGGAGAAGTATATTGAGGAAGTTACTCAGAAAGATGACAAAGTGGATGAAAGTCTGGTACAGTTGAGAGATATTTGTGATGAGTCGGGTAATGTATCAGTTGAAGAATTGGGTGTTGCTGAATGTAGAATGTTAGAGACAACAATAAATGATGTAACCAGCTGCTCAGTAACTCCTGCCACACAAGAAGTGGATGCTGTGAACAAAAAGGTGAATGAATGTCAGGTACAATCAATAAATTGTAGTGTTGAGACCAGTAAGGCATCGGGTGATGGATCAGTTGACACTGAATACAGAGGCTCAGAGACAGATAAGCTTGAAACAGCCAGTCGTTCAGTGACTCTTGTTACTCATGATGTGGATGCAAATATCAGACCTACCAATGAACATGTGTCATGTGATGAGGTACCCTTAACTGTTCAACATAGTGAATCTGCTAATGTACCTAAACATTCTGATCTTAATGCTGAACATGATTCTGATAAATGTTCCTTGGTTGAGGCTGAGTCTAAAAATTTCAAAACAAATGATATGGTTGATAAAAACGCTTTTGATGAACTTTCAAACAAATTCTCAAAACTTGAAAAACATTGCATTTCTCTTGAAATTGCAATACAGAGTAAATAAGAAAGCTTTCAACTTAACAAACCATGTAAACAACCGGAACTTCCTGAATTTCGTGAACTTTTTGAAATTAACACTTTGAAAGCTTAGCTTCAAGACAAAGAGTCAACTATCAACAATTTGAAGAAACATATTTCTAATATTCATGTGAAAAGTAATTTGGTTACAAGTAATTCTGATGTTAATACTATTAATGATATTCAAATGAAAAATGATGAATTAGCGGTTTGTGTGGCCAAATTTCTAAAGGAAAATGAGTCTTTGAGAAAGCATCACATAGAACTAAGTGACTCTGTCAAAGAAGCTAGAACTAAGTCAATAGAACAAACAAACTCTTTGATAGCAAAAATTGATGATCTCAAAGCTCAACTTCAGGAAAAGAGTTTCGCTATTGTTGCTTTAAAAAATGAGCTCAGAAAAACAACAGGGAATAGTGTGAACACTAAGTTTTCAAAACCATCAATCTTGGGGAAACCAGTTATTAGACAACCGAATGCGTTTAGATCTGAAAGACCAAAATTTTCAAAAAAGCGGTTTGGCTCCCAAGTTGATGCGAAACAAGTTTTGACAAAACCAGTCACTTCACCTCACTTGCCTAGGAAAATTGATATGAATGACTTGTATAAGAACTCTTATCTAGAAATGGCTAGAAAGAAGGCACATAATCGCAAAGACGGAATTTTAGGTGCAAGACCTAGGGTGATGAATTCTTCGAGATTTCAAGGCACTACTAGTAGTTCTAAACCATTACCTAGGAACACTAATCTAAAGACTAGGGATTGGCTTATATCTAAGATTAGTTGCGTTTTGATTAAAGCTATTCCCATAGCATATCTCTCTAAGAAATCTAGATCTATTTCTGAATCCAATAAAGCTGTTTGCTCAAAGTGTCTGAAATGTATATTTAATGCTAATCATGATAAATGTTTCACAAAATCCCTGAATAAAGTAAATGCTGATGCAATGGTACAACCTGTTAAGTCTAGGATTTACACTAAGTCATCCACAGTGCATATGAAGCAAATGAAACCAAAAGCTTCGCCTAGATGGTTACCAACTGCTAAATCTTTGGAAACTAGGAATAAGGATAAGTCTTCCACTATGAATAAGAAGCCTAACAATCCTAGACCTTGCCATAAGTGGATACCATCTGGTAGAATTTTTAAGGAAGCTGGACTTAGGTGGATACCTACAGGAAAGATGTTTACCAATGGCAATCTCAAAGTTGATCGTGAAACCCCAAAGGGTTTGGATACTGATGTCACTAACCAAAATATATGCAATCAAGTTTGTAATATTAGTGCAGGTAGTCCTTACAAAGTTGCAGATACTTCGATCTTTCAATACATGGACTGGCTTAAAGTATGGATAACAAAAGGATTGATATCTCATAACTCACGGGTTCAAGTTACTCAACATTGATATTCGAATGACTATGACGTCTGTTCACATCAGTTCAGGCCTCGTTCTTCAACATTCTGGCGTTTGCAGATAACACTTCAGGCCCCGTTCCTCAAAGAAAAGAAAAGTGTACGCCTCAGTGCGCTTTATCTTCAGAAGAAGAGAAATCTTCATTTTTATGACCATTCTCATCGACATTCTTCATCAACAAGCTTCATGTTTTTCCACGCTCTTTCAACCTTCAAGTGGGTCTACGTTCATTGGTGTATATTATTATTCACTTGTTAAATCAAAAATGGCAACTTCGGATGCAATTTTAGAGGGGGAGAAGAGTGAATATACCAAATGATGATGGATGTTTGAATAATGGTCATACGACTTTATGTTTGATGACTCTCCTCCAACGCCTAATGTTTCACTCACTAAGGATAAATGGGATTCATTGTTTCAAGATATGTTTGATGAGTATTTCCAATCGCTAGCGAATGTTGATCATCTAAGAAGTACAACTCAGACTACTCAAGAAGCCCAATCTCCAGTTATTTCTCAAGGCGTTGTTAATTACTATCATTGCAGTTGCACTCATGAATAGTGATCCGCTCTTTGGTATTCCTTTGCCAAATCTTCACGGATCATTGTTTCATTGTTCTTTCCTAAATGTGCACTCTGTAAATCAACCACATGAACATTAAGGAAAATGACTTCCTCATCTACTCAAACACATTATTGGTGAATCTTCCAGATCTGTCTTTACATGTATACCTTTAGGAAGAATGCATTGATGTAGAGAAATCATTTGCTCCGGTTCATTCAGTGGGTCAATGTACATCCGATTGTATGTTTATTCACGTGTTCGACATTTGACACAAGTTGATTACTTCGAAGTTACTCATTTATCACTTATTTGAGGTTGAAGTTGACGTTCACAAAGGCGTGTTCTTATTTGTGAACTTGCTCGGGCTAAAGAATTTGAGTTGAAGACTTGGGTTATCTAGTTACCAGCAGTCGGGGTGGATGGTTGAAGACCTGGTTAACTATCACTATTAGGAGTTACGTTGTTTTACTCAGTGTCACACGCATATGACGGTGTGGATAATCTCAAGAGGTGTTATTGTCTCATACTTTGGTTGAGTTGTGAGTATTTTGTGATTTGCTTGAAGCATACATTCTCGACACCGTTCTTCCAACATTAGTGCAAGCATAAGATACAAATGCGGGGAATTCAACTTCAGCTTCAAGTTTGGTATAACGGGTTTGCTTTATCAGTTGTCACTTCAAATTGTCTACATTTGGGTTGGTTAAGATAGTCAGAGAGAGTTTCCGTTGCAGTAGATTCTCACAAGATACATTTGTGCTATATTTTGTTCTTCTCTATTCTCAAGAATATTGGGTATGTATAATGTGTTGCTGATTCTGATGTATCAAAACCAGCAAGGGGGAAGGAGACATACATCTAAAAGCACAACGAGTACACATGATGAACTTAACACTTCTACTTGATTGAAGTTATCCCGGGAAGACAAAGGTCATAACCGTAGAGAAACTCAGTGTTTAAACTTGTGGCTTCCGGTGTATTATTCCAACTATTTGGGGGAAGGATATATTATTCCAACTATTTGGGGGAAGGATGTATTATTCCAACCATTTGGGGGAAGGATTTATTATTCCAACTGCTTGGGGGAAGGATGCATTATTCCAACCATTTGGAGGGAAGTGGTCTCTAGATACTTTTGGTATATGTTAACTCAGCTTTCAGTAGGAAGAAATATGAGAAGAATATGTGGAGCATGAGATGATATTGCTTATCGACATCTTCTACATGATTTATGGTAGTGCATCTGGTTATTGCTTCATGTACACAATGTAATGATGATTCCGATGAGATCGCAACCATCAGGGGAGAGATATGTGTACATCAGGGATGCACAACATGTTCACTTGATAGAGCTTAATCAGTTATTCCGGAATTGATATCCGCAGAAATGATCAGTAACTCAACATGTTACTTAGATGTCATCGTCTCTTCTCTTGTTGGGTACATGTGTACATTATGGGCTGATTGGTTATATGTAAGATAACTGGAATGCATCCGGTGAAATGAAGGTTTTGATATATTGTTCTCCCGAATAGACAACTGTTCAAACTCAAAGATTAATGTGTACATCGGGGACGCACAACAGGTTCACGTGATCGAGATTAATCAGGTATTCCGAGTTTGATAACCGCAGAAATGATTCGTGTTAACTTGTTACTTTGTTGTTATCATGTTCTTTGGGTTGTTGAGCTTCAGTCAATGAGACTGTTTTTCTTCCCACTCTACTTCTTCGGGGAAATGGTCTTAATTCAAAGATTGTCGGTTTTGGGGGAAGCTACCAAAGATTCTTATTTAGAAGGCTCATGTTCAGACGACGATTTTCTTAGAAGCCTCGAATGCTTTGGTGGTTAAAGTTTAAGAGATGTTGATTCCTTTCTTCTACAACGTGCTGAAAGATATCCTTATCTCGGTACTCATTTCATCATCCTCTTAAACTAATTTATCTTCTTGTATATATTTTTTCAAAAACAAAATACAAAATTATAAAACCTTCAAAAAACAAATAGAAACATATAAAACTTTCAAAAATCCATAAAAATTAGAAAATCTTGAAAATTTTCAAAAAATATTTTTATTTTATCATGTTTTTCCTTGTTCGATATCATCTACGGATTTTGTGTTGTCATTCAAAGAATGACACGGGTCTTTAGATGTTGTTCGAATGTTTAAAAAAAATAATAATAAAATAAAAATAAAATTCAAAAAATTAAAAAATCAAAAAAAAATTTTGGGAGAAAGTGAAACAATGATTTATTGTCATTTCAGGCAGTAACCCGCTTTTCAAAGAAAGAACAGAGCCATGCTTTATCTTGGTTTTCAAATCTAATGCTCTGATTTTTTAAACAAATCCTTACTATCTAATGAAAATTAATTGCTTTGAAAAATAACTCGGACTTTATTTTTGGAAATCATTTGGACTTAAAGTGTGTCAAAATATCTATCTCTCAATCAACAACTTAAGTCATTGATTGAGGGGGAGAATGATTTCAATTAAATTAAAAAGTTATGTGTCATTCAATTGTTTTCAAAAGATAATCATGCATGTTTAATCAATGGAGTCCAAAGTCTCAAAATCCGATCTTTATCAGTTAAAACGCTTTCATAATCAAGTCACAATTCTCCTTAAAAGCTTTCCAAATCAATTTAAATCTACAGAGATCACAAATCTCAAATGATTTGATAATTGTGATCGGGGGAGAACTTGTGATTTAAATTGGATTTAATCTGATAATTCGGTAAATAGTTTTATAAGGATGTACAAGATCTCCTTCCCACATGTGCCAAACTATTTCAAATTTTCCATGCACAGGTTGAGGGGGAGCATCTATCTTAAACCACAAAGATCTGAAACGTGATCAATTTGTTTCAATGTGCAGTCTGTTCCCTCTTGTATGTGCAAAACTCTTTCAAACCTCAAGGCACATATTGAGTGGGAGCAAGCTTATGAAAACCTCATCCTCCCTTATATGCTTTATCTACTTGTTTTGATCAGGGAAGTGATGTTGTTATCTTATAGAAAATGGTAATCAAAGAAGTTAATTTTTTCTCTTGCCTCCGTGTGCAAAACGATTTCACTTGATGCACATGTTGAGGGGGAGCTCTTGTTCTAAAAATATCAAAAACAATTCAGGTACGAAATGCTTTGATAATATATCATAAGTATCTGGATTGATTTCAAATGGTTTTCAATTGGTTCCAATGGCAGACGAACAATACCAAATAGACCGACCAACTTTACTTTATGTATGGTGATATAAGGATGATAAGGTTAGGTATTTGTTCCCATGATCCGCCAGAACCGGAGGGATCTACCCAGGGATAATCCACTAGATAGTGTAGAAGTAGGAAGAGTGCGGACTAAGACTGAACTAGTGCTGGAATAAACCCAACAAGGTTCTAGTCATGAAGTCTCGGTAAGCACTGAAGGGGTTGAAGAATGAAAAAGAATTGAATGTGAAAAAGGGTGAAAAGAAATAGCCCTCCATTTATTCAACCATAGGGCAGAAACCGGGTTCAATTCATATGCTACTGGTGGTTACCAAGGTAACATCGGTATTGAAGACAAGACGTCATGGACCCAGTGACGCACTGCACTACATCTTCCTAAACCACTCAAGTTCCTATTAAAAGGGCTTGTTTCATTCTCACGGGGAACCTACATAATCTATCGACTTTTTCTTAGAGATTGTTGATATTGAAGAAGGAGACCCTCTCCCTAGTCTCCGATATAGGATCCAAATATGCACAAATTGAGTCTAGAGCCACGAGATCATCAATAAATCTCATTAGGACACTTTCAATGAGGACTCTCTGTTTCACACAATGTGGAAAGAGAGATTATATCTTGAGTCCTACGCATTATCCTTGTGGTATTGCCAGAACATCCGAGTGATATGCAAACATATTCACGATGAAGATGGAAAGCCTTCTGGAGCCAACATCAAATAAGCTCCTGGTGGGTGGCATGTGAGATCTATTCTATAGATCAACCATGTGATAACTGAATAGAAACAATGGGGCAATTCAATCTTTTGAATCAATCCTGGTTCAGGTTATGGATTGACGGATACCTTTGAAAAACCGGTCATTGTGCTTAAAAACTCTTTTCTTTAGCACATCGACTGTGTACTTATATTTCAAAACAAAAGGTGTTTATGATTGATAATTGATTTTCATCAAAACCTTCGTTGTATTGCAAAAACAATTTCTAGTAAGCAGTACACGATTGATTTTCAAATCTCTTTTCATCAATCGGTGAATCTTAATTCGCTGGTTCACTCACTCCAGACGTTCTGGTTTGAGAACGGCTAGAACAGTTGCGAAACCCTTTCAAGGAAATTCTTCGGAATTATACCTGATCACAGGTAGTACTTGTACTGATCAACGGGGAACCGTGGGCCGTGTACCCCAATTCAATAAAAGTGATCAAAGACACTCTTGTGTGCTTTATTGCTAACTGTTTTATGCAGGAACACCCTACGTTTGCAGCTGATCAGAATGGAGCGGTCAATCCATAGCCGCATGCTCACACAACACATTCATTTCCAAAGAAATCATGATTAGTGCATCAATGACTCTGATATTTTCACTCCATGCTTCTGCTACGCTGCTGCCAATATCATGAATCAACGAAAGCTTCCGCTACTCTGATGAGAAGATATCATGATCCAGAATGTGAGCATGTCAGTCCGAAAGTCACAACATCACATTATACCAACACCACAATGGATGAGTCAGAGATTGATGTTTGCTGATGATCTCAAAACTGGCTCAAAACTCATTATCACGTGGATCAGTAAAAAGACCTCTACTTGGTTTAACCAAACAAGTAATGAGAAGAATCAAGGTCTACGAGCTTCTGAGCAAAGAACATGAACAAGAATTCAAGAACAAAGTCAAGAATAGAATGCTAGGATCCGAAATTTAAAACATGGGGTGACCTTCCTTAGGGGGAGATTGTTAGGAATTGGAAATTCCATGAGTAAAGTATCGGTCACCCCAAATAATATCTAGCATAAGTTAGCTCGTAGACTTGTAGTTCATTACGTTATTTATTAGTTAGTTAGTTAAGTTAGTGCAACACCGTGGAGGACGGACGGGTCTTTACCCAATGTATGCCTGATCCATAGCCCGTAGGTGGCATTATATGTAAAAACTATAAATAGCCCTCTCCTCATGTGGAGAGGGTTGGTGCTTTCATTTCTCTTAATCACACAACTTCTTTTTCTCTCATCTCTTTCTCTCTCTAGAAAGTATCCCACCCATCTCTCTCTCTCTCTAAAATCTACTTGTTTGATTCAATCCTCATACATGTTCTTTGATTAAAACAATAACCAATATCCTACAGGGATGGTTGCAATGCACTAACATACTTACAAAGTCGTGTTAGGAGCATACCATATGGAAGTACCATGTTGGAAGCTTTGAATACCCAAGCCATCCTCCTTACCATGTAATAGGCGAGATTAAATGGCTTTTGGTGGATAAGACAATAGATCATTTGCACAAGACATGCGTTTGGATGATCTTTGTTTCCAACTAGGCTTATGACGTTTTCCCTAAGGATTTCTTCTCATTTTCTATACATGGGATGAATTTCGAAAAGTTCCATTTGAAAAGGATTACGGTGAATAAGTTTCTTGTTTCGGTCGAAATGGGATTGGTCGGTTCTTATTTTGAAAATAGTGTCTCAGATGGTTTTGGGTTCATCAAGAGGAGTATGGTACATTGGTTTAGTATCAAGTGCAAGGTTTTGAGTGTTGATTGCCCAATCTTGAGAGTACATACAAATTCCTTCACACGGAATGCAAAGAATTTGAGCAAACGTGTTGAGAGGAAGAGTAAAGTTTCGTGTATTGATGACGAAAGCGATTGAAATGCTATCATCGACATTTCGAATGATCCTAATGCTTCTATAAAACTCAAAGATGAAGACCGGACAAATTTGTTCATCAATGTCAAGAAGACAATCAAAATTGATTGCCGCGAAGACTTGACGAATGTCGGTATCCTCAAGGAAACATTCCTTGATTACACGACCTTCGTGGATAAGTCGTTTTTCGAGCTTTTTGAAGACCTTGCGGTCGGTTTTTGAGAATTCGTCATTTCGATAATAATGAGTAAGGTAATGGACGGTATCATGATGATCTTGTTGAGTGGCTTTAGGCATGGTTGGTCCTTAAAACACAAATTTTTCAATTAGTTAAGATTAGTTGAGGTGGGTTTATGGTTTTGATTTGTATTAACAATGTTGTGAACACAATGTGAATTTAGTTATGTTAAAAGTCCCTTTTCATGATTAATTAAAAAAAACCCTAATTAAACTAATTGATTAGAGATTTGTGAAACCATAAACCCTAGAATGAGGAAGATGAAAATTAGAACAAGTTAATGTAATTACTTACAATGGTATTCTAGGAAGGAATACTTGAGAGTATGGAATCCAATGATGATGAAATCAGTGGTTTGGACGTTTTTGTGTTATGTGAGTAGAGGGAAAAAATTAGTGGTGATTTTTTGAAAGCGTATAGCTGAGTTCTGTTCCACGGTTCCCCCGGATCCCTTGTATTTGGGATCCGGCTAGTACAACTAGAGGGATCCGGCTACTGTGAAAAAAAAAGGGTTGTTTGGCATTATTTTTGTAGTAGGCTTATAAACCAGCTTACTAAAAAACAGTTTGGAGGTATTAGATGAAGATTGTTTTTGGATGACGGGTTTTGATGAATCACATATCGAGGGTTCATATGTGACGACGGCGTTAGTTTGACGAATCAAAAGGAATACTATTCCCGATGACGAATAAGAAAGAGAAGTGACGAAAGAGACTTCTAACGATGCTAGTAATTATTAAACAAAGAGAACTATGAAATAAATTAAACTTATGTAACCTATCTAATGAAAAGTAAGACATACCTCTATGCTTCTTGGTTTGGCATAATACCAAAAATACTTCATGAGCTTTTAAAGTAATCCTTTGTACTTGGTGTACGTAAGTTGTGATTACCTTTTTTTTAGATCCTTCCTTGAATGTTGACTTCATTATTCTTTGAATAGAGATGAAGATTTTTGGAGAGATTCTATCATGAAGATTTCTTGAAAACAAAAATTGTTAGAATGATCTATCAATGTCCAACAAAATGATTTAAAAGAAAATATGACCAAAAAAAATCCTTCTTTTTAGTTTTCAAACATACACAGATCGTATCAAGTCTTTAAAGTACAACATACTTTAAGAAACTTGGTAACGAAGCTCTGATGCCAATTGTGGAAAACTAGAAGGGGGGGTTGAATAGTTTTACCAATTTAAAACTTCCTTTTAAATATTTAGATCGACTTATGTCAATCTATTTGGTTGTTTATGTTGGACGTTGATAGATAGATATATAAACGTGTAATGAAAGATAAATAGTAAGAAGCACATCACCACAACACAAGTATTTATAGTGGTTCGGCTACAAGGACACCTTTCTTGTCCTACTCCACTCCCCGAGTTACCTACTCGAGAGTTCGTAAGCACTACACCAACTCCTTATGGCGGAGAAGCCTTCACAACGTCGCTTAACCTTTTTCCGGTACAAAGCTAAATACCGAGTTCCTTCACACCAAGGCGAACCACACCTAACACAACGTCGCCTACCCTTTATACGGTGCTAGGCTAACCACCGAGTTCTTTCACACCAAGGAGAACTAATCCTATCACAACGTCGCCTACCCTTTATAAGGTACTAGGCTAAGCATCTAGTTCCATTACTATGGAGGAACTACTACCCTTCAAAACACAACACCTAATATCAAGGAGATCCACTCCTTGTTACAACACCATCAAGGATATCACCATCCTTGGAAATAAACAAATACTTATATGTATAACGATGCACCTCATCGATTATACGACCTAGGCATTCTTCCCAAATGCTACTTGATTTGATTCTTCGGCATCCTTCACTAATGCCTTTGACACAACACTTGGCACCCTTCACTAATGCCTTCGTCTTGACACCTTTAGCATTCTTCACTAATACTTTGACACGGACGATAAGCACCTTTCATTAATGCTTTCATCTTGACACTTTCGGCATCCTTCGCTAATGCCTTCAACCCAACATTTATGGAGAAAGAAAGAACTATCAACAAGAGAACCTTAGTTGTCTTGATGATGACGAAGCATGGCAACTCATGGACTTGAGCTTGCTCGTCTTCAAGAAGTGGTGATCTCGCCTTTAAGAGGAACCTAGAAGATCACACAAAAACAAAAGACATACTACATAGATCGCTTGGATCTGAGTTTAGAGGGTTATAATACTTGGGGAAGTATGTGTGTAAAGTGGTAAGTAGAAAGGAAGAAATGGCTCTCTATTTATAGAGAAAATTCTCTACTGTTCCCCGGATCCCACGGATCCCTACCACAACGGATCCGGCTAGCACAAAGCCAGGGATCCGTGGAACGCTCCTCTTTGCCCATGAGTATTTTTTGGTTATGGGTCATGGGTCATGGGTTATGGGTTGATCCATGGTTTTCTTTCTAGATACAATGAACTTGGTTAAGTGGTATATATAAAACCATGGGTTATGGGTCAATACCATTTGCTAGTTTTTACCCATGTAGTATATACTTGTTTTTACCCATTTTAGTATATACTTGTTTTTACCCATTTTGGTATATTTAGTTTAAGTATATGCTAACCCAATATGTAAACACTAGTTATTGTACATATGTATCTAAATCATAAAATCACTTATACATGTTTTAGTATTTTATGTGAAAACATAAGTGTGTTAGGAAACTATTAACTCAAACTATTTACGTATTCTATTTGTTTCGTTAAAATGATTTTACGTTTGTTATCGACAAAACATTAGAAGATCGTAAAATATAAATAAACGTTTTTACGGCTTATTTGTATTAACAGTTTTTGTAAAACATAAACTAAGGGTTATTTTGTAATTTGATAACCGTTTTTTATACGTTTGGTATTTTATGTTTGGGTTGAATTAGGATTAGTTATAGGGCGGTTAGCTTGGTCTAATCAAACATATTGGTATCTTTGGAGTTTTTTGTACAATTTTTTTTACATTTGTCTTTTGTTCGGTAATAAATAATGAGATGATAAACTAAACCTTTCAAGATAAATGTACAAGGACTAACAATATCAATAAGGTAAAGTTGTTATTACTTTACTTTTGAGTTAACTACATTTTTGGTCATTGTGGTTTGCCGGGTATATCATTTTCATTTCAATTTTCAAAAAAGTATCGGATCAACTCCAAAAGTAAAACACGTGTATCGGTTTGGTCCAATTTTACTAACACCATCAATTTGACTTACATTAAATATTATAGCATATTTCTTTTCATGTAGTTTATTAGAAACAAAAATAAAGTCTCACACACTTATCATCAAAATACATATACCTCATTCTCTCTTTTCTTCTATTTCTTTTCTCTATTGTTAATCCAAATAAGCCGTAAAAACGTTTATTTATAGTTTACGATCTTCTAATGTTTTATCGACAACAAACGTAATATCATTTTAACGAAACAAATAAAATACCTAAATAGGCTTGAAACTAATAGTTTACTAACACACTTACGTTGTCACATAAAACATTAAAACAAGTATAAGTGATTTTATGATTTAGTAATACATATGTACAACAACTAGTGTTTACATATTGGGTAAATATATACATAACTAGTATGTTTTATAATGGGTAATATAAATGGGCAAAAACTTAAGTATTTGACCCATTGACCAAATACATTGAATGTAGTTGGGTAAAACCCAAAGTCCATGACCCATAACCCATTGCATAACATCATGCATAAGTCATATATGGATATTATCCATGACCCATGGTTTTAACCCATGACCCATAGACTAGATTCATTGCATCTTGTAGATACATTGTATCTACTTGGATACCCATGGTCCAATGTCTAGGACCCATGACGCATAACCCATGACCAATGACCCAAAACCTATGGGCAAAAGGGAGCGTCCCACGGATCCCCAGTATTACACTGGAAGGATCCCTCAAGTGAGGGATCCGTGTGATTCGTGGAACAGTAGCTATTTTTTCTCTATAAATAGTGATCCATTTCCTCATTGTTTCTCACCCCTTTCTCACACATTTTCTCTTTGAGTTATAAACTCTTTAACCTCAGATCCAAGTGATCTATGTATGTAGTTTTGTTTTTGTGTGATTCTCTAGGTTCCTCTTAAAGGTGAGATCACCACCCTTTGAAGTCGAGCAAGCTCAAGTCCATGAGTTGCCATGCTTCGTTATCATCAAGACTACTGAGGTTCTCTTGTTGATAGTTCTATTCTTTCTCATAAGAAGTGTAGTATTGAAGACATTAGTGAAAGATGTCTAAAGGGTCAAGACCAAGACATTAGTGAAAGGTGTCGAACGTCCGTATTGAAAGCACTAGTGAAGGGTGCTTAGAAGTTAAGGCTAAAGGCATTAGTAAAGGGTGTCTAGAAGTCAAGTCACAAGGAATTAGGGAAGGGTTCCTTGAGATCGAGTCAAAGGCATTAGTGAAAGGTGCCTAAGGTGTACATATTGATATGGTGTGCTCGATGTACAAGATAGATTAGTATTGTGTCAAAGGATATTGATATCCTTGTTGATGTTGTTCTAAGGAGTGGATCTCCTTTGGGGTTAGTTATTGTTGTAGTGTTGGGTAGTAGTTCCTCCATTGTAATGGAGCTCGGTATCTATCCTAATACCGGATAAAGGGTAGGCGACGTTGTGATAGGTTTGGTTATACCTCGTGGAAGAACCCAATATCTAGCCTTGTACTGGATAAAGAGTAGGCAACGTTGTGAAGGCTTCTTCGCCATAAGGAGTTGGTGTCGTGTAGTGTTTAAAAACTCTCGAGTAGGAGACTCGGGGAGTGGAGTAGGGCAAGGAAGGTGTCCTTGTAGCCGAACCACTATAAATACTCGCGTTGTGGTTTTGTGCTTCTTACTCCTTATTCTTTCATTACATATTTATATATTCTTGTTTATCAACATCCAACACACATGTTTAAATAGATTGACATAAGTGGATCTAAGTAGTTTAAAACAAAGTTTTAATCGGTAAAACTATTCAACCCCCCCATTCTAGTTTTCCACAATTGGTATTAGAGATTCGTTACCAAGTTTCTTAGGTGGTGTTTGTTTTTCATAAAGAGGCTCTTAACAGCCTCTTAATCTGAACCATTCAGACGCGGTCAGACATTTTGATCGTTCAGACCGTTTTTTTTTTTTTTTTTTTTTCCGTTCAGACGCGTTCAGAGGCAGTAAGATCTTAATGGTCTAGACTTGAGAGGGGTTTCTGAATGCCTCTTGTTGCCTCTTGCTGACATAAAAAAAACCAAAAAAAATTAGTACGAGCAAGCAAATGTGCCGTTCAAACATGAGTTTTTTTTCCCGTTCAGATGCGGTCAGATTCAGACATTTACGCCTCAGATTCAGATTCAGATGTGCGGTTCAGATTCAAATTCTGAGCCTCTTAAAAAGCAAACACCACCTTAAAGTATATTGTACTTTAAAAACTTGATACGATCTATGTTTAATTGAAAACTACAAAGAAGGTCTTTTACAAAAACAAACACCATGTTTTAAAACACCTTGTTTATATGTTGATTAGATGACAACATTTTTCTTATTTTTTTACTTAATTGTACTATCTTTCCTTGTCATGTTACTTAGTTAAAGGTCATACCTATCAAGTCATAGGAATTGCTTGGTAAAAAGAATACCTTCCCTAAGAAGGTATCTTATACACGAAGGAACCGGAGCTGTCTACTGACATTTTTTTTTATCATTAGTAAAGGCACTCCTAAGTGCATTAAAGGTATGATTTCCCACTTATCTCTAAATAGCATTATATTAAATAATAAGTATGCTTACATAGGAATTTATATGATTGTCTTTTCACATACTCATATATTACATGTAACTTCGTTAGGAAACTTTTCTTGCATACGTGTTACTCTTTCGTCTAAAATCTAGGTTTATAGAATTTGTGTTTTATTTAACTTAATCCAAAAATCATATATTTCTAATAATAAAACAAAACACAAATCCCAAAAATTCCTCATTCCCCATAAATATCCCTTCCAATCGCTTCCTCCACCAAACCCTCATTTTTCAAATCTTCCACTTTCAAAAATTATCTCTCATTCAAACTTCATCTTCCTTCTCATCTCATCTCATCTCAAACCAAAACCAAGAAGGATCTTCATCAACATGGTGTACATCGCCCTCGTACTCATTGCCTTAACACTCATCGCTCTCGTGTTCCCCATGATTATGTTTTCTTATGGAGACATATACTTTGTGTTGTTAATCTACATTGGTGTTATATATCCAATCTTTTGTATCGTTTTTAGCATTGAAATGAAATATTACTAATGTTCTAGTCTATCTTGTTTATTTCTCGTAATATGTTTGACATTTCGTTTATTTTTTATCTTTCGTATTTTTGGTCTTAAGATTCATTAGAAACCAACAATGCATGCTAAAGTAAACATTGGCTAAAATACATATCTTTGTATAAACATATAAGATGCAAAATTCTTTTTTTTTTTCATCAAAATCTTGTGTCTGTCACTATAGATCCACGGATCACTGTAGTTCTACTAGCCAGATCCCTCATGGAAGGGAACCGTGAGAACCGTCCTTCTGGAAAACAGTTTTTTCATGCAAATTAAAAGCCGTTTCCTTCTTAAAAGAAATATTCCACTAGAATGTCAAACATTAAGTGAGTTAATTATCACTGTTAATAAATATCTAGTAAAAACGTTAGGTAATCATTGTATTACCTTAAATACGTCTCATCTTATTAACTCTTCACTTCTATAGGTTTCGTCATGTCGCATGAGTATGAGTTCGACTTTTCACTCACTTGCGTGTACACCCCTAACATCTCTCTTGAACCCAACACACCTAGCAATCATGTCCGTGGGTTCAATAATATCGAAACCCGTTACTTCCATGAAGGACGTATTGTCGACACTCCTCTACACTACGAAGAAGCTATCAATACCTCCTTCTGAACCATAGGACTAGAATGTCTTCTCGAAATTAACGAGAAAATATGTCCGAGGTTTGTATTGGAATTCTTCCGTCAAGTTGAACTCGTTCGTAACGAGGATCGCTCACTATCTCTATGGTTTTGGATCAAAAACCAAAAGTTTGTTCTAATCCTTGGGCAATTTTCTCACATCCTGTAAACGCTCATTGCAATACCCTTACACCGATTATTTTCTTTGGCGACTTAGCGATACCCTTACACCCAAAATAAAAAATCGATCCTTCAATCTGCTCTATTCCTAGTTTCTTTTGCATTGATCTGGTCTAATTACTTTCATTATTATCCAGGTTCGTGCAACTGAATGAACGATTAGGGTGTGTTAGCTGGTTCGTATTTTTTTCTCTAGGGTTTCGATTCATTAATTCCAAATCTGCTGCTATGGAGGAGATCGATTAGTGATGATATTCTGTTCTTTTGATATTCATGCCTTAGTTTTACTAAGGTTATCGTGACTGAAGATTGCCGCGGATCTTCTTGCTTTCCTGGTGTTTCGTTTTCTTAGGGTTTCGATTATTACTTTTCTGGTTTTCATTTTTAGGGTTCTTTTACTTTCTTGTTTGTTGTTATAGACAAGGTTGATGAATTAAACAATGATGTGAATGAGCCTACTGTTAGTCTTGGCGAGTCGATTCTTCAATCGACAATGAACCCTAATAGTAGGAATGATGAATTTACTGGTATTGCTTCTGGTTCTCGTTCTGATGGACAAGTGGAGCCGGTTTCACTTGTTTCAAGCCCTAGTCATGACGCACTTAGGCATGACACGCCTGAGAGTCATGAGACTTTATTGAAAATTCATGCTATTGAAAAACAAATCTTTGAGGGAAAACTTGTTCTTGTAGGTGATGATGGGAAACCATTAAAACCAGCCGTGTTAGTGGATGCTAATACTTCTACCGGGGCTAATCCATTTGAGCATCTTAAGGTGCCGCAATCGTAGAAGGAGCTTGAGGAGATGCTTACTGCTATTGGTTATTATTCGAAACCTCCTCAAGATACGAGTGGTCCTATGGCTTCTTATGTTAATGGCCATAATAATGCTAATGATAAGGTTGATTCGAATGTACATGGGGCTGTTGGTATTGAGAATGTTGGTGATTTGAAACAACCTTCTTCATCGTATGCTGGTGTTACTTCTACTGAACCAAAGAAAAACACGTCAAACTTTCATAGGTTGGAATGTAGTAAGAACGCTAATGGTGTGGATCTTTCTGTCCCAATGGAAGTGGTTGAAGAGGTGAACACTAGGTTTGAGAATACCTTGTTAATACAAATAAGCTGTAAAAACATTTATTTATATTTTACGATCTTCTAATGTTTTGTCGATAACAAAAGTAAAATCATATTAACGAAACAAATAAAATACGTAAAAGGTTTGAACTAATAGTTTTATAACACACTTACGTTTTCACATAAAACACTATAACAAGACTAAGTGATTTTATATACATATGTACAACAACTAGTGTTTACATATTGGGTTAATACATACTTATATTAAGTATACTAAAATGGGTAAAAACAAGTATATACTAAAATGGGTAAAAGCAAGTATATACTAAATAGATAAAAACTAGCAAATGGTTTTGACCCATAACCCATGGTTTTATATATACCACTTACACAAGTTCAATGTATCCTTAAGGTACATTGTATCTAGATTAAAAACCATGGATCAACCCATAACCCATGACCCATGACCCATAACCCAAAATACCCATGGGCAAAGAGGAGCGGACCACGGATCCCTAGCTTTGGGCTAGCCGGATCCCAAGTGGAAGGGATCCGTGGGATCCGGGGAAACAGTAGGTTTTTCCTCTATAAATAGTGAGCCATTTCTTCATTATATCTCACCCCTCTCCAACATACTTTCTCCCCTGAGTTAAATCTCACTAACCTTAGATCCAAGAGATCTATGTTTGTAGTTTTGTTTTTGTGTGATCTTTTAGGTTCCTCTTAAAGGGAAGATCACCACCTTTGAAGTCGAGCAAGCTCAAGTCCATGAGTTGCCAAAAAATACATAGGGGGGGTACCTAAATTTCAATGTTTTTATTTTGAAAGTTTTTCATAACTGCATATCCACATATATAGTATATTACCTTGTTACAACTGTCATAACAGAATTTATAAATTTTACAAAAAACTAATAAATTCCTATTAAAGTCCTCTTGTTGATGATCCCTTTCTTTCTTCAAAGAAGCGTAGTGTTAAAGGCATTAGTGAAAGATGTCTCAAGTGTCAAGATGAAGATAGTAGTGAAAGGTATCTATCATCTATAGGATAAGCACCTTTGGTAGGTGCTTAGAAGTCAAGACAAGAAGAATTAGTGAAAGGTGCTTAGAAGTCAAGACAAGAAGCATTAGTGAAAGGTGCTTAGAAGTGAAGACACAAGACATTAGTGAAAAGTGTCTTGTAGATCTAATCAAAGACATTAGTGAAAGGTGTCTTGTAGATCTAATCAAAGGCATTAGTGAAAGGTGCCTTAGATGTACATTCGATATGGTGTGTTTCGATGTACTAGATAGACTAGCATTAGATCCAATGATATTGATGTCCTTGATGATGTTGTAAAGGAGTAGATCTCCTTTGGGATTAGTCATTGGTGTAGTGTGGTAGTAGTTCTTCCATTGCAATGGAACTAGGTGCTTAGCCTAGTACCTAATAAAGGGTAGGCGACGTTGTGAAGGTGTAGTTCACCTAAGGTGTGAAAGAACTCGGTGGTTAGCCTAGCACCGTATAAAGAGTAGGCGACGTTGTGTTAGGTGTGGTTCGCCTTGGTGTGAAAGAACTCGGTATTTAGCTTTGTACCGGAAAAAGGTTAAGCGACGTTGTGAAGGCTTCTCCGCCATAAGGAGATTGGTGTAGTGATTACAAACTCTCGAGTAGGTGACTTGGGGAGTGGAGTAGGGCAAGGAAGGTGTCCTTGTAGCCGAACCACTATAAATACTTGCGTTGTGGTTTTGTGCTTCTTACTCTTATCTTTTCATTACAAATCTTTATATGCTTGTTTATCAACATCCAACACACACAACCAAATAGATTGACATAAGTCGATCTAAATAGTTTAAAAGGAAGTTTTAAATGGGAAAACTATTCAACCCCCCCTTCTAGTTTTCCACATACCTTGTATGGGTATTTCCTTGGTCAACGCCTTGCTTTTCCTGTTGTTGATTACTTCGTACGCAATGTGTGGGCTAAGTTTGGTATACAAAAGTTAATGATGAATGCAAAGGGGTTCTTCTTCTTTAAGTTCAATTCGAGGAAAGGTGTTGATGATGTGCTTGAAAACGGTCCTTGGTTGATTAGAAATGTTCCTATTATTCTTAAACCATGGACATTGAATACCAACTTACTTAAAGAGGATTTGACCAACATCTCGGTGTGGGTTAAATTCCATGATGTTCCTCTTGCTATGTTTTCTGATGATGGCCTTAGTCTCCTTGCCACATTGATAGGCACGCCTAGAAGGTTAGATGCTTTTACTAGCCAAATGTGCAAGGACTCGTGGGGCCGTAGTAGTTTTGCTAGATGCATGATTGAAGTGAAGTCGGATGAGGTACTTAGGGACAGCCTTACTGTTGAGATACCATTACTTGATGGGTCGGGTTCGACTATTGAGAAGATACGGGTTGAATACGAGTGGAAACCACCTCATTGTGATAAATGTAGGATTTTTTTTCATACTCTTATTGAATGTCCTAAAGTTGTTGAACCTCCTGCTCAGCCTACTAAGCGTATTAATGATGGTTTCAAGATGGTCATTAATAAGAAGAAGGGAAAGCAAGGTGGTTCTACTATTCCGGGTCAAGGAGGGTTTACTAAACCTGTTGTGGGTAAGCAGTTTCAATATCAACCCAAAAAGACTCCTCCTGAACCTAAGAAAGTGGAAGTCACTAAGAAGAATGCTTCTGATGTAGCTAGTTCAAGTGGGAATAAGATCTCTACATCTAATCAGTTTGATGCTCTTAATATGGAATATACGGATGCTTTTGGTACTCCTTCTAATGACAACAACAAGGATGTGGATTCTGGCCGTCCAATGGAAGTTAATGAAGATAAGTCTACTAAGACAGGTACTGCATCACAAGAACCCCTTGTGTGTGATTTAAAAGAGATGGAGTCGGGTGTGGCTCCTAAAACTAGTGATTCTTGTATTCCGCCTGCCTCTTCTACTAAGAGAGTTAACCCTTTTTCTAAAGTGGGAGATATCGTGGTGTCTGATTCTGAAGATGAGGTGGTTGCTAACTCATTTGATGAGTCTGCTAATCTATTCGGTGGTGGTCAAGAGTTTGAAGATGAGTATGATGACTATGACTACGATGACAATGCGAAGCAGGTTTCTGATCTTCCAGGGAATTTGGATGCCTTTAATGTCATGTATGGCACCAAGCTTCAAGGACCTAGGAAGTAATTTTTTTCGTTATGTCCTATGTTATCATTTGAGTAGTGGTTTGTTTTCTTGTTTAGAAAATTGGTAGTATCTTGTTATGTAAGCTTTATGCCTATGTAACGGGCAGAGATATGGGATTTCACTCATATCCATTGTACTTAAACGTTTTTGGTTAATATATTTACTAGGGTGTAGGATTACTCCCCTTTACCCAAAAATTTTTTCTCACATCCTCCGAATTCCAAATCATGGACAATGTGCCATCACTGAAGATTGGTCTCTTGATTCTCTCTTCAACCATCATGAATAAAATAGTCCATATTGTTCACACATACATTCCCCTCAAGACTTGACTCGCATGTTATGTAAACCTCGACCCTATTACTCGGATCCAAACATTATCTATACACGGGATATCCGAGATGAGTACAAGCCTCTCGCACTCATCCTACGTGAAAATTTTTGGAGTCTTAGGGGAAATCGAGAAATCCTTCCCGCTTGTTGTGCTCACATAATTTATTGTTTGCTAACACAACAACCATACAATCTCTCCTATTTCTTCGCAAGGCGAATTATAAATCTTCAAGGCTCCAAGAACAAACTAATCCCTTATGTAATGTTCATGACACGTCTTTATCATCACATCATGTACTTCCACCCTTAATTCCAAAGTCCGTTGTACGTACTTGTGAACAAGATGATGGAACCTCTAAACACATCTCTCTTGAAGACTTTCTTCATCCCTGAATTAGCAAATACTCATCAACCATTTGATGATCCATCTAGCGAAAACGCTCAAGAAACTTAGTTTCTTTTCATTAAGGTCAATCCTTAGTACTCATGCTCTATCAATGTAATGCAGTTTCCTTCATGAAATAAAACATTTAACATTTGATATCTCTACTATATTAGTGTTAGAACCTCTTAGAAAACACTACATTGGAAATATGATGCTTTGTGCAACCCTTGCATACCTTTTGTAAAGGTGTTGTTTAGCAGGAAGACGGATCCCTAAGTTTGTGCTAGATGGATCCCTCCTCTTAGGGAACCGTGGGATCCTGGCAAACAGAAATGCAGTTGCAATCTTTATACTTCAAACCATGTCTTTAGATCACTTCACACTACATAGTACCTTAGGACCAATTAAGTCCTTCTCAAGCTGAGTAAAGTTCCATACTCACTCATAACTCACTTAGATCACTCTCACGGCGCTTTTCGATCTATTGTTTCACCAAAACTCATTACTCTTCTGCTCTTACACTCACACATCATCCCTCCCATGATAATACATTTAGCTTTGGAAATCTTTCAATCTTTGAAAAAGATTTTAGTCATCCTCTTTTTTCTCTCTCTTTAAAAAACCAAAACATGTCATTTTCACCAAATAAAAAAAAACTTCAATAACCAAATTTCTGCTCCATTTTCAATGAATTTTAAAAATCTAAATCGTTTGTTTTGAGTCAGAATTCATTCTACACATTTCGGTAAAAATCTTAGAAATTTTAAACCATTTTTTTAATGTTAATTCACTGAGCCATGTCTACTAAACGGTCAAAATGCATAACTAAAACCCCTAGTCGATTTGAAGATTATGTGTGCTCTAAATGATAAACAGATTCACAATACTAGAGTGGGCTGTAATGTAGAATTGGGAGAAAATGAGGTAGCAACAGGAAGTGATAAGAGTTGTATGGAAGGTGTTTTTGAAAATGCTCAACCATGTACAGCAGATGTGAATAGTAATGTAGGAGATTATGATGCAACAATGAAAAACATGGACGACAATATGACTGGAAATGAAGATGGTATGGATACTAATACTAACAAGGGTGTTAGTGATGGTACTAAGGAGAATTCTTATCATCAGGTTCACTTTGTGGTTCCTGCTCCTCAAGTTTCGCAATCAATGGGTGTTACTCCCAATGGTGGCAATATGAAGACTGATAAAGTGCAAGAGGAGAGTAACATGGCAGCCAGTGGGGATGCTAACAAATTTCAATCAGTTGAAGACCTTACTATGACCCATGAATCAACAAGGAAAGTGAATGAGGGTACTAAGAGTTTTGTAAGCGTTGTCACTTCTGAGAAAACCCAAGCGAAGGTAAATTTCAGGAAATTGGATGCTATAGGCGCTTTGAATGGTGAATATGAGGCTATGATACCACTCTCGTCGGTTAGGGAAGTTAATGAACGTCTTAATAATTCGGTGTATGGGTATTTTATTGGTAAACGCATTGCATTTCTAGTTGTGGAAAACTATGTGTTCAATGCTTGGGGAAAATTTGGCATTCAAAAAGTGACGATGAACGCTAAAGGTTTTTATTTTTTCAAGTTTTTATCCAAGAAAGGGGTTCAGGACGTGTTGTAGAATGGTCCGTGGATGATTAGATCGATTCCAATCATATTGAATAAGTGGTCTCCAACGACTAGTTTAACAAAGGAGAACCATACTCGTGTTTCAGTTTAGGTGAAAATGCATGATGTACCATTGGCAGCTTTCACTGCTGATGGACTAAGTGTAATTGCTTCCAAAATCGGCAATCCACTAATGCTTGATTCATATACATCCACCATGTGTAACGAGTCTTGGGGAAGAAGCTCTTATGCTCGTGCAATGATAGAAATTGATGCTGAAAATGCCTTTAAAGAAGATGTAGTAGTGACTGTTCCTAATGTAGAGGGAGATGGGTATTCGTGTGAGAAGATTAATGTCGAGTACGAATGGAAACCACCGCATTGTACGACTTGTAAGACTTTTTGTCATTCTGATGAGTCATGTTCGCTCGTGGTTAAAGATCTACTCAAGAAAAATGTTGAGACCCAGGATGATGGTTTCCAAGTGGTTAAGGGTCGCAATAAAGGGAGCAAACAGGCGGATAGGAACTTCACTATGAAACAAAAGCCAAGTCTTGCATATAACAACCAAAATATGATATGCAAGGAGAGTGGAGACGTAAAAATCCTACTGCCAATTCGTTTTCAGTGTTGTCTAAGGGTAATACAAGTGGTGTGAGTGGAGATGAAGATGCACAAACAGTGGGTGTTATTATACCAGAAAAGGTGGGTGAGCAAGATGAGTCGGATGATGATTATGTTGAGAACATTTTTGATGAAACAAATCAATTGAAAAACAACACAACATTGAATATGAAGGGGGCAAGCACTCCTATGCAAAACGTGTCCAATGTATAGCATCGCTTATTGGAATATAAGGGGTTTGAACCGCACCCCTAAGCAAACGGAGGTTCGCTAAGTGATCAATGAGAATAATTTGAACGTGTGCGCTATTTTTGAATCTCATGTTGATATAGAAAAGTTGGATCGAGTGTGTAATCAGGTGTGTGTTAACTGGAAATAGGTTTAAAATGGAAGTGTTTGTATGAAAGGTTCTCGAATTATAATTGGGTGAAACGACGATTTTGTGGATATTAATGTATTAACATGTACGAGCCAAGCAATCCATACTCAGGTTATTCTTAAAGATGATCGTAAAGCACTTTTTTGTACCTTTGTCTATGCTTCCAACTCCTATGTAACTCGAAGAGACCTATGGTATAGTCTTGAAGTTAATAAACAACTTGTGGGTACTAGACCTTGGGTCATTATGAGGGATTTTAATGCCGCCTTATCTATTGAAGATACGTTCTATGGGTCGAAAGACATCAATATTTCTATGCGTGATTTTAATGATTGCGTTACTAATATTGAGGTTGAAGATGTGAATAGTACAGGTTTGCACTACACATGGAATCAAAATCCGAATGCAGATATTGGAATCTTGAAGAAAATAGATCATGTGATAGGTAATATGGGTTTCACTAATGAGTATACGGGTTCTTATGCGATTTTTCAACCTTATCGCATTTCTGACCATTCGCCGGCAGTCTTGAAAATCCAAAAGATATCCAAGGATATACCTAAAGCATTTAAATTCTTTAATTTCCTTGCTTATAAATCTGATTTTGTGAATGTGGTTTCGACCAACTAGGACATTGAAGTTCAGGGTCACAATATGTTTAAGTTAGTCAAGAAAATGAGGCACATGAAGAAGCCGTTACGGAAGTTGTTGCACTCTCATGGTAATTTACACAAGAAAGTGGTTCAACTTCGGCACGAGTTAGATGAGGTTCAAAAGGCTCTTGATGAAGAGCCATCGTCTAGGGTTCTTCGTGAAGAGGAAGCGGCGTATCTAGGTGCTTATAATCAAGCCTTGTTGGATGAAGAGCGATTTCTTAAGCAAAAAGCTAAAATTGATTGGCTTCGTGTTGGGGATACCAACTCGTCTTTTTTCCATTGTTCTGTTAAAGCTCGAGTTGCTCGTAGTCGTATCGACTGTATTATAGGTGAGGACGATGTGCTATATGATGGTTGTAATGTTCCTGATATCTTTGTCCATCATTATATGAGGTTTATTGGGGCTGAAAGTGGTGTGGAGCCTCTTAATCATGAGGGGCTGTTTTGTAGAAGGCTTTGTGAAGATAAAGCACCTAGTATGATTAGAGAGGTCTCATATACTGAAATTCGCAGCGCTATGTTTGATATTGGAAACGATAAGGCTCTGGGACCGGATGGGTATACATCGGTGTTTTTCAAGAGAGCGTGGGATAGTGTGGGCAATGATGTGTGTAATGCGATTCGGGATTTCTTCACTAATGGCAAGCTTTTGAAAGAAATCAATCACACGATCATTTCTTTACTTCCTAAGGTACCAACTCCTTCTCGTGTAAATGATTATCAGCCTATTTCGTGTTGTAATGTTATTTACAAATGCATAGGTAAAATAATCACGAACCGAATTAAAGAAGGCTTAGATGATATTGTAAGTGATAATCAATCGGCCTTTGTTCTGGGTCGGTCTATCTCGGATAACATTCTTCTTACTCAGGAATTAATGCACAACTATCATTTGAACCGAGGTCCCCCTAGATGTGCTTTTAAGATAGACATCCAAAAAGCGTATGATACTGTTTCTTGGAATTTTTTGGAAGATATTTTGTTTGGTTTTGATTTCCATGGGAATATGATTAAGTGGATTATGGCGTTTGTCACAAGTACGTCATTTTCTATTAGTGCTAATGGGGATTTGCATGGTTATTTTAAAGGAAAATGTGGGCTTCGTCAAGGTGATCCTATGTCTCATTATTTGTTTACTTTAGTCATGGAGATTCTCACGCTTATTTTGAAGTACAAGGTTCGAGAGGAGGATGATTTCAAATATCACAATAGATGCTCTAAACAAAAATTATTAACATTTGCTTTGCCGATGATTTGATCATATTTTCTCGTGGTGATGTAAACTCTGTTAGGATTATTATTGAAGCGCTAAATGAGTTTAAAGCGGTTTCTGGTCTTGTGCCTCGCATTCCAAAAAGCACAATTTTTATGTGTAATGTGTCTACTCATGTGAAGGCTTCTATTATGCAACTCATGCCGTTTCAACTTGGTACGCTTCCGGTTAAGTATTTGGGTGTCCCACTCATTTCTTCTAGATTGCTTTACAAGGATTGTAAAATCCTTGTTGAACGTGTTCGTAAACATATTTTTGATTGGAAAAACAAGTGGCTTTCCTTTGTGGGTCGGCTCCAGCTTGTGACCTCAGTTTTGTCTTCAATGCACTTATATTGGGCGTCCGTTTTCATTCTTCCGGCTGGGATTATGCATGACCTAGATCAGTTAATATGTACGTTCTTATGGTGTCAAGGTGAGATGAAACGAGGGAAAGTGAAGGTGTCTTGGGAGGATGTTTGTCGTCCAAAATAAGAAGGTGGTTTGGGAGTCAGAAAGCTTGAATCTTTCAAAGTCGCTTTGATGTCTACTCACATTTGGAAGCTTATTACTCACAAAGAATCCATGTGGGTGCGATGGATACACGCTTATAAGCTTAAGCATCGTAACTTCTAGGATGTTCAGTTAATGGCTAATGTGAGTTGGGGTTGGCGGAAATTATTGCAAATTCATGATCTTATCCGCCCTCATATATGGGTGAAATTAGGAAATGGTGCTAAGGCGTTAGCCTGGTTTGATACATGGGACATTAAGTTTCCTCTTAGTACTCATCTGCCTAATCGTTTATTATTCAATGTGGGTTACACGAGAAAAGAATATGTGAAGGATATAGTCTTACATGGGTTATGGACGTGGCCTTCTTCATGGAATCATGTTGTTCCTGTGCTCTCTAACATTAGTGTTCCTCACCTTGACGATAATCAGATTGGATCGTTTTGTTGGAGAATGCATGACGGGTCTTTAACTACGTAATCGGTTAACCATGCATGGCAATTTGTTCGACAACATGGTGTTGATGTAGATTAGTTCCACATTGTCTGGTCGAAGGTTATTATTCCAAGACACGCGATTCATCTTTGGCTCGTTTTGAAGCGTCGATTACTTACACAAGATAGAATGAGGCAATGGGATCTCGGTAACTCTATCGACTTAAACCTGCTTCGGTGTCCGTTGTGTAAGACTCAACCCGATTCTCATGATCACTTATTCTTTGAATGCTCCTTCGCTTCGCTTGTTTGGAATAAAGTGTTACGTATGGCTGATATTGGTTTCTCCTCTTCAAGATGGAGTGATATTATGGGATGGCTTCTTCCTACCGCTAAACAAAACAATGTGACTATTATTGTTAGTCGCTTAATTTTAGCAGCTTCAACGTATTTTGTATGGCAGGAACGTAATCATAGGATTCATGGTACCGGTTTTAGAACCCCCGATCAAGTGGCGAAGATCATTTTTGATATGGTTCATCTTAAACTAGCATCAATCCCTTTCAAGAGAAAACCAAGAGTTGATCAAATGAGAAGAATTTGGAGGCTAACTAGTTTTCTAATGGATGGTGGCTGATACTTTGTTCTCACTACCTAGTGGTCTTAGTATTTCTTGGTTTTGATTTTGATATGTCCTCTAGGAAGTTTTGATAGTCTACTATGGTTGTTATGTTTAGAGTTGCGCTAAGCATATAGGTTCTCGTGTTTAGGTTTTGATGGATCTAAACACACACCTTGTGTTAGTGATATTTTGAGTTATATTAATAAGCACGCGGAATATACTTAGTAATACTTAGAAGACAGATTATATGATGTAATGTAAGTAAGAACAATAAACACAAAGCTCCAATATTATTAAGAAATAATACGAGTGATCTTGCTTATCACTAGGGTTACACCTTGAAGTTAATATGAATAATACGTACTCTAAGCAATGACCTAGGATCTCCTTTTATAGCACAAGGAGTCCTTTACAAGATAAGTATAAACCTAACAATATATAATATACACAAGATCTTTTCTATACTTATCAATACACGGATACATAACATTTATCCTAATAGCAATGGTAATATTTGTACTGACAGTCGTAATAAGTGTCCACTGCTAGTGTAATCTTTAGCAGTGTTAACCACAAGACTATCAGCGGTAACTGTTAGTATTATTCCCAACAATCCTCCCCTAAACTTATGATTTCTCTGCAAATCAATAAGTTTCTTCAATCTTCATTATCTGCAAGGATTTGGGGAATTCTTTCAAACACTTCATCTTCTTCTCAATGCTTGAATAGCTCTTGAACATTGATCTTGAAGCCTAAGTAACAATGCTTTGACCTTCTCACTATCTTCATGAACTCTTATAGTAGTGCACAGCATCACAGTGAGAGTTTCAGCTCTGAGTGGATATTCTTTCTCAGCAAGCATAAATGCATCTACTCCATTTGCTGTAGAAACGTGATGAACTTCACATGAATCATAGTAGAACCATTTAGTACCAGGACATGAACATGAGAATTTCTAGAAATCATCATTAACATCTGGTTCATAGAGCCTTCTAAGATTAACCCATAACTGCATCTCCTTCATATCTTTGAGATGTTCAGCATCAAATCTCTCTTGAACTAATTTCCATAATGTATCAAGATCATCTTTGTCAAAAGCTTTGATGAGATCTTCAAACTGAATAAATGATGAAGTTTCACCACCTAGCCTTGTAATCTTCCATGTTGGAGCAAAGTTGCTAGCATTAAACACTTCCCAGTCAATGATAGGATGTCTGACTTGCAGTAGTTCAGGGTAAAAATCTTCTTCTTCTATCACAATCATCTCAGTTAGTTGTTCTTCAGTGATTGTCTCAGTTGGAACTTCTTGTTCTTCAGCAAACTTTGTCTTCTTAAATGTCTGAGATTCACTATCTTTGGCCTTTCTCTTCAAATTAGGATACCTTCTTGCTTCTTCTTCAGAGTCCATTGGAATAAAATCTTTGTCTTGTCTTTGAACTCTGTAGTAGATACTTTCAACTTTAACATCAGGCATTCCTTTGAATTGATATCTTTTCCAGCCACCAACCTTGCAACAATAATCTTTCATCATTGAAATCACCTGTGCCTTTGTTGGTTGTCTTGGTTTCTTTTGGCCCTTCTTGACTAAAACAATAGCATCTTGAAGTGCTTGATTATTCTTCATTTGAATAAAGTCCTTTAACTGTGCTGTTCTTTGATCTTTAGTTAAAGACTTATCAGCCACTAGGTCAATTGCTTTCTTCTTGATCACTGGATCATTTGCAATCAAGAAATCAATTTCTTCTTCAGTAGGGACATAACTGAACTCAGGAGTCTTCTGTCTAAATCTTATAGGTGGAACAGTGGAAAGTGGATCTTCCTTTGGATCTTCCATTCTATCCAGCCTTTTAGCCTCCATAAAGCTTGCAATCTCCAATTCTTCAAGCTTTTCTTTTCAGCAACTTCAACTTCATAAATTTTTCTTGCAACTTCAGCATCATGAGCAATCTGAACTTGTTCTTTCTTTGAAACTTTTCTTCTTGTTTGTTCCTTGCTTTGCATAACAGCTTTACCTTTGTCTTTCTTCAGTTTATCAATTTCTTCACTTGCAGTGGCAATATCATGTCCAGCAGTGGGAATATTTGGCTCTGCAGTGGAAATTGGATCAGTGGTAAAATCATCAGTTGCAGTACTAAAAATGTCTTGCTCTAGTTGCTCTTCTTGATTATCAGCTCCTTCTGCACCTTTACTAGAAACACCTTCATCTTCAAAATCAATTTTCCTCCCCTGAGTTTGAGCATCTGTTTTCCTCCCCTGTTTGGGAGAATTTCCCAAATATTTATTAAAATCAGCAGAATCACCATCATCAGGTGAGGATGAAGATGATATCACAAGCTTTGCAGTTTTCCTCTTCTTTTTCAACCCCTGCAACTCCTCCTTCAAGGACTGAATCTCCTCTTTTAAGTGTGTAATGTCATTGGCATGCTGCTTCTTTACATGTGCGAGGTCTTGTTGGAGAGATTCAACCTGCTTGGCTAATTTGGTACACATAACCATTAATTTCATTTGTTGCCCACTGCCCTCAACACTTCCAACTGTGTGACCTGTTGGAAGAGGTGAATCATGGGGCAATGGCTCAGATTCCACCCTAGTTGGACTAGGTTGAAGTCTAGAACCACCACTGCTTGTTCCTAAACCAAAAGGATCAGGGACATGTTGTGTTGTAATGAGAGGAGATGGTTGTTTGTGCCTCCTCTCATAGGTGTGAGAAACAGGTGGTGTATAATCAATGTTTGGAACAGTAATTATTGGTGAATTTTGTACTTATGAAATCTTTGCAAGCATTTGAGGAAAAACAGGTGTAATAGTCCTGTTGCCATCTTTGTTCATGTTTTGAAAAACTTTAGGCTGAAGGCAACGGATTTTGTAAACTCTAGTGTGGGGTTGTAGTTGAAACTCATTTAGGACTGCTTGCACAAACCTTGGATACATCAAAATTTTTGTTGAACTCTTTACATTGCCTTGCAAACTTTGAAAAATATATTTTGACCAATTAAAAGTCCTATCTAAAGCTAGACAAACCAAAGGGTAAGCCATGGTTGAACTGAATTGTTCATAAGAAGTTTTCTTAGGACTTAGGCAATGCAAAAGAGTATGTATCAAAAATCTCCAATGGGGACAAAAACCACTCTTTTTGAAAGTAGCCTTTTTGTCAGTGGTATCATACCCCATTGATGAAAGATGTGTATGAATTTCTGGCATGGGTAATGTGATGATACCATTGAGATCATCCAATTGGAGAATTCTCCTCAAGGATGCCTCAGTAACATCAATGGTTACCCCATCCATAGTGGCTCTAAGAGCATCCACTGTTTCATGTATATCTCTAGTTTCAATGGTTATGGACTGAGCAGAAGTCCAAAACTGTTTGATTTGAGAGATATAGATTGTGGGATTTAGAAGTAAAGCATACCTTATATGGGTAGTATTAACAATGTCCACAATCTGGTGAAAAACAGGGCCACTCTTCTCGTTTGACTTTTGTAAGTAGGCCACTTGGTTGTGCTCATCTACAAAAGTGATAGGTGCCATAGAATCTTTTGATGAAAAATATATTGTGTCAGTATAAATTGTATAAAGAACTCGCCAATTGAGAGAAAATATATAAACAGTTAGGGTTTTAGAGTTTTGCGCAAGAAAGATTATATAAGGAAAAGATTTATCTTAAGGAGATAAATTATAAGTAGGAAAGTAGATAATCTTCTAAAATTTACCCTATTTATATATGGAAAGTAATTAACTCTCAACGGCTAGTAAAATTTTTGTTACAGACACAACAGTTGTAATGGCTAGATCAACAGTGGTAAAAATAACACTGTCAGTGGAAACTGTGAACTAGCAGTGGGAATTTTTCACAAAGATTTTCAAAGAGCAGTGGTAAAGGAAAAATTATGAAAATTTGACTGCCCTTTATCATAGTTTTTAGCAAACTACCAGCTATCAACGGATTTGATATGTCTTTACCATGAGCCGTTTGCTATGGACTAGCCAACTCTTAATCATAAAGAATATGGTGAGTTGATAACCATATAGTTTTTGGTAAACTATCAACCATAAACAGATTTGTCAAGTCTTTACCAGTAGCCGTTTGCTCTAGACTAGTTGATTCTTATGTGGGTTAGACATGGTGAATCAATAACCATTTGTTGTGTATCTCAGTTATACACCTTTTAAGATCAACTCCCATCCAAGCTGCATAAAAGTTATTTAACAAGCAAAAACACAAGCACAAAAACATATACAAACTTATACAACAATGTTAGTACCCAGAGACCTCCACTCAACACCAAAGACCATTAGACACAAAAATTTTATGGATTTAGCATTCCTATACTTGTTACCAAGTACTGAAATCTACCCACATCAAGTCCTTTTGGTAATAAATCAACATAGTTGTAATCAGTATGGATTTTGACAACTTGAATTAGTCCTTTTTCATAAGAGTCTCTTATGAAATGGTGTCTAATTTCAATATGTTTAGTCTTTGTGTGTTGAACTGGATTCTTAATAATGAAAATGGTACTGCTATTGTCTATATGAATGATGGTATTCATGAAATTGTACCTGTTGGATCGATATACTTTAATCAAACTAACTTTAACTAGCTTGTTAAGGTTTAATAAACTAGGATAAATCCTAAGTTATTAACAAAGAAACACTGAGCAATCTTTATCAAGTACGCGGAATTTACTTAACAAAGCTAAGAAGAATAACTTTTATTATCAACTCTAAATCTGCTTATTATGCAGATACTCTAAATAACTCTAAGATTATCGAACTTCTCTCTAAAACACTAAATAACTTGTGAATTCGTAAACTCTAAAACTCATAAACTCGTACATCTAATGCCAATCTAGGAGTCCTTTTATAGGCTCAAGGATATCCTAGTCAGTTTACAAATTGTATCCTTGTACGACAAGTAATCTAAACATAGAACATTCTAGAGTTACAATACTTTCCATAAACGAATATAACAATTCTTTGTTCTTGCAGTACTTTGACTTTATAGTGCAGTACTTTGACTTTGTCTTTAGCAGTACTTTGACTCTTTGACTTTTTCCAGTACTTTGCAGCTTTTCATATCTTCAGTACTTTCATATCTTCAGCACTTTCATATCCCAACAATCCTCCCCTAACTTGAATTCTACTTGCTTGACTTCAAGTTCTCTTGTGAATTTATCTTTAACAGCTTCTTCTTTAAAGACAGATTGTTTCTTAGTCTTTGGATTGTATCTCTGTAGTGTCTGTACTTGTCAAAGTATCTCTAGAATTATTCATTCACAGCAGCATCCAGTAAACTCCATCTTTACAGCAACACAACAACATATGACAATTTTGTACATTAATTCAGTTTAAGTTGCATACTATTCTCATCACTTCCAGATGTGTTAACTCTTGTGAGAGGTGAATCATTGAAAATTTTATGGATTTAGATCTCTTTACCAAAGCCATTAACTCTGGAGTAGCCAAATGTTTTGGTGTGTAAGACCATGGTACATTGATAACCATATGATTTTTAGCAAATCATCAGCTATCAACAGATTCGAGTTGTCTTTACCAAAAGTTGTACCCTTCTGGACTAGTTAGTTCTTTTATCTAATGGTGAACTAATTACCAATAATGGTTTTTCCACTGCCTTTACCACAAGCCATTTTCTTGTGGGCTAGCCAACTCTTCACATTACTGATATGGTGAGTTGATTACCATCCAACTTGTTAGCAAGTTGTCAACTAAAAATGGATTTGATATATCTTTACCAGAGCCGTTTGCTCATGGATTAGTCAATCCTTTTGTAACCATGGTGGATTGATAACCTATTGATGTTATCATCTTAAAAACCATTTATTCAACCTTTGTTTAAAAATATTTATTACTTAACAAAAGTTTTCTTCAAAAAAAATCACTTAACTGGTTAAAAGCTGCAAGCAGTACTTTGATTAAAGTACTGTTTGATCAGCAGTACTTTGAATAAAGTACTGATTTATCAAAAATAATTTATTCAATTAAGTCTCATACCAGTTTATTCATCATCTTCAGCAATGGTAGTCCAGTTGATAAACAAGTTGATAACCATGCAAGCAGTTTCATTATCCTCTTCTACTTCCATTCCATGCTCTAGCATTCTTCTCATAAGCTCAACTGTGAGAGGATATCTTCTGTTTACAAACATGCGTATCATTGTTCCATTTTCCAGCTCTAAAACATGAACTCCAGACTCTTCAAAAAATCTCCAGCAATTAATTTCCCAATTTTCTTGATTCTTCCAAATATCAATAGTGGTCTCTTCTTCAGTTTCCCATGCAGTTATGAGAACACCCTTGCCTGATCTGTATGTGCTTGGTCTTCGAATGATAAACAGGATTCTTCACAATACAAATGGTACTCTCATTATCAATGTTGATAGGAGTATTTTTGAAATTGAACCCATAGTCCAAGAGTTGATTTTGCATCTACAAAACTTGTCTACAACAGCTTGCAGCAGCTACATATTCAGCTTCAGTAGAGGATGTTACTGGAATTGTTTGTTTCTTACATTGCCAGGAGACGAATCTTCTTCCCAGATATTGGCATCCTCCAGTGGTGGATCTTCTATCATAATTATCACCTGCATAATCACTATCTGAAAAAGCTTCTAAGTGAAAAGGTGACTCTTTTGGATACCACAACCCTAACTTAGGTTGTTGTTTCAAATAGCAGAAAATTCTCTTCACTGCATTCATGTGAGAAATCTTTGGTGAGACTTGATATCTTGCACATAAACAAACTGCAAACATGAAATCAGGTCTTGATGCAGTAAGATACATAAGAGAGCCAATCATTGATCTGTATAACTTGACTTCAACAGGCTGTCCATCTTCATCTTTGCCCAATGAATTGATAGATTTAATAGGTGTAGTAACAGTCTTCATATCGTCAAAATTGAACTTCTTAAGTATGTCTGTAACATACTTGTCTTGACTTATGAAAATACCTTCCTTTGACTGTTTAACTTGAAGTCCCAAAAAGAATGTTAACTCTCCCATTGAACTCATTTGAAATTCCTTCTGCATCAGCTGCTCAAACTCCTTAACCATGGACTGTTTGGTAGCCCCAAAGATGATATCATCAACATAGATTTGAACTAACATGATATCCTTCTTGTCTCTCTTGATAAACAAAGTCTTGTCTATAGCTCCCCTTCTGTATCCATGTTGCAATAAGAATGTAGAGAGCCTCTCATACCAAGCTCTAGGTGCCTGATGAAGGCCATAAAGAGCCTTAACCACCTTGTAGACTTTGTTTGGGTGTTTAGGATCTTCAAAACCAGGAGGTTGTTTGACATATACTTCCTCTGTAATCTTGCCATATAAAAAGGCACTCTTGACATCCACCTGGTAAACTTGAAATCCCATATAGGAAGCAAAAGCAAGAAATATCCTAATAGCTTCTATTCTTGCTACAGGAGCAAACACTTCATCATAATCTACTCCTTCTTCTTGTCTGTAGCCTTGTGCTACTAACCTTGCCTTATTCTTGATAACATTACCTCTTTCATCTCTTTTGACTCTGAAAACCCATCTGGTTCCAATAACTTTCTTCCCATCTGGAAGATCACATAAAACCCAAACTTCTTGAAGTTTAAATTGAAGAAGTTCTACTTGCATAGCTTTAACCCAGCTTTCTTTAGTTAAGGCTTGAGCAATGTTCTTGGATTCCTCTTGAGAGATAAAACAAGTAAATAGGCAGGTTTGATGGTCCTTATGATTCAGCCTGTTTTTTTTGTAGACAAAGCTAAGTAAAGCATTATGAGGTTCAGTAAAACTCTTAGCTTTGTGTCTTGTCATCACTCCAGAAGTAGAAGGACCAATGATTTGATCAGTAGGATGATTATTATGAATCCTTAAGATTGGAGACTGTGGAACTCCATATGCATCATCCAAGTTAGTATAATCAGCATCATTATTGGAATCTGAGAAAATACCTTCATCTGCATACTCATCATCAGTTTCCTCTAATCCAGGCATGGTAGGATCATCCAAATCATCTAAAGTACTGTCAACAGGTGCAGCAGTACTTTGGTCGAAAGTACTGTCAAAAGTATTGTGAGAGTACTATGCAGTCTTGTTCTTCTTCTTTGCCTCTTCATAAGCTCTCCTTTGTTCATCAGTGTAAGAGTGTGCTAATACATCTTGAAGAAGCATCTGATTAAGTTCCTCTTGAATAGATTGATCCTCAGCAGATAATGAGGATTGTGGTGCAACAGTACTTTGTTTTGGAGTATCAGTACTTTCCTTGGGAACATCAGTACTTTGTTTTGGACTAACAGGATCTTCATCAGGAACAGTATCCGGTCTAATATGAACTCCATGAACAACATATTGTAAATCTTCTCCATTGTGCACAGGTTGATTTTCTTCTCTAACGGGTACATAATTCATTGAAGGAGTTAAAACCTCAAGATCAAACATCCAATCAGGACCTTTACCTTTCTCATTGTCTTTATCTTCTAAAAACTCAACATGAAGACAATCTTGAATCTTCTTAGTAACTCTGTTGTATACTCTAAAGCCTTTACTGTTAGTGCAATAACCCAATAAGTATCCTTCTTCAGACTTGCCATCAAACTTCCCCAGATTATCAATAGTGTTTAAAATAGTGAGAGGGCATCCAAAGGCTTCATAAAACGAATGTTGGGTTTATTGCCCATCAGCAATTCATAGGGTGTCTTCATCTGTGGTTTGGTGACTGAGACTCTGTTAAGTACATAGCACGCAGTACTTACAGCTTCTGCCCAGAATTGAATAGGTAGATGGGAATCTGCTAGCATTGTTCTTGCTGCTTCAATCAAAGTCCTATTCTTCCTCTCTGCAACACCATTTTGCTGTGGTGTTCTTGCAATACTAAACTCCCTTTTTATGCCTTTGTTTGCACAAAATTCATCCATAAACTTGTTCTTGAATTCAGTCCCATTATCACATCTAATACCTCTAACCTTGAGTCTCAATTGATTTTCAAGAGCTATTATGAGAGTCTGAATAACATCAAAAGTATCATCTTTAAAACCCAAAAAGAAAACCCAACTGAATCTACTGCAATCATCTGTAACAACCAAACAGTACTTTTTCTTGTTTAAACTTGCCACAGAGACAGGTCCAAAAAAATCCATATGTAACAGCTCCAATGGTTCTCTAATAGTCCTCTCCTCAAGCTTCTTGCAGGAAGCTTTGTGTTGTTTACCCTTCTTGCATGCCAAGCATGACTGATCATTCTTGTAAGTCCTTGAAGGTAAACCTCTAACTAGATTGCCTTTGACCAGTTTGTTGATATTCTTGAAATTAACATGGCCCAATCTTCTATGCCATTGATGTGCCTCTTCAGATGTTGCTTTAGCCACCAAACATGTGGCTCTTCCATAAGAATGTAGACTCTTCATGTCTAAACTGTACACATCATTTGTCCTTGGTACTCTAAGGACTACCAAGTTGTCATCTACAGGCTTGAATTCAGAGGAAAGGATGAGACATTCTGTGTCAGTGAATAACACAAGATGCTTTTTATCACAAATTTGAGAGACTGATAACAAGTTGAACTTAAGCTCCTTCACATACCTAACATTCTTAAAGTCTATTAGCCCTGCTTTGATAGTTCCTTTTCCAGTAATCTTTCCTCCATTGGGATCATTCCCAAATGCAACTCTTCCTCCACTAATATTTCTAAAATCAGACAGGATCTCTTTGTCTCCTGTCATGCTTCCAGAGCAACCACTATCCACAATAAGATGATCTTTAAGCTCCTCTTCTGGGTTGCCCTGCACACAAAGAAAAGAGTTAGTGATTTTTAGGAACCCAAGCCATCACTGACTTGTGTTCCCCTTGTGGAGTTACAAACTCAAATTCTTTGAGTATGTAATTCCCACTATCTTTCAAATGATGATCCAAAATTATCTTTTGATCTTTAGCATGCGGATTTTCAAAACTTTCTGATTTTTCAACATAAATCTCTTTTATAAGATTATTAGCTTTTTCTTGTATCACAAAAACATCAGATTCACTTTTTGTTGAAAGTATTATGTGTCCCTTATCAATACTTTCTCTCTTAACCCATTCTGGTTTAACACGTGGTTCTTGTGATCTAGATTCCCTATGTGAATTGTAATACCTTCTAGGTTGATAGAGAGATCTCCTAGGATTCCTATTCCAAGTAGTGTGATCAGTACCTTGTTTTGGCTGAGTAGTACTTTGGAAAGTACTGTGAGATACTGAAGGTTTTGAAAAAGGTCTTCTCGGATGTGGGTATCTATGATCTGGTGTGAAGTTTCTGTGATTAACCCTATTTGAATTATTCCAAACTGGTTTGTGCTCTCTAGGTTTCTGGTTGGTAGACCTGTTCTTTGGGAATTTGCTAAGATATTCTGAGTGATGTTCACAATCCTTGATTAAATGAGTAGGACTAAAACACACAAAACATAGTTTTTGACCCATACTTCCAAAGTGATTTCTTCTATGTCTATGCCCAAAATTATTTTGCCTTCTTGATGAATGATGAAACCTGTTTTGACCAAAGTTATCCCAAAAAGGTTTAGCAGTACTGTTTTGAAAAGGTTTTGCAGAAGGTACTGCTTGTGGAGCAGTACTTTGATTTAAAGGTACTGCTTGATTTTGAACATTATTTTCAACAGCTTCTTTGGGTTTTTCAGACCTAGATTGAGCTACAAGCTTTTTCCTAAACTCTAGACTGTCTACTCCAAAACGAGAAACATCAGGTCTTATGGGTTGATGACTAATGGGATGTGGGACAACATTATATCACTTGTCTTTCTTATACTCAGGAGGTGGCTCACTAATTAAATCCTCATTACTAGATGTGTCTACATAATTAATGAGTTCATCATCACTAGTGGTTACATCTTCTAAGTCATCCTGATCACTAGATTGATTCTCTTCTATGTTATCAAAGTTCATACCAAAACCTAATCAAGTTCTAATGTATGCTCTTCTTTGTTTTTCAACATAAGTAACATGGGACAAACCAGATTCATTCCAGGCGGCAAACTTTTCTAACAGATCATCTCTCTCCTTAGTTAATTTCTCAATTTTAGCAATTTTACAGTTTAGTTTCCATTCACTAAGTTTTAACTGGTAATCCTGTTGTTCATACTTTTCAGCCCAAGCCATTTCATTATTTTCATGTGTTATAATTTTAGCTTCCATAGACTCTAAAGTAATTTGATAACTAGCCACCTCAGATCTAGCCTTAACACAATTATCTCTTTCAATCACATAACTGTTAAGTAGTTTTTGATAAAAATCATAACAGTTTGAGCATACCTCAGAGATAGGAGACTGAGTTGGTGAAGTAGCCACTATTGCAAGAAGAACAGGACCATCTTCACTTTCTTTGCTCCAATAAAATCCTCCAAAGCCATCATCAAATTCCAAAGCAGCATGTTCAGGTTCTTCATCAAAAGCAGTGCTCCAGTCCAATGCTTCCACTGTTTCTTCAACTTCATCATCCACTGCTACCATACAGTAAGTCACTAGTTCATCATTAAACTCTTCACTCCAGTCAACTTCTGATAACTTCTCTTGAGCAACCAAAGCCTTTGTTTCAGTAATTGGAATTTCTTTGAGCTCAAGTTTTGGCTTCTCAGATGTTCTGTTTGCTTGATACTTAGCAAATCGACACTCCCTTGCAAAGTGACCAGTCTTTTGACAATTGAAGCATTCAATTTTGGATTTGTCAAAAGTTATTCCCTGTTTTGGTTTGAAATCAATGCTTTTACCTGTCTTCATCATGTACTTTTTGATCCTTGCAGTGATCATAGCAACTTGCCACCTGATATCAATTTCTTCAAGTGCATCTTCTTCAATCTGTGCTAGATCTTCTTCATAAGTGACAGGTAAACTAGCTTGTTGTGCAAAGAATGAGCACACAACTTCATCTGAGTGCATAGTGGTAGTTGGTGGGGCCTGCTGAGCATATGAAGGGGGGGTATAAACAGCAGTACTTTGAGAAACAGTACTTTGAGGAGAAGCAGTACTTTTGAGTGAAGTACTGCTCTTCTTTTCAAATGATAGAAAAGCAATACTGTGAGACTTGGAATTTGTTTGACCACTCATCTCATGCTCATACACCTTCAGTTGATGGTAGAGATCATCAAAGTCCATGACATCCAAACCTTGTTGTCCTCTGATCATAGTAGCAATCACATGCCATGTAGATGGCAAACTCCTTAGAAACTTCAAATTAGCATCCTCAACTGATACTTCTGCCTTGTATAATTCCAACATGTTGAGGAGATTTTGAAACCTGTCATATGCAGCATCAAGACTCTTTCTTTCACCAACTGTGAAAGTTTCAAACTGTTGCTTCAGCAAATTTCTGTGCATCTTCTTAGAAGCTTCATTCCCTCCAAATCTGGTCTTAAGAGCAGCCCAGAGCTGCTTAGCATCTTTAGCATCATGAAATTTGAGAAGATGACCATCTGGAATGGCAGATAGGAGAATGTTTAGTGCCTTTTCTTGATTCCTTAGGGTTGCTGCTGGTAAGACTGCCTTTGGTGCTATGGGTTGTCCAGGAACATTAATGGGATCTGAAACTACTTCATTGCCATTAACAATGACATTCCATAGAGCATGATCTGTGATGGCATTATATTGCCTCATCTTCATGCACCAGAGATCATATTCTCCCTTCTTGATTATTGTAATTCTGAGAGAGGTGATTGAGGGAGGTGGAACAGCTTCAGTCGACATCTTGATTATTGTTGAAGTAGGGTTTCTTCCTAGTCAGAGTTTCCACACAAACTCTGATACCACTTGTTGGATCGATATACTTTAATCAAACTAACTTTAACTAGCTTGTTAAGGTTTAATAACCTCGGATAAATCCTATGTTATTAACAAAGAAACACTGAGCAATCTTTATCAAGTACGCGGAATTTACTTAACAAAGCTAAGAAGAATAACTTTTATTATCAACTCTAAATCTGCTTATTATGCAGATACTCTAAACAACTCTAAGATTATCGAACTTCTCTCTAAAACACTAAATAACTTGTGAATTCGTAAACTCTAAAACTCATAAACTCGTACATCTAATGCCAATCTAGGAGTCCTTTTATAGGCTCAAGGATATCCTAGTCGGTTTACAAATTGTATCCTTGTACGACAAGTAATCTAAACATAGAACATTCTAGAGTTACAATACTTTCCATAAACGAATATAACAATTCTTTGTTCTTGCAGTACTTTGACTTCATAGTGCAGTACTTTGACTTTGTCTTTAGCAGTACTTTGACTCTTTGACTTTTTCCAGTACTTTGCGGCTTACAGTACTTTCATATCTTCAGTACTTTCATATCTTCAGCACTTTCATATCCCAACAGTACCCATAGTCCAAAAGTTGATTCTTAAGCCATAGAACTTGAGCACGACAACTTGCAGCAGCCACATACTCTACCTCAGTTAATGAATTAGCCACCATTGTTTGTTTCCTGCACTGCCATGACACTAATCTGTTGCCAAGAAATTGGCATCCACCTGTTGTAGATTTTCTATCCAAAATAGCTCCAGCATAGTCACTATCTGAGTAAGTAAGCAATCTAGAGAAGATTCTCTAGGGTACCATAATCCCAGAGTGGGAAATGCTTTAAGATATCTGAAAATCTTCTTCACAGCAGTCAAGTGAGAGAATATGGGAGTGACTTGAACCTTGCACATGCACACATTGCAAACATAATATCTGGTCTAGATGATGTAAGATACATCAAAGATCCAATCATAGACCTGTACATGTGTACATCAACTGCTTCACCACTATTTTCCTTCAAGAGTTGATATGTAGTTTTGTCTGCAGGGGTGCTGGATGACTTTGCATCAGAGAACTTGAACTTCCTTAGTATCTCAGCCACATATTTATCTTGGTTGATGAAAATACCATCTGGCCTTTGTTGTACTTGAAGTCCCAAAAAGAATGTGAGTTCACCCATAGAACTCATCTTGAATTCTTCCTTCATTAGCTTCTCAAATTCTTTGCACATCTCTATCTTTGTAGATCCAAAAATGATATCATCAACATATACCTGAACTAACAAGATATCATTTTTGTCTTTCTTGATGAAGAAAGTTTGATCCACTCCGCCTCTATGAAACCCATTATCAAGAAGATAAGTAGTTAAAGTTTCATACCATTTCCTTGGTGCCTGATGCAAGCCATACAAGGCTTTAACTACCCTGTACACTTTATTTGGATAGTCAGGGTCTTCAAAGCCTGGAGGTTGTGAAACATATACCTCCTCATCAATCTGCCCATATAGAAAAGCACTCTTTACATCCATTTGATAGACTTTAAAGCCCATAAAAGATGCATAGGCTAAGAACAACCTGATTGCTTCAATTCGTGCAACTGGGGCAAACACTTCTTCATAGTCAATACCCTCCTCCTTAGTGTATCCTTATGCCACAAGCCTAGCTTTGTTTCTGATAACAATTCCTCTTTCATCCTTCTTGTTTCTGAACACCCATTTAGTACCTATTACCTTCTTGCTAGAAGGCAAATCACAAAGCACCCAAACCTTTTGAAGCTTGAATTGGAGCAACTCTTATTGCATTGCTTCCACCTAACTTTCATCTTCAAGTGCCTTGTATACATTCTTTGGCTCCATTTGTGATAGAAAACACATAAAGAGACATTCATTCTTGTCTTCATGAGTCTTAGATTCATATATGTCACTAATGAATCGATGAATATCATGAAGCTTTGTTTGTCTTCTAGTCTTCACAGGTGAGTGGACATCCCCAATCACATTTTCAAGAGGATGTGATTTATGAATAGAAGTATGGGGAGTCTGAGGAACTGCAATCTCACTTGGCATATTTAAGATTTCAACATCATTGGCTTGAGCTTCCTTTGTAACTGGAGTTGTAATTTCCACTTCTGGTGTTGCAGTGGAAACTTCTGGCCTAGCAGTGGAATCTGAATTTCCACTGCTTTCAGAATTTTCAGCATTCAAGTTGCCACTTCCTTCCTTTCCAAGATCATTAGAAGGTTGAGCATCTTTAGTCTTTGGTGTATCATCATTATCTGCATAGTCCCAAAGTGGCAGACTGAATTCATCTTGATCATCTGCATGATCCTTGCTTGGTTCATCATCATCAAGAAACTCTTCTGAACCTGCAAAATCAAAAGAAGATGTACCTATAGAGATAGGCACATAATTCATAGTATTGGTTAGAGTATCAAGATCAAACAGCCTTTCAGGACCAGTTCCTTTAAGATTTACTTTGTTTTCCAGTAACTCAACATGCAGTTTCTTTTCAATCTTCTGGGTTCTTCAGTTGAATACTCTAAAAGCTTTACTGACCATGGAATACCCAACAAAAAACCCTTCATTATATTTTTCTTCAAACTTGACCAGATAATCTATGGTATTGAGAATAGATACATGACATCCAAATGGTCTCATGAAGTCAAGGATAGGTGGTCTACCCCTAAATAACTCATAAGGTGTCTTGTTCTTTGTTTTTACCACTAAAACCCTGTTTTGCACATAACATGCAGTGTTAACTGCTTCAGCCCAAAAAGTGATTGGCAATTTTGAATTTGCCAACATGGTTCTAGCAGCCTCTATTAGTGTCATGTTCCTCCTCTTAGCAACACCATTTTGTTGACGAGTTCTAGCAACACTAAATTCTCTTTTAATACCTTTATCTCTGCAAAAATCATCCATAACTCTATTCTTAAATTCTGTCCCATTATCACACCTAATGATTTTAACTTTCATATCATATTGGTTTTCAACTTCTGTGATAAAGATCTTAAGGATGCCAGTTGTTTCATCCTTGGTTCTAAGAAAGAAAACCCATGTAAACCTGCTAAAATCATCAGTCACTACAAGACAATATTTCTTTAGATTCAAGCTACTCACAGATGTAGGACCAAATAAGTCCATATGTAACAATTGAAGTGGGTGAGCAATAGAGTTAACCAGCTTTGACCTGCAAGAAGCTCTGTGTTGTTTGCCTTTAAGACAAGCCAAATAGGTTTGATCATTTTCAAATCTTTTCTGAGATAAGCCTCTCACCAAACCATCTTTGACAATCTTATTAATGGTTTTAAAGTTAACATGACCAAGTCTTCTATGCCATAACATGGATTCATCCACTGTGGCCTTTGCAAGCAAGTAAGCATAATCATCTTTAGCAACAATGTTGTTCATATCAAAGCTATATAAGTTGCCTTTTCTAGGAATTTTAAGAAGAATTTGACTTTCATCAGGCATCTTAAAATCCTTAGAGAGAACAAAGCACATATCTTTGGTAAAAAGAACATTTTTCTTCTTGTCACACATTTGAGACACATTAAACAGATTATACTTAAGCTCTTTTACATAGTGCACAGGTTCAAAGTCCAAGTTACCAGTTTTGATTACTCCTTTACCAGTAACTTTTCCATTAACTCCACCTCCAAAGCTGACATACTGTCCATCATAATGTTCAAAATCTGAGAGATAGGACTTGTTGCCAGTCATGTGCCTTGAACATCCACTATCTGTGTAGCCTTGATCCACTAGGTTTCCATTCCCAACGTGTTGAGGCCTTCACAGCATTGCCCATGTCCCCCCTTTTCTTGTTTACAACCCTTGCAGTGGGAAATTTTGAATGAGGAGTGGAAACTGCTGGTTTGGTTTTAGGTACCCACTGTTGGTTATAATGAACCTTTTTATTTTGAAAAGTTCTTTTCCCTGTTTGTGCAGATTTTGCAAAAGTTGTTTTGGATTTTGCACTTGTAACAGGTGATTTGGGGTGAGCAGTGTTAACAGTTTTACTAGTGGAAAACGTTTTAAGTCCACTTCTTAGTTGAACTGCTCTTGGGACCATTTTGCTGTGAGAATTAGGGTGTAAATTGTTTTGAAACCTGATAGACTCCACCCTTTTATTCCCATGGACTTCCCTACTCCCAACATGATAGTCACAATAAGCATGTAAATGATCAAAACTACCACAGATATAGCATGCTTTATTGTACATCACAAAATCACTACCTAGTTGTTGAGATTTAACAAGATTCCAACTCCTCTGTTACCCCTAGGAGCTGATGCCTTGCTCCTATACATCTCAGCATACCTTACAGTTGATCTAGGTTTATAAGCTTGTCTCCTAGGTTCCTCTATAACAGTATTAACAACTTTTGAGATACAAGCCTCTACATTCTTTTTAACATTCTCATCAACAACTGATGAGTCACTAGCACTTTCAAAAACATCATTATCAAGCTTAACCTCTTCCTCACATTTCATAGTTTTGGGAGGACCATATTCAAGAATAGGTTCTTGAAAGTCTTTTAGACCTGTATGAGCTAAATCTATACCTGGAGGTGATGGAACACCTCTTAGTGGTGGAGGCACTGTATTATAACCCATACCAGACTTAACTTTACTATGTATTTGAGCATTCCAAATTTTATCAATTGACTTAGACTGACAATAACAAGTGTCAACAGTTAAATTGGCATTCTCATTTTTCTTTCTAAGTTTTTCAAGCTTTTCTTGGAAAGCCTCATTCACAGCTGTCGTATGATCTACCTCTCTTCTAAGAAGAATCATATCATCATTATATTTTGACTCATTATCTCTATAGTGCTCTAGTTGTTTTTCTAATACAGTTATACCTCTCCTAAGGTTTGACACAGCATAATTAGCAGCAAACAACTCTGTTCTTTGACTTTCATAAGATTCATTAAGTCTTTCAACTTCTCTAGCAGCCCTACATGTTTTAGAACAACTTTCAAAGTTTTGTACCTCAGAGTCAGAGAAAGCCATGAGAGCAAATTTAGTAGACACAAGAGCATCATCTGAAGATTCTTCCTCTTGTTCATCAGCCATGAAACTCCAATCATAGTCACACCATCAATTGCCAACATTGCCTTTGGTTCTTCCACAGTTGGTTCTTTCTTTTGCTTGTACCAAGTAGACCTGTTGTCCTTCATCTTTGGTCTTCTGCATTCCCTAGCAAAATGACCCAACTTGTGACAATTGAAACACTTTACTTTCTTTTTGTCAAAGCCTGCAGTTTCACCACTATTGATGTGAATAGGCTTGCCAGTCTTCTTGTAGAATTTCCTAGCCCTCATGCTAAGAAGAGCTATTTGCCATTTTATATCCATCTCCTCCAAGTCATCTTCATAAATTTGCTCTATGTCTTCATGAGTTAATATAGAGCCATTAACTTAAGTGGAGATAAAAGCATAAAAGGTAGGGTCTCCAATACTAGCAATCTTCTTTTTAGAACCTGCAGTGGTAACATTAACATTACCAGTGGAAACAGTAGAACCAGCAGTGGCAATATCATCATCACAGTCATCTTCAGAATCATCACTGTCAACAGAGGTTGACATCAAGGCCAAGCTGCTTGAGCTTGTACCAAGTTTCCCAGCCTTCTTCAATCTTTGTTCAATGAGTTTGAAGTTGTTGTAAAGATCATTGAGCTTCATAGTTTCAATATCTGATTTATTTTCCCAGACTGTAACATTAGTATGAAACTCTGAAGGCAAACTTCTTAGAAACTTCAAATTGAGGTCTTCCTTTTCTACCTCAATGCCAAACACAGTCAGTTGTGTAACAATCTTTTGGAGTTTGGTGAAGATGCTATCAAGTGAGTCATTGCTTGAAGCAGAGAAGTTTTCATAACTTTGCTTCAACAATGTCTTTTGTGTCTTCTTTGTAGCATCATTACCACCAAACACTGAGCAAATCTCTTCAAAAAGTTCTTTAGTTGTCTTGAACTTGCTGAATGCTATAATCTGGTCTCTAGGGAGAGTCATCAGCAACAAACTTGTAGCCTTTAGATCATTCTTCTTCAGTGCTTTTTCAATATTAGTCTCAGGCACAGAAACTGTCACAACATCTGTGTCTCCAACCTTCTGAGTTTTTCACACAGGCTTGAAAGAATCACCAGTTAAGATGATCTCCCATAGAGCATAGTCTTGAATGAGAAAGTATTGCTCAATCATTATCCTCCACATCTCAAACTCATTAAGTTTGAGCTTAGGAAGTCTTGGAGTAGAAGAGTTGGACTGGTTGTTTTCCATCTCCATTGAATTGAGTGAGTAGGTTAAGTGTATTCCTTGGATCTTCTAAATCAAAATATCAGAACCTTCGCTCTGATACCACTTGATGGATCTAAACACACACCTTGTGTTAGTGATATTTTGAGTTATATTAATAAGCACGCGGAATATACTTAGTAATACTTAGAAGACAGATTATATGATGTAATGTAAGTAAGAACAATAAACACAAAGCTCTAATATTATTAAGAAATAATACGAGTGATCTTGCTTATCACTAGGGTTACACCTTGAAGCTAATATGAATAATACGTACCCTAAGCAATGACCTAGGATCTCCTTTTATAGCACAAGGAGTCCTTTACAAGATAAGTATAAACCTAACAATATAGAATATACACAAGATCTTTTATATACTTATCAATACCCGGATACCTAACATTTATCCTAATAGCAGTGGTAATATTTGTACTGGCAGTGGTAATGAGTTTCCACTGCTAGTGTAATCTTTAGCAGTGTTAACCACAAGACTATCAGTGGTAACTGTTAGTATTATTCCCAACAGGTTTTATAAGGTGACTCATTACCGCCTTCCATTGTATCCTAAACACTTTCATTCATTTATATATTCACCAGGTAAATACCCTTTACCAAAAAAAAAGATTTTAGTCATCCTTACCTTAAAATGGGTCAAAATCTAGTTTTTCCATTTTCTATAAATCTTTAAGATATCTTCCAAAATATTATCTTAAGTTACTATCTGGTCTCTAGGATCATTAAGCTCCATTGGACACTCTCAAAGTTTTAGTGTCATCCTTGGTCATTCATTGGTACTCATAAAAGTTCCATTTTCTTCCATAAAAGGCAATCATTAGCTACATCACTCATTGCCTTTGAACATTTAAGTACCCTTTCATTTAAGATACTTAGGAGGACTGAAACACACAAAAAGGTATAGGCATTAGACCTTACAAACATCATTTTTACCCTTTCCTAGCTGCTGAGAGCCGGATCCCTAGGATTAGCCTAGACGGATCCCTCATTAGAGGGACCCGTGGGATCCGGGTGACAGATTCATGTCAAGTCTAGCTTAAACAATCATTTCAAGTTCACCTTGCTAACTTGAACACTCCATCTCATCTTAATTAAGTCCCAAGATCAGTACAACTATAAAGTTGACTCTTGTGCATGCTAATCATCACATTCCAAGGGATCTTAGTGGCTTAAGTCTTGAATGCACTTACCAAATTCCTTTCTTTATAAACCACATTGTTAAGACTCTTAAAGTCATCATCTTCATCCTCATTTTCAGCAATTAGAAACCTTTACAAATCTCTTTGAATCATCTCATCATGAGGAAAGTTCCTAGTGGTAATTCATCCACCAAAGGACCACCCAAGAAAATTGCTCGTGTTGTACACGAAATTTCCTCAACCGAATCATCTCCCGTTAAAACCACAAATGGTAGGATCTCCCCTCACCTATCAAACCAATCCCAAAGAGAATTGTTCCTACAAAACTACCAATGCCAAACACCACCATACCTCCTAAACCAAACAACCCCATTTCCACTAAACCATCACCATTGGTGCCTAGAGCCCTATCATTCACCACACCTCTACAATCTAGAGGATATGCCTCCTAGGCCATCTCATCCTCCACCGCCGACAACTTTCTCCTCTTTAGGAGGAATAGTGGAACAAAATCAAGGTGTCGAGTCAATACTAGCTCCGGCTTCTTTTTCTCCGTCACCATCAAATAATCCCGTTTGGATTATGAGAAATCATCAAAGTCAACCACCCGACGACATGGAAGTTGACACCTCTCTACCACCACCATCATTTTTAGTTGAGCCATCCTCGAACGCGCCTCCGCCAATCCCTCCTCCTTTTAAGGCTCTTCCACCCACTTCACTTGATCCTTCACATCAAGCAATTTCCTTTCTTCCATCACCACTACTGAGCCATGAAAAAGATTGTTATCATTGTCAACATGTTGAAAGCTTGATACATGAAGTACGTGAAGATCAACGTTTCATGTTTTATCACCTCCTCGAACGTTTCGATGAGGTTAAACCTAAACAAACTTGAGCTAGAGGATTCTAGTGGTGTCCTAGTATCAAGTGCGACTTAGATAGTCTTGTAATTCAAAGTCATGTATTGCTTATTTTCTTAGTTTTTAGAGTCATTTATACCATATCTCTAGTTTTATTAAATGAAATTACATGATATTTGCAAATATTGTTCTGAGTATATGATTATTGTTCTAATACATATCTCATTTTGATGCTAACATCTTTTTGTACATCACCTCACTGTATTTTAGTTACAGACAGACGGATCCCTACAATTTGCTTAGACGGATCCCTCCAAGGATGGAACCGTGGGATCCGTGCAACAGAAGACTAGTTTTCTACTAACTTTAGTCTTACTTGCAGGAAATTATGTATTATATACTTGTTTTCTAACCTTTGTTTTGTAGATTTTCAATTTACACTTGAAGACTTTGACACACTAAGCTAGGGGGAGCTTTGTGTCAAAGCAATACATTGCAAAATCACATGCAATATTAGGATTACATTTCATGACGTCCCTTTGCAAAGTTGCAATCATCAAGGGGGAGCATATTCGTCACATAGACGAAATCTTTTGCAAACATAGTTGCAAATGAACTAGCTTAGGATTTCTTTTCTGGACGCCCTCACAAAGGAATGGACTCGTCAAGGGGGAGTTAAGACGATAAATCTTCCAGTTACTTGCTCCCTACTTTTTATATTATCTTTTTCTTTCAGTTTTTTTCTCTTAAAACAATGTGTTAGTTTCTTTTCGAAGCTCTTTTTGTTTCGACAAAAAGGGGGAGCAGAAAGTAAAAACTACAATTCAAACTTTTACGGATTTTAGTTTTTCCTTAAATTAGTTTTATGTTTTGTCATCAACAAAAAGGGGGAGACTGTTAATACAAATAAGCCGTAAAACGTTTATTTATATTTTACGATCTTCTAATGTTTTGTCGATAACAAACGTAAAATCATTTTAACGAAACAAATAAAATACCTAAATAGGCTTGAAACCAATAGTTTACTAACACACTTACGTTGTCACATAAAACACTAAAACAAGTATAAGTGATTTTATGATTTAGTAATACATATGTACAACAACTAGTGTTTACATATTGGGTAGATATATACATAACTAGTATGTATTATAATGGGTAATATAAATGGGTAGAAACTTAAGTATTTGACCCATTGACCAAATACATTAAATGTAGTTGGGTAAAACCCAAAGTCCATGACCCATAACCCATTGCATGACATCATGCATAAGTCATATATGGATATTATCCATGACCCATGGTTTTAACCCATGACCCATGGACTAGATGCATTGCATCTTGTATATACATTGTATCTACTTGGATACCCATGGTCCAATTTCTAGGACCCATGACCCATAACCCATGACCCAAAACACATGGGCAAAAGGGTGCGTCCCACGGATCCCCAGTATTACACTGGACGGATCCCTCAAGTGAGGGATCCGTGGGATCCGTGGAACAGTAGCTATTTTTTCTCTATAAATAATGAGCCATTTCCTCATTTTTTTCTCACCCATTTCTCACATATTTTCTCTTTGAGTTATAAAATCTCTAACCTCAGATCCAAGTGATCTATGTATGTAGTTTTGTTTTTGTGTGATTCTCTAGGTTCCTCTTAAAGGCGAGATCACCACCCTTTGAAGTTGAGCAAGCTCAAGTCCATGAGTTGCCATGCTTCCTTATCATCAAGACTACTGAGGTTCTCTTGTTGATAGTTCTCTTCTTTCTCATAAGAAGTGTAGTGTTGAAGACATTAGTGAAAGATGTCTAAAGGGTCAAGACGAAGACATTAGTGAAAGGTATCGAACGTCCGTATTGAAAGCACTCGTGAAGGGTACTTAGAAGTCAAGGCTAAAGGCATTAGTAAAGGGTGTCTAGAAGTCAAGTCATAAGGCATTAGGGAAGGGTGCCTTGAGATCGAGTCAAAGGCATTAGTGAAAGGTGCCTAAGGTGTACAATTCGATATCGTGTGCTCAATGTACAAGATAGATTAGTATTGGGTCAAAGGATATTGATATCCTTGTTGATGTTGTTATAAGAAGTGGATCTCCTTTGGGGTTAGTTATTGTTGTAGTGTTGGGTAGTAGTTCCTCCATTGTAATGGAACTCGGTATCTAGCCTAATACCGAATAAAGGGTAGGCGACGTTGTGATAGGTTTGGTTCTACCTCGTGGAAGAACCCGGTATCTAGCCTTGTACCGGATAAACAGTAGGCAACGTTGTGTAGGCTTCTCCGCCATAAGGAGTTGGTGTCGTGTAATGTTACAAACTCTCGAGTAGGTGACTCGGGGAGTGGAGTAGGGCAAGGAAGGTGTCCTTGTAGCCAAACCACTATAAATACTCGCGTTGTGGTTTTGTGCTTCTTACTCCTTATTCTCTCATTACATATTTATATATGCTTGTCTATCAACATACAACACACATGTTTAAATAGATTGACATAAGTCGATCTAAATAGTTTAAAACAAAGTTTTAATCGGTAAAACTATTCAACCCCCCCCTTCTAGTTTTCCACATCTATCTTCCTCACATAAACACATCTTCCTCATCATATAAGATCATGAATTGCTAATGAAATGGATGTTGCGGTAGCTTGTCGGAAACCCAGTCTTTAATTGATCCAGGATATGTGATGTATATCCTATTCTGTTAATACAAATAAGCCGTAAAAATGTTTATTTATATTTTACTATCTTCTAATGTTATGTCAATAACAAACGTAAAATCATTTTAACGAAACAAATAAAATAAGTAAATGGTTTGAGCCAATAGTTTTCTAACACACCTATGTTTTCACATAAAACACTAAAACAAGTATAAGTGATTTTATGATTTAATAATACATATGTATAACAACTAGTGTTTACATATTGGATGAATATATACATAACTAGTATGTATTATAATGGGTGATACAATTGGGTAGAAATTTAAGTATTTTACCCATTGACCAAATACATTGAATATAGTTGGGCACAACCCAAAGTCCATGACCCATACCCATGGAGCTTGACCCATAACCCACTGCATGACATCATGCATAATTCATATATGGATAATATCCATGACCCATGGTTTTAATCCATGAACCATGGACTAGATGCATTGCATCTTGTAGATACATTGTATCTACTTGGATACCCATGATCCATAACCCATGACCCATGACCCAAAACCCATGGGCAAAAAGGAGCGTCCCACGGATCCCCAACAATACACTAGACGGATCCCTCAAGTGAGGGATCCGTGGGATCTGTTGAACAGTAGCAATTTTCTCTCTATAAATAGTGAGTCATTTCTTCATTGTTTCTCACCCCTTTCTCACATATTTTCTCTTTGAGTTATAAACTCTCTAATGCCAGATCCAAGTGATCTATGTATGTAGTTTTGTTTTTGTGATTCTCTAGGTTCCACTTAAAGGCGAGATCACTATCTTTTGATGACGATCAAGCTCAAGTCCATGAGTTGCCATGCTTCGTTATCATCAAGACTACTGAGGTCCTCTTGCTGATAGTTCTCTTCTTCCTCATAAGAAGTGTAGTGTTGAAGACATTAGTGAAAGATGTCTAAAATAGTCAAGAGGAAGACATTAGTGAAAGGTGTCAAATGTCCGTATTGAAAGCACTAGTGAAGGGTGCTTAGAAGTCAAGGCTAAAGGAATTAGTGAAGGATGCTCAGAAGTGAAGTCACAAGGCATTAGTGAAAGGTTCCTTGGAGATCGAGTCAAAGGCATTTGTGAAAGGTGCCTAAGGTGTACATTCGATATGGTGTGATTCAATGTACAAGATAGACTAGTATTGGGTCAAATGATATTGATATCCTTGATGGTGTTGTAATAAGGTGTTGGTTTCCATTGGGGTTAGGTGTTGTGTAGTGTTGGGTAGTAGTTCCTCCATTGTAATGGAACTCGGTACTTAGCCTAGTACCAGATAAATGGTAGGAAACGTTGTGGTAGGTGTGGGAGAAGAAAGTAAAAACTACAAATTCAAACTTTTACGAATTTTAGTTTTTCCTTAAAATAATTTTCTATTTTGTCATCAACAAAAAGGGGGAGATTTTTAATACAAATAAGCCGTAAAAACATTTATTTATATTTTACGATCTTCTAATGTTTTGTCGATAACAAACGTAAAATCATTTTAACGAAACAACTGAATTACGTAAACGGTTTGAGCCAATAGTTTTCTATCACACTAACGTTTTCACATAAAACACTAAAACAAGTATAAGTGATTTTATGATTTAATAATACATATGTATAACAACTAGTGTTTATATATTGGGTGAATATATACATAACTAGTATGTATTATAATGGGTGATACAATTGGGTAGAAACTTAAGTATTTACCCATTGACCAAATACATTGAATATAGTTAGGCACAACCCAAAGTCCATGACCCATACCCATGGAGCTTGACCCATAACCCATTGCATGACATCATACATAAGTCATATATGGATAATATCCATGGCCCATAGTTTTAATCCATGACCCATGGTTTTAATCCATGAACCATGGACTAGATGCATTGCATCTTGTAGATACATTGTATCTAATTGGATACCCATGATCAATAACCCATGACCCATGACCCAAAACCCATTGGAAAAAGTGAGCGTCCCACGGATCCACAGTAATACACTGAACGGATACCTCAAGTGAGGAATCCGTGGGATCTTCATTGTTTCTCACCCCTTTCTCACATATTTTCTCTTTGAGTTATAAACTCTCTAATCCCAGATCCAAGTGATCTATGTATGTAGTTTTGTTTTTGTGATTCTCTAGGTTCCTCCTAAAGGCGAGATCACCATCTTTTGAAGACGAGCAAGCTCAAGTCCATGAGTTGCCATGCTTCGTTATCATCAAGACTACTAAGGTCCTCTTGTTGATAGTTCTCTTCTTCCTCATAAGAAGTGTAGTGTTGAAGACATTAGTGAAAGATGTCTAAAAGAGTCAAGAAGAATACATTAATGAAAGGTGTCAAACGTTCGTATTGAAAACACTAGTGAAGGATGCCTAGAAGTCAAGTCACAAGGCATTAGTGAAAGGTGCCTTGGAGATCGAGTCAAAGACATCAATGAAATATACATAAGGTGTACATTCGATATGGTGTGATTCGATGTACAAGATAGATTAGTATTGGGTCAAATGATATTGATATCCTTGATGGTGTTGTAATAAGGAGTTGGTCTCCATTGGGGTTAGGTGTTGTGTAGTGTTGGGTAGTAGTTCCTCCATTGTTATGGAACTCGGTACATAGCCTATTACTGGATAAAGGGTAGGCCACGTTGTGGTAGGTGTGGTTCAACCTTGTGAAAGAACCCGGTGGTTAGCCTAGTACCGGAAAAAGAGTAGGCGACGTTGTGAAGGTTTCTTCGACATAAGGAGTTGGTTTCGTGTAGTGTTTACAAACTCTCGAGTAGGTGACTCGAGGAGTGGAGTAGGGCAAGGAAGGTGTCCTTGTAGCCGAACCACTATAAATACTCGCGTTGTGGTTTTGTGCTTCTTACTCCTTATCTTTTCATTACATACTTATATATGCTTATCTATCAACATCCAACACACATGTTTAATAGATTGACATAAGTCGATCTTAATAGTTTAAAACGAAGTTTTAATCGGTAAAACTATTCAAACCCCCCCCCCCTTCTAGTTTTCCACATATTCCACTGTGATCTATAAATCGAATAATAAGTCGTTTCATTCTATCATTACATACCTAAAAATAAAACATCAATATTTCATATATATGAAAAACATGCAACACATTAATATCACATCCCCCTCTACCTCCACCTCCACCTCCACAAACACAAAACATCAACACCAACATACATACACATACCCTTAGAAAAACATTACACACATATATGGAAAACATGAAGGAAAAAAATATAGTTTGAGTTCACAAGATTTACATATAACCATCTGCCCTATTGCATTTAAATCAACAATTTATAGTTAACTTGTAGAAAAACATAAAAATAATAGTTAGAAACAACATTTCAGTGATTATATATGTGACGTAATTTCTTGATGCTAAATAAAAAGAGTATTTGAATATCGACTAATTTAGAAAACAACCTTCCAACTACTCGCCACCAACACCACCACCAATCTCTGCCCACTCTCTGTAGATCACCACAAACCGTAGACAGATCTCGACTAGATCTAGCCGGAACTAGTGGTACTATTGGTTTCGTGTTTGTTTAAATTATGTTTTATTAGTGGTCGGTGATCTTGATGTCGATAGTGTATTGGTGTGTGTGTGTGTTTCTTTTGACTTTTGTGTATTCTTTCATAAAGATGATGACGACGACGTTGGTGTTTGTGTGTTTGTATTTTATTGAATGATGATGATGATGATGTTTGTGGTGGTCTTAGTTTTGTGATTTTGGTCGGTGGTGCTTTTGGATTTAAAATATTATATTGAAAATGAATTTGAATGGAAGAGATGAGATTGAAGATTGGTTTGTGTATGATAATCTTTGTGTTTTCTTATGTAGGTGTTCGTTACTTTGTATTTCATTATTTTTATTGGTGTATAAGTGGTGATTTACATGATGGTATTTTAATCATTTCTAGTATCAAGATTGGGGTATTTAGCCACTTTACCCTTTTTAATTGGTCAACGGTCAACACAATTTGGACCAAACTCGAAACGGGTGTTTCACTTTTGGAGTGGATTTGTTACTTTTTTGAAAATTGGACTGAAATGAAATACGTGGCAAACCACAAGGACAAAAAATGAAGTTAGCTCTTTACTTTATGTTTTGTCTGTATTTGTCTTGTTTCTGATTATGCAGGGACTAAAAGTGACAAGGTTGGAAAGATGAAGTTATTGGACTATATATCGAAGATTTCCCTCTTCTTTTCTCATAACTCAGTTTTTTTTGTGTGTGAGAAAAATATGTATTCTCTTTGTTAGGGTTATTTGTAGATCAATTGATCCGTGTGTTTTACTTGAGTTCTTGTATGTCTTCTTTTTATTGAGTCATTCAAACCTTCTATCTATCATGAGATATGAAGATGCAGTTTAATAAATAAAAGGATGGTTGGTTGAATACTTTCTGTGTCTTGTTGAATCTGTGAATTGATTGTGAAATTCAACATACGGGTAGTGGATCCAGCTATCTGCATTTTCGAATTTTTGCCATCTTCATTTTCCGAACCGGTTAGTGGTGTGACAACTCGTAATTTGAGGTCATTTTACAAACTTTGAAAATTTCACTATTCATCTCGGGAAATTACTATTCACAGATTACTACTCATCATTTTACTATTCATCGTTTTTGAAGTCGGTTTGGGACTTTGAGAGGTTATTTCAAAATTTAACTATTCACGAAACACTATTTATTTCCGGAGAAAAATCACTATTCATGATTCACTATTCATCATTTTTTGTAAACTAGGTTTACGAGTATCAAATACGCGTAACCTTGAGGGTTAAGCTGCGTATTCATGGAACATCATTGAGGACATTTCATATATACTAGATTTAGTCTACATATCCTCAGTAATATCATTCTCATATTAGTTCATGCATGGGTTTGCATATTTCATAAACGTATATTTTTCCTATTAAATAAACGCTATCGCATAATCATTTATTTTGAATAATTGATCCGACAGTTTTAAAAATTATCCTGATATATTTTTATACTCATTTTAAGACTATAAAAATTATATTATTAGTTTACCCGATGTTTTGAATTTATTTTGTATATAAATTGTTATATATATATATTTACGACGGTTTTCGTAAATTCTATTCGATAATTATTTATTCACTCAATACTTGCAAGAAATACATTTTTATAATTTTTATGACTTCGATATATTTTATTTAGTTCCGCTAAAATTTATTTCTAGCTAACTTAATACCTAAAATAAAATATCTAACATTTTATATAATAAAAATCAAGATATTTTTCAACAAATGTTACATAAAATCCACCAAAGTCAATCAAGCCCATGCGTGTTCCTCTTTGCACGCCAACAATACCATCACCTACACCATACTTCTTTTGGCAATTTTCCTTAATTCATTAATGCTTAGTACTTGTTTATTTTTATAAGTTAAAGGCAATACTTATATTTGCTATAAAAAGGAGGATTCTAGTTCATAATTATTACTACGTTTAAACATCCCGATAAACTCAAGTCACATTCAAAATACTAAAATTAGTTATTTTGACAAGTTATAATATTTTTATAAGTTTTTGAATTTTTACGATACCCGATATTACATTCTCGTATTTTAAAAGCTTTACATTTTTAATTATCAGGATCAAACTACACATTATAACTTTTAAATCAAATAATAAATCAACCAAAAACTCTTGTGAATTCTTCTTCCTAACCCACGTGGCCCCTTTACCCCAATTAATGCTTAAGTTCCTAGATATTTTTTTTTTCTTCCTAAAAGTCTTGCAAGTAGTTCTTTTTATATGATTTCATTTTCATTCATATTAAACACTTACACAATTTTGCTCAATATCTCTCTTTCTTTTGTCCATATGAACGAACCAACACGCCCATGATCCACCAAAATCTTGATTATGTTGCTAGTTCTCTTGGTCATTAGTGGTTGTTTAGTATTTCTAGTTAAACCTCTAGGTTGATTATATATTTGCAACAATCCCTTCATCACTCAAGTAAGTGTTCTAAATAATTTTTCTAATCTTTCATACTATTACTTGATTTATTTTTATGATCTAGTAAGAAAAACATGCAAATATTCTATGAATCATACCACTTTTTACTTGTTTTTATTACTTATTACAAGTTTTAATCATCCTATAATTATTCCCATGAAACATATCATTGTTGATGATATTTAGGAACCCATGACACCCTAAGAAGGTGTATGGTAGGTTTAGAATAGATTTGGTGTTGATTTGAAGTGATTGAAACAAGTATTACAGTAGAAAAATTATTTTCGACAACATATAATTAAGGGCTGTAACGTTTTGTAAAATTTGGAAATTTCGACAGGTCATCAATTATTTTGGTTTTTATTTTCAGAAAATAGGTTTAAAAACGAAACCGTGGCCGCTTGAACGGGTTAAAACGGGTTTATAACGAAGAAGTTACGCTATTTTCAAGTTTAACGACGAAAACTATTTTTCTGAAAATATACATGTTGTCAAGGGTTATTTAAGGGGCAAAAATGAGTTTTAAACCTTATCTAAATGAGTCGACTAATCAACAATGTATTAGTACATACTATCACGATTCCGAGGATATATAGAACGTAGAAAACGGACCTATAACGCTAAAAATATACATATTTGAAATACGACGTTCACAACTTATTTCCTTCAGCTTTTACTAAAATGTTTCTAAGTGTTGAAACTGTCTTTTCGGGTACCCTTGTTTGGAGCCGTTTTTCTCAATGATCGAGTCGGTTTTGGTAAAACTGTATCTCTGAGTAGAAGTTAGTTCACCCGGCCTATTTTCCAAAATATCCAGCCGTTCGTCAAACGGATTTATAACGAGTAACTTAGGACCTCTCAAACTTTCCCGAAAACTGCCTAGAAACTGCATTTTTAGCCCGACTACCTTACTTCACCATCATTTTTCTTTATGATCGAAACTCGTATGGATAAAAGTTCAGTGTTATGAATTTTAGATAATGTTCAAGCATTCCAAAACAGCTGAGTTTGTCTCCTAACACTCGATATTCACTATTTTACGACTAGCTTTTCGAGGCCACTTAGCCACTTTCACGAATTATCAAAGTACATTACTTTGCGACGAAAAGCTATAATTTCTTGATAAATCACTAAACGACTATCGTAGGATGTTGTTTCAACGTAAATACTTATAAAGTATTTTGTAACTTGACAAGATGTCATAAACATATATTTCGACGATAAACTCTATTTTCAAAACTGCACAAGTGGTATAGATTACATGTGGATTTGCATGTACGATATATATTCATAATTTATAATAGATCATATCATTCATATTAGGTTTCAGATAGAGATTGCACCTCATTTCAGTATTGCCATTACATCATCATAATCATTGTATCAGGTGAGTTTTCATAGCCCCGTCTTTCAAGTTTATACTTATTTTCAAACCTACGGGGGAGAATACATTGCACATCATTTTTATTACGATACAAAGTATATCAAATTCATTTACATTGCTTAAGTTACCTCATTGCCAATTGAATGTCCCCATTTCATAATCATGAACCGTTAATTCCGGAAGAAGCGAGGGTGAGTGAATAGATCTATTGAGGGTGACTCCTCCATCTGGGTTGGTGGTCCCAACTGGTCAAACGGATGCATTTCATTTAATATCATTATTTGAGTTGTTTGGCAAAACACTCTGTTGGGGCGAACATCATGATCAGTCTAGCTTCGGTGTCATGTGCTTATAGCAATTGTAACATTTTTATGTGACATATTTGTCATACATGGCCTATACTTGTGGTAGTCGTATAAAACATTTACATAAACTCTATGAACTCACTCAACCTTTGTGTTGACACTTTTAGCAATGGATTTTCAGGTATCTAAGGCATACACATCATGACATGCATGTAGACTTATCATAGAGTCGCGGTGACGACGCGTCTCACATGGGATTTATGCACTTTAAAAACATCGTTTGGATTGTAACAAACTTATTTCCACAAATGTTGACTACTTTTGGGACCTATCTTTTGTAAACTCTGAATGTTTTATTATATCAAACGATGTATTTTCAAAACGACACTTTAGGTCATTCAATATAACTCCAACCGTGATGCTATGGCAGTAATCCCCCAAGAATTCCATTCCGCTGCAAAACAGGTATTTTGGGGGTGTGACAAGTGGATTCATCCATTTTCACTTCAATGATGTATCTTATTCTTTTTGCAGATAATAAACCTGGATTTTTGCCTTTCGAGACCCAAACATCTTCGCTTCCTAAGTAATGAAGACCAAACAACAAATCTTGAAGAAAAAGGAGTTCTTGTGCTTCTGGGCCATGTTTGATGGGTCGTCTCCAGCGCATCTCCGATGAGCTGATACAGGGGCACGTTGACTAATAAAACTCAGGTTATGAACCCAGGTTTTTATGCTTCAATTTTGGTATTCAAAAATGTAACATAGTATTTCAATTAAGTGGTGTGAGGAATCAAATGGTGTTCAAATTCGTATAATGTACTGTTCTATTTAATGATGCCAAACGATTAGAAGTAAAATTGCAAGATGTACACTTCTACTCATGTCTTAGATGAAAAAATATCTCACGTGGAAGAGATAATTTGAAACTAAAATCTTTTGAAGTAACATGTACTCCGTAATTACAGTAGCTTTGGCTTTCTTTGAAGGTTCGATGGTGGGCTGAACCAGAAAGACAAATAGATTTAAGCCTTCATAGAGTGATTGTAGCTTCAGTACTCTGGGACCTTACGCCTAGCTTTTGCCCACTTCACTATGGCCCGCCTCATCATAAGCTAGCTCAAATGTTATTTTAGCATCGATATGTCACTATTAAGAGCAACCTAGCAAGAGCTGAGCTAGGCGTTAAAATTATAAGGAGGTGGGAGAGAACGTTACAAAACAACAAAAGGCTGTTTGAGGCGACTAGTAAAACCTCTGGCGATCTTGGCGACTATTATCGATACCCTAATACTTTTCAATTTCAAACATTTATTCTTATAATCGTTTCTCTACATTATTGATTGTTGGATTGATATACTCTGACCAAACTAACTATGTAACTTGTAAGGGTTTAGCAACCTTGGATAAATCCAAAACTACTAACAATGAAACACTGATATAACTCTATTAAGTATGCGGAAACTACTTCAACAAAGCTAAGAAGAATAAATTTAAACTTCAACGATTATATTAAAACCAAACTTTGAACCTGCTAGTTATACAGATTCACTAACAAACCTAATCGCTAAATAACTCTAATATCGTACTTGCATGTAAGTTCTAAGTCACGTATCTAATGCCAATCTAGGGGTCCTTTTATAGGCATAAGGAGTACCCTAGTCGGTTTACAATTACAATCCTTGTACGACAAGTAATACTAATTCTAATATAAGAATATTCTAGAATTACATAATAATATCAAATAGGGGAAGATTGTTGGGATTCTTGATTTGATGAGACAAAGTAAATATAAGAATGAAACAAAGGGACTAAAAGTGACAAAGATGAAACCTACAAAAAGATGGAGGGACTTGCTTGAAAATGAATATTTTATTTATTAGTCCTTAGTAGTCTTTTGTAAACACTAATCTCTAATTTATAAAGAGATCTAGGTTACAGGTTTTTATATATGTCTTCCAAAATGTAGTCGACTAGTGTGTTTAGTTGTAGCCCCAAGGATCTTTCATCCCTGTTATAGGTTAGATAACCGTACTAGAATTGATCATCTAGTATTGGGGCTTGGAGTGTTATCAATGAAAAAGCTTGTTCAATAACAAAGTACTCTTTTGATTATTCCGCTGTGCAACGTTTATTATCTTTGTTATTGTTAATCCCTAGCGCTCTAAAATGATCCATGGAGTCTAACAAACTCCACAATTACTTTACTCGAAGTCCTGCTGAACAAACAGTACTTTATCAAAGTATTGCTTGCAGCATAAAACCAGTAAAATCTTTTAATATAAAAATAAGCAATTTTTGTAAAGTGCAAAATACTTTTTGAAGCACAAGATAATAGCAACAAATTGTTTTGAGAGTAACATCTGATGGTAATTAACTCACCATATTTAATGAACAAGAAAGAGTTTGACTAATCATGAGGGTACGACTCTGATGTGATTATCAAATCCGTTTTTAGTTGACAATTTACTATAAATTGTATGGTTTTCAACTCACCATATCTGTAACAGTGAAGAGTTGGCTAGCCTACAAGGAAATGGCTTGTGGTAAAGGCTGTGTAAAATCCATTCGTATGGTAATTAGTTCACCATGGTTGTAAGAACTAACTAGTCCAAAAGCAAACAGCTATTGGTAAAGACTTAACAAATCCGTTGATAGCTGATGATTTGCTAAAAATCATATGGTTATCAATGTACCATGGTTTTACACACCTAAACATTGGCTACTCCAGAGTTAATGGCTTTGGTAAAGAGACATCAAAATCCATTAAATTTTCAATGATTCACCTCTCACAGGAGTTTAGACACTTGGAAGTGATGAGAATAGTCTCAAACTTTATGATCTGCTGTACATTTTGCCATATGTTCATGAGTAGCTGAAAAGATGAAGGTTGCTGATAATGGTTGCTGAAAAGGATTGCTTATAAAGATTACTTTGATAATGGAAATACAAACACAGTGAGTACAAGACAAATCTGAAGATAAAGACACAATATTTCTTTGAAGACAAAGATATTAAAGTTAAAGATACAAAGAAACTTGAAATCAAGCAAGTAGAATTCAAGTTAGGGGAGGATTGTTGGGATATAAAGTACTGAAGAAAGTCAAAGTGCTGAAGAAAGTCAAAGTACTGCTTAATGAAAGTCAAAGTACTGCTTCGTCAAAGTACTGCAAAGCTAAAGGACTGCTATGCAAAATCGTTTAAGGATTATTATGTAATTCTAGAATATTCTTAGATTAGAATTAGTATTACTTGTCGTACAAGGATTGTAATTGTAAACCGACTAGGGTACTCCTTATGCCTATAAAAGGACCCCTAAATTGGCATTAGATACGTGACTTAGAACTTACATGCAAGTATGATATTAGAGTTATTTAGCGATTATAGTTATTTAGTTATTTAGCGATTATGCTGCAATCAATACTTTGATAAAATACTGTTTGTTCAGCAATACTTTGAGTAATGTACTGATTTTTCAAAAGATTTATATAATAAAAACCATACCAGTATTTATGCATCATCATCTGCTAAAGTTGTCCATTTGATAAACAACTCAATTACCATGAGAGCTATTTCATTCTCCTGTTCAACTTCCATACCATGATCTAGCATCCTTATCATAAGATCTCTTGTAAGTGGATATCTTCTTTCTGCTAACATATGGATCATGGTCCCATCTTCTAACTCCAAAACATGCACTCTTGATTCTTTAAAGAATCTCCAGCTTGTGATCTCCCAAACTTCTTGATTATTCCAAAGCGCATCATTACTTGTTTCTTCTGTCTCCCAGATAGTTGTAAGATCACCCAACAAGACTAAACCGACTCTAGTTGGTGGAATATGCTCAAAATAATCTTGCACTAGTTGATACAGATGAAACAGATCTTCTCTATCTATCATATGCAATATGTCCTACAATAAGTTGAATGTTCTAAAACTTTCATCTTCTCTGTGAAACATAAGATAATCTCCTTCCTTTGATTCTACAACTTCAAATGTAGAAATCTGAGACTTCTTCTCAACAACTTCTTTTGATTTAGGATGCTGAAAATCAACAACCCTTAGATAATTCCTCAGCTCATCAACTATATCTGTTCTCAATTGTATCTTCTTTGATAGTTGTTCATCATCACTTGTTCTCTTTCTCTTCGAACATCTTTTTCTTGCATCCTCATTTTGCTTTTCATCATCAAAAGGAATAATACCGTCCAGTTCCTTTTGATAAGCTTCTCTAACAGCATCATATAAGTCTTTCATCTCTAAATATTTCAACTTCTGTAATCCAGTATATCATCTACCCTTCATATAAGCCATCATAGCATTTCTTTCTTTAGCAATACTTTGTGGTATTTTTTATATAACAGCTTGCTTCTCTGGTTTTAGCAATACTTTGTGGTATTTTTTATATAGCAGCTTCTTCATTTTTAGCTACCTCAATAGCTCTTAATTCTGCCAATGTAAGCTTCTTCTTCTTCTTTGATTCTACCAGAATACCTTTTCCTTTATCCTTTGGATCTATTTCTTGAGTAAATTGAGAAGTTTGTAAGACTTGAGGTTGTTCAGCTCCAGGAATACTAATACCTCTTGGTCTGGACATGTTGAGCATTATCTGAGCAATGGTCTCATCATCACTAGTAGTATGTTCCTTAGAGGTACCAGCTTCTTCTTCATGTAAGACTGTTGAAGGACCAACTTCTTCATCAAAATTTAAGGTTCTTGGTGTAATAAGCTCTTGCCTAAAAGTACCTTGAAGAGCAGTACCTTGATCACCAGTACTTTGAACATCAGTACCTTGATCACCAGTACTTTGAACACCAGTAGTTTGTACACCAGTACCTTGAGGCTCAACATCTAGTTCTTCATCTAGATCTTTATGAGGATCAGCATCTTCATAAGGTTTATCATCTTCATTCAAATTCTCTTGCTCCAAATTCCTCCCCAATGTGAATGAAGACTGCTTTTGAGGCTTCTTTCCCTTAGAAACCTTCTTAGGTTTGCGACCTCTCCTCTTGTGTGACTTCACCCACAACCTGTGATGTTGAACTAGTGGCCAGACAAACCTTTTCAATCTCTTGAACTTGTTGTTCAACTTCAACAGTTGTGCAGCTTGAGCTTCATTATCCTTCTTTAACCTCAATAATTCTCTTTTTAATGCATAATTATCTAGAACTACTCCCTCAGTAGCCATGACTCCCTCATCTCCTCCAGATGTTTGAGACCCATCTGTAGAAGTATAATCATTGGGAGATGATGGTGGGTTGACATCTTGTTCTGAATCATCATGTGCAGTACCTTGCAAAGATGCATTATGTTGAGATGTAGTTTCTACCCTTGAAGGCTCAGTATCATGACGTGAATCTGCTTCATCTCTAACAGCTTGTGCTACTTCCATCATATGAGCAGTCAATGGTGTATTTCTCCCAGAAAACTTATCACTCTTTCTAGCCATAAATGTAAACACCTTTGGAGGAAGTATAACAGCATGTAACAAGCTTGAAGGTTTAGGTATATCCTTAAGCTGTTTGTTCAAGAATAATTGAACAAATCTAGGATACATGCATTAGGAATGGTGAACCATTTGAGATATGAGAAAGCATACCATCCAAAATCATACGTGAAAAGTTAAAGGGTTGATTGGTAGCTAATCCCACTAATGCAGAGGCTATGTTGGAACCAAACTGTTCCCATGAAGTACTCTTGGGACATAAGCAATGAAGTAAAACATGAACAAGATACTTCCATTGAGGACTAAATAAGGGATTCTTAAAAGTAGTTTCAGTGAGTGAACCTTCATACCCTTTATCTCTAAGTGTATCCCAAAGTACTTGTTTGTCAAAACGAATAGCTCCTTCTTCATCATTAAACAATAAATCTTCCCGTATTGTGGCTTCAGTAATTCTAACTATCTTTCCAGCAACCTTAGCCTAAATAAAAGATTCACCATCTTGCAAATGTGATCTAGCTGTAGCCAAAAATTGTTGAATCCATGGTTTAATGATATCAGGGTTGATCAATAAAGCATAATTGATTGAAGATCCAGTAAGGAAATCAATTATATCATGAAAAGTGACATTGGATGGTGTCTTGTCCAAGTTAGCAACCATGTTGTGCTTACTAACGGTGTGACGATTAGCCATTGCTTGTTTGTTAGAAGAATTAATGGTGCGGCGAAGATGAATTATGATGAGAAAAGTGATGAATGGATGGATAAGTATAAAGATGAGAGTAAAAATCGGTAGGGTAGTTATTTATAGGTAAGATTTTAAAAAATCAAAGCCCAATTAATAAAGTAACCATTGTTTAAATTTTACCCCTTATTTTGACCGTTGGAACAGTACGTTGACAAAACTGCAGTGCTTTCCACGTAAGTAGTACTTTAGAAGCAGTACTTTCCAATAAACACCAAGCAGTACTTTCCATCCTCTTTTTCACAATAACACAAACAGCAAAGAGCATTGTATAGCCTCCCCTTAAACAATGAATAAGACTAACTAACTAACTAATAAGTCCTCCCATTAAACATAGCTTAATAATTAATCATACCAATACTCACCACTAAATGGTTGAATCTTGAAACATCAAATCCATTTGTGAGTAGATCAGCTACATTGTCATCTGTGTGGACCTTAATTACATTAATGGGCTTATGCTCATAACAATCTCGAATAAAGTGATGCCTAATCTGATTATGCTTTGTCTTGGAATGATAAATAGGATTCTTCACAATGCAAATGGTACTCTCATTGTCAATGTAGATAGGAGTATTCTTAAAATTGAATCCATAATCCAAGAGTCGATTCTACATCTACAATACTTGTATACAACAGCTTGCAGCAGCAACATATTCTGCTTCAGTGGATGATGTTGCTGCAATGGTTTGTTTCTTACATTGCCATGAAACTAATCTTCTTCCAAGATATTGGCATCCTCCAGTTGTTGATCTTCTATCATAATTATCACCTGCATAATCACTGTCTAAAAAGGCTTCCAAGTGAAAAGGTGAATCCTTAGGATACCACAATCCTAACTTAGGTTGTTTTTTTAGATAACTAAAAATCCTCTTGACTGCATTCATATGAGAGACCTTAGGTGGGACTTGATATCTTGCACATAAACATACAACAAACATGATACCAGGTCTAGATGCAGTTAAGTACATAAGACAACCAATCATTGATCTGTAAAGCTTGACATCCACAGTTTATCCATCTTCATCCTTTCCTAATGAGTTTATAGATTTAATGGGTCTGGTGACTGGCTTGATAGAATTGAAGTTAAACTTCTTAAGAATGCCAGTGACATACTTATCTTTACTAATGAAGATACCAGCACTTGATTGTTTAACTTGAAGCCCCAAAAAGAAAGTTAATTCACCCATGGAACTCATTTGAAACTCTTTTTGCATGAGCTGTTCAAATTCTTTCACCATTGACTGTGTTGTAGCTCCAAAGATAATATCATCTACGTAGACTTGAACAAGCATGATATCCTTTTTGTCTCTCTTGATAAACAAAGTCTTATCAATTGCACCTCTCCTGTAACCATATTGCAATAGAAAAGTGGAGAGTCTTTCATACCAAGCTCTAGGTGCTTGATGAAGGCCATACAGAGCCTTAACAACTTTGTAGACTTTGTTTGGATGTGCAGGATCCTCAAAACCAGGAGTTTGTTTTACATAGACTTCCTCTGTAATTTTGTCGTAAAGAAAGGCACTTTTGACATCCATTTGATAAACAGGAAAGCCCATATAAGATGCAAAAGCAAGGAATAATCTAATGGCTTCAATCCTTGCTACAGGAGAAAACACTTCATCATAGTCCACTCCTTCTTCTTGTCTATATCCTTGTGCAACCAATCTTGCTTTGTTCTTGATGACATTTCCTCTTTCATCTCTCTTGACTCTGAAAACCCATCTTGTACCAATGACTTTCTTTCCATCTGGTAAATCACATAGTACCCAAATGTCTTGAAGTTTGAATTGAAAAAGTTCTTCTTGCATGGCTTCAACCCAACTCTCTTTAGCTAATGCTTGAGATATAGTCTTCGGTTCTTCTTGAGAAATAAAGCAGGTAAACAAGCATGTTTGTTGATCCTTATGATTCATCATGTTTTGTTTATACACAAAGCTAAGAAAAGCATTATGTGGCTTCTAGAAACCTTTAGCTTTGGTTCTTGTGAGCACCCCTGATGTAGAAGGTCCAATGATTTGACCAGCAGGATGATCTTTATGAACTCTTAATGTAGGAGTTTGTGGAACTTCAAGATTATCACCCAAATTTGTGAAATCAGCTTCTTCATTGGAATTTGAGAAAATACCTTCATCTTCTAATTCATCATCAGTTTCTTCTAACCCAGGCATGTTTGGATCATTCAAATCATTAGAAGTACTATCAACTGGTTCAACAGTACTTTGATCCAAAGTACTGTGATCTAAAGTACTGTGATCTGAAGTACTGTGAGAGTAATATGTAGACTTACCCTTTTTCTTTGCTTCTTCATAAGCTCTTCTTTGATCATCGTCATAAGATTGTGCTATTGTTTCTTGAAAAAGCATCCTATTAAGTTCATCTTGAATAGCTTGATCTTCATCAGCCAAAGTGGATTTTGGTTCAACAGTACTTTTCTCCTTTTCAATAGTTATGGGTTCTTCATCAGGAACATCATCAGGTCTAAGATTAACTCCATGAACAATGTACTGTAAATCTTCTTCTTTGTGAACAACTTGATTTTCTTCTCTGACAGGAACATAGTTCATAGAAGGAGTCAAAATATCAAGATCAAACATCCAATCAGGACCTTTACCTTTTTGATTTTCTTGATCTTCAAGGAATTCAACATGAAGACAATCTTGAACCTTTTTGGTAACCTTGTTGTACACTCTAAATCCTTTGCTATTGGTACAGTAACCCAATAAGTATCCTTCATCTGACTTGCCATCAAATTTGCCCAAAGTATCAATAGTATTGAGAATAGTCAGAGGACAACCAAAAGGTTTCATAAAACGAATTTTGGGTTTGTTACCCTTAAGCAACTGATAAGGTGTCTTCATCTGAGGTTTAGTGACTGATACTCTATTTAATACATAACAAGCAGTACTTACAGCTTCAGCCCAAAATTAAATAGGTAAAAGAGAATCTGCAAGCATTGTTCTGGCTGCTTCTATCAATGTTCTGTTCTTTCTTTCTGCAACACCATTCTACTGTGGAGTTCTAGCAATGCTAAACTCCCTATTAATCCCTTTCTTGGCACAAAATTCATCCATAAGCTTGTTTTTGAATTCAGTCCCATTATCACATCTAATAGCTCTGACTTTGAGTCTCAATTGATTTTCAAGGGCTATTATAAGATCATGAATAGCATCAAAGGTTTCATCTTTAAATCCCAAGAAAAAGACCCAACTAAATCTACTACAATCATCTGTTACAACTAAGCAGTACTTCTTCTTGTTTAAGCTTGGAACAGAAACAAGTCCAAACAGATCCATATGCAACAACTCTAAAGGTTCTCTAATAGTTCTTTCCTCAATCTTCTTGCATGAAACTTTGTGTTGTTTACCCTTCTTGCACGCCAAACATGAATGATCATTCTTTTATGTTTTGGAAGGTAAACCTCTAACTAAATTGCCTTTAACCAACTTGTTGATATTCTTGAAATTCAGATGTCCTAATCTTCTATGCCATAGATGTGCTTCTTCAAGTGTTGCCTTTGCTACTAAACATGTTGCTCTTTCAGTAGAGTGAATATTCTTCAAATCTAGACTGTACACATCATTGATTCTTGGTACTCTGAGTGTTACCAAGTGATCATCAACAACCTTGAACTCAGGGGAAAGAATAAGAGATTTTGTGTCAGTGAATAACACAGGGTTCTTCTTGTCACAGATCTGAGATACTGACAAAAGGTTGAACTTGAGCTCCTTCACATAACGAACATTCTCAAACTCTATACTTCCTACCTTGACGGTTCCTTTCCCAATAATTCTACCTCCATTAGAATCATTCACAAAAGCAACTCTTCCTCCAAAATATGATATAAAATCTGACAGAATCTCCTTGTCTCCTGTCATGCTTCCAGTACAACCACTATCAACAATTAAATGATCTTTCCTCTTCTGGGTTGCGCTGCACAAAGATGAAAGAGTTAGTTTCTTTTAGGAACCCAAACCATTACTGACTTGTGTTCCCCTTGTGGAGTGACATACTTAAATTCTTTAAGTATGTAATCTCCACTGTTTTTGAAAACATGATCAACTATTTTCGTTTGTTCCAAAACTTGTGTTGGTTTTTCAGCAAAACTCTCTTTTTCAGCAAAATTCTCTTTTTCAACAAAACTTGCTGAAAGTACTGTTTGTTCCCCATCAGTACTTTCTTTCTTAACCCAGTGGTTTTAACTTTTTGTGTAGATTTCTTTGATCTAGGTACTCTATTTGAGGTGTAATGCCTTCTCTAGTAATTGGATCTCCTAGGGCTTCCATTCGAAAAAGTGCTAGCAGTACCTTGATTGGGTGAAAACCTATCAGTACTTTGAGAAGGTACTGCTTGAGAAACTTTTGAATTACCAGTACCTTGAAAAGTATTGCTTGAGGGTACTGGTGGTTTTGAAAAAGGTCTTTTCTGGTGAGGGTACCTATAGTCTTTTGAGAAATTACTATAGTAACCGTATGTGAGTGATTCCAAACTGTTTTATTCTCCCTTGGCTTATGATTGGTAGATGCAGTCTTTGGGAATTTGCTTAAATATTCTGAGTGAAAGTCACAGTCCTTAATCAAATGATCAGGACAATAACAAACAAAACATAATTTTTGACCCGTAATCCCAAAATTTCTTCCTTTAGTTCTATGATCAACACTATCCTGACTTTTTGGTGAATGACCAAAACTATCCCAAAAAGATTTAGCAGTATTTTGAAAAGTTTTTCTTGAAGGTACTGTTGAATGTCTAGCACTACTTTGAGATGAAGGTACTGCTGAATGTCTAGCAGTACTTTGAGATGAAGGTACTGCTGAACTCTTAACATGATCATCCTTAGGTTTCTCGACTGTTTCTTTGGGGGATTCAGAACTAGATGGACCTGAATTAGATTGACCAGTAAGCTTTTTCCTAAACTCTAAATTGTCTACTCCAAAACAAGAAACATCTGTCCTAAGTGGTTGAAAACTACCAGTGGGTGGAGGAACTGCATTATAACCCTTGTCTTTCTTAAATTCATGAGGTGTTTGACTAATTGAATCCTCGTTACTAGATGTGTTTTCTTCTGAGCTAATGAGTTCATCATCACTAGTTGTTATCTCCTTTGAATCAATTTGTTCCTTATCACTAGGTGGGTTCTCATCTGTACTGCTAAAATTCATGCCAAAACCTAGGCCAGTTTTAATGTGTGCCCTTTTTTGTTTTTCAACAAAACTAACATGTGAAAGGCCCGATTCTTTCTAACTAGAAAATTTTTCTAACAATTCATCCCTTTGTTTAGTCATCTTTTCAAGTTCAGAAACCTTACATCCTAACTTCCATTCACTTAATTTTAATTGATAGTCTTGTTGCTCATATTTTTCTGCCCAGGCCATTTCATTATTTTCATGAGTGATTATTTTGGCTTCCATTGATTCTAAAGTTAATTGATAACCAGCTACCTCAGACCTAGTCCTTCTACAATTATCTCTTTCAGTCACATAATCTTTAAGCACTTTTTGATAAAAGTAATTACATTTGGAACATACCTTAGAGATAGTGGATGAACTTGGTGAAGTAGCTACCATAGCAAGCAGAACAGGTTCTTCTTCACTTTCCATGCTCCAATCAAAGCTTCCAAGACCATCTCTTGATTCCAAAGCAGCAATTCCTGGTTCCTCATCAAACGATGTGCTCCAATCAAACTCCTCCATTGCAACCACAGAGTAGGTTACTGGTTCATCATCAAATTCCGCACTCCAGTCAACCTCTGATAGATTTTCTTGAGCAACCAAAGCTTTTGGTTTTGGTTTAGTAATAGGAACTTCCCTTATTTCAAGCTTGGGTTTCTCAATCATCCTATTTGCCTGATATTTAGCAAACTTGCATTCTCTTGCAAAGTGTCCAGTTCTTTGACAATTAAAGCATTCAATCTTGGATTTGTCAAATGCTATAACCTGTTTGGGTTTGAAGTCAACACCTCTTCCTGTTTTCTTCATGAACTTCTTGATCCTTGCAGTGATCATGGCAACTTGCCATCTTATGTCGATTTCTTCTAGATCATCCTCATCAATTTGCAACAAATCTTCTTCATAAGTAACAGGTAAAGTGGCTTGTTGAGCAAAGAAGGAAAATACAACATCTTCAGAGTTGATGGTGTTTGATGGTGATGAGGTGGTAGTAGTCATGGTTGTGCAGATATTCTGTTTGTCACCAACAGTACTTTGAATATGATAAGCAGTAATTTTAGTGGAAGTACTGCCTCTCTTTTCAGAAGACACAAAAGCAATGCTGTGAGATTTTGAACTTGTTTGACCATTCATCTCATGCTCATACACCTTTAAATTATTGTATAAATCATCAAAGTCCATAGTATCCAAATCAGATTGTCCTCTAAGCATAATAGCAACCACATGCCATACGGATGGGAAACTTCTTAAGAACTTCAAATTAGCATCTTCAACAGATACCTTTGCTTCATATAACTCTAGCATATTAAGGAGATTTTGGAATCTGTCATAGGCAGCATCAAGACCTTCTCTTTCACCAACAGTGAATGTTTCAAATTGTTGTTTCAATAGATTTCTATGCATCTTCTTGGAAGCATCATTACCTCCAAATCTTGTCTTGATAGCAGCCCATAGTTTTTTTGCATCCTTAGCATCATGAAACTTTAACAGGTGTCCATCATGAATAGCAGACAGTAGTATGTTGAGAGCTTTTTCTGGATTTCTTTTTGTAGCTGCTGGCAAGGTAAACTGAGGTGGTTTAGGTTGTCCAGGAACTTCTACAGGTTCTTCAGGAACGACATTATCATTGACAATCACATCCCACAGTGCATGGTCTGTAACAGCAATGTACTGCCCCATCTTCATACTCCAGAGATCATATTCTCCCTTCTTAATAATAGGGATCCTGAGTGAGGTGATTGATGGGAGTGGTGCAGCTTCAGTCTACATCTTTTAGGGTTTGTAGTTAAATCGGTTTTAAGGGTTTCTTCATAATCAGAGTTTCCACACAAGCTCTGATACCACTTGTTGGATCGATATACTCTGACCAAACTAACTATGTAGCTTGTAAGGGTTTAGCAACCTTTGATAAATCCAAAACTACTAACAATGAAACACTGATATAACTCTATTAAGTATGCGGAAACTACTTCAACAAAGCTAAGAAGAATAACTTTAAACTTCAACGATTATATTAAAACCAAACTTTGAACCTGCTAGTTATACAGATTCACTAACAAACCTAATCGCTAAATAACTCTAATATCGTACTTGCATGTAAGTTCTAAGTCACGTATCTAATGCCAATCTAGGGGTCCTTTTATAGGCATAAGGAGTACCCTAGTCGGTTTACAATTACAATCCTTGTACGACAAGTAATACTAATTCTAATCTAAGAATATTCTAGAATTACATAATAATCCTTAAACGATTTTGCATAGCAGTCCTTTAGCCTTACAGTACTTTGACGAAGCAGTACTTTGACTTTCTTCAGTACTTTATATCCCAACATTGATCCTCAAATTAATTTATTAATTTTTGGTTCTATAGTGCATCGGTTGGTAGGGATAATTGTTTATTCCTTTGAAGGGTTATTAAGATTTGTATCCATCGTGGGCCGGTTGTAGGGCTATTCTCAATTGCCAATTTATATTGCATGCATTAATACTCTTTGGTTTTTACATGCGATTAATTTGGTTTTTATCATTACTACTGCAACGATTGTTATGATGGGTTAGGTTTTGATTCTTGCATGCGTCTTAAACTCTAACTTTTCAGTTAGGGTTTTTTCATTACTATTTGGCTGTTACATGTTCGTTGTGATATATTACTGTTATTCGATTGGTGTTTTGTGGTGTTCGTGGGTATTTGAGAGATGGAGAAAGGTTTTCTTAATAATAGTGAGAATACAAGTAATGGTCCTTCATCTAGTGTGGTCGATCCTACTAGAATGCTGAACGAAGACCATGTTGATATTCCTAGTTCTGTTGAGCCAACGACTGTAGAAAATATTGGTATTGATAAGGCGGTGCTAGATGTGTGTATGGACTTTGAGAAGGCTATGTATAATATCCAATTGAAGAACGCGGAAATTCTAGATGCATCTACATCACATCAGGTTGGTTCCCTTCAAAACACCCCAAGTGAGTTGAAACAGACTACTATGTGCAAGTTGTGTCAAATCGGTTTCTTATGCGGGTGCTACGTCTGTTGATCCTAAGAGACGCATGTCAAACTTTCGTAGGTTGAAGTGTAGTAAGAAAAATAATGGAGTTGACCTTACTGTCCTTATGAAAGTTGTTGAAGAGGTAAACATTAGGTTTGAAAATACTCTTTATGGCTATTTTCTTGGTAAACGTATTGCCTTCCCGGTTGTTGATTATTACGTGCGTAATATGTGAGCCAAGTATGGTATTCAAAAGGTTATGATGAATGCGAAGGGGTTCTTTTTCTTTAAGTTTTTCACTCGTAAAGGTGTTGAAGATGTTCTGGAAAACGGACCGTGGATGATTAGGAATGTGCCTATTATACTTAAAACTTAGACTTTGAATACTAATCTGCTTAAAGAGGATTTGACTAACATTCCGGTGTGGGTTAAATTCCATGATGTTCCCCTTGCTATGTTTTCTGATGATGGTCTCAGTCTCCTAGCTACATTGAATGGTACGCCGAAAATGCTAGATTCTTACACTAGTCAAATGTGCATGGAATCTTGGGGTAGTAGTAGTTTTGCTAGCTGTCTGATTGAAGTTAAGGCGGATGAGGTACTTAAGGAAAGTCTCACTATTGAAATACCCCTACTTGATGGGTCGGGGTCTACTATTAAAAAGGTTCGGGTTGAGTACGAGTGGAAACCACCTCGATGTGACACTTCTAAGCTATTTGGTCATACTTTGGATAACTGTCATAAATTTGTTCCTCCCCCAGTTCAGCCCACACAAAAGAGTAGTGATTGTTTTCAGACGGTCAATCGCAAAAACAAGGGGAAGAATGGTTGCCAAAGTGGTCCGGGTAATGATTTTATTAAACTTGTTGTGGGTCCTAAGTTTAGGTATCAACCTAAAGCGCCTCCTCCTGAACCCAAGCATGTGGATACTATAAAGAAGAAGGCCTTTGACGTAGCTAGTACATCAAATTTGTTTGCCACATCAAATACATTTGAAGTCCTTAATATGATAGATACTGATGAATGTGGCATTCATCCTGATGTCGTGGCTAAGGATGGGGCAGAGTTCGACTCTGGAAATAAAATGGAAGCTAAGGAGGTTTGTCCTACTCCTATTGTTAAGAAAATTGGGGAGCTTGAAAAGCTAATTATTGATGGGAAAGCTACCCCTGTGGATGATGATGGTCATTCTATTAAAAAGGTTGATTATCCGGGTAATGAAAAGGAAGCTATGATGGATGGGACTCCAAAGACTGGTAATTTATCGCAAGAACCGCTTGTGAGTGTTGTGAAAGAGAAGGTGCGGGCCGCGGTTAGTAAATCTAGTTCTACTTTCTCTCCGTCTACTTCTTCTACTAAGAGGGTTAACCCATTCTCTAAGGTGGGAGAGATTGTTGATTCCGACAGTGATGAAGAGGAGGTTGTGAACACTTTTGATCAGTCAATGAACCTATTTGGTGGTGGTCATGACCGTGAAGATGATTATGATGACTATGATTATGATAACTATGCAGATCAGGTCTACGATCTTCCAGGGAACTTGGATGCTTGTTATGACATGTATGGTACTAAGCTTCAAGGCCTTGATAGGAAGTAATTTTGTTTTCATAGATGTCTAATGGTATCTATTAAGAAGTGGTTTATTTTCTTGATTAGAGAATAGGAAGTATCTTGTTATGTAAGGCTTTCCGCCTATGTAACGGGCTTAGATATGAAATCCACTCATATCCTTTGTACTTAAACGTTTTTTGAAGTAATATATTTATCGGATCTTTTGACCTTTTACCAAAAAAACAACAAAAGTCTGCCAAACCACTCATTTCACTTAAGGCACTTTTAGTTATCCGTAGTTGAAATCCACATGAAGGAAAATGTTGTTCTTTTTCTGCTACATATTTGTAGTTTGGAGTATATATTTGTAGAAGGTCCTAATAAAACAGCACCAAGCTAGTTCAGATTAAAAAAAAAAAAAAAAAAAAAAAAAAAAAAAAAAAAAAAATTGTAGACTAGGGGTGTGTTTGGTATCGGAGTTTTTTGGAGAGTGGAGCGATGAGCAATGAACATTTTAGTTTTTAATAGTTGTTTGAAAAATAAGCAGTGAGTTTTGCTATTTTTTAAAAGGGCTAATAACCTATTAAAGCACTACACTTGTCAAGAATGGTTGTTGTGCGTAGCGAACTAAAAAATAACTCTTTTAGACATTAATGTTGATATTTTTGTATTTCTGTAAGTATTATGACCATTGACCCTTCGAAAAATATTTCAAAAAAAAAAGAAATTCGAAAAAAAATTTCAGAAAAATTTTTTAATCTAAAAAAAAAATAGCATGTCACAAAAAAAAATTCTAAAAAAATTTATTTCGGAAAAAATTTACAAAAAAAAAAAAAGAATATTGAAAAAAAAATTTGGAACAAAAATTTCGAAAAAAAAAGTATTTCAAAAAAAAATCAAACAAAATATTTTGGAAAAAAAAATTCGAAAAAAAAAGTATTTCGAAAAAAACTCAGAAAGGGTAAAATGGTCATAATACTTAAAGAAAGACAAAAATGTCAACATTAATGTCTAAAAGAGTTATTTTTTGAGTTCGCTACGCAGAACTGTCATTCTTGACAAGTATAGTGCTTTAAAAGATTATTAACCCTTTTTAAAAATACTAATTTTTTCAATGATTCTTAAAGAAACTGTGAGCGTTGGATTGTGGCTATTGTTCACTGCTACTGCTACTTTTAACAAACACATTGTAGATGTCGAAATGTGATCACTTTTTATATAGTTCTAGCTTTTAAAATAAACTGGGTTACACAGTTTTTATATACTTCAAAAATATTGTCACTAATAGCTTTTAAAATTCTTACAAAACTACTCGAAATGACAAAGATAGAAATTGAAGTTCTCTAGTGTCGTTCGTATGACTTATATAAACATTGAAAAACGCGTCAAATTGAATTTTCTTTGTGGTGACTTCATTTTTTCTCGAGCCGTACGAGGAGAAAACTTCCTATACGGTTCTAGGGGGGTTCTTTTTCATCTACATCTCTCCCGATGAGCCGTCTATCGAATCGTTGCAATTGATGTTCGATCCCGAAGAGAAGGAAGAGATCTTCAGAAAGTGGGTTTTTATGTTCCGATCAAGAATCAAACTTATTTAAACGTTCCCGCTATTTTCTATTTCCTTGAAAAAGGTGCTCAACCTACAGGAACTGTTCAGGATATTTTAAAAAAGGCAGGGGAGGGGCCTGAACATATTGATTAACTACTCGAAACGGATATAGGGAAAAAGAAAAAATCGTTTTACTTTGACACGATACCACTTTACTGACGCAAGTCCACAAAAGAGAATTGATATTTTGTATATTTGTTAAAATGAGAGAAAGTTACATGTTTCGTTCATGTGGTTTACTCAAAATAACACTTGTCGTCCTTATTCGACTTTAATTACATAGATAATTCTTATTTTTCGAACTATTTTCATTGATAGTTCCTATTCTAGAAAATATGAACTATCCGTGTAACAAAGTTATGTACTATCCGTCTAATAAAAAATTATAAATTATTACACAGTTGATTCTTTATTTTTAAACAGGGACAATCAATGCAATTAGTTTAAAAATTATGTATCAATAGTGTGATTTAAATCGAATAAGGATGGTGGGTGTGACTTTGGTTAAACCACATAGACAAAACATGTAATATTGTCTTAAGACGAATTACATAGGTGATCTCTTTCTTTAACAGTTATCGGAATTGAACAAAAATAAATTTCCTTACTCGATACTAAAAGGTTATTTTATTTCACATTTCACATCATGACTTAAAAACACAACCAACAATCGACTGATCGAATTACTACTACAAACAACTGACACTTTATGAATGGTAGCGACCAAGGAATTACATTGAACCATATTCTAGCCACAATATATGATTATGCGGTAAGGCTAGCGAGACACATATGGTAGCAACGTGACGTTTGTTTTTTCGCAGCCATAAGTGTCACAATAAGCTTGCTTCGTTAATATGATTATTGTCCCAATGCTGATAATGAACGCGACAATTTTCCATGAACGTTCTACGAAACCATCGATAGCCTTTAAAATCAGTACCAACCAACTTGCGAGTTTCTTCATGAGAAAAATTGCCTTCATGCTCAGAGTACCTTCATAAGCTTTGTTAGCTTTTTCTATCATGAGCGTTAACTTGGATTTCTCTTTCTTTTTCTTTTCCATTCTAATTAGTAACGAGCTGCTCATCCCAGTGAACAGTTTGACAACTTCGTCATCATCCAAGTCACCTCTAATAATCTTCTTTTTTCGAAGAAGCTTGACATCACTTGTATTTTTTATAAGCCCACACATTAAGCACACGTATTCAGTAAGTGGGAATTCATCGGACTTGGCTACTAACATTTCATAAGCAACCAAATTTCCACTACAAGAAAAAAGTCTTTTAGTGACACACAAAAAGTGTCAGAAAATGTCAAAAAAAAGTGTCACTAAATAATTTTATTCTTCACCTTCAGTAACAAAAAGTGTCATTAAAAGTTCAGGCGGTAAAAGTATATAGTGACACAATTTACTGACACTTAATAGTGTCAGGATAGGTTGAGACTACTTCTGACACATACATGTGTCACTATAGGCTATATATATATACATTTTAATCTGCTATATTGATTCAAAATTAACACATGAAAAGCTGATAATTGACAACAAAAACTGAGATTGAAACATGTTTAGTATTTTAACCATATATCGATATCGACCGAGCAAATTCGAGTACATCATGTATATCCTACAAAAACTTAGATGAGACTGCAGATAAAAAATCAGACCAATTAAGGGTACTAATAGCATAAATCACCCAATTTGACCCATTTTGACCCATTACCCAACCTGATATGACATTTCCTAAACCCTAAACCCGATGAACAACACGATGCCTAACTATTATGTTCACATGTATGTCCTACAATAACTATTCTGCTGACCCACATACCACTGTATCAGATCCCTTTGCCTCATTCCAGCTAGTCCGGTACCTAAAAAAAGAAAATACAAATCAACCATCTTTTACATCATCATGTATTTTTATATGTATTTTAAACCATGTTGTCATCAATGCGTACCTTCTAATGCCACAGTTTCCTCATGGTGTCTAAGACGCATCACAAGAGCTTGAGTCACCCCCGCTGAAAGTACTCATCTGTTATAACAAGCTTCTTAGCTCCAGGCACCTCTGCATTTTCTGTGCAAAATAATCAGTCTCAACGTTGAATGAAAACAAAATTCCAAATATACTAATAGTAATATAGGTGGTTGGATGGGCAGGCATGCAGATTATTGTAAGCAGATACATCCTCAAACTAGAACATAAAATCATAATCAACAATAAGTAGATATGCAAGATAATTGTTTTGGGCCATCCAGACCTACCTATCTATTTCAACACCTCTAAGTACAAGTATTATACCATACCTGTGGATGAAGAAGCTGATCCAGAAGTTGCGGCTCCACTCTCATAATTGTAGTTCGAGTATCAATTAGCTTTTTACATGTACTATATCTACTGCAATTCTCACTGCACCTTTACTGGTATGCTTCTCTGATTGACATTGCAACATCCAAAGAATATCCAAATTTTGTCACATTTTCCAATCTCAAAACACAGTTTAATGAAGAAAAGTAATATCTTTAATAATTACCATCATGTCTTTGTAGTGTCGCTCTAAGATCTCACAGTTCTCGACCAGCTCTTTGTATGCTTCGGGCATACAATTCTTCATGGTGTTCTGATTCCAGCAACAACGTCCACCCCCTGTGTAAAATTGCTTCTTTAGCCAATGTTGGTAATCTGTATTATAAGTGGCACTTTCGTCCCATTTACTAATGAAATGAGTCCATATATGGTCAAGTACTTCTTGTTCTTGTAAGCTTCCCTAAGCTTTGCCTTTTGTGTCTTTGAAATGACAGTCAACACTTGTGCAATATATGTCCTCACAACTTTGCTGCAACCATTAAGACAAATCAATTAAGAACAAAAACTTACTGAAACAAAGACCAGTAATATGGTAACTAGAGATGAGTTACTCAGTGCAGTGAAATAACAGAAAACCTGAACAATCACAATCCAATATAACCACATATCAACATACGATACAAACTGTGACACCACAACATGGAAAACGTCATGACGTAAAAGTGATTTGGGGAACCCTCTCAACTCAATCGTCTTGAATGAATCCTTTGAGGTGAGATAATGATAGACCAGAACTCCATGAAATTAAACGTTCATCAATTCGAAGAAGTACCTGCAAGAGTTCAACGAACCAGAAAACTGATATTAATCTGACTGCGAGAAAACCAGTAGAACCTCTATAAAGAAGCCTATACTAGATTTACTTGCTACCGATTTTGGAAGAGGAAAAAGAAGTAATTTGGTCCGACGAGCTCGTCCTTTGTCTTGGGGACTTGGAGGAAAAGTTGATGAAATTTTTAAGCTTAATGCAGACCCGAATGTCGATGCAGCCGAATACTTAGAATTAAGAAATGAAGTAAAGGCTACTCACAATTCCCATGATGAATCTCAGACTTTGAACAAGGGTCTTCTTCTGTAATTAAAAGTAGGTACAGATGCTATATATAATTGCCAAGTTAACAAAATACCTGATATAGATAAAGGTTTTGAAAGTTACAGGGAGGTTAAATTAGAAGCTTCCACCTTATAAAGAGATATAAAGGGCAATTATGAAAAAGATGTGCCTAGTGCTTCTAATGGGATTCTGGATAAAGGGATATTATCTTTAAAGTCCTCTGTTATTGTTGGGCTTTATGCAGAAAGCCGACGACATGGAGACTTGGCTGTCAAATCTGTATCAGTGGAAACTAAGTGCTTAGATCCTGGAACCTCACCTGATTCAGAAGTCATTAATGTGATTCCGGATATTCAAATTAATGGAATTGCTACAAAAGGACTAAATGAGATTCCTACATCCTCAAAATATTGTATTTCTCATCAATCAGGTGATTGTGGTTTTGGCCGTTGGAAGTGGAATTACTAGTCCAGAAATCATCAGTGACGTTTTATTATGTGATAATTCTGAGCATGGCGAGAAACATATTGAAGGGTCACGGTCTAGTGAGGCGTCTATCTCAGTTACTACTAGAGTTGCTTCCGGCAATATCTCTAGCAGGGAAGAATTTCCAGCAGACCTAACGTCATTGCAGGAGACAGAAGTTGGAGTTTCCACATGTATGCTAACAGTTGAAAGTGGCACAAAAGCTGATTTAAGCATCGCTGGGATCGACTTAGTGGAGTCAAAAAATAGTCAAAATATTTAGAAAAGTTCAAGATCAAAATCTCCTATGAATGAGGAAAGATCCAATTTTCCGCAAAAGGAATTACAGGTGAGTTCAACTGCTAATGGAAAGAATAAGACCGAGAGTGGTAAAGCAGAGACAAACGATACTGAAAGTCACCATTAATCATTAATAGTAGTAAGTTGTTTGACTGGAACTACTAGGCATGGTCTTTCATGGTATTTCTCCCTGAAATGAGTTGCTTAGTGCTTCTGAAAAGTCTTTGTACCCTTTTATTGGGATAAACTGCCTAGCATCACTCGTTTCTCTGTTAGCAGAAAGTTGTAACTGTAAGTTAAAATGTGTAACACCAACAATATTTTATGTGCGCTTCCCATGTGCCATTATTACACGATATTCTCTGGGTAGCCTACGTGTCTCGGATTATAAATCCTGCGTAGTTCCTTTTACCCTGTAGTTACTAGTAACTGACAAGGAATGTAACTGTTAGTAGCCTATACTATTCGGTGCCTACAATATTTGGTGTTAGTGGTAATAAAACGACTCTATCTTGCTAAACCTGTTGAATATTCGGTTTCTAAAATATTTTTGTTACTCTGGTTAAGCTTGTAATTGGGTTTATAGGTTTAAGTTTCATAAGCTAGCTTTTTCCAGCTTATATGTTTGGCAAAATAACTTTTTCAAATCATAGGGTTAAGAAACATAAGCCGACATTAAGTAAGCTCCCTTACATAAACTCAGAAGCTTGTATTATCAATCACTTCCAAGTTACAATCAGACACACTATGATTGTATACTACTTATCATGCAACATCATCAAGCAAAACAAGTGATATAAAGTAACACGTGTAAAATTATTAAGAGATGGAGTTGTACTTAGAAATGAAGCTTGCATGACGATCACTAGAAACTTATCAACTACAAGCTGATGAAGTGACGATGTCATAATCATAACAACTATTACCTGACTGGAACTTCTTTTACATCATTTTTAAATACATACCTATCTAAAATCACTCAAAGTCTAATTAGCAAATCAGACCAGACCAAAATAGCGAAGACAGGATGCACAGTTTCAACTATAACAAATTAACAAATCAATCGCCTAATCAAATATCCTAAGCTAGTGTAGCTTAATCGCTAATGCATATAAACAAATTAACTAGTCATGAGTACAAGTTAATCTCACTTATAACAACTACTAGTATTTTCATATATTCATCTAAATCTTACTCAAATCGCCTATACAAACACACTTTTAACATCAATCGCAAAATATCTTTCGTCAATGTAATTAAGCAAGTAAACATCAATCGCAAAATAAACAAAATAAAAATCAATCGGTACACATAAACAAAATAAACATCATCAACTTCATAAGCTTAAGAAATATCACCAGCTCAACTTCATAAGCTCATTTTTATCAAAATAACAGATATCAACTTCATAAGCTTAACAAATACGTCATCAACTTATTAAGCTTACCGAGTTGAGTGTGAGGATGATCTTTGATTAAACCCTAATGGTGATGATTAAACCTAACGGTGAGCTTCCTGTAAATAACGAATTGAGTAACGAGGATTGAGCTTCGATTAAACCATAATGGATTGAGTGAAAGTGATTTGGGGAAAGTGAATTGAGTGAAAGTGAAATGGGGAAAATGATTTGGGGAAATGTTAAGGTTGCGTTTAGTTGAGGGAAAACACCCTTATTTTTCACAAAATGTTTTGTGGAAAACAAGGAAAACAGAGATCGCGTTTACATCAACGTTTTCCAACTAAATGTTTTGCAAAACACAAATCTCCTATTTTTTAACTTAACAAAGAAAATTACAAAACAAATTTTAGTTGTTTTCCTTGTTTTCCTTTGTAACCCTCAACCCTCTCTCTCTTTTTTCAAAACAGAAAATAGAAACATCAACTAAATGCGTTTTCTATATTTTCAAGTGTTTTGTTGAGATTAATTCTCCTTCCAAATTTTTACAAAACTAGAGATAGAAAATAAGAGAATTTATTCTCCAACTAAATCCACCCTAATAAACGGTTAAATCAGATGCAGATGCAGATGCCGATATGATAATAAACCGTCAAATCATATGGGTAATTATTAGGAGTTAATAAAATGTCAAATCAACTAGTTTTGTTAAATATTAGAAGTAGGGGTGAGCAAACGGACCGGATCGATAGAGAAAACCGACCGGACCGAACTGAAACCGACCGGATCAAAGGATCGGCGGTCCCGTCTCGGTCTACTGTTTTTGGCAAATTTGATTTCGGTGCAGTCCTGACCACAAACCGAAAATTTAGCTTTGTTGGACTGGACAGACCGAGACCGGACCAGACCAGACCGGACCGACCACATTCGATCTCGGTCTCAGTCTAGGATTTTTGCCGGATTCGGTCTCGGTCCGGTCCGGTTTTCACCCGATGAGCAGCCCTAAAAGTAGTAAAGTTTTTATAAAATATTTAGTTAAAAAATTTGAAGAGTAAAAGCCAATGTTTTAGAAACTGGTTTTTAATTGATCTGGCCGAGCCATCGGGTCAGTCACAGTTCAACCGGTTTGTTAGCTCAAAACCGCCTTCCGGTCATTCAACCAGTTCGCGGTTCAACCGGCCGGGTCAACCCGGGTTTTTAAACAATGGTAAAAGCAAACTTCACTTTAACACATTTAAAATTTAAAGATCTTGAAAACAAAAACGAGCCTCGTATTTACATTTTTCAACAACTACACTTTTGCTCACAGTTTTTAAAAAGTGTAGGTAAAAGTAAGACTATTACTTACACTTTTTTAAATTTGTAAGTAAAAAATAAAACTATTACTTACACTTTTAAAAAGTGTGGATAAAAATAAAACTATTACTTACACTTTTTAAAAAAGTGTGAATAAAACTACACTTTTTCTCACACTTTACGTAAAGTGTGTGTATAAATTAGACTTTTGTTCACACTTTTTTAAAAGTGTGAGCATAACTAGACTTTTGCTTACATTTTATGTAAAGTGTATGTATAAATTAGACTTTTGCTCACACTTTTCCAAAAGTGTAGGCATAACTAGACTTTTGCTTACATTTTATGTAAAGTGTGGGTAAAACTTAAACTTTTTCTTACACTTTTTGAAAAGAGTGGGCGAAACTAAACTTTTGCTTACATTTTTTTAAAGTGTAAGTAAACATGTACTTTCACTTACACTTTTTTTTGTGTGTCATTAAAAATTGTGTCACTAAAGTCCTTTTTTTTGTAGTGTAAGGGCTCCTAGGCGAAGTTTTTTTTTTTTGTTTTTTTTTTTTTTTTCTGGGTTTCTGACTTGACATTGTGAGCTGACTAATCGCAGGGCGACTACCAGTGGATTAACCATTTAAGGGTTGTATTATTGCTTATTAATTGTTGTTCTTTTTTGGTTGTGTGGTGAGTAGCAGTGCGAGTTGATTTTTGTAACTAAGTAGTTGTAACATATTGGATTCACAAACACATCAAACCATGATGATAGAGGGGCGTACACTATGAGTTTTAGAGAGAGAAAGTTTAGAGGTTTGGGGAACTTAGTGAGAGAAAGTAAAAGTATTATTATGAGCTCCAACCCTCTACCTTGGGAGGTAGTGGGTATTTATAGTTTCATACATAAACGCCACCTACGGGCTATGGATCAGGCATACAGTGGGTAAAGACCCGTCCGTCCTCCACGATGTTACTAAACTAAATACTATCTAACATTAAATAACTACGACTACGAGCTTTCTAACAATTACATATACTTGAGGTGACCGACACTTTAATAACTGGATTTACTAAATCCTAACAATCTCCCCCTAAGGGAGGTCACCTCAAATTACATTGAATACAAACAGATATTACATTAAGATTGTTCTTGGATTCTTGTTAAAGTTATTTGCTCTGTAGCCCGTAGTCATTGTTTCTTCATGTTTTGCATGTTTGGTTAATCCGAGTGGAGGTCTTTAACTGATCCACGTGATAATGAGTTTTGAGCCAGCTTTGAGATCATCAGCTACCATAAATATCTGACTCTTCCTTTGTAGTGTTGACATTATGTGATGTTGTGACATTTTGGACCGACATGCTCACATTCTGGATCATGATATCTTCTCATCAGAGTAGCAAAAGCTTTAGTTGATTCATGATATTTGCAGCAGCGTAGCAGAAGCATGGAGTGAAAATATTAGAGTTTTTGATGCACTAATCATGATTTCGAACTGAATGTGTTGTGTGAGCATACGGCTATGGATTGACCTCTCCATTCTGATCAGCTGCAAACGTCGGGCGTACCTGCATATAACAGTTAGCAATAAAGCCCACGAAAGTGTCTTTGATCACTTTCGTTGAATTGAGGTACATGGCCCACGGTTCCCCGTTGATCAGTAGAAGTACTGCCTGTGATCATGTATAATTATGAAGAATCTCCTTGACAGGGTTTCGCAGCTGCTCTAGTTGTTCCCAAACCGGAACATCTCAAAGAAGACAACACGGAGTGAGTGAACCAGCGAATTTGAGATTCACTGATTGATGAAAAGAGATTTGAAAAACAATCGCGTACTGCTCAATAAAATGTTTTTGCAATACAACGAAGGTTTTAAGGAAAATCAGTTATTAATCATAAACACCTTTTATTTTTGAAATATTAATACACAGTCGATGTGCTAGAGAAAAGAATTTTAAGCACAACGACCGGTTTTTCAAAGGTATCCGTTAATCCATAACCTGAACCAGGATTGATTCATGAATTTGAATCGCCCCATTGTTTATGTTCAGTTGTCACATGGTTGATCTATTGGATAGATCTCACATGCCACCTACCAAGAGCTTGTTTGATGTTGGCTCTAGAAGGCTTTCCATCTTTATTGTGAATATGTTTGCATATCACTCAGATGTTCTGGCAATACCATAAGGATAATGCGTAGGACTCTTAAGATATAATCTCTCTTTCCACATTGTGTGAAACAGAGAGTCTTCATTGACAGTGTTCTAATGAGATTTATTAGATGATCTCGTGGCTCTAGACTCAATAGTTACATTTGGTTCCTATGCCAGAGACTAGGGAGAGGGTCTCCTTCTTCAATATCAACTATCTCTAAGAGAAAGTCGATAGATAATGTAGGTTCCCCGTGAGAATGAAACAAGTCCTTTTAATAGAAACTTAAGTAGCTTGGGAAGTTGTAGTGCAGTGCGTCACTGGGTTCATGACGTCTTTTTTTCAATACCAGTGTTACCTTGGTAACCACCAGTAGCATATGTATTGAACCCGGTTTCTGCCCTAGGGTTGAAATAATGGAGGGTTATTTCTTTTCACCCTTTTCTCATTCAATTCTTTTTCATTCTTCAACCCCTTCAGTGCTTACCGAGACTTCATAACTAGAACCTTGTTGGGTTTATTCCAGTACTAGCTCAGCCTCAGTCTGCACACTTCCCGTTTCTCACTTTTCTCCTTTTTTTCATCATACCTAAGGACTTCTACACTATCAAGTGGATTGTCCCTGGGTAGATCCCTCCGGCTCTGGCGGGATCGTGGGAACGAATACCTAACCTAACCATCCTTATATCACCATACATAAAATAAATTTGGTCGGTCTATTTGGTATTGTTCATCTACCATTGGAGCCAATTGAAAACCATTTAAAAAATCAATCCAGATACTTGTGATATATTATCAAAGCATTTTGTACCTGAATTGTTTTTGATATTTCAGAAAATGAGCTCCCCCTCAACATGTGCATCGTATATTTGAAATTATTTTGGCACATGGAGGCAAGAGGAAGAATTTAATTCATTGACTATCATTTTCAAAGAAATATCTACATCACCTTCCCGATCAAGATTCGTATTTTTCATACTTAGTTAAAGATATTTTTAGAAAAGAGTGTGGTTTTCAAAAAGTTGCTCCCACTCAATATGTGCATCGAGATTCGAAAGTGTTTTGCACGTATAAGGGAAAACCTGCACATTGATACAAATCAATCACGTTTTAATCCTTTTTAGTTTGATATAGATGCTCCCCCTTAACATGTGCATGGAAAATTTGAAATCGTTTTGCACATGTAGGGAGGAGAGCTTGTAAATCACTATAAAACCATTTATCGGATTATTAGTTAAAATCCAATTTAAATCACAAATTCTCCCCAGATCACAATTTTTAAATAATTTGAGATTTGTGATCTCTATAGATTTAAATTGTTTTCGAAAGCTTTTGAGGAGAATTGTGACTTGCTTGTGAAAACATTTAACCGATAAGGATCAAATTTGAGACTTTAAACTCCAACGATTAAACATGCTTGAGTATCTTTTGAAAACATGACATAAACCTTGGTCTGAACCAATTATATGACAAATAACCTTTTGATTTGAATGAAATCATTCTCCCCCTCAATCAATGACATTAGTTGTTGATTGAGTGATAGAGATTTTGACAAATCTCAAGTCCAGATGATTTTCAAAAAAAATTGAGTCCGAGTTATTTTTATTAGTTTTCATTTAGATAACAAATATTTTTCAGAAGAATTTTTAGAAGGAAAAATACTTGTGAAGGAAACATTTGTCTTTTAAGTGACAAACATTTGTTTTTAGAATCAGAGCATGAGATTTGAAAAATAAGATAAAGTATGGCTCTGTTCTTTGTTTAAAAACGGGTTATAGACAGAAATGACTATAAGCCAGTTGTTTTACATTCTCTCAAAATTATTATTTATTTATTTATTTAATTCGAACTTCATCTAAAGACCCGTGTCACTCTTTGAATGACAACACAAAGACCGTAGACGAAATCGAATAAAAGAAAAGATGGGAAAAAATATTTTTGGCTTTTTTAAAGATTTTCTGATTTTTATGGAATTTTTTGAAATTTTATAATTTTCTATTTTCTTTTGAGGGTTTTATAATTTTGTATTTTACTTTTTGAAAAAAATATATACAAGAGATGGATGAAGAAAAAAATTTTACTCCTCCTCTTCCTCTTGAAGACGTTTGAGTGTTTCTGGTTGTAGACTCTTTAGACCAAGTCGTGGAAGGATAAACTCAAACCGTTCTCTAGGAAGAGCTTTGGTGAAGATGTCTGCTAACTGGTATTCAGTCCTCACAAAATAAAGTTCCACCACCCCGTTCTCCACTTGCTCCCTGATGAAATGATGTAGAATGTCGATATGCTTTGCTCTTGAATGTTGTACGTTGTTGCATGAGAGAGCAATGGCACTTTTGTTATCACAATACAGAGGGATTTTGTTGAATTCAAAGCCATAGTCAGATAATTGGGATCTCATCCATAGGATTTGAGCACAACAAGATGACATGGCTATGTATTCAGCCTCTGTAGAGGATATAGAAGTACTCATTTGTTTCTTTGAAGACCAGCTCACAAGCTTATCACCCAAAAACTGAGCACCTCCTGACGTGCTTCGACGTGTATCTTGACATCCTGCATGGTCAGCATCTGCATAGGCTGTTAGTGACATACCGGTATCCTTCAGATACCAAAGTCCTATGTTGATGGTTCCTTGGAGATACCAAAAGACCCGTTTAACCACTTCAAGGTGCTTTTGGTAGGCTTAGCCTGGTATCTAGCACACATGCATACAGTGAATAGAATGTCTGGTCTACTGGCAGTAAGGTACATCAGGGACCCAATCATACTACGATATTTGGTCTGGTCAACCATGTTCCCTGAGTGATCCTCATCCAGTTTAGTTCGCTCCACCATGGGAGTGTCAACAGGGTCACAAGGATCAAATCCAAATTTCTTTAAAATCTCATTAGCATATTTAGATTGATTAATAAAAATGCCTCCGAGACTTTGTGAAATTTGTAATCCCAAGAAAAATGACATTTGTCCCATCATAGACATTTGAAATTTGGAATCCATCTCCTTAGAAAAACGATCACATTCATTGGGGTCAGTCGAGGCAAAAATAATATCATCAACATAGATTTGATCGTGAATTATGTGTTTGCCTGACTTTCTGGTGAAGAATGTCGGATCAACTGCTCATTTGCTGAATCCAGTGGATAGAAGAAACTTTGATAGCGTATCGTACCATGCCCTTGGGGCTTGCTTCAAACCGTAAAGAGCCTTCTTCAAGCAATAGACATGAGTAGGATGCTCTGGATTCACAAAACCTTCAGGTTGGCTGACGAATACGACTTCTTTAAGATCTCCGTTAAGAAAAGCTGTCTTTACATCCATCTGATAGACTACCATGTTCTTACTTGCAGCATTAGCTAGGAAGATTCTGATTGCCTCGATACGTACAACTGGAGCAAATCATTCTTCAAAGTCAATACCCTCCTCTTGACGGTATCCTTTTGCAACTAATCGAGCCTTGTTCTTTAATACATCACCATGCTTATCAAGTTTTACTTTGAAGATCCACTTTAGAGCAATGATCATAGCACAGTAAGGAGCAGGTACTAATTCCCATACATCTAGTCGATCAAACTCATGAATTTCTTCTTGCATGGCATTGAACTAGCTGTCTTCATTCATGGAAGTTTTAACGTCTTTTGGTTCGATCTTAGAGAGTACGGAGTTGGAGAAGCACCATAAGGCATCAGTTGCAAGTTGTTTACGAGTGGATACTGGACGAGAGGGGTTTCCAATGATGTTGTCCAATGGATGATCATGTGTCCATTTTCTAAGGTGTTCATGTGGTTGTTGTTGAGGAAATGAAGTAGCAGAGTCGTTTTCTCCTGATGAAGATGGTTCTGATGATGGTTCAGGAGCAAATATGTTCTCAAAGGGAGCATCTTCAGGAGTAGCAAAGGGATTATCTCCATCATAGATGCCAGAAACAATTCCATGATGTACACTCGATGATTGAGGATTTGATGATGAGACAGAGTGATCATCAGCAGGCACTTCTTGACTTAATGACATAGAAACTGAAGGGTTATCTTCATTGACAGGGATAGGAGCAGCCTCTGTTGATGGATTTGATAGATCATTAGCAATTGGCTCATAGTGTTCATCAAACATTGGATCAAACAATTTCTTCAAATCATCTTCTGAAGGAGGTACATAAGGAGTTGCTGGTGAGAGATTTTGTACAAGAGAAGAACTAATGGGACTACTTAATGAAGGTTGTGATGCGGGTCCAGAACTTGATTGTCCTGGAGCCATTTGCCCGGACAGCTCATCGAACGTGACGTGAATAGTTTCCATGATATCTCGAGTTCTTTTGTTGTAGATTCGGTAACCCTTCTTGTTTGATGCATAACCTACAAAAACTCCAATGTCCGCCTTAGCTCTTAATTTACCTAAATCTTGACCGTCATTCGTTAGATAGCACAAAGCACCAAATACACGAAGGTAGGAGAGATCAGGTTTTCGTTTATGAACAAGTTCGTATGGAGTTTTTGCATGAGTGGTGTGTATGAGGGAACGATTTTGGGTGTAACAAGCAGTGGCAATGGCTTCAGCCCAAAGAAACATTGGAACCTTTGAATAAATTAGCATAGTTCTTGCAGCTTCAACAAGGGTCCGATTTCATCTTTCAACTACACCATTCTGTTGAGGCGTGCGTGGCACACTTCTTTGATGACTGATTCCAATGCTTTCATAAAATTGACTTAGGTCTTTGTTAACAAACTCAGTGTCATTGTCTGTTCGAATAATTCTAACAGTCTTGTTAAGTCGAACCTGAAGCTGCTTGATAAGTTTGATGATGGCATCTGGAGTTTCATCCTTTGTCCTCAAAAACTTTACCCAAGTAAATCGAGAGTAGTCATCAACAACGACTAAAATATATTTCTTCCCATTTATTGTTTGCACTCTCATTGGTCCGCACAAATCCATATGAAGAGTATTAAGAACTTCCATAACTGAGTTTGCAGGTTTGGGTTTGTGGGCATATTTCCTGCTTTTTCCCAATTGGCATGCTGAACAAAGATGATCTTTTTCATATTTTAATCTGGGTAAGCCTCTTACAAGGTCCTTTCTGGAAAGATCATTAATGGTGCCGAAGTTCAAGTGATTAAGACGATGATGCCATAACCATGACTTTGTTTTCGAAGCCTTTGACAACAAGCAGATTGGAGAAGACTTCATCATGTCTTCGATAGAGCTGGTGTATAGATTTGAACCCAGTGTTCCTCTTAAAAGTTCCACACCATCAAGTTCTCTAATGAAACAAGTATGTTTTCTAAAAGCCACCTCTAGATCGGAATCACAGAATTGACCAACAGAAAATAGATTATGACCAAGACCTTCTACATAATATACCTTGGAGATTACACTATCACCAACAACATAGTCTCCATAACCCATAATTTCACCAAAATGGTCGTTCCCGAATCTAACAGTCCCGATGAATTTACTCACGAAGTTCACGAGCCGCGAGCGATCTCCAGTCATATGCTTGGAACAGCTTGAGTCCAGGTACCACAGAACGATTTGAACGATCTGCAGTTGAACACAGAGAAGAATGGATAACTGGATAATTGGGATCCCCATGCAAGAATGGGTTCCATTTGGTTAGTAACAGTGATTGGAACACCCACATCGGAAGTAGAAACAATGGAGTCATCAGGGATAGATGCAGTGCTAGTGTCCGTATTTGACCTATTCAAAGTATGTTCACTTCTTAAAGGAATAGTTCTACCAGTAGGCATCCATTTTCTAATGGGCATTGACTTAGATAATTTAGGGCACAACTCATTAAGACTAAGCTTGCGGCCAGTAGGTATCCACTGATAACCTACATTACTAAATTTTCTTCCTGTGCGTTTCCAATGTTTTCTAACCTTCTTCCACCATTGTTTTCGAGCCTTCTTAACATGATTGTTGGCATTAACGATTTTAACTGGGTGTTTAACAGAATTAATCAAATCATTTACGCCACATACATGATTAGTAACAGAAACCAAGCAATCATCATTACATGTTTTGCAAATAGTAGCAGAATTCGAATTAATTACAGTACGCTTATAGCTAATACTAGAATCAACACGATTCATTTTATTCAACACAAACTTAATGTTCCTAGGGTGGTCTTCTACTCTCTTCCATTGCACATTCTTAGCTTGCGAGGTCCTATCTTGCTTTGTATTGCCTGGAGGCTTTGACCCGCTTGCTTTTATGTTACTGATTACTCCTGTAGAGGGAATTATGGGAACATTAGTTGGTTGGGCTACCTTTTGCATTCCTGAACTAGAAGTGCAGAGATCTGAACTACTTGAAGGCACTTTAGAGTTCACTTTCTTAAAATTGGGCATAGAATGGGTTGCATACTTGGCACTAGGCAAAGAATAAGGCATCACAACTTTATCTTTCTCAGATAAGGATTTAGGACATGTTGCTCTTAAACATTCTAACAACTCCTGAGATCGTTTGGCCTGAATGCAAGCAAACCTAATTTCAGTATCAAGTGGCTTATTTATGAAATCCTCTTCTACAATCTCACGGAGACATTCTAGACTATCCTTAAGGTGAAAGAAATAGTTATGAAACACAAGTTCGTTATTTCTAAGATGAGGAGGAATGTATTTAACAGTCATAGTATATTTAGAGTCTGCAGATGACTTTGATGCAACATTCTCATTAAAGACAAGTGGCATTTTCCCTTTTACCTGACTGTTGGGAATTATACGTTTGAGTTGATAAGACAAAAAGAATGAAACAAGAGGGACTTAATACGACAAGAAGGAAACCTACAAAAAGATGGAAGGACTTGCTTGCAAAAGAAGTTTTATTTATTAGTCCTTTGTAGTATTTTATAAACCCTAATCCTCTAGTATATAAAGAGGACATAGGTGTAGGTTTAATAATTAAGTCTTCCATTATGTAGTCGACTAAAGGGGTGTGTGTGTCTATGGCGTATGGCTCATTGTAAACGCCTAGACTAGATTAGTTAGTTAGTAGTTTAGTTATCTAGACGTGTTCTTATAAACGTCTAGGATTAGTATTAGAGTGTTAATTAATGGTGAATGAAAACCTTGTTCAATAACAAAGAATTGATTAGTTTATTCCGTTGTGCATGTTATTAGTCTTTGTTATTGATCCCTAACTGAGCTTATAAACGATCTTATCACATGTGGTATCAGAGCCTGGGGCTCGTGATATCTAGGATCTACAAGGTTTTATTTGTCGAAGAATGATGGAAAATACAAAAAAATTCGTATCTCAAATTTTCGTATTTTTATACAGCACTGTTTTGAAACGACGATAACTTTTTCGTTAACCGTTGGATCGGGACGAAATTTTAGGTGGATGTTCTTTATATGACAATCTAACTTTTCACCGAAGGGATCTTCGATCTGAGCTTTCAATCAAAAGATATTCACCGTCGAAGTTGGCTGCTGAAGGTTTTTTCAGAATCGAATTTTTCAGTGCATGCGTGTTATGGACGAAAGTACTGCTCGTGGTCCTCACAAAGTACTGCTGGTCCCAATAATTTGGTGGTCCTATTGATGTATGATGGTTCGTAGCAGATGTTTGAGTGACATGTTTAAGTCAAGGGGAAGATTGTTTCATTCATGTTTTATTAGTATTAGTATAGTCATGGTGAGATTTATTTATCTCAACTTCTGCTACTTCGTCTAGGGAAGTTCGTACAAGAATCGTATTTGTTTTGTCATCACAAAATAGGGGAAGATTGTTGGGTCTATTATAGATTTGATGATACAAAACAAGAAGAATGAAACATGAAGGACTAAAAGTGACAAGACGGAAACTACAAAAAGATGGAGGATTTGGAAGAAAAGAATTTGAAAGAAGATGTTAAGGAAAAAGAACCTCAAGGTACTGAAGAGCATGTTGTCATTGAAAGTACTGAAGAAGAGAGGTCTGAAGATCAAGGTACTGAACATCAAAGTACTACTTTCACTAGTACTCACAGACAAGAGTTGGTTACACCAAGGGTATTAGATTTTGAAGAGGAAGCTGGTCCTTCAACTATTCCACATGAAGATCAAGCTGGTCCCTCAACAACTGCTATACCAATGGAAGCTGATACACCTCAAAGAATACATACTGCTAGTGATGATGAATTAATTGCAACTATTTTGCATGATTTATCAAAGCCAAGGGCTGTTACTATTCCAGGAGTGCAAGAAGAGGAACAATCAAGAGTTTCTCAACCTGCTATTGATCCTAAGGATAAAGGAAAAGGTGTTTTGGTTGAAGTAAAGAAGAAGAAACTAACTTTAGCACAGTTAAGAGCTGCTCAAGATGCTTTGAATGAACAAGCAGCTAGAAAGATTCAAGAGGAAATAAATGCTAAAGATAGAGAAGATAAGGAAGCTGAAGAAGCTCAGAATAGAGAAGCAGCTAAGAAGTTGCATGAGGAATTAAATGCTGAAGCCAGTGAACAATTAGAGTCACCTGTTCCTGTTTCTTTTATGCCTAGAAAACCAAATCTTGCTAAAGAAAGGAATGCAATGATGGCTTATTCGAAAAGTCGAGGATATAAAGGATTGCAGAAGCTGAAGCATGTTGATATGAAAAGACTATATGATGCTGAGACAGAAGCTTATAAGAAGGATGTTGCAAGTATCAAAGATTATAAAGATGAAGCTACTTGGACTGAAGCAGAAAGAAAGAAAAGTTTGAAAAGAAAAAGGAAAACTGAAGTTGAAGATAAACAGTTTTCAAAGAAAGAAAAAGTTGAGTTAAGATCTGAAACTAAGGATGAATTAAGAAATTGTCACACCCCCAATTTACCTGTTTTGCAGCGGAATGGAATTCCTGGGGGATTGACTGTCATAGCACCACAATCACAGTTATATTGAACGACCTAAAATGTCGTTTTAAAAACACATCGTTTGATATTTAATAAAAGCATTCAGAGTTACAACATAGGTCCCAAAAGTTTACAAAGTTTGCGGAAACATAAATATATTACAAGTCCAAACGATGGTTTTGAAATAAAGTGCCATAATGTACAATGATATAAGTCGACGCCGCGACTCAAAATGCGGTTCCTTAACCATGCCATGATGATAATACCTTAGTTACCTGAAAATACATTGCTAAAACGGGTCAACAATAATGTTGGTGAGAAATCATAGGTTTATGTAAATGTTTTATACGACTACGCAAGTATAGATCAGGCATGACAATCATGTCACGTAAAAATGTTACAATTGCAATAAGTCCATGACACCGAAACTAGACAATTCATAATGTATGCCCCAATAGAGTGTTTGCCAGACAACTCAATAATGTTATTAAATGAAATGCATCCGTATGACTAGTTGGGATTCACCAACCCGGATGGAGGCGCCACCCTCGATAGATCTATCCACTCACCCTCGCTTCAAAGATTAACGGTTCATGTTCAGGTAAAGGGGACTTTCAATTGGCAAATGCGGTAACTTAAGCAATGTAAATGAATTTAACATACTTGGTATCGTAATAAAAATGTTGTGCAATGTATTCTCCCCCGTAGGTTTGAAAATAATTAAAAGCGTATACGACGGGGCTATGAAAACTCACTTGGTAAACTGGAATGATGACAAGAGTGAGTACACTGAGGTATAGCGTGAAACTTTAATCTGGACCTATTACGAATTATATGATATGTAATGAGTTGCAATGTAATGTTATGATATGCATGCATTACGTATGTTATTTATACCATTTGCGGGTTTTGAAAATAATACTTATCGTCGAAAAATACTCTTTTGACGTCTTGACCATTCAAAAATCACTTTACAAGTATTTACGTCAAAATGTCATCCTACAATGGTTTTATAATGATTTATAATGAAATTTTCACTTTTCGTCGTAAAACAATGTCGGCGGAAATTTCATAAAAGTGACAAAAATGGCTTCGAAAAACTAGTCGTAAAATGGTGTACGTCGATCGTTAGGAAACGAATTCGACGGTTTTGGAAAGTTTGTATCAAAATCTAGAAGTTTCAGTTCAGGAGTTTTCGACATAAAGGTCTCAAACCTAAAGATAATAAGGGTTAAAGATGGTGATTTTGTCTAATTGTTGTGTAAAAATGAGTTTCGGCCAACTTTAAGCATCCGTAATTAATTTATTACAACTCCGCTATATAAACGGTCGATTGTTTTGAAAAATATGCTCGGTGATCTTGATTTTTTTAGAAGACATTTCGTTCCAAAAAGTTCCACATCCACGTTAAAAACAGCCTCTAACATGGTCGTTTTAGTTACCGTAACACTTGTCTCGTAAAAATAATATAGTTTTTCTAAAAATAATAGTTACGGCAAGTTTATGAAAACGTGCGTATCTTTGTCGTTTCAAATCCGTTTTCTACGTATAATACGTCCTTAGCTTCGTATCAAAGTATACTAATATATTTTTGACAAGTCGAAATAATTTGTAAAGCTTAGGACTCGTTTTTGACTCGAATAAGGTAAAAATAGGTTGCTGAATTTTCTGAAAAATATATATTTCGTCGACAAACTTTAAAAATTCATAACTTCTTCGTTATAACTCCGTTTTAATCCGTTCAAGCGGCCACGGATTCGTTTTAAAGTATATTTTCTAAATATCAAGGCCAAAATTTCGTGCCTACTGTCGGATTTTCCAGAAAAATAAAACAAGGACAGAACACATTTTATACTAGTCGAAAATAGTTTTTCTCGTACAAAACCTATTCTAATCCCTTCAAATCAACTCCAAAGCTAATCTAATCCTACCATACACCTTCTTAGGGTGTCATGGGTTCCTAAACATCATCAAGACCAACATATACCAAGGGGATAATTATAGGATGACCTTTATATATATATATAACTCTAAAAATTATGTAAAAATGGTATAAATCAACATAAGTCTTGCATGTTTGCTATGAAAATGATAAAATACATATGTAATGATAAGAAAAGATGAAAAATGATAGAAACATGCTTAGAAGCTATTATGATGAGGTGCAAAGAACAAGGTTTTAGCCTAAACACTCTAGGTTTTTATTTCAAAACCTTATAAAGAGTGTGATTCTAGATTGTATATAACTTGAACTTGAAAAATTGATGATCCCTTGTGAAAACCTTATGATGGCCGGTTATATGGAGTGAAGAACAAAGAGAGAAAGTTTTTCTAACACTTGTGGAATAATTGTGAAGAATGAATGAGGTAAAATAATGGAGTAAGACTTTTATGGAAGTGTAAAAACATATATAATCAAGAACCATGCTAACATTTATTACTACCCTCCCCCTTGGTCGGCCAAGGGGGGAGGAATTTGATAATATCTTTTTTTTTTTTTATATAAAATGTATTGTGTAAACATTTGTGTAATTTGTAAGAAAAGTGTAAGTAAATATAAATTCAAGTTAAGGTAAATGGTAACTTTTAGGTAAAAGAGATTTTTAATAGATCAAAGTAGAATGTAATGAGATCATAAAAATTGTAAAAATACATTCCTTGTAAAATTTGAGTGATATAATAATTATCGTGCAGTTTTTAAGAAAAATGTCGTAATAATATAAATTTAACGATTTGTATACAAAATAAATTTAAAACACTAGGTAAACTCAAAATATAGTTTTTATAAACTAAATGTAAGTATAAAAATATGTCGGGATCATTTTTGAAAGTAACGGATTAAATGCTCAAAATAATAACTCACGCGATAACGTTTATTTAATATAAAATTTACGCGTTGAATGTGAAATGAAATGTCATGAATGAATTAACATGATGCAAATGATGTTAATGAAATGTAGACTAAACTTAGTCCATATGAAATGTTCGTGATGATATGATCATGAATTCGCCGCTAAACCTTTAAGGTTACGCGAATTTGGAACACGCAATCCTAGTTTACAATAAATGTTGAAATTGTAAGGCATGAATTGTTTCGAGAAATGACCTGGAAGTACGGGTTGTCACATTCGCCCATCCAAAAAGGAATTCAGTCCCTGAATTCAATCGTTGTTAGGTCTCACGGTGTCGGTGAAAAGATGAGGATACTTGTGGCGCATCTGGTCTTCCCGCTCCCAAGTAAACTCAGGACCTCTTCGAGAATTCCAGCGAACCTTCACGATAGGAATACGACTCTGTTTCAACTGCTTGACCTCGCGGTCCATGATTTCTACAGGTTCCTCCACAAAATTAAGTTTATCGTCAAGTTGAACTTCGTCCAATGGAATAACGAGCGATTCGTCCGAAAGACATTTCTTCAGGTTTGAAACGTGAAACGTGTTGTGCACATGACTAAGTTCTGGCGGAAGATCAAGTCGATAAGCTACCGGACCAACTCTGCTCAAAATCTTGAATGGTCCAATGTACCTCGGGTTTAACTTTCCACGCTTTCCAAATCGTACCACGCCTTTCCAAGGCGATACTTTCAACATAACTTTGTCGCCCACTTGAAATTCCAATGCTTTGCGTCTAACATCCGCGTAACTTTTCTGTCGGCTTCTGGCAGTTCGGAGTCTATCTCGAATTTGAACTATCTTTTCCGTCGTTTCCCGTACCATTTCTGGACCAGTGAGTTGTGCGTCTCCGACCTCGGCCCAACAAACAGGTGATCGGCACTTTCGACCATAGAGTGCCTCGAATGGTGCCATCTTTATACTGGTGTGATAACTATTGTTGTACGAGAATTCTATCAATCGCAAATGGTTAGCCCAACCATTTCCAAAATCAATTACATATGCCCTCAGCATATCTTCTAACGTTTGAATTGTCCTTTCACTTTGACCGTCGGTTTGTGGGTGATATGCTGTGCTCATCTCTAATCTGGTTCCGAATGAATCTTGCAATGATTTCCAGAAGTTTGAAGTGAATCGACTATCTCTGTCGGAAATGATAGAAATTGGTGCACCGTGCCTCGAGACTATTTCTTTGACATAAAGTCTAGTGACTTGTTCCATGGAATAAGTCTCTCTAATCGGTATGAAATGGGCTGATTTGGTAAGGCGATCAACAATTACCCAAATAGCGTCGTAACCTCCCGATGTCTTAGGAAGTTTCGTGACAAAGTCCATTGTAATGCGTTCCCATTTCCATTGAGGAATTTCCGGTTGTTGGAGTAATCCTGACGGCTTCTGGTATTCGACTTTTACCTTAGAGCAGGTAAGGCATTTGCTAACGTACGTAGCAATCTCCGCTTTCATGTTCGGCCACCAATAAAGTTTCTTAAGATCTTGATACATCTTATCCGATCCTGGGTGAATAGAATACTTTGACTTATGTGACTCATGCATAATCAATTCTCGTATTCTGCCATACAATGGAACCCACATTCTATCTTTGAAACATAATACTCCATCTGCTCTCTTTACAAAACCGTTTGCGTTTTCGGGCATGCCATAAAGCTTTTCACTTGGTCGGTTTTCCTCCTTAAGTGCTTCGATCTGAGCTTCGTGGATTTTCGATGGTAAAGGCGAATTAATCGTCATTCCCAATGATCGAACTCTTAAAGGTTTGGGCCTCTCTTTCCGGCTAAGAGCATCGGCCACAACATTGGCTTTTCCCGGGTGATACTTGATTTCACAATCATAGTCGCTGAGTAACTCCAACCAACGACGTTGCCTCATATTAAGTTCCTTTTGATCAAGAATATATTGCAAACTCTTGTGGTCCGTAAACACTGTGCACTTTGTACCGTAGAGGTAGTGTCTCCAAATCTTGAGTGCAAAAACTACGGCTCCTAACTCGAGATCATGAGTGGTGTAATTCTTCTCATGAGTCTTGAGTTGTCGAGAAGCATACGCTATCACCTTCTCGTTTTGCATTAAAACAGCCCCAAGTCCTTTATGCGAAGCGTCGCAATATACAACAAAGTTCTCAATTCCTTCGGGTAGTGCTAAAATTGGCGCACTGCAAAGCTTTTGCTTCAACAACTGAAAAGCAGCTTCTTGTTTCTTTCCCCACTCGTATTTCTTGTTTTTCTGTGTCAACTTGGTCAAAGGTCTAGCTATCTTTGAAAAACCTTCGATGAACCTTCGGTAATACCCGGCTAGTCCTAGAAATTGTAGAATTTCTGTAGGATTTGTTGGAGTAGCCCAATCTTTCACGGCTTCAATCTTTGCGGGATCAACTTGTAGTCCTTGACTATCAATGACATGACCAAGAAATTGCACTTTGTGGTTCCAAAAATCACACTTCGAAAACTTGGCATACAACTTCTCATTCTTGAGTAGCCTTAAAATCGTCCTTAAATGCTCTTCGTGCTCTTCTTTGCTCTTTGAGTAAATCAATATGTCGTCGATGAACACTATCACAAACTTGTCCAAATACGGTTTACATACTCTATTCATGAGATCCATGAATACCGCAGGTGCATTAGTCAATCCGAACGGCATCACTTGAAACTCGTAATGACCGTAACGTGTTCTAAACGCTGTTTTCGGAATATCCTCCTCCCGAACTCTAAGTTGATGGTAACCCGACCGGAGATCAATCTTGGAGTAAATACTAGAACCTTGCAACTGATCGAATAAGTCGTCGATTCTGGGGAGTGGGTAACGATTCTTCACCGTTAACTTGTTCAATTCTCTATAATCTATGCACATTCGGAAGGATCCATCTTTCTTCTTCACAAACAAGACCGGTGCTCCCCAAGGCGAGGAACTCGGCCTAATGAATCCTTTGTCTAGAAGTTCTTGCAACTGATTAGACAACTCTTGCATTTCGGATGGTGCTAGACGGTAAGGTGCTCGCGCAATTGGTGCAGCTCCAGGCACTAAGTCAATTTGAAACTCTACTTGTCGTGCCGGTGGAAGTCCTGGTAAGTCTTCGGGAAAGACTTCAGAAAATTCTCGGACAATTGGTACATCTTCAAGTCGCTTCTCCTCCGACTTCTTCTCAGTTATATGGGCTAAGAAAGCAAAACAACCTTTCTTTATGTACTTCTCCGTTTTGATGCACGAAATGATACTGAGTCTAGTTCCACTTCGTTCCCCACGAATAATCAAAGTTTCGCCGTTATAAGGAAGATGAACAACTTTTTCAACACAAATGATCTTTGCACGATGTTTGGATAGCCAATCCATGCCGATGACGACGTCGAAGCTACCAAGTTCTATGGGCATGAGGTCTATGTTGAAGGGATGATTCAGAAAATTGAATGTGCAACCGCGGACAATGGTGTTGGTGCTAACTAAGTTACCATTAGCTAATTCGACAATGTATGATATGTCTAAAGTGGTTGGTTTAATGTTGAGCAAAGGTGCAAATGCATTGGACACAAAACTTTTATCGGCACCCGAATCAAATAAAACTGAAGCGTAACGATTATTGAGAAGGAACGTACCCGTGATAACGTTCGGGTCCTCCCTATCTTCTCCGCCTCCTATGACGTAAACCCTTCCTTGTGCCGTACCTCCTTGATTCGGATTTCCTTGGTTTCTTCCCTTCTTACATTCAGACTTGTAGTGTCCACGTTCCCCGCAACCAAAACATGTAACTTGTTGCGACTTGCAATCCCTAGTTCGGTGACCAACTTTCTTGCAATTCTCACATGGATCAGGACATCGACCCGGTTTGTGATGACTCAAACACCTGTCACATTTCGGCAAAACCCCTGAATACCCTTTTCCTTCCTTTGGACCCGCAGCATAAGCCTTTACAACCTCTTGCCTCTTGGGTGGTTGTTGGGTAGCATTTCTACCTCTAGTGTTGTCCCACTTCCGTTTGTTGTTGTTGCTATTATTGTTGTTGTAGTTGGCTCGGTTATTGTTGTAATTGAAGCGGTTGTTGGGGTTGTTGTTTCGGTTGGTGTTGGTGTATTTACCTCTCTTCACCACTTGTGCCATCAACTTCTGAGTCACTCGAATAGCTTCCTCAATTATTTGTGGATCAAACGAAGTCACATCTCCTTGAACAACCTCGGGAAGTCCCCCGATGAAAGCCTCTAGCAACTTTTCGTTATCAGAAACCATGGACGGGCATAACGCGGCCAATTCTTGGAATCTCCGAATGTAAGTGTCAATATCATACCCAATAGTTACCAATTCATAGAACTCTGTCTCCAACTTTTTCACTTCCGTACGAGGACAAAACTTCTTAGTCACCAAACCCTTGAATTGCTCCTAAGTAAGCTTGAAAGCATTCTCCATTCCAATCGGTTGAGCATATGAATTCCACCACGACAATGCTCCATCGAGTAATGTACTCGTAGCAAACTTGACCTTACTATCATCCGGGCAATTACACAGCAAAAACACGGACTCCAATTTCTCAAACCATCGCACCATGGTTGTGGCTCCTTCAGTCCCTCTAAACTTGGTGGGTTCACCACTTTTGAAATCCTTGTACGAACATTTCTTAACTCCGGATCCTCCGGCATTTCCAGTAGCAGTAGCAAGCCTAGCGGCTTCAGCAGCAGCCGCGGCCTCAGCAGCAGCAGCAGCCACTGTTTCCCTTTCAACTCTTAAAGCATCGGCTATGCTATCATTCACCAACTTTTGAATAGCCGCTTGGGTCATTTCAGCTGTGGCTTTCTTCGGCGCCATAACTCTTCAAAATCACAAGATGAAACAATCATGAGAACTCGTAAGTAGAAACAACCATCACACAAATATATCCACAACCACAACATGCATAAAGATAAATGGAATCACAACGGAACAATAACGAAATATCACAAATATAATCACAGCACACGTGGATAATATACATGAAAATTTCGGCCTACATGGACCGATATCATACATAATAAAAACCATTCCTACATAGTAGAGTCAATACTTGATACATTTGTTTGTACAACAATCAAAAGACAACAAGTTCTTTAAACTACGTCACACACCTCGTGACTAGGATAATAATGGTCAAAACTATACATGACAAAAGTCTACATAAGGCACCTCATGGTGCTCCGCCGGCTCGATCCTGGAGATCACGAACCTGAGTAGTCAAGCTAGCCACCAAACTCCTCAACTCTCCAATCTGACCCTGCAAAGTGACAATACTCTCCCTGTCCTCTAACTGTCTATTCTGAATACTCTGATGTGACAAATCAATAGAAACCCTGCCTAACACTAGGCCCTCGACCTCCTCCGCAATGGTCTCAACCCTATCTACCGACAGTTCCTCCAACTGTCGCGACAACCTATCTATCTGAATCTGCTGACTATCTAAACGGGCTCCTAACGCCTAGGTAGAAGGCTGTCGAGCAGCTGCAGCCTTAGAGCTCTCGCCTAACTCGAACCTAACAGGTGGCTCGGGTTCTGTAGATGGTGGTGTAGGGATGTCAAAACGAGCACGCTTTTTGGGCGGCAAGTCTGATGTAGGCAAAGGATCCCTAAGAAAATACGATGAGGATGGTGATGATGGTGCTAGTAATGGTGATGGTGGTGGGTGTATCGGATCGTGAACAGGGCTAACATGTGGAGTGGGTGCGACTTCGCCCTCCTCAAAGGGTTCAGTCTCCGTGTCAGTCATGATAGGTGGAAAGGCTGGAGTAGAGCCAATCGAAGATAAGATCTCAGTGGAGTGCGATGAGACATCATCCATGTTAGGGTCAACTGGGACATCTTCCGAGTTAGTGTCCGATGATATGGTGATAGGATGTGAATCTGAAGACATATCTGTGACAACCGATGTGAAATAAAAGTAAATAACTCGGATAAAGTGTAAATGAACCCGCATAAAAGTGAATATGTACTATGATGAAATAATGAGATGCTATGATAATGTAGCTATAGTCTAGGGTCAATGATGCAACCTAGTTCTCTATAACTGTAGCTCTGGTACCAATCTGTCACACCCCCAATTTACCTGTTTTGCAGCGGAATGGAATTCCTGGGGGATTGACTGTCATAGCACCACAATCACAGTTATATTGAACGACCTAAAGTGTCGTTTTAAAAACACATCGTTTGATATTTAATAAAAGCATTCAGAGTTACAACATAGGTCCCAAAAGTTTACAAAGTTTGCGGAAACATAAATATATTACAAGTCCAAACGATGGTTTTGCAATAAAGTGCCATAATGTACAATGATATAAGTCGACGCCGCGACTCAAAATGCGGTTCCTTAACCATGCCATGATGATAATACCTTAGTTACCTGAAAATACATTGCTAAAACGGGTCAACAATAATGTTGGTGAGAAATCATAGGTTTATGTAAATGTTTTATACGACTACGCAAGTATAGATCAGGCATGACAATCATGTCACGTAAAAATGTTACAATTGCAATAAGTCCATGACACCGAAACTAGACAATTCATAATGTATGCCCCAATAGAGTGTTTGCCAGACAACTCAATAATGTTATTAAATGAAATGCATCTGTATGACTAGTTGGGATTCACCAACCCGGATGGAGGCGTCACCCTCGATAGATCTATCCACTCACCCTCGCTTCAAAGATTAACGGTTCATGTTCAGGTAAAGGGGACTTTCAATTGGCAAATGCGGTAACTTAAGCAATGTAAATGAATTTAACATACTTGGTATCGTAATAAAAATGCTGTGCAATGTATTCTCCCCCGTAGGTTTGAAAATAATTAAAAGCGTATACGACGGGGCTATGAAAACTCACTTGGCAAACTGGAATGATGACAAGAGTGAGTACACTGAGGTATAGCGTGAAACTTTAATTTGGACCTATTACGAATGATATGATATGTAATGAGTTGCAATGTAATGTTATGATATGCATGCATTACGTATGTTATTTATACCATTTGCGGGTTTTGAAAATAATACTTATCGTCGAAAAATACTCTTTTGACGTCTTGACCATTCAAAAATCATTTTACAAGTATTTACGTCAAAATGTCATCCTACAATGGTTTTATAATGATTTATAGTGAAATTTTCACTTTTCGTCGTAAAACAATGTCGGCGGAAATTTCATAAAAGTGACAAAAATGGCTTCGAAAAACTAGTCGTAAAATGGTGTACGTCGATCGTTAGGAAACGAATTCGACGGTTTTGGAAAGTTTGTATCAAAATCTAGAAGTTTCAGTTCAGGAGTTTTTGACATAAAGGTCTCGAACCTAAAGATAATAAGGGTTAAAATGGTGATTTTGTCTAATTGTTGTGTAAAAATGAGTTTCGGCCAACTTTAAGCATCCGTAATTAATTTATTACAACTCCGCTATACAAACGGTCGATTGTTTTGAAAAATATGCTCGGTGATCTTGATTTTATTAGAAGACATTTCGTTCCAAAAAGTTCCACATCCACGTTAAAAACAGCCTCTAACATGGTCGTTTTAGTTACCGTAACACTTGTCTCGTAAAAATAATATAGTTTTTCTAAAAATAATAGTTACGGCAAGTTTATGAAAACGTGCATATCTTTGTCGTTTCAAATCCGTTTTCTACGTATAATACGTCCTTAGCTTCGTATCAAAGTATACTAATATATTTTTGACAAGTCGAAATAATTTGTAAAGCTTAGGACTCGTTTTTTACTCGAATAAGGTAAAAATAGGTTGCTGAATTTTCTGAAAAATATATATTTCGTCGACAAACTTTAAAAATTCATAACTTCTTCGTTATAACTCCGTTTTAATCCGTTCAAGCGGCCACGGATTCGTTTTAAAGTATATTTTCTAAATATCAAGGCCAAAATTTCGTGCCTACTGTCGGATTTTCCAGAAAAATAAAACAAGGACAGAACACATTTTATACTAGTCGAAAATAGTTTTTCTCGTACAAAACCTATTCTAATCCCTTCAAATCAACTCCAAAGCTAATCTAATCCTACCATACACCTTCTTAGGGTGTCATGGGTTCCTAAACATCATCAAGACCAACATATACCAAGGGGATAATTATAGGATGACCTTTATATATATATATAACTCTAAAAATTATGTAAAAATGGTATAAATCAACATAAGTCTTGCATGTTTGCTATGAAAATGATAAAATACATATGTAATGATAAGAAAAGATGAAAAATGATAGAAACATGCTTACAAGCAATTATGATGAGGTGCAAAGAACAAGGTTTTAGCCTAAACACTCTAGGTTTTTATTTCAAAACCTTATAAAGAGTGTGATTCTAGATTGTATATAACTTGAACTTGAAAAATTGATGATCCCTTGTGAAAACCTTATGATGGCCGGTTATATGGAGTGAAGAACAAAGAGAGAAAGTTTTTCTAACACTTGTGGAATAATTGTGAAGAATGAATGAGGTAAAATAATGGAGTAAGACTTTTATGGAAGTGTAAAAACATATATAATCAAGAACCATGCTAACATTTATTACTACCCTCCCCCTTGGTCGGCCAAGGGGGGAGGAATTTGATAATATCTTATTATTTTTTTTTATAAAATGTATTGTGTAAACATTTGTGTAATTTGTAAGAAAAGTGTAAGTAAATATAAATTCAAGTTAAGGTAAATGGTAACTTTTAGGTAAAAGAGATTTTTAATAGATCAAAGTAGAATGTAATGAGATCATAAAAATTGTAAAAATACATTCCTTGTAAAATTTGAGTGATATAATAATTATCGTGCAGTTTTTAAGAAAAACGTCGTAATAATATAAATTTAACGATTTGTATACAAAATAAATTTAAAACACTAGGTAAACTCAAAATATAGTTTTTATAAACTAAATGTAAGTATAAAAATATGTCGGGATCATTTTTGAAAGTAACGGATTAAATGCTCAAAATAATAACTCACGCGATAACGTTTATTTAATATAAAATTTACGCGTTGAATGTGAAATGAAATGTCATGAATGAATTAACATGATGCAAATGATGTTAATGAAATGTAGACTAAACTTAGTCCATATGAAATGTTCGTGATGATATGATCATGAATTCGCCGCTAAACCTTTAAGGTTACGCGAATTTGGAACACGCAATCCTAGTTTACGATAAATGTTGAAATTGTAAGGCATGAATTGTTTCGAGAAATGACCTGGAAGTACGGGTTGTCACAGAAATTATCTCAGAATAGTAGATTTTGAATATTCCAGAGAAGATGCTGACATGAAGATGAACAGATCTCAGATTACTACTTTTGAAGTTGTGGAATCTAAAGAAGGAAGCTATCTGATGTTTCATAGAGAAGATGAAAGCTTCAGAGTGTTCAACAGAGTATGGGATTTATTGCATATCATAGATAGAGTGGATCTATTCTATTTATATCATGTGGTGAAAGAATATTTTTAACATCATTCATCAGAAGGAATTGGTTTGGTTTTACTTGGAGATCTCACAACTGCATGGGAAACTGATGAACAGAGTAGTGATGAAATTTGGAAAAATCAAGAGAGCTGGGAAATTGTTTGTTTGAGATTTTTTGAATAATCTGGAGTTCATGTTCTAGAGCTGGAAAATGGCACAATGATTCACATGTTTGCTGATAGAAGATATCCTCTTACAGTTGATCTTATGAGGAGGATGCTAGAGCATGGAATGGATGTTGAAGAGGACAATGAAATTGCTTGCATGGTCATCAATTTGTTTATCAACTGGACTACTATTGCAGAAGATAATGAATAACTGGTATGAGACTTAATTGAATAAATTATTTTTGAATCAGTACTTTATTCAAAGTACTGCTGATCAAACAGTACTTTAATCAAAGTACTGCTTGCAGCTTTTAACCAGTTAAGTGATTTTTGAAGAAAACTCTTGTTAAGTAATAAATATTTTGAAACAAAGGTTGAATAAATGGTTTTTGAGATGATAACATCTATAGGTTATCAATCCACCATGGTTACAAAATGATTGACTAATCCATGAGCAAATGGCTCTGGTAAAGATATATCAAATCCATTTTTAGTTGAAAACTTGCTAATAAGTTGGATGGTAATCAACTCACCATATCAGTAATGTGAAGAGTTGGCTAGCCCACAAGAAAATGGCTTGTGGTAAAGGCTGCGGAAAAACCATTATATGGTAATTAGTTCACCATGATGAAAGAACTAACTAGTCCAGAAGGGTACAGCTTTTGGTAAAGACAAATCAAATCTGTTGATAGCTGATGATTTGCTAAAAATCATATGGTTATCAGTGTACCATGGTCTTACACACCAAAACATTTGGCTACTCCAGAGTTAATGGCTTTGGTAAAGAGATCTAAATCCATTAAATTTTCAATGATTCACCTCTCACAGGAGTTAACACACCTGGAAGTAATGAGAATAGTTTGCAACTTAAACTGAATTAATGTACAAATTGTCATTTGTTGCTGTGTTGCTGAAAAGATGGAGCTTGCTGAATGATGCTGTAAAAGAATATTTCTAAAAGATACTTTGACTATGCACAGAAACTACAAAGATACAATCCAAAGACAAAGATACAATTCGTTTTCAAAGATGAAGCTGAAAAAGATTCACAAAGGAACTTGAAGTCAAACAAGTAGAATTCAAGTTAGGGGAAGATTGTTGGGATATGAAAGTGTTAAAGATTGACAGAGTGTTACAGAAAGATAAAAGTACTATAAACTATAAAGTACTGGAAAAGTCAAAGAGTCAAAGTACTGCTTAATGATAAAGTCAAAGTACTGCATATGAAATCAAAGTACTGCAAGATCAAAGAACTGTATTATTCGTTTATAGAAAGTCTTGTAATTCTAGAATATTCTATGTTATATTACTTGACGTACAAGGATACATATTGTAAACCGACTAGGGTATCCTTAAGCCTATAAAAGGACCCTTAGATTGGTATAATACGTACGTGATTTTATTAGAGTTTTAGAGAGAAGTTCAATATTATTAGAGTTGTTAAAGATCTGCATAATAAGCAGAGTTAGAGTTATTAATAAAATCGTTCATAGTTAAAGTTATTCTTATTAGCTTTGTTAAGTAAATTCCGCATACTTAATAGAGTTTGCTCAGTGTTTCTCTGTTAATAACTTAGGATTTATCCGAGGTTATTAAACCATAACAAGCTATTTAAGTTAGTTTGGTTAGAGTACATCGATCCAACAAGTGGTATCAGAGCTTAAAAGAATATTTAGTTTCCTAATTGAATTATGATTCCTCTTGTAAACCCTAGATGTCTCTAGTATATAAAGAGACCTAGGGTCATTAGTTTTATAGTACGTACAAGATGTAGACGTCTAAAGTTGTGTGTGTGTGTGTGGGAACCTAGGCGTAGGGAAAACGTCTAGGGTTTAGTTAGTTAGTGTTAGATCAAGTCTTTGATCTTTATTATAGTTAGTTAGTTAGTTTGTGATAATAAAAAACCTTGTTCATAATAATGTTGATTCTATGTTTGAATATTCCGCTTTCATTATTATGTGTTCCTAGATATAATATTAGACCTCCTCTAAGAGTCTTTAACAATCTTCACATGTGGTATCAAAGCCTGGGGCTCGTGATATCTAGGATTTCAAGGTTTTTGTATCGTGTTTATGAAGAAAAAGTTTTTACTGTTGTCGACTGATGCAGTTTCAGAAAAATCTAATTACGAGGTAATCGATTGTTTATATCAGATCTATTTGTTTGATGTGTATGTGGCGATAAGAAGCATTAATTCTAGTAACATTGTTTAAGTCTGGTCGAAGCGTTATACTAGTTGATTTATGTTGATACTGGTCCCACTCGTTTTATACATTGATGTTCTTGAATTTGATGTTCACGAGGTTTGATCAATTTGTTTGGTGAATTAAATTATGTGAGATTGGGACCACATGAATTAGTCTTATACATACGTGGGTATTGATTAGTACTCGTACCACGTTTTTCTGTGAGATGCTTATGTTATTCATTATGGTCATTCATCAATCACGTGAGTACATATTGGAAAGATATTATTTATTATGGATGCCACGTGCTAATGGAGTTGTGCACTTTATTGTTAAGGAGGCCACGATCTGATTGGTGGAATTAATTGAGGTTACTTGATATACTAAAGTTTTGTCAAGAAGTTGTGACCTCGTACTATTGTTTCATTTATTGATTCGGTGCTATGTAGTACATGGAGGTTATGGTGGACGTGATTTGTGATTGGTCCATGGTTAACAGTGGGACGGTGGCATTACTTGTGTTTATTATTTTCTGATGTTGTCATACGAATTGCTTTTTGAATCACGTGATATGTGATCACATGAGTTTTGATTGGTACTTTCATGATATACAAGATATTTGGACGTTTGATGCTCAAGTTTTTTCAAAGTGCTGCTGCTGCACGTTTTAGTTAAAGTACTGTTCGACCCCGAAAGTACTGCTTGGCGCAAAGTATTGTTTTTAGATTTACGACAGTACAGCGACAGAAAAAGCGTCACTAATTGCAATAGTGACAGGTTGGTGACGAATTTGTGACAGATTATGTGTCGCTAACAGTAGCTTTGTGACGGCTTTAGGACAGAAAAAGTGTTGCTAATAGGAGATTTAGAATTAAGGGGAAGTCGAGCATAATTATTGTTATGGTTTTTGGACGACACACACACAGGTTATTGTTCACACACACAAGGAGTTTGGTTTTTGGTTTTCGGATGGTTTTCGATTTAAGGGGAAGTTATACATGGATTTGATTCTTAGTTTGGTATGGAGTTTATTTTGATTACACACAGAAGTTATTGGTTCACACACACAGGAAGAAGTTTATGTTCTTAAAGGATTCAAAAAGGCTCGTATTTGATTCTTATGGATTAATTGATTATGAAGAAGGTTGAATATCATTTATTTGATGTTGTAGTTGAGTTTCACAGGTTTGTGTTCTTATCATATAGCTTGATGAATCTAGCAATGTGTGATTTTTCTTATGATGCTCTATGCACACATTGGCTATCACTTAAAGGAGTTACATTGTAGTGCTCAGTGTCTCATACTAGTTGAGGATTTTTTGTCAAGGGATTGCGGTCTACTTATATTTGGTTCGTATAAGTATGGAGTTCCGTGGATAGTACAAGATTTAAGACACAAGTTTGGGAAATTTTACTTCTTCATCAAATTCGTTATATTTGGTTTTCTTCACAAGTGATCATTACATAAAGCCTACAGATTTTGAAGAATCATTGATGTACATGCATCACTCAAGGGGAAGTTTTTGATTTTTATTACTGTTGATCATTATTCCTATTGCTAGTTGGAGTTTCTACTGTTTTGGATCCATTTTTCCTATGGTGCGTAATGGTGGGCGATTTGAAGCATTGGAAGTCTTAGATTGGAAGTATGATATTGGTTCGTGGTGGTCAAGATCATTATTTGCATACGTTCCCTATTTGTTGATAACAAAAAGGGGAAGAGATGTTTGAGTGGCATGGCATGGATTAATGGGAAGACAAAGGAAGACATACTTGTTTCATTCATGGTGAGATCCCTGATCTCAATTTCTCTACTTCGTCTAGGGAAGTTCGTTCAAGAATGGTTTTGTCATTATCAACTAGGGGAAGATTGTTGGGAATTATACGTTTGAGTTGATAAGACAAAAAGAATGAAACAAGAGGGACTTAATACGACAAGAAGGAAACCTACAAAAAGATGGAAGGACTTGCTTGCAAAAGAAGTTTTATTTATTAGTCCTTTGTAGTATTTTATAAACCCTAATCCTCTAGTATATAAAGAGGACATAGGTGTAGGTTTAATAAGTAAGTCTTCCATTATGTAGTCGACTAAAGGTGTGTGTGTGTCTATGGCGTATGGCTCATTGTAAACGCCTAGACTAGGTTAGTTAGTTAGTAGTTTAGTTATCTAGACGTGTTCTTATAAACGTCTAGGATTAGTATTAGAGTGTTAATTAATGGTGAATGAAAACCTTGTTCAATAACAAAGAATTGATTAGTTTATTCCGCTGTGCATGTTATTAGTCTTTGTTATTGATCCCTAACTGAGCTTATAAACGATCTTATCACTGACTCCTCAGATTCTCAATTTCTTTTTGTAAAGACGTTATTTTTTCGTTGTTCTTGTCACGAGTGACCTTCATTGAATCATATAACTCTTTAAATTGTCGTTTAACTTTTTCATTTTCTTCTAGAAAACTCTCATTTTCCTTTTGTAAAACATTAACCAAGTTTTGAAGATGAAAAGTTTGAGAACACTGAGAATCTAAAGGAGGAGGCATTTAGGAGCCAGTCACGTTGTTCTTTTCACCCATTAATTGTGAAATTTGGGCTTTCAACTTTTTGATCGTGTTGCAGTGAGCTTGAATCTGTTCGTCACGTTTGATTATTTCAAAAACTGCATCAAACTCCGGAACATTTGAGGATGTCTTGATGTTTGAGGTTTTGACATTTTCTTTGAGATGTTGATATTTTAGTTGCAAATCAAAATGTTCAACTTCTAGCTTAGAAAAGTGTTTTACCAAATTATCGTGATCATCCTGATCAATTTTTTCATTTAGTTCTGAGTTTTTGTTTTCAAGCTCAATGACACGATCATGGGAAACTTTCAAAGCAACAGTTAATTCATGAAATTGAGAAGCAGTAATAGAATTCTTAGTAACAGTATAAAATACATCTTGAGCCACACAACTTAATACTAAGTTCTCATTTAAGATATATGCAGATTCTTCCTTTCAATTTCATTATATTTTAGTTCCCGTTCATAATCATTGACCTCAACTATCATTGCATCAAATTCCTTTTCTATTTCTTTGATATCTGAGTTAATCCCCTTTTGGTGACTCTCAAATTGACCTTATAATTGTCTAAAGAAAGGTATGACCTCAGTTAAATTGCATTCTTTAGTTTGCTCAAAACCCCGTTCCCCTTCAGTTATCCCTGTAGGTGTGATTCTCTTCTTACATGTCTTCTCAAAATCAACGAATAGTTGATAAACAACATACAGGCTGATTAAGGTCTTGCTATTAGTGGAAATAGTTCTAGGAACTAAATGCATTGGTGTATTCGGAGGATACACAGTAGATGCAGGCATTTTCCTAAGGGGAGTGTTTGTTTCCACAAGTACATTTGCTTTTTGCTTATCCATGTCTTTCTTCCAAAAAATTTGTTCTGGGTTAATTGAGTTTGAGGCTTAAACATGTTCAGGGAGATCCAATTTTCCTTAGTGTAATCATTGGGTTTGATCGTTATGTTTTTCTTTTTACACGCAGGATCGTTATGCTTTTTATCCATTTTCTCCCTAGAGGCATCATCTAATTTTCTATCCTCTTCAGTGCTTCCAACACATGATGGTGTTTGCCTAGGCTTAAGAATCTCATTTCCATCATATAGTACCTTATGAGCAGCTCTAGCCTTTTTACCTACCTCGGGATTTGGTTCCTCAACAAGGGGAATACTTTGCTTATCGCTTAAGACTCTGTGCTTAGTGATCATGTGAGCAGTCTGAATGGTATTCCCTTGTATGTACAACTTGTTTTCAAGCTTGTTTTTCAAAGATTTTAGATTGGAAAAGTCATTCAAAAGTTTTGATTCCTTAGCATTAAATTCTTGTTTAAGCACTTTCACATTTTCTTGAAGTTCTTGTTTTTGCTTAGCAGTTTTATTAAGCTTTTCTTTTAAGGAATCTAGCTCTTGTTTTAATATTTCTTCTCTAAAATTACTTTTTTCTAATAATTGCACGCATTTGGTCATCCATTTCCTGCTCACGGGTAGTTAACTCAAACTTAGCACGTTGTTCATAAATAGCAACTTGTTCTTTATAGGCATTCAGTTCAGAGATAACAGAATCATCAGAAGCACATGCAGTGTATTCTTCAAAAACATAGTCATCATTGACTGCAGAAGATGCATCACTTGGTACAATTTCACTTTCACTTTGTATCACATATTGATCATATGGGACAATGTTACTATTATCCACATTATCAATATCTGATTAATAAGTTTCATGAGATTGTACTTCGTTATGTATCTTTTGCTCATCAACTTCATCGTATAGTTTTAATACCTCTGAAATGATTGAATCTTTGGATGGACCAGCCTGTTGTGGTGACTATACCTTTGGAGAGATCATTGGTGAAATGCTAGCCATGAATATTGTCTGGGCAGTAGGTTCATCATCGACATCAGAGTCAAATGCATCACAGTCAGCAACTTGAAAGGCATTCTGATGATTGTGACCTATTTCCTGAATTGGCTGCTCATCCACATCAGCATCATAGGTTTTGGCATTTGCCTCAGCAAGAAACAACAACTCTTCTTCATCCAAAACTGCTCCACTGTCCTGAGCTTGTACCAGCAGCATCTTGTCCCTGAAGTACTCTGCATTTTGAGGGCGTTTTGGAGATGTGCAGTTCCTTGCAATGTGTCCATCACCACCACAGTTGTAGCACTTGATTGGCTTTTGTTAGGATATGAAAGTGCTGAAGATATGAAAGTACTGTAAACTGCACAATACTGGAAGAAGTCAAAGAGTCAAAGTACTGCTAAAGATAAAGTCAAAGTACTGCACTATGAAGTCAAAGTACTGCAAGAACAAAAGAACTGTTATATTCGTTTATGGAAAGAATTGTATTCTATGTTTAGATTACTTGTCGTACAAGGTTACAAATTGTAAACCGACTAGGATATCCTTGAGCCTATAAAAGGACTCCTAGATTGGCATTAGAGGTACGATTCCAAAAAGAGTTTTAGAGTTTACGAATTAGTGTTTTAGAGAAAAGTTCGATTATCTTAGAGTTGTATTAAAGTATCTGCATAATAAGCAGATTTAGAGTTTATAATAAAAGTTATTCTTCTTAGCTTTGTTAAGTAAATTCCGCGTACTTGATAAAGATTGGTCAGTGTTTCTTTGTTAATAACTTAGGATTCATCTGAGGTTATTAAACCTTAACAAGCTAGTTAAAGTTAGTTTGATTAAAGTATATCGATCCAACAAGTGGTATCAGAGCTTGTGTGGAAACTCTGACTAGGAAGAAACCCTACTTCAACAATATTCAAAGATGTCGACTGAAGCTGTTCCACCACCCTCAATCACCTCACTCAGAATTCCAATAATCAAGAAGGGAGAATATGATCTCTGGTGCATGAAGATGAGGCAGTATATTGCCATTACAGACCATGCTCTATGGAATGTAATTGTGAATGGGAATGCAGTAGTTACTGAACCCATTAACATTCCTGGACAACCAACTGCACCAAAGGCAGTCTTACCAGCAGCAACCATAAGGAATCAAGAGAAGGCACTAAACATTCTCTTATCTGCCATTCCAGATGGTCATCTTCTCAAATTTCATGATGCAAAAGATGCTAAGTAGCTCTGGGCTGCTCTCAAGACCAGATTTGGAGGGAATGAAGCCTCTAAGAAGATGCACAGAAATTTGCTGAAGCAACAATTTGAAACTTTCACAGTTGGTGAAAGAGAGAATCTTGATGCTGCATATGATAGGTTTCAAAATCTCCTCAACATGTTGGAGTTATACAAGGCAGAACTATCAGTTGAGGATGCTAATTTGAAGTTTCTAAGGAGCTTGCCATCTACATGGCATGTTATTGCTACAATGATCAGAGGACAACAAGGATTGGATGTCATGGACTTTGATGATCTCTATCATCAACTGAAGGTGTATGAACATGAGATGAGTGGTCAACCAAATTCAAAATCTCACAGTATTGCTTTTCTATCATCTGAAAAGAAGAGCAGTACTTCCAAAAGTACTGCTTCTCCTCAAAGTACTGTTTCTCAAAGTACTGCTGTTTACAATCCCCCTTCATATGCTCAGCAGGCCCCACAATCTACCACTTTGCACTCAGATGAAGTTGTGTGCTCCTTCTTTGCACAACAAGCAAGCTTACTTGTCACTTATGAAGAGGATCTAGAACAGATTGAAGAAGATGCACTTGAAGAAATTGATATCAGGTGGCAAGTTGCTATGATCACTGCAAGGATCAAAAAGTACATGAAGAAGACAGGCAAAAGTATTGATTTTAAACCAAAACAAGGAATAACTTTTGACAAATCTCAAATTGAGTGCTTCAATTGTCAAAAGACTGGTCACTTTATAAGGGAGTGCAGGTTTGCTAAGTATCAAGCAAACAGAACATCTGAGAAGCCAAAACTTGAGCTTAAAGAAATTCCAGTAACTGAAACAAAGGCTTTGGTTGCTCAAGAGAAATTATCAGAAGTTGACTGGAGTGAAGAATTTGATGATGAACCGGTGAGTTACTGTATGGTAGCAGTGGAAGATACAGTTGAAGACACAGTGGAAGCATTGGACTGGAGCACTGCTTTTGATGAAGAATCTGAACATGCTGCTTTGGAATCTGATGATGGCTTTGGAGGATTTGATTGGAGCAAAGAAATTGAAGATGATCCTGTTCTTCTTGCTATGGTAGCTACTTCACCAACTCAGTCTCCTATCTCTGAGGTATGCTCAAACTGTTATGAATTTTATCTAAAATTGCTTAACAGTTATGTGATTGAAAGAGATAATTGTGTTAGGGCTAGGTCTGAGGTAGCAGGTTATCAAATCACTTTAGAGTCTATGGAAGCCAAAATATTAACTCATGAAAATAATGAAATGGCTTGGGCTGAAAAATATGAACAACAGGATTATCAGTTAAAACTAAGTGAATGGAAACTAAACTGTAAAATTGCTGAAATAGAGAAATTAACTAAGGAAAGAGATGATTTGTTTGCTAAGTTTGCTGCTTGGGGAGAGTCTGGCATGTCCCATGTTGCTTATGTTGAAAAACAGAGAAGGGCTTACATTAGAACAGGCTTAGGATTTGGAATGGACTTTAGTAACATAGATGAAAACCAACATAGTGATCAGGATGATGGTGATTTTGAGGACATAACAACTAGTGATGATGAACTCATTAACTATGTAGACACATCTAGTAATGAGGGCTCAATAAGTGAACCACCACCTGAGTATAAGAAGGACAATGGTTATCATGTTGTTCCTCATCCCAGTGGCATTCATCAACCCTGTAGGCCTGATGTTTCTCGCTTTGGAGTAGACAGTCTAGAGTTTAGGAAGAAGCTTGTAGCTCAACCTAGGTCTGAGAAACCCAAAGAAGCTGTTGAAAATAATGTTCAAAATCAAGCAGTACCTTTAAAACAAAGTACTGCTCAACAAGCAGTACCTTCTGTAAAACCTTTTCAAAACAGTACTGCTAAACCTTTTGGGGATAACTTTGGTCAAAACAGATTTTATCATTCACCAAGAAGGCAAAATAATTTTGGGCATAGACATAGAAGAAATCACTTTGGACATATGGGTCAAAAACTGTGTTTTGTGTGTTACAGTCCTAATCACTTAATCAAAGATTGTGACAAACACTCAGAATATCTAAGAAAGTTTCCAAGGAATAAGTCTACCAACCAGAAACCTAGAGAGCATAAACCAGTTTGGAATAATTCAAATAGGGTTAATCACAGAAACTTCACACCAGATCATAGATACCCACATCAGAGAAGGCCTTCAGTATCTCACAGTACTTTCCAAAGTACTGCTCAGAAACAAGGTACTGATCACACTACTTGGAATAGGAATCCTAGGAAATCTCACTATCAACCTAGAAGGTATTCCAATACACATAGGGGATCTAGATCACAGGAACCACGTGTTAAACCTGAATGGGTTAAGAAGGAAGGTACTGCTGAGGGACACACAGTACGTTCAACAAAAAGTGAATCTGATGTTTTTGTGATACAAGAAAATGCTAATAAACTGGTGAAAGAGATTTATGTTGAAAAACCAGAAAGTTTTGAAAATCCACATGCTAAAAATCAAAAGATAATTTTGGATCATCATTTGAAAGATAGTGGGAATTACATACTCAAAGAATTTGAGTTTGTAACTCCACAAGGGGAACACAAGTCAGTAATAGCTTGGGTTCCTAAAAGTCACTAACTCTTTTCTTTGTGTGCAGGGCAACCCAGAAGAGGAGCTTAAAGATCATCTTATTGTGGATAGTGGTTGCTCTGGAAGTATGACAGGAGACAAAGAGATCCTGTCTGATTTTAGACATATTAGTGGAGGAAGAGTTGCATTTGGGAATGATCCCAATGGAGGAAAGATTACTGGCAAAGGAACTATCAAAGCAGGGCTGATTGACTTTGAGAATGTTAGATATGTGAAGGAGCTTAAGTTCAACTTGCTCTCAGTCTCTCAAATTTGTGATAAAAAGCATCCTGTGTTATTCACTGACACAGAATGTCTCATCCTTTCCTCTGACTTTAAACCTGTTGATGAAGACATGGTAGTACTTAGAGTACCAAGGACAAATGATGTGTATAGTTTAGACATGAAGAGTCTACATTCCTATGGAAGAGCCACATGTTTGGTGGCTAAAGCAACATCTGAAGAGGCACATCAATGGCATAGAAGATTGGGGCATGTTAATTTCAAGAACATAAACAAACTGGTCAAAGGAAATTTAGTTAGAGGATTACCTTCAAAGACTTACAAGAATGATCATTCATGTTTGGCATGCAAGAAGGGTAAACAACACAAAGCTTCATGTAAGAAGCTTGAGGAAAGAACTATTAGAGAACCATTGGAGCTGTTACATATGGATTTATTTGGACCTGTCTCTGTGGCAAGTTTAAATAAGAAAAAGTACGGTTTGGTTGTTACTGATGATTATAGTAGATTCAGTTGGGTTTTCTTTTTGGGTTTTAAAGATGATACCTTTGATGCTATTCAAACACTGATTATAGCACTTGAAAACCAATTAAGACTCAAGGTTAGAGGTATTAGATGTGACAATGGAACTGAATTCAAGAACAAGCCTATGGATGATTTTTGTGCAAATAAAGGCATAAAGAGGGAGTTTAGTATTGCTAGAACACCACAGCAAAATGGTGTTGCAGAGAGGAAGAATAGGACTTTGATTGAAGCAGCAAGGACAATGCTAGCAGATTCTCATCTACCTATTCAATTTTGGGCTGAAGCTGTAAGTACTGCATGCTATGTACTTAACAGGGTCTCTGTCACCAAACCACAGATGAAGACACCCTATGAATTGCTGATGGGCAATAAACCCAACATCCGTTTTATGAAGCCTTTTGGATGTCCTCTTACTATTTTGAACACCATTGATAATCTGGGGAAGTTTGATGGCAAGTCTGAAGAAGGTTACCTATTGGGCTATTGTACTAACAGTAAAGGCTTTCGAGTATACAACAAAGTTACTAAGAAGATTCAAGACTGTCTTCATGTTGAGTTCTTAGAAGATCAAGAAAATGAGAAAGGTAAAGGTCCTGATTGGATGTTTGATCTTGAGATTTTATCTCCTTCAATGAATTATGTTCCTGTTAGAGAAGAAAATCAACCTTTGCACAATGGAGAAGATATACAATATGTTGTTCATGGAGTTCATATTAGATCTGATGATGTTCCTGATAAAGATCCTGTAAGTCCAAAACAAAGTACTGATGTTCCTAAGCAAAGTACTGATTCTCCAAAACAAAGTACTGTTGCACCACAGTCCTCACTATCTGCTGAGGATCAATCTATTCAAGAGGAACTTAATCAGATGCTTCTTCAAGATGTATTAGCACATTCTTACACTTATGAAGAGGCAAAGAAGAAGAACAATACTGCAGAATACTCTCACAGTACTTCTGACAGTACTTTCAACCAAAGTACTGCTGCACCTGTTGACAGTACTTTAGATGATTTAGATGATCCTACCATACCTGGATTAGAAGAAACTGATGATGAGCTTGAAGATGAAGGTATTTTCACAGATTCCAATGAAGGTGCTGATTATACTAATCTGGATGATACATATGGAGTTCCACAGTCACCAATCTTACGGATTCATAAAAATCATCCAACTGATCAAATCATTGGTCCTTCTACTTCTGGAGTTATTACAAGACACAAAGCTAAGGGTTTCACAAAACCTCACAATGCTTTACTTAGCTTTGTGTATAAACAAAACAGGCTGAATCATAAGGACCATCAAACCTGCTTATTTACTTATTTCATCTCTCAATTGGAACCCAAGAATATTGCTCAAGCTTTGACTAAAGAAAGCTGGGTTGAAGCTATGCAGGAAGAGCTTCTTCAATTTAAACTTCAAGAAGTTTGGGTTTTATGTGATCTTCCAGATGGGAAGAGAGTTATTGGAACCAGATGGGTTTTTAGAGTCAAAAGAGATGAAAGAGGCAATGTTATCAAAAACAAGGCACGATTAGTTGCTCAAGGTTATAGATAAGAAGAAGGAGTAGATTATGATGAGGTATTTGCTCCTGTAGCAAGGATTGAAGCAATTAGAATATTTCTTGCTTTTGCTTCATACATGGGTTTTCAGGTCTACCAGATGGATGTCAAGAGTGCCTTTCTTTATGGCACTATTACAGAAGAGGTGTATGTGAAACAACCTCCAGGTTTTGAAGATCCTAAACACCCAAACAAAGTCTATAAGGTGGTTAAGGCTCTTTATGGTCTTCATCAGGCACCTAGAGCTTGGTATGAGAGGCTCTCTACATTCTTATTACAACATGGATACAGGAGGGGAACTATAGACAAGACTTTGTTTATCAAGAGAGACAAGAAGGATATCATGTTAGTTCAAGTCTATGTTGATGATATCATCTTTGGGGCTACCAAACAGTCAATGGTTAAGGAGTTTGAGCAGCTGATGCAGAAGGAATTTCAAATGAGTTCAATGGGAGAGTTAACTTTCTTTTTAGGACTTCAGGTTAAGCAGTCAAAGGAAGGAATTTTTATCAGTCAAGACAAGTATGTTACAGACATACTTAAGAATTTTAATTTTGATGATATGAAGGCTGTTACTACCCCTATTAAATCTATCAATTCATTGGGCAAAGATGAAGATGGACAACCAGTTGAAGTCAAGCTTTACAGATCAATGATTGGCTCTCTTATGTATCTTACTGCATCAAGGCCTGATATCATGTTTGCAGTTTGTCTATGTGCAAGATATCAAGTCTCACCAAAGATCTCTCACATGAATGCAGTAAAAAGAATCTTCTGTTATTTGAAACAACAACCTAAGTTAGGGTTCTGGTATCCTAAAGAGTCACCTTTTCACTTGGAAGCTTTTTCAGATAGTGACTATGCAGGTGATAATTATGTGACAACTCGCAATTTCAGGTCATTTCTCAAGTTTCACTATTTCAACATTTATCGTAAACTAGGTTTACGTGTTCCAAATTCGCGTAACCTTAATGGTTTAGCGGCGAATTCCTGATCATATCATCACGAACATTTCATATGGACTAAGTTTAGTCTACATTTCATTAGCATCATTTGCATCATGTTAGTTCATTCATGACTTTACATTTCACATTAAACGCGTAAATTTTATATTAAATAAACGTTATCGCGTAAATTATTATTTTGAACATTTAATCCGATACTTCCAAAAATGATCCCGATATATTTTTATACTTACATTTAGTTTATAAAAACAATATTTTGAGTTTACCTAGTGTTTTAAATTTATTTTGTATATAAATCGTTAAACTTATATTATTACGACGTTTTTCTTAAAAAAACGACACGATAATTACTATATCACTCAAATCTTTCAAGAAATGTATTTTTACAATTTTTATGACCTCGATATATTTTACTTGGATCCATTAAAATTTATTTGAGCTAAAACTACCTTAGATGCACAATTGTATATAAAAGCTACAAGTTACAACTTATACTTATTCAACTTATACATTTTACCTACACAATTACTTATACAATGAAGAAAAGAAAAAAAAAAAAAAAAAAAAAAAAAAAAAAAAAAAAAAAAACATATATTAGACACAATCCCCCCAAAACCGGCCTAGGGGGGATGTATCTTAAAGTTGGTAGATTTTTTTTAGTGTTGTATAGATTTACACTTCACAATAATTCTTCACCTCATTCATCCTCATTATTCCAAGTCAAGAAAAGTTTTTCTCTCTTTGTTTTCTTCTCTCTACAACCGGCCATCTAAAGGAGTTAGCAAGGGATCACAAAAATTTTACAAGCTCAAGTTAAACACTCTAGATTACACTCTTATTAAGGTTTTGAAATAAAAACCTAGGGTGTTTAGGTTAATCCTTGTTCTAATCACCTCATCATAGTTTACTTGTAAGCATATCATTTACATTTTTTCATTTTCCTTATCATTTCATATTTATTTCTTCATTTTCTTAGCAAACATGCAAGACTTATGTGTATTTATACCATTTTTACATTGATTTTAAGAGTTTGATATATATAAAGTCATCCTATAATTATTCCCTTGTTATATATTGATCTTGAGGATGTTTAGGAACCCATGACACCCTAAGAAGGTGTATGGTAGGATTAGAATAGCTTTGGAGTTGTTTTGAAGGGATTGGAATAGGTTTAGTACGAGAAAAACTATTTTCGACAAGTATATTTAGTGGTCTGATCTCGTTTTGTTTTTCTGGAAAATCCGACAGTAGGCACGAATTTTTGGTCTAGATATTTAGAAAATATACTTTAAAACGAATCCGTGGCCGCTTGAACGGATTAAAACGGAGTTATAACGAAGAAGTTATGAATTTTTCAAGTTTGACGACGAAATATACATTTCAGAAAATTTCAGCAAAGTGTTTTTGTTTTGTACGAGTCAAAAACGAGTCCTAAGCTTCATAAATTATTTCGACTTATCAAAAATATATTAGTATACTTTGATACGAAGCTAAGGACGTATAATACGTAGAAAACGGATTTGAAACGACTAAGATATACACGTTTTCATAAAATTTCCGTAACTATTATTTTTAGAAAAACTATATTATTTTTACGAGACAAGTGTTACGGTAACTAAAACGACCATATTGAAGGCTGTTTTTAACTATGATGTAGAACTTTTTGGAACGAAATGTCTTCTAATAAAATCGAGATCACCAAACATATTTTTCAAAACGGCCAACCGTTTGTATAGCGGAGTTGTAATAAATTATTTACGGTCGCTTAAACTTTGCCGAAACTCACTTTTTACACAACAGTTGGACAAAATCACCATCTTTAACCTTTATTATCTTTATGTTCGAGACCTCTATGACGAAAACTCATGTACTAAAACTTCTAGATTTTGATACAAACTTTCCAAAACCGTTGAGTTCGTTTCCTAACGTTCGACGTACACCATTTTACGACTAGTTTTTCGAAGTCATTTTTGTCACTTTCATGAAAATTCCGACGACATGATTTTACGACGAAAAGTTAAAATTTCACAATAAATCATTAATAAACCATTGTAGGATGACATTTTGACGTAAATACTTGTAAAGTGATTTAAGAATGGTCAAGACGTCAAAAGAGTATTTTTCGACGATAAGTATTATTTTCAAAACTCACAAATGGTATAAATAACATACGAAATGCATGCATAACATAACATCATAACTCATTACATATCATATCATTCGTAATAGGTCCAGATTTAAGTATCACGCTATACCTCAGTGTACTCACTCTTGTCATCATACCAGTTTATCAAGTGAGTTTTCATAGCCCCGATTTATTCAAGTTTTACTTATTTCAAACCTACGGGGGAGAATACATTGCACAACATTTTTATTACGATACCAAGTATGTTAAATTCATTTACATTGCTTAAGTTACCACGTTGCCAGTTAAATGTCCCCATTTCATATGCATGAGCCGTTAATTTCCTAGAAGCGTGTGTGAGTGGATAGATCTATCGAGGGTGACGCCTCCATCCGGGTTGGTGAATCCCAACTAGTCATACGGATGCATTTCATTCATAAACATTATTAGAGTTGTTTGGCAAGACACTCTGTTGGGGCGAACATCAGTCGGAGCTTCGGTATCATGCGCTTAAGCAATTGTAACATTTTTATGTGACATGATTGTCATACCTGTAACATTTTTATGTGACATGATTGTCATACCTGTAACATTTTTATGTGACATGATTGTCATACCTGATCTATACTTGCGTAGTCGTATAAAACATTTACCAAACCTATGATTTCTCACCAACATTATTGTTGACCGTTTTAGCAATGTATTTTCAGGTAACTAAGGCATACTCATCATGGCATGGTTAAGGAACCCCTTTTTAGTCGCGGCGTCGACTTACATCATTGTACATTATGGCACTTTCTTTCAAAACCATCGTTTGGACTTGTAATATATTTATATTTCCGCAAACTTTATAAACTTTTGGGACCTATACTTTGTAACTCTGATTATTTTATTAAATCAAACGATGTATTTTCCAAACGACACTTTAGGTCGTTCAATATAACTGTGATTGTGATGCTATGACAGTCAATCCCCAGGAATTCCATTCCGCTGCAAAATATGTAATTTGGGGGTGTGACAGATTGGTATCAGAGCTTCAGTTATAGAGAACTAGGTTGCATCATTGACCCTAGACTATAACTACATCATCATAGCATCTCATCATTTCATCATAGGTGCATGTTCACTTTGCATGCGATTTATACGTACATTTTTCGAGTTATTTACTTTTATTTCAAAACGATTGTCACATGGATGCCCTTAAATACCCATCCCATTATCTTTTCCTCGTACTCTAACGTGGAGAATGCCTTGTCATTTCCTATCACAATTTTAACATCAATTGACTCATCACCGATAACGTTGAATACCGAGATAAACCTTTAAATAGGGCGAAGTCACTCTTACTCCATTGTTTCACCACTAACATGTCGAGTTACACGTTATTCACACATTAAGCCACTAAACCATCATACATTTGAAGCACTTACGACACCTCATAACCCACCTTTTCGGAACCCGTCGATCATTTTGAAAAATAACCTCAAATCTATTATCTCATATCACCTCTCTTTAGAGCGCTTATTCTTAACATAGGAATTTGCTACATCTCACCTTTCCTTTTTATTTTGAAGAAGATATGGCGCCGAAGAAAGCTGCACCCGAATTGACACAAGCGGCTATTCAAAAGTTGGTAAGGGATAGCATAGCCGATGCTCTAAGGATTGAAAGGGAAACGGTGGCTGCTGCTGCTGCTGAGGCCGCGGCTGCTGCTGAAGCCGCTAGGCTTGCTGCCGCTGCAGGAAATGCAGGAGGGTCCGGAGTTAAAATCTGTTCGTATAAGGATTTCAAAAGTGGAGATCCCACTAAGTTTAGAGGTACCGAAGGAGCCACTGCCATGGTTAGACGGTTCGAGAAATTGGAGTCCGTGTTTTTGTTATGTAATTGCCCGGATGATAGCAAGGTCAAGTTTGCTACGAGTACACTACTCGATGGAGCGTTGTCGTGGTGGAACTCTTATGCTCAGCCGATAGGAATGGAAAATGCTTTCAAGCTCACTTGGGAGCAATTCAAAGGTTTGGTAACAAAGAAGTTTTGTCCGCGTACAGAGGTGAAGAAGTTGGAGACCGAATTCTATGATTTGGTAACTATTGGGTATGACATTGATACTTACATTCGAAGGTTTCAAGAATTGGCCGTGTTATGCCCATCTATGGTTTCAGATAATGAGAAGCTACTGGAGGCTTTCATTGAAGGACTTCCCGAGATTATCCAAGGTGATGTGACTTCTTTTGATCCACAAACGATTGAGGAATCTATTCGAGTGTCTCAAAAGCTCATGGCACAAGTAGTAAAGAGGGGCAACATCACCAACACCAATCGTAACAACAATACCAACAACCGCACCAACTACAACAATAACCAAAACAACAACAACAACGACAATAACCAAATCAACAACAACAAAAGAAAATGGGAAAATGACCAAGGAGGTTATAATAACAACCACCAAAACCGTAACACTAACCATCATCAACAACATAATAGAAGGCAAGAAGCTGCTATGGTTTATGTTGCTGCACCTAGAGAAGGTAGAGGTTATGCTGGAACACACCCACTATGTAATCAATGTAATTTCCATCACTCGGGTCCTTGCCCTGCCAAGTGCCACAAATGCCAAAAACCGGGACATCTAGCCAGGGATTGTAAAGGTAAAGCCATAGTCACGTGCTTCGGATGTGGGGAGCAAGAACACTATAGGAATCAATGTCCTCAAAACCAAGGTCAACAAGTTGAAGGTGCTCATGGGAATGCATACATGTTAGGAGGAGGAGAAGCTCGTCAAGGTATCAACGACGCGGAAGACTGAAGAAGTTCGGAAACTAACAGTCTTATTTTCCCTATGTATTATGTCGTACTAAGTTTATGTCTTCCATCGTATCCGAAACTTTATAACTTAAAGATGTACTACTTTTGATAAACCACTCGTTGTAAAATATTCTCATCTATCGTACTTTATTTTCTTTCCGATTTGTTATTGCTTACGAGAATTTTAATTCCTTTTACTTTAACTATCATTTTAACGACACAGATTAAATCGTTGTAAACATCGAGAGTTGTAACAACTAAACCGAACGTCACATCATCGTTCCTTAATTATACATAGCCTAGCTAACTATGTCTAATTCTGGAGGGATCAGGTTATGTTGGGAACAGTTATTTATAAATCTTAGTGCAAGCAAAATTTTCACATATTTCAAAGTCAAAGTGTTACTCAACGGAGATACTCATCCAATATTTTTCCCACTACGATGTTTTGTACGTTCTCAATCATCGACAACCGTAACGACACTTCTCCATGTTTTCTCTCCTCGATATTCATCATAAAATCAAAAATTTCGATAAACCAACACGAACTGAATTCAGGGACTGAATTCCTTTTTGGATGGGCGAATGTGACAACTCGCAATTTCAGGTCATTTCTCAAGTTTCACTATTTCAACATTTATCGTAAACTAGGTTTACGTGTTCCAAATTCGCGTAACCTTAATGGTTTAGCGGCGAATTCCTGATCATATCATCACGAACATTTCATATGGACTAAGTTTAGTCTACATTTCATTAGCATCATTTGCATCATGTTAGTTCATTCATGACTTTACATTTCACATTAAACGCGTAAATTTTATATTAAATAAACGTTATCGCGTAAATTATTATTTTGAACATTTAATCCGATACTTCCAAAAATGATCCCGATATATTTTTATACTTACATTTAGTTTATAAAAACAATATTTTGAGTTTACCTAGTGTTTTAAATTTATTTTGTATATAAATCGTTAAACTTATATTATTACGACGTTTTTCTTAAAAAACGACACGATAATTACTATATCACTCAAATCTTTCAAGAAATGTATTTTTACAATTTTTATGACCTCGATATATTTTACTTGGATCCATTAAAATTTATTTGAGCTAAAACTACCTTAGATGCACAATTGTATATAAAAGCTACAAGTTACAACTTATACTTATTCAACTTATACATTTTACCTACACAATTACTTATACAATGAAGAAAAAAAAAAAAAAAAAAAAAAAAAAAAACAAAAAAAAAAAACAAAACATATATTAGACACAATCCCCCCAAAACCGGCCTAGGGGGGATGTATCTTAAAGTTGGTAGATTTTTTTTAGTGTTGTATAGATTTACACTTCACAATAATTCTTCACCTCATTCATCCTCATTATTCCAAGTCAAGAAAAGTTTTTCTCTCTTTGTTTTCTTCTCTCTACAACCGGCCATCTAAAGGAGTTACCAAGGGATCACAAAAATTTTACAAGCTCAAGTTAAACACTCTAGATTACACTCTTATTAAGGTTTTGAAATAAAAACCTAGGGTGTTTAGGTTAATCCTTGTTCTAATCACCTCATCATAGTTTACTTGTAAGCATATCATTTACATTTTTTCATTTTCCTTATCATTTCATATTTATTTCTTCATTTTCTTAGCAAACATGCAAGACTTATGTGTATTTATACCATTTTTACATTGATTTTAAGAGTTTGATATATATAAAGTCATCCTATAATTATTCCCTTGTTATATATTGGTCTTGAGGATGTTTAGGAACCCATGACACCCTAAGAAGGTGTATGGTAGGATTAGAATAGCTTTGGAGTTGTTTTGAAGGGATTGGAATAGGTTTAGTACGAGAAAAACTATTTTCGACAAGTATATTTAGTGGTCTGATCTCATTTTGTTTTTCTGGAAAATCCGACAGTAGGCACGAATTTTTGGTCTAGATATTTAGAAAATATACTTTAAAACGAATCCGTGGCCGCTTGAACGGATTAAAACGGAGTTATAACGAAGAAGTTATGAATTTTTCAAGTTTGACGACGAAATATACATTTCAGAAAATTTCAGCAAAGTGTTTTTGTTTTGTACGAGTCAAAAACGAGAATTTTAGTTACATTTTTACCATATTTATGTGTATTCAGAACGTACAAACGATTCTTTTACTTCTTTATTTATACTTTACTATTCCTTTTACTTTTTTACATTTACTATACGAATGTTCATTTGATACTACTCCACTAATCTTGTTCCTAATTGGATTTGTGGGATCCAAAAATAAAGTTTTGGAATTATTCTCACATTAGATCTCACAAATTGAACTCGAACATTTTAAAAACACTAGGGAACCATTGAGGAAATCTACCGGCCAACATCTCTCTTCTTTTGTTTCTCTCTTTTTGAAAAGAACTGAACCTTATTACTCCTACTTACTCCACTTCTTAATAACACTTCACATTTAGATATGTTGTGATTTTTTTTAGATGGTTGAAATTCTATGTAGGGGGGATCCGGCCAAAACCCCCCTAACACAGATTATATACAAAACAAAAAAAAAAAA
>BPTQ01000005.1:310932990-310953646 GCA_019973895.1 Chrysanthemum seticuspe
ATTTTGAACTTATTTAGCCCCGATACTTTTGAGTGCAGTGTACTCACTCTTGTCATCATACCAGTTTATCAAGTGAGTTTTCATAGCCCCGATTTATTCAAGTTTTACTTATTTCAAACCTACGGGGGAGAATACATTGCACAACATTTTTATTACGATACCAAGTATGTTAAATTCATTTACATTGCTTAAGTTACCACGTTGCCATTTAAATGTCCCCATTTCATATGCATGAGCCGTTAATTTCCTAGAAGCGTGTGTGAGTGGATAGATCTATCGAGGGTGACGCCTCCATCCGGGTTGGTGAATCCCAACTAGTCATACGGATGCATTTCATTCATAAACATTATTAGAGTTGTTTGGCAAGACACTCTGTTGGGGCGAACATCAGTCGGAGCTTCGGTATCATGCGCTTAAGCAATTGTAACATTTTTATGTGACATGATTGTCATACCTGTAACATTTTTATGTGACATGATTGTCATACCTGTAACATTTTTATGTGACATGATTGTCATACCTGATCTATACTTGCGTAGTCGTATAAAACATTTACCAAACCTATGATTTCTCACCAACATTATTGTTGACCGTTTTAGCAATGTATTTTCAGGTAACTAAGGCATACTCATCATGGCATGGTTAAGGAACCCCTTTTTAGTCGCGGCGTCGACTTACATCATTGTACATTATGGCACTTTCTTTCAAAACCATCGTTTGGACTTGTAATATATTTATATTTCCGCAAACTTTATAAACTTTTGGGACCTATACTTTGTAACTCTGATTATTTTATTAAATCAAACGATGTATTTTCCAAACGACACTTTAGGTCGTTCAATATAACTGTGATTGTGATGCTATGACAGTCAATCCCCAGGAATTCCATTCCGTTGCAAAACAGGTAATTTGGGGGTGTGACAAATTATGATAGAAGATCAACAACTGGTGGATGGAAGAAGGTTAGTCTCCTGGCAATGCAAGAAGCAGACAATTGCAGCAACATCATCTACTGAAGCTGAATATGTAGCTGCTGCAAGTTGTTGTGGACAAGTTTTGTGGATGCAGAATCAACTCTTGGACTATGGGTTCAATTTCAAAAATACTCCTATCAATATTGATAATGAGAGTACAATTTGTATTGTGAAGAATCCTGTGTATCATTCCAAGACAAAGCATATTCAGATTAGGCATCACTTTATCAGAGATTGTTATGAGCACAGGCTCATCAATGTTGTTAAGGTTCACACGGATGACAATGTAGCTGATTTACTCACAAAAGGTTTTGATGTGTCACGATTCAATCACTTGGTCGTGAGCATTGGAATGATTAACTACTAAGCTATGTTTGAAGGGAGGACTATAAGGTGTTAGTATAGTCCTGTGTATTGTTTGAGGGGAGGATACTTGTTTATACTCAGTTTCTATGAAGAAATTTGGCAAAGTACTGTTTTTCCTGAAAGTACTGCTTGGAAAGTACTGCTTGGGAAAGTACTGCTTATGTGGAAAGTATTGTTTGTCGTATTAAAGTACTGTTCCAACGGTAATATTGATGGGTAATTGATAGTAACGGTAACTTTGTTATTATAGGCTGTGATTTTTCAAATCCCACCTATAAATAACTACTTCCCGATTTTCCCTCTCATATTATTACTTAGAATCTTTTCCATACTTATCTCACAATAACCATCTCTTTATTATTCGATAAAATCTTTATTGTGCTCACTTATTCAACAATGGCGAATCGATTAACTGTTTCAAAGCACAATATGGTGGCTAATTTGGACAAGACTGAGGCGAATGTGGCTTTTTATGATATCATTGATTATCTTACTGGGTCACCTATTAGTTATGCTCTTTTAGTTGAGCCGGATATTATTGAACCTTGGATTCAAGAATTTTGGGCTAATGCTAGAGATAATATGGAGGAGGATGAATATTATATTAGATCAACAGTTGCTGGACGGACTATCAAGATTACAGAGGCCTCTATTCGAGAAGATTTATTATTTGGTGATGAAGATGGGGCTATTCGATTTGACAAGCAACTGATTTGGGATACTTTTAGGGATCTTGGTTATGAAGGATCTTTGACAGAACAAACATTCAAGAAAGCATTATTTTGTCCTCAATGGAAGTTCTTGATTCATGTACTGCTCCATTGCATAAGTTCTAAAAGTACTTCTTGGGAGCAGTTTGGGTCAAATATAGCATCTGCAGTGGTTAGATTAGCTACCAACAGAGTGTTTAATTTTTCAAGGCTTATTTTGGATGGGATGCTTTCTCATATATCATCTGGGTCAAAATGGTTGATGTACCCAAGGTTTGTACAGGTTTTCTTAAATAAGCAATTGGCTGATGTTCCAAAACCTGCTGCTTTGTTACCTGTCATTGTGCAACAAGCCAAAATATTTACCTTTATGGCTAGGCGAAGTGATTTGTTTAGAGGAGGAGACACTCCATTGACTTCTACAATGATGGAAGTTGTTCAAGCTGTACGAGATGAAGCTGAAGAGGATGGGGAAAGTGAAGGTACTGATTCTGTACATAGTACTGCTTCACACAGTGCTGTCTCTCAAAGTGCTGACACACAAGGTACTGCATCTGCAAGTACTGCTTCTCTTGAAGGTACTGCATCTTTACAGGGTAATGTTTCTCCAAGCCCTGAGGTTCAAGAAGAGATTGAAAGATCACCTACTCCATCTCCATCACGTTCTGTTCCTGTTTCTCAGACAGAGGAACATTCACCTATTCAAGGTGAAGATCCTTATACTATACCTCGTGAAGGTCTGTCTTTGGATAATTATGCTTTGACTAGGGAGATTGTTAGGTTGAACAAGACTACTAAGATTCAAGCTAAGCAGATAACGAAATTGAAGAAAAAGTTTAGAAGGCTAAAAATTTTTGTCTGGCCTTTAATTAAAGAATTTCGTATCTGGCTTAAATCCAAGAAGAAGGCGCAAAGTCAGTCACAGTCTAGTAAAACCAAGAAGGTTCCTAAACCATCTTCTGTCAACTTGGGGAAGAATTTAGAAAAGGAAAATTTGAAAGAAGATGTTACAAAAACGAAAGAATCTGAAGGTACTGAAGAAAAGATTATTTCAGATACTGAGGAACAAGAAGAACAAGTTCAAGTTCATGGTACTGATGATCAAGGTACTGAACATCAAAGTGCTGCTTTTCAAGATACTTTTAGGCAAGAGGTAATAACACCAAGAGTATTGAATTTTGAAGAAGAAGTTGGTCCTTCTACTACTGTTATACAAGAAGAGGAGGAAGCTACATTCAAACCTATTCATTCTGCAAGTGATGATGAGTTCATTGCTACAATTTTGGGAGATTTATCACAACCAAGAGGTGGTGTTACTATTTGAGATGTACAAGAAGAAGAACAAAGAACTTCTCAACCTGCAATTGATCCTAAGGATAAAGGGAAAGGTGTTATGGTTGAAACTAAGAAAAAGAAATTAACTTTAGCAGAACTTAGAGCAATTGAAGTTGCTAGGAATGAAGCTGTTGCTAGAAAAGTTCAAGAAGAGTTAAATGCTAAAGATAGAAAAGATCAGGAAGCTCAAGAAGCTCAGAATAGAGAAGTAGCTCAAAAGGTACAAGATGAATTGAATGCTGAAGCTGCTGAACCATTACAGTCACCTACTCCTGTTAGATATATGTCAAGAAGACCTAATTTAGCTAAAGAAAGAAATGCAATGATGGCATATTTAAAAAGCAGAGGATATAAAGGATTGCAGAAGCTGAATTATGTTGATATGAAAAGACTATATGATGCTGAGAGAGAAGCTTATAAGAAATATGTTGCAGGCATTAAGGACTTTAGAGAAGAAGCTACCTGGACTGAAGCTGAAAGAAAGAATAGTTTGAAAAGAAAAAGAAAAATTGAAGTTTCAAATGTTCGGTTCTTAAAGAAAGAAAAAGTTGAATTAAGGACTGAGACAAAGGATGAGTTAAGAAACTATCTCAGAGTAGTAGATTTTGATTACTCAAAAGAAGATGTTGATATGAAGATGAATAGATCTCAGATTACTACTTTTGAAGTTGTGGAATCTAAAGAAGGAAGTTATATGATGTTTCATAGAAATGATGAAAGCTTCAAGGTGTTTAAAAGGCTATGGGATGTTCTACATGCAATTGACAGAGTAGATTTATTCCATTTATATCACTTGGTGAAAGACTACTTTAAACATCATTCTTGAGAAGGAATTGGTCTAGTATTACTTGGAGATCTCACTACAGCATGGGAAGCTGAAGAACAAAGCAATGATGATATTTGGAAAGATCAAGAGAGCTGGGAGATTGTCTGTTGGAGATTCTTTAAAGAATCTGGAGTTCATGTTCTAGAGATGGAAAATAGGATGATGATTCATATGTTTGTAGACAGAAGATATCCTCTCACTGTTGAACTTATGAGAAGGATGTTGGAGCATGGAATGGAAGTAGAAGAGGATAATGAAATTGCTCTCATGGTCATCAATTTGTTTATCAACTGGACTACTATTGCTGAAGATGATCAATAACTGGTATGAATTTTATTTGAATAAATATTTTTTGATATATCAGTACTTTTATTCACAGTACTGCTGATCAGACAGTACTTTCATCAAAGTACTGTTTGCAGAAATAAACCAGTTAAATGAATTTTAGAAGAAACCTTTTGCTAAATAATAAATATTTTGAAACAAAGGTTCAATAAATGGTTTTTGTGATGATAACATCAATAGGTTATCAATCCACCATGGTTACAAAAGGATTGACTAATCCATGAGCAAACGGCTCTAGTAAAGATATATCAAATCCGTTTTTGGTTGACAACTTGCTAATAAGTTGGATGGTATTCAACTCACCATATCAGTAATGTGAAGAGTTGGCTAGCCCACAAGAAAATGGCTTATGGTAAAGGCTGTGGAAAAACCATTATTGGTAATTAGTTCACCATTAGATAAAAGAACTAACTAGTCCAGAAGGGTACAGCTTTTGGTAAAGACAAATCAAATCTGTTGATAGTTGGTGGTTTGCTAAAAATCATATGGTTATCAATGTACCATGGTCTTACACACCAAAACATTTGGCTACTCCAGAGATAATGGCTTTGGTAAAGAGATCTAAATCCATTAAATTTTCAATGATTCACTTGAAAGTGATGAGAATAGTATGCAACTTAAACTGAATTAATGTACAATTTGTCATATGTTGCTGTGTTGCTAAAAAGATGGAGATTGCTGGATGCTGCTGTGAAAAGAACAATTCTAAGAGATACTTTGACAAGCACAGATATTACAGAGATACAATCTAAAGACTAAGAAACAATCCGTTTTTTTAAAGATGAAGCTGTTAAAGATATATTCACAAAGGAACTTGAAGTCAAGCAAGTAGAATTCAAGTTAGGGGAGGATTGTTAGGATATGAAAGTGCTGAAGATATGAAAGTACTGTAAACTGCAAAGTACTGGAAGAAGTCAAAGAGTCAAAGTACTGCTAAAGATAAAGTCAAAGTACTGCACTATGAAGTCAAAGTACTGCAAGAACAAAAGAACTGTTATATTCGTTTATGGAAAGAATTGTATTCTATGTTTAGATTACTTGTCGTACAAGGTTACAAATTGTAAACCGACTAGGATATCCTTGAGCCTATAAAAGGACTCCTAGATTGGCATTAGAGGTACGATTCCAAAAAGAGTTTTAGAGTTTACGAATTAGTGTTTTAGAGAAAAGTTCGATTATCTTAGAGTTGTATTAAAGTATCTGCATAATAAGCAGATTTAGAGTTTATAATAAAAGTTATTCTTCTTAGCTTTGTTAAGTAAATTCCGCGTACTTGATAAAGATTTCTCAGTGTTTCTTTGTTAATAACTTAGGATTCATCCGAGGTTATTAAACCTTAACAAGCTAGTTAAAGTTAGTTTGATTAAAGTATATCGATCCAACAGCTTTGCTTTTCCTTGATTTGTATTCCTTCCATGATTCTGATTAGCCACATACCCTCCACCAGCTCTAGTATTTCCATAACCTGCTCCAACCATCCCTTGTTCATATCGTCTTCCTTGCACATTCTACACCACTACCCTTCCATCTCTGACAGTAGCTTGATTGGGTGGATTGGATGCTGTTCTGAGGTTATTGTTGGTGTGTGGGATGGAATTGAGATTTTGACTAACCATGAGAGATAGTTGATTGATGAAGTTTTCCATGAATGTGTTTGAGTCTGGAGGCTTATATGCTGGATCAGGAATGAGCTTGTAATTACCATTACCCGTGGGTATGACTTGAGAAGCTTTGGTGGTAATTCCTATATTGGTGTAAAAGGCTGTTGAATCATTTGACGAACTTGTTTCTCCCTGTTTAGATTTGAATTGTTCAAGAATCATTCGTTCAAACATAGCATGTCTCTCATTCTGAAGCAGGAATGCATACAATTGCTCATAGTTAGTGTTCCTCAAACCTTTAGTTAACTTGACTGAAGTGACAAATTTGTGCCGTTCGGGATTCATGTTGTTCACAAACTTTGAATTTAGTTGAATATTTGGCATACTCATTTTGATATTCCTCATGTCATTCACAAGCTTGTGGAACCTTACGTAATATTCAGTGACACTTTCCCCTGGTATCATCTTAAAGTGCTCAAATTCATCATACAGTTGAGATTCTCTGTCCTCTTTAGTTAATTCAGAACCAGAGAGAAGCATCTTGACATTGTCCCAAACTGCCTTGGCTTCAGTGTTGTGATTGATTAACTTGTAGATGTCTTTTGGAAGACCTTGAAGTACAATGTTTGAAGCCCTGATATCACCATCGTATCTCTTTTTCTCTTTATCACTAAGCTCATCATACGTCTTTGGTCTGTCCAAACCTAAGATCACTGTACCATCCGCAGCAGTTTCAAGTGTGTCTCTTTTAGTCTCAATCTGATAAGGTCCTTCTTTAATTGATTTGAGAATGTTGACCCCATTTTCTTTACCTAAGCAATACAACCTGATTCGTTGAGCCCATGAGTCATAGTCAGTTCTGTCAAGCATGGGTGGACGAGTATCTGATCCAGCTGCTTGAACGTCCTCATCTACAGAAGAGATGATTGTAGGCACGTTGGTAGACATGATTACAGATTTCACGGGATTTTATAACTCTATGATTAAACCGGGAAATAGATTCTTTCACGGGATTTTACTAAATCAAGAGAAAACCGTATCATAAACAATAAGTAATCAAGTCGCTATAAACCTTGAAGACAAGTCGCTAAGTCACCAAGTCGCTAAGTATACAAGTCGCTTTAGTGGACAAGTCGCTAGGCTCACAAGTTGCTAAAGAACAACTCGCTAAAAGCACAAGTCGCTAGTGATACAAGTCGCTAGACACAAGTCGCTAAAGTGACAACTCGCTAAGTGGACAAGTCGCTAAAGAACAACTCGCTAGACTGAACAGTACGACCACTACTTTGTACTATATGTCGCTTTGTATCAAAAGACAAGTCGCTAGGGCACAAGTCGCTTCCCACAATAAAGTCAAGTCGCTGAAGATTGTAAAGACAAGTCGCTAAGTTGACAAGTCGCTAGCCGAAATGGTACATCCACTACTTTGTACTATTTGTCGCTTTGTCTCAAAAGACAAGTTGCTACCACAACAACTACAAGTCGCTGAATAATACAGAAACAAGTCGCTACAAAGAACACTATTCCGAGACTCAAGTCGCTAGCTAGAAAAGTTCAAACACAACACTTTTCAATCCAAAACTAACCCAACCACAGTGATTCAAGCTTTCCAAATCAAAACCCAAGCACTTACAATGATTCTAAACACAAAAGTACACTCAAAATCTAAACTTTAACACAAGAAATGATCCAAATGATGCAAATACCACTAGACTTTTTCAAACCCAAACACCATATAAAACCACTAGAAATCCAAGAACATGTAAGAGAGATGATCAAACCATGGCTCTTGATACCATTTGTAACATATTGGATTTCACAAACACATCAAACCATGATGATAGAGGGGCGTACACTATGAGTTTTAGAGAGAGAAAGTTTAGAGGTTTGGAGAACTTAGTGAGAGAAAGTAAAAGTATTATTATGAGCTCCAACCCTCTACCTTGGGAGGTAGAGGGTATTTATAGTATCATACATAAACGCCACCTACGGGCTGTGGATCAGGCATACAGTGGGTAAAGACCCGTCCATCCTCCACGATGTTACTAAACTAAATACTATCTAACATTAAATAACTACGACTACGAGCTTTCTAACGATTACATATACTTGAGGTGACCGACACTTTAATAACTGGATTTACTAAATCTTAACAGTAGTGTTCATCACCATACTTGTTACTCTACGGTGTTTGTCTTGTTGGGTTTGTAAGGTTTTATTAATTTGATCCACCCATGGTTTGTTGCCTATGTTTGGAATCAAATATGGGTTTAAAGAAGCCATTTGGTACTACACAAAATTGGTTCTATGAATACAATGGTGTAAGCTTGATATTTGACTTTATATAAACATATATGTTGTTACATAAGGGTCGTAGATATTCATATTTGTTTTTTGGAAATGAGATATTTCAATTCATTCATATGAGGAATTTTCAAATGATTACTCTTATTTTGATGCTTACCAAGGGACAAATCCCTAACATCCATCTAGTTTGATCTAATGGTGAGGATAAACCTAAGATTTAATATGGAAACCTAAGTCCATGTTTTTTTTCTCCTTTTTCTATGTCTTTTTGTCTTTTTTATTTATTAACTTTTTTTTTTGGAATTCAAGTTTTTATTATAAATTCATGCATTTTTTTTTCTTTTAATTTTAAATTCACGTTTTTTTTCTCCTTCATACATTTTTATCTGTATTCATACGTTTTCGTTCGTTTTCGTCCGTGTTCATATGATTTCGTCCTTTTTTTACGTTTTCGTTTGTTTTCATCCGTTTTCGTACGTTTACATCCGTTTTCGTCCATTTTCTGACATTTTCGTACGTTTACATACGTTTTTGTACGTTTTCATACGTTTATATACGTTTCTGTATGTTTTTAGACGTTTTTGTTCGTTTTCATACGTTTTCGTCCGTTTTTACGTTTTCGTCCATTTATAGACATTTTCGTCTGTTTTCAAACGTTTTCGTCCGTTTTTTATACGTTTTCGTCTGTTTTCATACATTTTCGTTTGTTTTCGCCCGTTTACGTCCACTTTCATACGTTTTCGTCTGTTTTCTTACGTTTTCATTTGTTTTCATACGTTTTTGTCCATTTTCTTACGTTTTCGTTCGTTTTCATACGTTTTCGTCCGTTTTCTTTCATTTTCGTCCATTTTTCATACGTTTTCAGACGTGATTTTACGCTTTCATACGTTTTCTTACGTTTTCGGCCATTTTCATACGTTTTTGTCTGTTTTTTTAGGTTTTCTTGTATTTTCATCCGTTTTTAGACGTTTTCGTCTGTATTTTTACGTTTTGAGGTATTTACGTCCGTTTTCAAACATTTTTATACGTTGTCATCCGATTTTTTACGTTTTCATTCATTTTTAGACGTTTTCTTCTGTTTTCAGACGGATTCACCCGGTTTTATACGTTTTCGTTCGTTTTCATACGTTTTCATCCGTTTTTATACGTTTTTGTCTGTTATTATATGTTTTTGTCCGTTTTCAGACGTTTTTGTCCGTTTTCATACGTTTTTATACGTTTTGCATTCGATTTTATACGTTTTTGTCCGTTTTTATATGTTTTCATTTTGATATTTGTAAGTATAACTTATTTATCTCTTGTGATATAACACTGTAAGAAAGATGAAAAGTATTACATTCTTCATCATGTATGTGTTATCAGTTGTGATACTCAACTAAGAATGTGATGGTTGTGTTTTTGAAAATATTTAGGAAGATTTTTGTGTTTTATGATATTATGAAATATTAGAAAAGTTGTTCAATTGAAAACAAGAGATGTTATGATACTTTTGTTAGACTTGTGGTGGATTTTTCAATTTAATGGATACATTGTGCATGTTTCGATAGGTTTTATAACGGGATTTGAAAATATATATGGTTGAAGCAGCAAACTAAATAAACTATGGTTGAAGATATCACACATCTTTATAAATAAACTGAGGAAGCTCAAACACTTGTGATATCACACGTGATATCATGTGTGATAATACCATTGATATCACCTGTGATATCATGTGTGATATTACCGGTGATAGCATGTGTGATATCATAGTTTATATCACTTGTGATATCACCTGTGATGTCATGTGATATAACAAGTGAGGTGATATCACCTGTGATATAACAGGTGTTTGATCTTACTCAGTTTGTTTATAAGGATGTGTGCTTTCTTCAACCATAACTTCTTTAGTTTGCTGATTCAACCATAGATATTTTTAAATTCTGCTATAAAACCTATCGAAACATGCACAATGTATCCATTAAATAGAAAAATCCACCACAAGTCTAACAAAAGTTTCATAACATATTTTGTTTTCAGTTAAACACCTTTTCTAATATTTTCAAAAACACAAATAAGAAAAATGAAAAGAATCATCACAGTAATATAATAAGTGATGTTTATTATCATTTCTTTCATATATACTTGGTAAAATACTAAATTCTTATCACATTTGGTATGAATTTAATATTTCACATTCTTAGTTGAGTATCACAACTGATAACACATATATGATGAAGAGTGTAATACTCTTCACCTTTCTTACAGTGTTATATCATAAGAGATAAATAAGTGTTACTTAAAAATATCAAAATGAATAAAAGGAAGAAAACTATGAAAATAGTGACTTAACATATTCTCAAAATCAAACAAGTGTTGCATTTTTTGAACAAAATAAGAATTCACCTAAAGAGACTTTAACCCTTTTATTTCTACTAAGAGTATAATATCACAAGGGATAGATAACATTGGTTGCATTAAAAAAATATGCGCTTGTCAATTGCGATGAAAGGCACAAAAACTATCTTGTAACTGAAAATTATAAAATTATTAGAAAACACATAGGTGATAAAAAATAAAAATATACAGAGCAATGAAATATCTCAAGTGATATTAAAGGTTTAAAAACATACTTATTTTGTTTATGAAATATCACAAGTGATATTAGACATTAATTTTTTTATAATAAAATATCACAATTGATATTAGACATGTAATATAATTAAATTTAATAATAAGCATGAAAACATATAATAGACGAATACGTATAAAAATTGCAAAAACGGACGAAAACGGACAAAAACATATAAAAATGAATAAAAAGCGTATAAAACCATATGAAAACGGAAAAAAGCGTCTGAAAACGGACGAAAACGTATAAAAACGGATGAAAATGGACGAAAACGTATGAAAACATACGAAAGCTTCTAAAAATGGACTCAAACGTTAAAAACGGACGAAAGCGTATATAAACCTATGAAAACCGATGAAAACGTAAGAAAACGGACAAAAACATAAGAAAACAGACGAAAACGTATTAAAACGGACGAAAACGTAAGAAAACATATGAAAAGGTATGAAAACGGACAAACATGTAAGAAAACGGACGAAAATGTAAGAAAACAGGCGAAACGTAAGAAAACGTATGAAAACGGACAAAAACGTAAGAAAACAGATGAAAACGTATGAAAACGGACGAAAACGTATGAAAACGGACGAAAACGTATGAGAACGGACAAAAACAAAATAAAACAAAAGAAAAGGTAAGAAAAGAGACGAAAACGTAAGAAAACAAACGAAAACGTAAGAAAACAGACAAAAACGTATAAAAACAGACGTACGTGTAAGAAAACAGACGAAAACGATGAAAACGGACGAAAACGTATGTAAACGGACGAAAACGTATGAAAACGGACAAAAACGTAAGAAAACGGACGAAAACGTAACAAGGCTGACGAAAACGTAACAAAACGGACGAAAACATAAGAAAACATACGAAAACGTAAGAAAACAGACAAAAACGTAAGAAAACGGACAAAAACGTACGAAAACTGACGAAAACAGATAAAACGTAAGAAAACGTATGAAAACGGATGAAAACGTATGAAAACAGATGAAAACGTATAAAAAGCGGAAAAAAGGGACAAAAACTTATGAAAACTGACGAGAAAAAAAAAAGTGAAATTAAAAAAAGTGATTAAAAAAATACAAATAATGAGAAAATAAATAAGAAAGATAAAAAGAAAAGAAAATGACAAGAAAAAAAAACATGGACTTAGGTTTAGACATATTAAATCTTAGGTTAATCCCCACCATTAGATTAAACTAGATGAAATGTGAGAATTTATTCCTTATTATGCAAGGATTTTTGAGTATGCAAAATAAAGTGCCTCTCACTCATATAACATGCTTGTGGTTAATAGTCTAGACAAAACTCATGTTAGTGATTTTTTATCCTTTTAGTAAGGCAATGTAGGTTTACACTCCAATAATCTTGTATCTACACACCATCAAATTATAACAATCATATTAATCATGAGTGCAATCATTAGTCTCAATCATTCCCAATCATTAGAAGATTTTTTAGTAAAGAATTGGAGGGAAAAAATAAACACTAGTCTCTTTTATGGCGCCAAACAAAAAAAATTCTCAATCTTTTGATTTTCCCTCCTTTTGATTTTGGAGCCTTTTGATTTTGGAGCCAACACTGTGTTACTTTACTGTATATTATGTATAGTTGTATACATACAGTAAATAGTGTCAAAAGTTTGTAGAAAGTTAGGGGCCGTTTAGTTGGAGAGAAATACTCCATTTTTCTAGAAAATTTTTCATATGAAAAGAGAAAAACTGAAAATCCGTTTAGTCGCACTTTTTTCTAATAATTTTCCAAAAATATGAAATTCTCATTTTCCAATTTGTAATAGAAAAAATGAAAATAACATTATACCCTTTTCACTTTTTTCATTTCCAAAATAATAACACCATTTCCTTTCACCTTACACTTTTATCACACATCTTCCATCCTCCATCCTCCACCTTCAACTAAACAACTTTTCATTTTAGAAAAAAGGAAAAATATAACTCCAACTAAACGGATTTTCACATTTCTCAACTTTTCTCTAGAGAAGAAAAACCACTCCATTCTCTAGGAATTTAGAAACGGAAAAACAGGAAAATTTTTCACCAACTAAACGGCCCCTTAACTTTTACAAACATTTTTCCTAACAAAAAGGTAACCACTAGCAATAAAAAGCTCAGTAAACAACGGTTGTTATTATTCCTGAAATTTTCAATGAATCATTGATTAAGTTTAACCTACCGTATACATACATTTCGTTGTAAAAAACATGATATTTTCAATTTCAATAAAATATTGAAAAGCACTCAACGGTCGTTATTAAATGTAGAAACTTAAATGTAGAAATAGACTTCACATATATGTGTACATTAATTTTTCAAATTAAAATAGGTCTAGCAACTGTTTTTCAAAAGTAAAAATAAATGTTACGCATACCATTTAATGAAAGAGTTGGCCCATGCATTTTTTTCCCACATACAATATATAATGCTCAGGACTCAAGATCTCGCACAAACAATGTAAAGATAAACATGTATGAACATATACAGAAAACCAACACTCCACTTAGTACCAAATTTCCCAAAATCAAGCAACGTTCCAACGTTTTACGTATTATAACATAAACACAGCGGTTCAAAGAACCTCTAAACCCAAATGTTTGAGTGTTCGACACGCCGGAAGATGAACAGAGGAGAGTAAAACACAGGAAATAAAAAGAGCACAATTGTTTTTACTTAGAACCATCTAAAAATACGCCGGAAGATTGAATGTAATCGTGTGTGAGATTTGGTTATAGGAGAGGCTTGGCTTTTTTTTTTTTTCTTTTCTCTCTCTATCAATTCAAAATATTTTATTTTTTCTACTCAATATAGCTGTCAACAAGTCTAATAGGGTAGTCCTGTTCCAAAGTTACTTTTAGTAAATTTAAAAATAAAAGGTTTGTCAGGTTTGTCAGATGGTGTTTATACCACATCCAACACAAGTTTGGTCCCTGGAGCAAGTCCCGACAGATACACTTCACGGGTGTGTCATAAAGTAACAGCACATTTTTCAAGCTTTATGCATTGAAATAGTCACATGCATGCACATTTCATTAGTTATCAAATAGCAACAAACTTCTAAATTTCGTTGAAACAAAACAACAATGAGGTTAATAAATACGTATGTTGCTATTAGCTGCATGGAAATGGACATATATTGGCATATTGCTAGCTATCGTTGGAAAAAAGAAACACATGTCTTGTTACTTGGTAATAGTCCAAATATATTGCTACTCTGTATGAACGTATTAGTTTCTTACTTGTAACCTCTCAGCACTTGTATGTTGACAGCCTTTTCGCTAAATCAATTTTGGTCTATTATCATAAATCACAATTTTGTGGGGATTCAGTGACTACCCGAAATACACGATAACGTGTTTAGTTTCAACTAAGTCCAAGCACCTATGGTAGCATCCCCGGACAATGGGGTCGAACTAAATCTTTGTGTTTATCGATCAACAACTCTAAGGGCTCCTAGGCAAAGTTTTGTTTTTTCCTGGTTTTCTGACTCGACATTGCGAGCTGACTAATCGCATGGCGACTACCCGTGGATTAACCATTTAAGGGTTGTATTATTGCTTATTAATTGTTGTTCTTTTTTGGTTGTGTGGTGAGTAGCAGTGCGAGTTGATTTTTGTAACTAAGTAGTGCTCATCACCATACTTGTTACTCTACGGTGTTTGTGTTGTTGGGTTTGTAAGGTTTTATTAATTTGATCCACCCATGGTTTGTTGCCTATGTTTGGAATCAAAGATGGGTTTAAAGAAGCCATTTGGTACTACACAAAATTGGTTCTATGAATACAATGGTGTAAGCTTATATTTGACTTTATATAAACATATATGTTGTTACATAAGGTTCGTAATATTTATATTTGTTTTTTGGAAATGAGATATTCTATTCATTCATATAACAAGCTTGTGGTTAATAGTCTAGACAAAACTCATGTTCGGATAGCTAGTTATCCAATCAGTAGTGATTTTTTATCCTTTTAGTAATCTATGGCTTCGTTTCTTCACCTCCAACACAAGTTTGGTCCCTGGAGCAAGTCCCGACAGATATACTTCACGGGTGTGTCATAAAGTAACAGCACATTTTTCATGCTTTATGCATTGTAATAGTCACATGCATGCAGCATGCACATTTCATTAGTTATCAAATAGCAACAAACTTCTAATTTTCGTTGAAACAAAACAACAATGAGGTTAATAAATACGTATGTTGCTATTAGCTGCATGGAAATGGACATATATTGGCATATTGCTAGCTATCGTTGGAAAAAAGAAACACATGTCTTGTTACTTGGTAATAGTCCAAATATATTGCTACTCTGTATGAACCTATTAGTTACTTGTTACCTCTCAGCACTTGTATGTTGACAGCCTTGTCGCTAAATTTCTTTGGTCTATGGTCATAAATCACAAATTTGTGGGGATTCAGTGACTACCCGAAATACACGATAACGTGTTTAGTTTAGTTTCAACCAAGTCCAAGCACCTATGGTAGCATCCCGGGAAGATGGGGTCGAACTCAAATTTTGAGTTTATCGATCAATAACTCTACAGATTCCTAGGCAAAGCTTTTTTTTTTTTTTTTTTTTTTTTTTTTTTTTTTTTTTTTTTTAACATGGTTTTACGACTCGACATTGCGAGCTGACTAATCGCACGACGACTACCCGTATATTAACCATTTAAGGGTTGTGTTGTTGCTTAACTGTTGTTCTTTTTTGGTTGTGTTGTGAGTAGCAGTGGGAGTTGATTTTTTGTTTTATTTTATTTATTTATTTATTTTTTGGGGTAAACGGATTTTACCCGGTAAAATATGTTACTCAAATAAAAGTTAAGTACAATGAAATGTGGATGAAGTATCACATTTGCCTCAAGCAATCGCTTGAACAACCACTAAATCATCCATGTCATGCCATAAATGAACTAGCTACACACTACTAGAAAACCAAAACAAAAACAAGCATAAACTAAGATACATAAACCTTTATGCTAAACAAAAGAAAAACAACATATCCAAGTCTAATGTCATAAATGGCAACAACCTTTATTTGGGTCGCAGATAGACAACAATCATCTTAGTAATCATTGTAGTTACATGTACCATCTTTCCATTGCTCCAAAAGACTCTTCTTGTTCCCTCTACTACCAAAATAATTAGTCACGGTAGGATATTCCAGGACTTCATCATCGTCGCTATAAAAAACAACCACATTACCCACCTTAGAGAATGGGTTACCCACCTTAGATGAAGAAGTACAAGTAGAGGAAGAAATACTAGACTTAGTAGCCGCATCTTGCTCTTTTTCTTTCAAGTCACTCACACGCTGATTTTCACAATCATGATCACTCGGATAATCAACCTTTTTAAGAGGTTTACCATTATCATCAAACAAGAGTAACTTTTCCATCAATAATTAGCTTTTCAAGCTTCCCTATTTTCTCGACAATAGGAGTAGTACTCATGCTACCATAATCGCCCAAAGCAATATTTCTGTCGGGGGCACATGTAGGATCAGTCACACGTTCCAAAACATAATCTTGCTTAATAAGCACATCAAAATTGTTTTTCAAATCAAAATGGTTATTATCATCCACTTTGTTACTACTCTTACCTTGAAAATAACGTACCGAAGATGTACTACAAGTAGGATCTTTATCACGCGATTCCAAATTACCTCCTGGTTGAGAAGTAGAGGCATGAATACCTACATTCGGCTGAACTTGAGGCTTAGAAGACGAAGCTCCTCCGGTATTCGTCTTAGTAACCTGTTTATACTGGTACATAACCTTTGGCTTTTGCAATCTCACACCATCACCTAGCCGATTCTTAACCTGTTTACCCTTTCCTTTCTTCAAATTAACTTCAGTAAACCCATCATCAACAACCACCGGTTTCTCAACCGTTCTCACTCTCTTAAGACAACCTATATCATTGTGGTAAAAAAATTTACATGTTCACACCTTGGTGGCCTCCATTCATATTCAATATCAAGAGTTTCCAATGAATGACCAGACCCATTAGGATATGGAATCGCCACAACGAGTGAATCAAGCAAAGCTGCCTTAGATGAAACTTCCACAAGTGCACGAGCATAACAATTCCTACCCCAAGATTTTAGACACATCGCACTAGTATATGCATCGAGCAGGATGGGACAACCAGGTTGTGTTGTAATTAAGCTAAGACCAACCTCAAAATAAGCTACTAAAGGAACATTATGAATCTTTACCCATACATGAGCTAAGGTTATCTCATCTTTAGTTAATTTGGAATTAGGGGTCCAAATATTTAAGAAAAATAGGAACTAATCGTATCAACCACGAACCTTCTTCCAATACCCTCTCCATGCCTTCTTTAGTATCAAATTGAAAAAGGAAAAAACCATTATTAACCATTACCTTTTTAAACTAAATTTAGCTCATGTGTTTCGAACATAATTTTCAACAATCGGAAAAACAATTCACTTTCCAATAAAATAGCCGTAGAGCGTATTAGCAAAGCGATTGCTAACTTCATCAACCACTTCTAATGGAATTGTAACATTTGCACCAGCCACACGCTCTTCATTCCTCATCTCCGATATCTTAACAATTTTCTTGGTCGACGTATCCTTAATATTTGTTACTCTACGGTGTTTGTGTTGTTTGGTGATTTAATATTCTTAGCTTCTTGTGCTAGTCAATGTCATTAAAAAAACTAATTCTTGAAAAGGCTCTGGTCGAAAAAGACTAAGCCAAAACAATCTTGTGAACTTCCATGTGATATAAATGTGGATCTATGTAATGGTATGGACCTAAAGCAATCGCTTGAGAAAGATAAGCCTCTGGCTTAAAGATGGCAATCGACTTCAGAATATTGTAAAAGGAATTGGGTTTTCTTCTGATATGTCAATGGCACCTATATGTGTACACATAAAGATGGTAACTCTCGGCGTGCTTTCATAAACTTTGTTCAACTGTGCCAAAGTCTTATTCAACTCTGATTCATCACTGACATTCTCATGGGATCTTCGCATCCCATTAAACATTTTAACGACCGCCTCATCACCCAAATCACCTGCAATAACTTTGCCTTCACGTAATAACTTCACGTCCTTAACATTATCGATGATCCCACACAAGAAATCAACATATTTGGTCAGTTCAAAACCATATCCAGATGCAAAACTATTCCTTGCCATTAATTTCTCGTAAGCTACCAAGTTTCTTAACACGACCTCTGAATTGATGTTGAGAGTGATAAGAGGTAGATAACAAACTCGCTCTTTGCCATTGATAAATTTTATGTTCCTTATAATACCGTCGTTTGTAGGCGACAAACAGAACCTTACTCGTGAAATTTTACAAAGTTGTGAGACAGTAGGCACTTTAATCTCATCAACTATCTCATCACTTTCAGCAAAATACTGCCTTATAAATTCCGCGATTCGAAGCAAAGGTTGAGCTCCTGGTATTAATATCGCGACTTTCATAATAGTTTCTACTAGTTCTATCTTCACATCTTTTTCAACTGGATCGCTTTTAGGGTTTGTGAATTCGACTTTTCTTAATATCGATGCACTACAACAATCGGATGGACGGGCGAGGAACCTTTCGCCGGGGACACTAAGTCCCCGGCGAAAGTCGCTAAATGACAAAATAAAATCTGACGTGACACATAAATACGCTGACTTGTGATGGAAAATTCAACGGACAAATTCGGCGGGGACTTGTCCCCGGCGAAAGGTAGTTAGGTTTTTATCAAACTTTGACCGGATAGTCAAAATTCAGCGTAATCTTTCTCCGGGGACTAGTCCCCGCAGAAAGTGTATTTTACGTTCAACAACTTTGACCAAAGTCAAAAGCATGCTAATTATGCGCGCGAAAATTCCCGCCAAGCTTTTCCCCGGGGACTTGTCCCCGGCAAACGTAATATTTAAAAAAATACACTTACACTTTATTGCAACTATTTAAAATGGCATATGTTTAGTTCCATCGTCTGTCGTTACAAAATAATACTCGTAAAAGGGAACAAAGCAAGGTTTCTTCAAACTTATACAAAAGGAGTGAGTTTTTATAGCAAACAATGTTAGGAATACTTCCAGCATTGCATTGGGACCTATACTTGGTCGTTTAACATGATACGTATACAAATAACACCTATACTTGGTCGTTTAACATGATACGTATACCATAGCACCTATACTTGGTCGCTAAACATGATACGTATACTATAGCACATATAGTCGGTCGTTAAACATGATACGTATACCATAGCACCTATAGTCGGTCGTTAAACATGATACGTATACCATAGCACCTATAGTCGGTTGTTAAACATGATACGTATACCATAGCACCTATACTCGGTCGTTTAACATGATACATATACCAATGCACCTATACTTGGTCGCTAAACATGATACGTATACCATAGCACATATAGTCGGTCGTTAAACATGATACGTATACCATAGCACCTATAGTCGGTCGTTAAACATGATACGTATACCATAGCACCTATAGTCGGTCATTAAACATGATACGTATACCATAGCACCTATACTCGGTCGTTTAACATGATACGTATACCAATGCACCTATAATTGGTCGTTAAACATGATACGTATACCAGAGCACCTATACTCGGTCGTTACACATGATCATACGTATACCAATGCACCTATACTTGGTCGTTAAACATGATACGTATACCATAGCACCTATAGTCGGTCGTTAAACATGATACGTATACCATAGCACCTATAGTCGGTCGTTAAACATGATATACCATAGCACCTATACTCGGTCGTTTAACATGATACGTATACCAATGCACCTATACTTGGTCGTTAAACATGATACGTATACCAATGCACCTATAGTCGGTCATTAAACATGATACGTATACCATAGCACCTATAGTCGGTCGTTAAACATGATACGTATACCATAGCACCTATACTCGGTCGTTTAACATGATACATATACCAATGCACCTATACTTGGTCGTTAAACATGATACGTATACCATAGCACCTATAGTCGGTCGTTTAACATGATACGTATACCAATGCACCTATAGTCGGTCGTTAAACATGATACATATACCAATGCACCTATACTTGGTCGTATTATTTTCCCTCCCACCTTTTTACTTTATCCCGCCATAACCTTCCCCGGGGACGAGTCCCCGGCAAAAGTATTGCTAGGAGACAAACAACTATCTACTCCGGGGACATGTCCCCGGCGAAAACTAATTGGGAAAATCACCTCAATTATTAACCTGATCTTCTTTTCACAAGTGGGATAAAAATAAACCCACCAAAAAACGCAGCTGCTCTGCTCCACTTCATCTTCATCACCAAACACGTACCATAGCTGCTCCACTTGATTTCTATCTTGCACATTCAAGTTAAGTTCTTTATCTTCTTGATCTTCTTGATTTCTATCTTGTATTCATAGTTTTTGGTTATCTTCTTGATTCATAAGACTAAGGTTAGACATAATGTTTTATTTCTTTGGACCATTTTTGAGAAATTTGTTTAGGTTTTATTGTTGCACATTGATTTACCTGTACTCGGTCGTGACTTTTTTTTTTTTTTTT
>BPTQ01000005.1:310953656-310975252 GCA_019973895.1 Chrysanthemum seticuspe
TGCTGGCTGATATCCACGACATGATACGTATACCATAGCACCTATAGTCGGTCGTTAAACATGATACGTATACCATAGCACCTATAGTCGGTCGTTAACACATGATACGTATACCATAGCACCTATAATTGGTCGTTAAACATGATACGTATACCATAGCACCTATACTCGGTCGTTACACATGATCATACGTATACCAATGCACCTATACTTGGTCGTTAAACATGATACGTATACCATAGCACCTATAGTCGGTCGTTAAACATGATACGTATACCATAGCACCTATAATTGGTCGTTAAACATGATACGTATACAATAGCACCTATACTCGGTCGTTACACATGATCATACGTATAACAATGGTAGTTCACAATTGATGTGTTATTATTTTTAGTTATTGACAATGATAATAAAGATTTTTTTAATAAATATATTGGTTAAAACTCTTTTTGCCGGGGACATGTCCTCGGAAAAACTATTCACGAATTTTTTATTTTCCCTCCCACCTTTTTACTTTATCCCGCCATAACCTTCCCCGGGGACGTGTCCCCGGAAAAAGTATTGCTAGAAGACAAACAACTATCTAATCCGGGGACATGTCCCCGGAGAAAACTAATTGGGAAAATCACCTCAATTATTAACCTGGTCTTCTTTTCACAAGTGGGATAAAAATAAACCCACCAAAAAACGCAGCTGCTCTACACCACTTCATCTTCATCACCAAACACGTACCATAGCTGCTCCACTTGATTTCTATCTTGCACATTCAAGTTAAGTTCTTTATCTTCTTGATCTTCTTGATTTCTATCTTGTATTCATAGTTTTTGGTTATCTTCTTGATTCATAAGACTAAGGTTAGACATAATGTTTTCTTTCTTTGGACCATTTTTGAGAAATTTGTTTAGGTTTTATTGTTGCACATTGATATACCTGTACTCGGTCGTGACATTTTTTTTTCGATGGTATTGTACCAGTAAAGTAGTTAAGTAGTTAAGGTTAAGTAAAGTTGCCAGTAAAGTTGGTTTGTTATTAAGTCAGTTTTTAGTTGCCAGTAAAGTAGTTAAGTAGGTAAGGTTAAGTAAATAAACATGTTGCTTTTTTACTTGTAGGAATATAGTATCTACTGTCAGTCTGGAGTGCAAACCGCGACCACAGCCGAGACCAGCTAGCCAAGAGCCAAGACCACAATCGGTATGTTTTTTGTCTAACTTTGTTAATTTTTGTTGTTAATACTCGTGAACTGTTGTAAATGATTTTAGGACTTTAGTGATTAATTTCGGAAAGTCCCCGTCCGAAGTTAATCATCCTATAGAAAACCCGTCCGAAATTAATTTATTAGAAATTAATTTCGGAAAGTCCCCTGTTTGGGGCTGCTTTTTGAATGTTTTGTCTCATTTAGGATATGAATGCGTATAATTGATTTACTATTTGTGAAAATTTCGACATTGTTTCCCCTTTACTCCTACGAATATGTCTTTAATGCACATATTTGGGGAGTTGAGGGGAAATGCTGCCGAAATTTTCTCAAATAGTAAATTCAATTATACGCATTCATATATGAGACGAAACATTCAAAGAGTGGGTTAGGATTGCCTTCCATAGTTGGATTAGGTGAACATTTTAAGTTTATATAATTATTTGTTGCTTCATTAAAACGCAGTTATGCCAATTGATAAAAGTTGGGTCTCACTAGCACGTACCAGTAGAGAATTCTTAGTTGGTCTTAGAGCTTTCTGCAAGCAGTGCAAGTCCTTGGTGAATATTGATGGGAATATAAAATGTCCCTGTGCTCTTTGTTTAAACGTAAACTGGATAAAGCACGAATTTTTGTTTGACCACATACACACAAATGGCTGGGACCATAGTTATACGAAATGGTATAATCATGGTGAGCCGGATGGCCGAACAACCGTACACAACACAAGACACCCTGGGATGAGTGACATGGCTGAGTTCCTTCATGATATTGGTCAGAATAACGAACCAGATGATCCAACTCAAGGAAATATTGGCGAGACAAGTAAAGACGCAATTCCTCAACGTAATAAGTATGAGGAGTTACTTGCCACTGCCAACGAAAAACTATACCCAGCCTGTGAGTGGATGTCTTCATTAGACTTTATGGCAAAGATTACGCACATCAAGGTCAAAGGTAAAGTGAGTGACACCACATTTAATGAGTTCCTAACTTTATTCAAAGAAGTTTTCCCGCCCGTTCTAGGATACAAGATGCCATCGTCATACTATGAAATAAAGAAGACATTTAAAACTATCGGGTTAGGATATGAATCGATACATGCTTGTGTAAATGATTGCTTTTTATATCGGGGGCGGGTATCGAAGATTTACAGACTTGTCCGATCTGCGGCGCTAGTAGATGGAAAGAAAAGAACACACTGGGGAAGAAAGTTCCTAACAAGGTGTTGCGTTACTTTCCTATCATTCCTAGACTACAACGTTTGTACAAGTCTAAAGACACTGCAAAACATATGACTTGGCATGCGTCTGGGCAGTCTATGGAGAACGGTAAGATACAACACCCGGTTGATGGTCAAGCATGGAAGAAATTTGACATCAAGTATTTGAAGGAATTTGCTAAAGAAAAAAGTAACATCCGGTTAGGGTTGGCTGCTGATGGTTTCAATCCATACGGTAACCTTAGTCAGTCATACAGCATGTGGCCGGTCATATTAACCACATACAATACGCCTCCCTGGATATGTATGAGAGAGACTTCTCTTATGTTGACATTGTTAATTCCGGGCCCCAAATCACCAGGGAAGGATATTGATATTTACCTGAGGCCTTTGATTAATGACCTAAAGACTTTATGGAAAGATGGAGTCAGGACTAAGGATGCTGTTACAGGCACCGAATTCTGTATGAAAGCAGCGCTTTTATGGACTATCAATGACTTTCCCGCTCGAAGTAGTTTGTCTGGGTGGAGTGGGCAAGGTTACATGGCATGTCCGACATGTAATGAAGACACTCCAGCTATGCACGTGTTAAACAAAACCGCTTATGTTGGTCACAGAAGATTCTTAAGCAAAACAGCTAAATGGCGGAAGAAGAGAAGGGCATTCTATACAGAGGTAGATAATACAGACCCTCCTAGAAAATTTACCAGTGATGACATCTTGGATCAAATAAGAAGATGGCCTAAACGTGTCCCAGGGAAACATCCAATATATTGGGTGCGAAAAAAAATTGTGATCAAGATCGCGAATTGAATTGGACAAAAAAAATCTGTTTTCTACGAGCTAGAGTATTGGTCTTTTCTTACACTAAAACACAATTTAGATGTCATGCATATCAAAAAAATGTGTGTGAGAGTGTGTTGGGTACTTTGTTAATGAATGACAAATCAAAAGACACCAACAAGGCAAGACAAGACTTACAAAATTTGAATATTCGTACTGACTTGTGGCTCGTCAACAAAGGAAACGGGAAGTTCTCTAAGCCTCATCCTACGTACTCTTTCACAACCGAAGAAAGAAAACTTTTTTGTCAATTCATTAAAGGTACGCGTTTTATTTGAAAATTTCTTTGTTCGAATTAATTCGCGTATTCATTTCGACAACTTATTCTAATATCCTGATTTTTTTCTTAATTCATCAAAGGTGTTAAACTACCTGATGGGTTTGGATCTAACTTCAAGCATAAAGTGACCGACAACGATAGCAACATAACAGGCTTGAAGGCTCATGACTGTCACATAATGATGCAACGGTTGCTTCCTGCCGGACTTCAAAATTACTTGAAGGACCAAACCACCGCAACACCAATAATCGAGCTTTGTTCATTCTTCAAACAAATATGCGCTCGAACTTTGATGGTGAATGACATGTTGAAAGCTAGAGATCAACTGATCAATATTTTGTGCAGTTTCGAGCAAATATATCCTCCAGCTTTTTTTGACATTATGATTCACTTGGTTATTCATCTACCGGAAGAGGCTATTGAAGGCGGTCCTGTTTACATGAGGTGGATGTATCCATTTGAAAGATACATGAAAAAGCTCAAACATTATGTCAGAAATAAAGCCAAGCCTGAAGGTTCAATAGCAAAGGGTTATATTGCTGATGAAGCATTAACTTTCTGTTCGCATTATTTTCGGGGTGTTGAGACGAGATTTAATCGTCCTGACCGGAATGAGGACGGTCCAAGGCCAACTAGTCGATTTGAGGTGTTTCGATCAGTTTGCAAAACGAATGGTAAACAATCATTAGTTCGGTTTAAAGCAGACACAATGAAGCAAGTAGTATGGTACGTACTACACAACAGTCATGAAATCGACCCGTACATGAACGCGTACAAGAGGTACGCATTTTATTTCAAAATTTGTTTCACGTAATTTGTTATTCGACGACTTATTCTAATATCATGAACATTTACAGGGCATTTCCTGGCAGAGACTTGGAAGAAGGGTTTCCTCGCTGGTTTGAGATGAAGGTAGACTTATTGTATGTATTACCCTGTATAAATAACGACTATTCCTCATACCTATCTATTCTTAACTTTTTCATAGATTCGTGAATTAAAAGTACAGAAGGACCTAATTTGTACCAACGAGTTATTCGCTTTGGCTTGTGGACCATCATGTACTGCAGTCTCAGTCAACTCTTGCGTAGTCAACGGTGTGAAGTTTACTGTACACGACCGTGATTTACGTCGTTCAACTCAAAACAGCGGAATTTCAACTCCTAACCCTGATGGAAGAATGCATTATGGCCAGCTTAAAGAGATTCTCGAGTTTTCATATATTTCATTCAATGTTGTGTTGTTCAAAGTCAAATGGTTCAACACTAATAACACTAATCGCCTAAAACGTTGTACCTATAGAAACAACATTACCCAAATTATGACCGATGGTGTATCGTTTCAAAATGAACCATTCATTCTTGCAACGCAAGCAACACAAGTCTTTTACCTTGATTTCCCGGGTAAACGTGGTAATTGGAAGGCCGTCCAAGATTCTTATCATCGAAAGATTTGGAACCCGGATATCATTGTGGTAGAAGACAACCAGGATGTTGTACATGACAACAACTCATCACATATCACACTCTCTGCTGAGTTGGATCAGTTGGATTATAACATTATAAATATAGATGTTCAACCAGCGGAAGTTGAGGCACCACCACCAATTATCACTATTGTGGAAGACGAAGATGATATTGATTTTGATGATCACGTTCCTCATGATTTAGCATCTGATGATGATGATGGCCACGAGAATGAAGATGATGAAGATGACAGTACTAATAATGTTGAATTTTATGTTGATGATGTAGAAGATTAATCTCGAATTGTAATTTGTAGAACAACACTTAATTATTTGAATGAAATTGTTACGAATGGTTAAATGTGTTTATTTGTTTGTTTATTTATTTATTGATTTATTTATTTATTTATTATAATTATCTTGTTGATATATACTGTTATACTTTTGGACCATTTGCGGATAGGTAGTTTTGTAGATGATCATGCGTTAACGGTTTAGGAACCGTTTTGGCAATTTTGGTCAAGGATAACTATGTTGTATATATGATATTATGTTTAGCGAATTTGTGTTATGATTGGCATATTAAAATAGGTTGTGACATTGGTAAAGCAGGTTGTGGATTGGCATATTATGATAACAGGTTGTAGATTTTTTCCGGAAAATTTCCCGAAAAAATCTGGAAATTGCCCATTTTGCAGCAATATTCTGCAGAGTGGGTCAGCTTGTTTTGCCGGGGACATGAAGGTTCACAAGCATATTTTAATTTACGACTTTACCCGGTGACATGTCCCCGGAGAAAGAGTTAGCCTCAACAGTGGTTACAATCTTCACCTGGGACACGTCCCCGGCAAAACAAGTTCCACGTGAAGTTCCAAAATAGTTTCTCCGTGGACGAGTCCCCCGGAAAAACACACGTGCCACGTCGGATATGTTTGACTGGAGACAATCGGCTGCGGGACCCACGTGGCCCCGGTAAAAGTGGTAAACAGTCCCCGGGAAAAGTATTCCCGAGCAGGTATTACCGGGGCCTTTTTGCCGGGGACATGTCCTCGGGAAAACCATTTACCGGGGAGATGTCCCCGGCGAAAGACCTTAAATTTCGCCTGCGAAAGCAGCGATTGTTGTAGTGATGTCTCATTGGTAACAATAGAATGGTACATATAATCATGTAGGTGATGAACTTGACTAAAATTTGTTTTAACATTTGATAGGCTAAAAGGTGAAAGAGACTCACAAAAAACCCGAAACTTGGATTCCAACTAATCATCTTGGGCTTGAGCATTTTCCCCTAATAAGGCCTTACATATTTCCTTTAATACAATAAGCGGAATCTGGTTCTCTAGCATGATCAAATCATTCGCTTCTATAGCAAGACCACTATTTGAATAAGTATTAAGTTGATCAATCAAGAAGATACCGTCAATTGTGAATAACCATGCTAAGGTATTGTAATCAGAATCTAGATACATATAGTAGCATGCACAAATTAAGGGAACAATCTCTCTTACCTTTTCTACGATTTGTTGTTGCTAGTCATGAATTTGATGAGGCTTTAGTACTCTTTTTACAGCTGTGAGCTTGTTTTGTTCCATCTGGTGATAGAGCTCAGGCTGAAAAGGATGATTCGGCCCAAGGCCTATTCGTTGAGGAACATATGCTTCAAGGTTTTCGGATTTTACGGTTTTAGGAATCTCAAATATGGAAACTGGAGGTGCATCTATCATGACTGCAAGTTGGGTTTGTATGTTTTTGCTTATCTTATCCACCCATGGTTTGTTGCCTACGTTCGGATGCATAAAAGGGTTCAAAGAATGCGATGATAGTCCGAAACTGTGTAATTGTGTATTGAAGTACGATTAAGGTTATGAAGTTAAAAAAAATAAATGTACGTGTAGTATACTTAAAGTTAAGAACTTAAAATGGTGTACAATAATAGATGAGAAATAAGAGCACAAGGTATCGCAATAACGAATAACACGTTATTGGTATGCCATCTCAGCGCCACATCATACACTTTCCAATAACACATCAATAACTAAAACACCCTCCCTCATAACATACCATTAACATGTTATTGGGTCCCACAAAATACCCCACCAAATATATCACTCACTCACAATACAAAAAAAAAAAAAAAAAAAAGGCAAAAGTTGCATTTGGCATGAGCCATTGCAGTGGCTCAAGGAGCATTTGGCTCACGGATGGCATTTTTCCTGGTATCACATTTGGCATGTTATTGACAAACTTTTGTTGTTTGGCGTGTTAACTTGGTAGCATACCTGCTGCTCTAAGCAACAAGCATGGCCACAAGAACCAATTGGATAACTTAGTTCGTATACCATCCAATTGAAACATATTTTGTCAACTTTTAGGTTATCTGTCACTTTGATTTTAACTAGATAAGACTAGCTGCCTAGCTGGTCCTGCCTGATACAAGTCCCGGCAGCTCCTTTACCCTAGTCACAAATCTGTCAAGAAAATAGAAACAATATGTTGTTTAAACATACAGTGACTAAATTTTAAAGTTGAATTGAAACCCGTGTCTTTGCTACTAGTCTCCATCTACCACGGGAATTATGAAGGATAAAATTTTGAGCCTAGGCTAAAAGTTGATCCTTTATCTAAACCTCCAAAATGAATAAGGGGCTGTTTAATAAAACAAAATGATTTATCGTTGAATGATTAAAAGCATCTGAATGATTTGAAGTCTCTGAATGAAAGTGGTTCTGAATGAAACATGTTGTTGACAAGTACTCTGGGTAAATGTATCGATGATAACATCAAATAGTCCTGACTTTTGAGTGTCAATTTCGTCCGATTATGCTCATATTTTATGTCATTTGTATGGAGCATTGGAGCTTAAAGACGCGGATTTGGAGATTCTCCTAACGGTTTATGATAGTATGCTACTTATGAAGAAGCTACGCCGTAACTTATTATCTCACATTACGCCGTAGCTAGTGTTTTATCTCGGATTACCTACTCAACTGCAATTACGGCGTAACTCCAAACTAAAGTTATGCCGTAATCATCTAGGTCATGAAGTATTTCGCGCCTCCATCAACTACGTCGTAACTCCTCAACACGCATTCGCCGTAGTCTACTTAACGAGAGTTCTGTTTTAAAGTTAGTTAAGTTACGGCTTAACCCACATCCACTATACGGCGGAGCTGCTAACTACGGCGTAACCTTTCCCTATTGTTACGCCGTAGTCTACTTAACGAGAGTTATATTTTAAAGATAATTAAGTTACGGCGTAACTCTCAACTCAAGTTACGTCGTAACTCAAAGGTAGAGAACGTGAAGACGGTTCCAAAGGCAGATCATACGGAGCCATCTCACAGAGAGGAATCACTCCATATCGATAAGCATTAGCATCATTTATATTTTTTACTTTAATTCATGTCTTTCATTATGTTAAACATTGAATTTATTGTTTCGTTTAATATGATCGGCTAAGCACCTTTGGTGCTAGCCTAGCTATAATTCCTTGAATGCATTGTTTGTGTTTTCATGCTTCCATATAATTGTTTCTGTTAATACAAATAAGCCGTAAAAACGTTTATTTATATTTTACGATCTTCTAATGTTTTGTCGATAACAAAAGTAAGATCATTTTAACGAAACAAATAAAATACATAAATGGTTTGAACTAATAGTTTTCTAACACACTTACGCTTTCACATAAAACACTAAAACAAGTACAAGTGATTTTATGCTTTAGATATACATATGTATAACAGCTAGTGTTTACATATTGGGATAACATATACTTAACTAAGTATACACTAAAATGGGTAAAAACAAGTATATACTAAAATGGGTAGAAACAAGTATATACTAAATAGGTAAAAAACTAGCAAATGGTTTTGACCCATAACCCATGGTTTTATTTATACCACTTAACCAAGTTCATTGTATCCTTAAGATACATTGTATCTAGAAAGAAAACCATGGATCAACCCATAACCCATGACCCATGACCCATAACCGAAAATACCCATGGGCAAAGAGGAGCGTTCCACGGATCCCTAGCTTAACGCTAGACGGATCCGGGGAAACAGTAGAATTTTTCCTCTATAAATAGTGAGCCATTTCTTCATTATATCTAACCCCTTTCCAATACATTTTCTCCCCTGAGTTAAATCTCACTAACCTTAGATCCAAGAGATCTATGTTTGTAGTTTTGTTTTTGTGTGATCTTCTAGGTTCCTCTTAAAGGCAAGATCACCACCTTTGAAGTCGAGCAAGCTCAAGTCCATGAGTTGCCATGCTTCCTCATCATCAAGGCTATTGAAGTCCTCTTGTTGATGATCTCTTTCTTTCTTCAAAGAAGTGTAGTGTTGAAGACATTAGTGAAAGATGGCTCAAGTGTCAAGACGAAGATATTAGTGAAGGGTATCTATCGTCTATAGGATAAGCACTTGTGGTAGGTGCTTAGAAGTCAAGACAAGAAGCATTAGTGAAAGGTGCTTAGAAGTCAAGACAAAGAAGCATTAGTGAAAGGTGCTTAGAAGTGAAGACACAAGACATTAGTGAAAGGTGTCTTGTAGATCTAGTCAAAGGCATTAGTGAAAGGTGCCTTAGATGTACACTCGATATGGTATGTTTCGATGTACTAGATAGACTAGCATTAGATCCAAGGATATTGATGTCCTTGATGATGTAGTAAAGGAGTAGATCTCCTTTGGGATTAGTCGTTGGTGTAGTGTGGTAGTAGTTCCTCCATTGCAATGGAACTAGGTGCTTAGCCTAGTACCTAATAAAGGTTAGGCAACGTTGTGAAGGTGTAGTTCACCTTGGAGTGAAAGAACTAGGTACTTAGCCTAGTACCTTATAAAGGGTAGGCGACATTGTGTAGGTGTGGTTTACCTTGGAGTGAAAGAACCCGGTGGTTAGCCTAGCACCGGAAAAAGGGTAGGCGACGTTGTGAAGGCTTCTCCGCCATAAGGAGATTGGTGTAGTGTTTACAAACTCTCGAGTAGGTGACTCGGGGAGTGGAGTAGGGCAAGGAAGGTGTCCTTGTAGCCGAACCACTATAAATACTCGCGTTGTGGTTTTGTGCTTCTTACTCTTATCTTTTCATTACATATCTTTATATGCTTGTCTATCAACATCCAACACACACAACCAAATAGATTGACATAAGTCGATCTAAATAAATTAAAAGGAAGTTTTAATTGGTAAAACTATTCAACCCCCCCCCCTTCTAGTTTTCCACAATTGGCATCAGAGCTTCATTACCAAGTTTCTTGAAGTATATTGTACTTTAAAAACTTGATACGATCCATAGTTAATTGAAAACTACAAAGAAGGTTCTTTCATAAAAACAAACACCATGTTTTTCAAAACTATATGTTTGGATGTTGATTTGATAACAACATTTTTTTTTTTACTTTTTTATTTAATTGCACTAATCTTCTTTGTCGTGTTGATTAGTCAAAGCTCATACCTACCAAGCTTTAGGAGTCTCTTGGTAACAAGAATACCTTCCTTAAGAAGGTATCTTAAACACAAAGGAGCGGGAATAGTCTAAGTGACACTTGCTGTGTCATTTGTAAAGACATTCCTAAGTGCGCTAGAGGTATGTTTTTCTTTTTACTTTGCTTGATAATTAAGTATACCCATTTAGGTATTTATATGATTATCTTTTGTGCAATTACATGTTTTACATGAAGCTTCATTAGGAAGCCCTTTTCTCACATACGTGTTTTATTTCTTGTCTAAAGTCGTGGTATATAAAACTTATGTTTTGTTTCTTTTAATCCAATAATAAAACAAAACACGAATTTCAAAAATTCCTCCTTCCCTATAAAAACTCCCACCGTCGACCATCTCATCAAACCCTCACTTTTTCAAATCTTCCAATTTCAAAAATTTCCTCTCATTCAAAAAATTCATCTTCCTCCTCATTCCATCTCAATCGAAACCAAGAAGATCCGTCATCAACATGGTTTACATCGCACTCGTGCTCATCGCCCTAACACTCATCGCACTTGTGTTCCCTATGATGAAGTTCACATACGGAGACATTTACTTTGTGTTGTTAATCTATATTGGGGTTATATACCCAATCCTTTGTATCATCCTTAGTATTGAAATGCAATATTATTAATCTAGTTTATCTAGGTTACTATTATGTGTTTATCAATTCTTTTGATTTATATGTTTTATATTTTTTCGTGATACATTAGAGGTCATGTATGCATGCTAAAAGAAAATGTAGGATAAAACATACTTCGTGGTATAAAAACTGTAAAACCTATGCTTTTATCAAATCTGTTTCTGCTACTACAGATCCACGGATCCCGGAAGATATACTAGCCGGATCCCTTTTGTAAAGGAACCATGGGATCCGTATTACTGGAAAATAGTTTTCATGCAAGACTAAAAATTCACTAGAAAGTCAAAACATTGAGTAAGTTAAAGTGTTAAATACCATTGTTAATAAAATCTTGTAAAAACATTAGATAATCATAGGTTGACCATAAACATCACCTCTTATTAACCCATCACTTCTATAGGTTCAACTATGACGCATGAATACGAGTTTGATTTTTCACTTACTAGCGTCTACACTCCTAACATCTCTCTTGAGCCCAACACACCTGGCAATCATGTCCGTGGGTTTAACAATCTCGAAACCCGTCACTTCCTTGAAGGACGTATTGTAGACACCTCTCTACAATTCAAAGAAGGTATCAATACCTCCTTCCGAGCCATAGGACTAGAATGTCTTCTTGAAATCAACGAGAAGATATGTCCAAGGTTCATAATGGAATTCTTCCGTCAAGTCGAACTCGTTCGTAACGAGGATCGCTCTCTATCTCTTTGGTTTTATATCAAAAACCAAAAGTTCACTCTAACCCTTGGGCATTTTTCTCACATCCTCCGGATTCCAAATCATGGACAATGTGCCTTCACCGAAGATTGGTCTCTTGATTCTCTCTTCAACTTTCGTGAAGAAAATAGTCCATATTGTTTACACATACCCTCTCCGAAAGATTTAAATCGCATAATATGCAAACCTCGACCATATTACTCCGATCCAAACATTATCTTTACAAGGGATATCCGAGAAGAGTACAAGCCTCTTGCACTCATCCTACGTGAAAATGTTTGGAGTCTTAGGGGAAATCGAGAAATTCTTGCCGCTTGTTGTGCTCACATGTTGTACTGTTTGCTAACACAACAACCATACAATCTCGCCTATTTATTTGCAAGGCGAATTGTAAATCTTCAAAGCTCCAAGAACAAACTCATCCCTTATGGAATGTTCTTGACGAGTCTCTACCATAATGTTATGCACTTCCATCCTCAATTTCAAAGTCCGTTGTACATACTTGTGAACAAGATGATGGAACCGCTAAACATATCTCTCATGAAGACTTTCTTCATTCTTGACTCCACCAACACTCATCAATCACATAATGATCCTCCTAGCGAAAACACTCAAGAAACATAGTAGTATTCCCAAAAATAGGATCAATTCTCTTGTACTCGTGCTTTATCAATGTAATCCAATTTCTTTCATGAAATAAAACATCTTACATTTGATATCTTAGTGTTAGAACCCTTTTTAACTAATCTTGGAATATAATGCATTGTCAAGATCATTGCATACCTTTAGTAAAGGTTCTGCTGAGCAGATGGACGGATCCCAAAGATTGTGCTAGACGGATCCCTACACTTAGGGAACCGTGGGATCCGGCAAACAGAAAATGCAATTGCAAGCATTATATTTCAAACATATCCTTAGAACATTTCACATTAAGTTAAACATAGTGTCTTAAGGCAAAATTAAGTCCTTATCAAGATAAGTAGATTCTTCCTAAACATAACTCACCTAGATCACATTCTAAGACGCTTGTAGATCTATCGTTTCATTTTTAATCCATTACTCTTCTGCTCTCAAAACTCACACATCATGTTTCACATGATCCCTCATATCTAAACATGGGAAATCTCTCAATTACGGTCATAATCATCCTTACATCAAAATTGGTCAAAGTTGATCAATCTCTAGTCTTCCCATCTCAAAGCCTTTAGGATATTTTCCAAAACACAATCCTAAGTCATAACCTGATCTCTAGGATCTTTTAGCTTCAATTGACATTCTCATCTTTAGTGTCATCCTTGCTCATTCATTGGTACTCATGAAAGTTCCAAATCCTTCCATAAAAGACAATCATTAGCTACATCACTCATTACCTTCAAGTTCTTAAGCATCCCTTCATTTAAAACACTTAGGAGGACTGAAACACTCAAGATGATATAGGTCTTAGATCTTAGAAACATCATTTCCACTCTTTCATAGCTGCTGAGAGACGGATCCCTAGGATTAGCCTAGACGGATCCCTCTGAGGAGGGAACCGTGGGATCTGGATGACAATATAGGTCAAATCTTTCTAAAACAATCATTTCAACTCATCTTCCTAACTCAAACACTCCATCTCATCTTAAATGAGTTCCTAGATCAGTGCAACCTCTGAAGTTGACTCTTGTGCATGTCAATCATCACATTCCAATGAATCCTAGTGGCTTAAAGCTTAAATGCACTTGCCAAATCTCTTAGTTTATAAACCACCTTGTTAGGACCTCCATAGTCATCACCCTCATCTTAAATTTCAGCTCTTGCAACCTCTTAAAATCATCTCATCATGAGGAAAACCCCAAGTAGTAACTTGTCCACCAAAGAACAACCCATGAAAAAGGCTCGTGTTATTCACGAAATCTCCTCAACCGAATCATCTCCCGTCAAGCCAACAAATGATAGAATTCTTCATCATCCAATCAAACCAATTCCCAAAAGGATAGTACCCACAAAACTACCAATGCCAAACACCACCATACCTCCTAGGCCAAGCAATATTATCTCCACTAAACCATCACCATTGGTTCCTAGAGCTATTTCATCTACATCCCCACTATCATCACCACACCTCTACAATTTAGAGGACTTGCCTCCTAGGCCGTCTCATCCGCTTCCGCCAACAACATTCTCCTCATTAGGAGGAATAATGGTTCAAAATCAAGGTGTTGAGTCAACACTTGCTCTGGCTTCCTTTTCGCCGTTTCCATCATATAATCCCATTTGGATTAAGAGAAATCATCAAAGTCAACCACCCGACCATATGGAAGTTGACACTTCTTTACCACCACCATCATTCTTGGTCGAGGCATTCTCAAATGCACCTCCACCAATCCCTTCATTGTTTGAAGCTCCACAAGCCGCTTCACTTGATCCTTCGCATCAAGCCATTTCATTTCATCCACCACCACTACCTAGCCATGACAAAGATTGCTATCATTGTCAACATGTTGAAAGTTTGATACATGAAGTACGAGAAGACCAAAGTTTCATGTTCTATCATCTCCTCGAACGTTTCGACGAGATCAAACCTAAACAAAACTTGTGCTAGAAGAATTTTAGTGGTGTCCTAGCATCAAGCGTTAGTTGGTCTAGAAATTCCTAGTCATGTATTGTCTATTTTCTTATTTTTAGAGTCATGTATATCATAACTCTTGTTTTATTAAATGAAATTACATGCTACTTGCTATATTTATGAGTATATGAGTATTTGATATAATCCTTATTTCATTTTGGTATTAACATTTCTTGTTATACCACCATTTGCTGATTTTATTCATCAGCCAAACGGATCCCTCAGAATTGCCTAGACGGATCCCTACAAGGAGGGAACCGTGGGATCCGTGAGACAGGAAACTATTTTTCTAACTAACTTGGACCACATTTGCAGGAAATTGTGAATTATACTTGTTTTCTAACCCTTGTTTTGCAGTTATTCAATTAACACATGAAGAATTTGACACCCTAAAGCTAGGGGGAGCTTGGTGTCAAAATAATACATTGCAAAATTACTTGCAATCTTAGATTTATATTTCATGACTTCCTGTTGCTAAATCGCAATCATCTAAGGGGAGCACACCCGTCACATAGACATAAACTTTTGCAAAAATTTGAAATATAACTAGATTAGCATTACTTTCTTGACGCCCTTACTTAGGGATGGACTCGTCAAGGGGGAGTAACGACGAGATCCTTTCCCGTTACTTGCTTTTTATTTCTTATTTCTTTTCTAATTTTCACACATTTTTTTAAAAAACAAAGTGTTGCTTTCTTTCAAAGCTCTTTTTGTTTCGACAAAAAGGGGGAGAAGAAAGTAAAAACTACAAATTCAAACTCTTACGAATTTTAGCTTTTCCTTAAAATAATCTTATGTTTTGTCATCAACAAAAAGGGGGAGATTGTTAATACAAATAAGCCGTAAAAACGTTTATTTATATTTTACGATATTCTAATGTTTTGTCGATAACAAAAGTAAGATCATTTTAACGAAACAAATAAAATACATAAATGGTTTGAACTAATAGTTTTCTAACACACTTACTCTTTCACATAAAACACTAAAACAAGTACAAGTGATTTTATGCTTTAGATATACATATGTATAACAACTAGTGTTTACATATTGGGATAACATATACTTAACTAAGTATACACTAAAATGGGTAAAAACAAGTATATACTAAAATGGGTAAAAACAAGTATATACTAAATAGGTAAAAAACTAGCAAATGGTTTTGACCCATAACCCATGGTTTTATTTATACCACTTAACCAAGTTCATTGTATCCTTAAGATACATTGTATCTAGAAAGAAAACCATGGATCAACCCATGACCCATGACCCATAACCAAAAATACCCATGGGCAAAGAGGAGCGTTCCACGGATCCCTAGCTTAGCGCTAGACGGATCCCTTGTGGAAGGGATCCGTGGGATCCGGGGAAAAAGTAGGATTTTTCCTCTATAAATAGTGAGCCATTTCTTTATTATATCTAACCCCTTTCCAATACATTTTCTCCCCTGAGTTAAATCTCACTAACCTTAGATCCAAGAGATCTATGTTTGTAGTTTTGTTTTTGTGTGATCTTCTAGGTTCCTCTTAAAGGCAAGATCACCACCTTTGAAGTTGAGCAAGCTCAAGTCCATGAGTTGCCATGCTTCCTCATCATCAAGGCTATTGAAGTCCTTTTGTTGATGATATCTTTCTTTCTTCAAAGAAGTGTAGTGTTAAAGACATTAGTGAAAGATGTCTCAAGTGTCAAGACGAAGATATTAGTGAAGGGTATCTATCGTCTATAGGATAAGCACTTGTGGTAGGTGCTTAGAAGTCAAGACAGGAAGCATTAGTGAAAGGTGTTTAGAAGTCAAGACAAAGAAGCATTAGTGAAAGGTGCTTAGAAGTGAAGACACAAGACATTAGTGAAAGGTGTCTTATAGATCTAGTCAAAGGCATTAGTGAAAGGTGCCTTAGATGTACTTTCGATATGGTGTGTTTCGATGTACTAGATAGACTAGCATTAGATCCATGGATATTGATGTCCTTGATGATGTAGTAAAGGAGTAGATCTCTTTTGGGATTAGTCGTTGGTGTAGTGTGGTAGTAGTTCCTCCATTGCAATGGAACTAGGTGCTTAGCCTAGTACCTAATAAAGGGTAGGCGACGTTGTGAAGGTGTAGTTCACCTTGGAGTGAAAGAACTAGGTACTTAGCCTAGTACCTTATAAAGGGTAGGCGACGTTGTGTAGGTGTGGTTCACCTTGGAGTGAAAGAACCCAGTGGTTAGCCTAGCACCAGAAAAAGGGTAGGCGACGTTGTGAAGGCTTGTAGCCATAAGGAGATTGGTGTAGTGTTTACAAACTCTCGAGTAGGTGACTCGGGGAGTGGAGTAGGGCAAGGAAGGTGTCCTTGTAGCCGAACCACTATAAATACTCGCGTTGTGGTTTTGTGCTTCTTACTCTTATCTTTTCATTACATATCTTTATATGCTTGTCTATCAACATCCAACACACAAAACCAAATAGATTGACATAAGTCGATCTAAATAAATTAAAAGGAAGTTTTAATTGGTAAAACTATTCAACCCCCCCCCCCTTCTAGTTTTCCACAGTTTCTAGTGTAAGCATGCATAGTTCGATGGTAGTTACCATAGCTTCGGTAATTTTGAAATGCGATCGTATCTAGTTGGTTAGGAGAATTGACCAACTGACCCTAAGTAGGTAGGTAGAGTTTAGAATGGTAAGAATTGACCAATTGAAGACCCTTTCTCTCTTGTGCAAACTGACCAAATGATCACCGGTCGAACGAATGAACTTAAGAAGTTAGGGATGAGTGTCTAAGATGCTAGCGCCTGGGCACTCATTATTTCGAATCTTGCATGTAGGGTACTTAATGACTTGACTTAGGTAACTTAAGACCCTCGACTCCCCAAGGGGTAGAACCTTGACGTCGGGTAGGAGCCTTTGTTGATAGGTTAGGACGAATTGACCAAATGTTGTCCTAGCGACTTAAACCCCCACTTGAATCAATTGGAAGTAATAAAATATAGACATTACACGATAGGATGATTAATTAGGTTAGCACACTTTCTCTCCATTGATCACAACCTCTATTTATGTTGGGAATTATGTGAAGTCTGGATTATGCTGATATTAATGCCGAAGTGATTCTGCTGAAGTGAAGTGGATTCTGCCGAAGACTTATTCTACTGAAGTATAATAGTGATTAGTTTGTTTCTGCGGAAGTGTTTATTCCGTGTTTAGTTTATTTAGTGTGGATATACCTGAACTTTATTAGGAAGTGATTGTGTATATCTTTATTAGTTTTATGATTATACGTTTCTTGGAAAACGGTTTAGAGATATTGTTTAGGGTTCCTTATCTATAAAAGGAACACATTAGAAAGGTTTAGGTACCGATTGGAAAAACTCAGTTTTAGTTAATATAAAGATCCATAGAGGATCAAGAAGTTCTTAGTTATTTGTTACTTGTGTTTATATTCCGCTGATAAACATTAGTTGTAGAGATTGTCTTTTATTGTGCTTGTGATTACATAGGCATACATAACGATCCACGAGCTCAAGATCTTTCAAGGTCTTTGTTTGTTTCAACAAGTGGTATCAGAGCCTCGTGAGAGTCTCTACGATACTAAGGACAAGCTTTTTCTGAACACCCATACAACCATAACAAAATCATCATGCCTGGTTCAGATGTTGATACTGAACTCACCAACAACCAAAACTCCACCCATCTGCAGCAACTAAGTCTCTCTAATAGCAATGCTAAATTTCCTTACCTTAAAAGGGAGGAATATGATCTTTGGGCTATGAAGATGCAAAACTGGATCTCCAACATTGATTGGAATCTATGGCAGGTAATTTTAAAGGGGAACAGTTTAAAGAGAACCACCACGGATGCTGCAGGGAACATGATTAATGTTCCTCCCAAAACTGCTGAAGAGTTGCTGGCAGTTCAGAGAGAAACAAAGGTCAGAACTATTCTTCTGCAAGCTATTCCTGAGGATCACTTGAGTGATTTTCACTTCATGCATGACGCCAAGGATATCTGGTTAGCTATTAAGGCGAAGTTCGGAGGGAATGAGGAGTCGAGAAGGCTGAAGAAGTCCATGCTTAGACAACAGTTTCAGGACTTTCAGATCTCTGAAGAGGAAGGAATTCACAAGGGCTATGATAAGTTTCACAAGATCTTAAGTCAGTTGAACCAGCTACAGGCAAAGCCGGATAATGATGACTGTAACTCTAAGTTTCTGAGGTCTTTACCTCCATCCTGGCTACATGTAAGCATAGCTTTAAAAGCTAAAGGTGGTTTGGACATGATGACCTTTGATGAGCTGTATAACAAACTTAAAGCTCTTGAACATGATGTTAGAAGCCCTTTTCGATCATCTTCTACTGCTAGTCATACTGCATTTGTTGGAGCCTCTACTCCAAAGTCCAGCTATGGTCCAAGCCCATATCCATCTTCATCTTATGCTGCTCCTTCATCAAACTCTCTTCCTAGATCCAGTGGGATTATGGAAGATGTCATTGGTTCTTTCTTTGCTGATTATGATCCTCAGCAGGATCTGGCTTATGAGGATTTTGATCAAGTGGACCCACTTGAATTTGAAGAGATGAAGCTGAAGTGGCAGTTGGCTATGCTTTCCATGGACATCAAAAGTTTTGAGCGAAAAGCTGGAAGAAGGTTTGGATTCAAAGGGCGTGATCCAGCAAGGTTTGACAAGAGGAAGGTTAAATGCTTCACATGCCAACAGATAGGTCACTTTTCCAGAGAATGCAAGGACAGGAAAGCTGGTGATGAGACAAGATACACTTCTTATCAGCAGTATCAGAATGAGGCAGGAACGTCAAAGGGATCAACTGCTTTGGTCACTCTGGATAGCAATGTTGACTGGAAGCAACATGAGGAGTCTGATAATGATGGTCCTGATAATGTTGGGTTGATTGCAGGCTGTACTTCAGAGGATAGGCATGATCAGATTGCCTTGATGGGCATCTCTCAGGTACAAAACTGTTTGTTTGGTTGTAGTGAGCGTTATAATGAACTCAAACAAGCTTATGATATTATGGAACCAAAATATAATGAATGCTATGTGGAAGTAGAAGCTTATAAACAGGCTTTAAAAACACTAGAAAGACAAAAGGTTTGGTTACAGAAGAATGAAATAGCTTATGGTGAGAAAATAGGTGTTTTAGAAAGAGATCTCGAATGTGCTACAAATGAATTAAAATGGTCTGAGAAGTTAAGAGCAGATGTAGAGTCAGAAAATCTAGAGCTTAAGGAGAAAATTAAGGAGGAACTTGCTAGGAATAATGAGTGGATGATGAATGGTAACAAATTGGCTAGTCTCATTTATAGCAGTCAAGCTCCAAATTCTACAGTGGCTTTAGGTTTTAAGAAATATGTAGGCTTAGAAGCTAGGGATGACACACGTAGATCTACACCAGCAGGCCTAGCAAATTTTGTGAAAGAAGGTGACCTACATGCTGTTCGTGGACCAATTAGAGGTGAGCACATGCCCATTGACCTGTCCACTATTAATGACTTTGATGGATCACACCATCTGTATGGCAAAAAGTCAAAAGACATGCCTGACCCTAATACTTCTACTAATGACTTTGTCTCTTGTGTTAACAGTGACAAGTCCTCCAAGCAAGGGTCTACAGAGTGTGATTCAAATGACAAGTCTGACCTTCCCAAGTCTTCACCCCTGCCTGCACCCAAGACTACCAATAAGCATGACAGAGTTGCTGCCGAGGAATGCCCTTCCAAGACAGTTGCCTCTGAAGACTTGCTTTTTAATTCTTTGCATAATAATACTGTTAAAAACAATTCTTTTCATGGTTTTGGTTTGAATGCTTCTGCTTGTAAGAATACTTCTTTTGGTTTGAATAAATCTTCTCTTCAGAAGAAATGTTTTGTGTGTGGAAGTAAATCTCATTTAATTAAGGATTGTGATTATCATGAGCAAAGAATGCGTAGGTATGGTGATTCTAGGAATACTAGACCAGTGTGGACCAATGTTAATGATATACCACCTTATGTTCCACAAGCTGCTAATTATAATACTTCTTTTCTTTGGAGAAGATCCTTTGGCAAACCATATGTTCAACCAACCAGTGAATATTTTAAAAATGGTTTTTGGCCTAGTTATGTTAACCCTATGACTGATGGGAGAGGGTACTGGGGTACTGCTGTCAAGACCTCAGCAGGTTGTTCTTGGAATAAACAGAGATCTAAGTTTCATTGGAAACCCAAGAACAATAGTGGATCTTATACTTCTACATGGCACAACTCATATGATCCACAAGGCAGGTTCAAGTCAGCAATGACTTGAGCCTCCATAGTGTACTAATTCTTTGTATATTTTTGTTGTTGTAGGATCATCCCCTTAAGCATAAAGATGTTGGAATTGTTAACAGTGGTTGTTCCAGAAGTATGTCAGGAAACAGGGACATGATGCATAACTTTATACCCATTGAAGGAGGGGGCAATGTAACCTTTGGAGGAAGTGATGGACGGATTACAGGAAAAGGGACCATCAAAACACCTCAGCTGGATTTTGAGAATGTTTACTATGTCAAGGAACTTCAACACTTCAATTTGTTTTCAGTATCACAAATCTGTGACACTAAGAACAAAGTACTCTTCATAGAGGATGAATGTCTTGTGCTGTCTAAAGACTTCAAACTCCCAGAAGATACTTCAATTCTACTGAAGGTTCCTCGAAGTCATAATCTTTATACATTCAACTTAACTAATGTTCAACCAGCAGGTGACTTAACATGTTTGGTGGCTAAAGCATCTGAGGATGAGTCCACCAAATGGCACAGAAGGATGGCCCATGTCAATTTTAAGACCATTAACCAGCTTTCAAAACTGGGCCTTGTTCAAGGTCTTCCTGCCAAAGTATTCACCAATGATCACAACTGTGTTGCATGCAACAAAGGAAAGCAGCACAGAGCCTCATATAAAGGTGTTCCTGTTACAGCAGTAACCATTATTTTTGAACCTCTTCAGCTGCTTCATATGGATCTGTTTGGTCCAACTAAAGTGAGAAGCATTGATCATAAATATTTTTATCTGGTGATCACTGATGGTTTTAGCAAATTTTGTTGGGTATTCTTTCTAAGAACCAAAGATGAAACATCTGAAGTATTGAAAGACTTCATTACCCTTATTGAGAATCAGTTGAACAAAAA